>CM031239.1:631451268-632131753 GCA_018340775.1 Taxus wallichiana var. yunnanensis
TCTAAACCCATTGTGAGAAAGGCGAAAGATCTCGTGCGACACTGTAGCGGATGGCAGGAGTATGTTGAAGGTTGGCGTGTTGTTGACACATAACACAATACTTAACATATTTGTAGCGATCGTTATTAAAAGTAGGCCAATAATAACCTAGGCAAAAGGATTCGTTTAGCCACGATAAGGCCACTAAAATGTCGCCTTACAAATACCGTCGTGGACTGTTGGATGGTATAGGTGACCTCCGCATGCCCGGTTAGACATCGAAGGAGGATGCCATCAAAGCCACGTTTATAAAGGATTCCCCACGATGACATAGCGAGAAACACGTTTAAGAAAAGTGCATTTTCCAAAGTACTAGTAAGGTCGGTGGGAGAACGGAGGTTTTAAGGTAGTCGTGAAATTGGTGGTACGGGTATCTGCAATTAGTAGACACATTATTTATCATACAAACAACCTGGGGAAATTTTGAGTAAGATGGGGCAAAGAGTTATTAGACCAAGATGAATATGTCGAGTCGGTTAGGCGAGGCGAGGAATCTGCGAGGCTAAGCAAGCCATACTATCCGTAAATTTGTTAGTGGGCGGGGAATGGTTTGGATAGAATAACGAGTAAATGAGGTCAAAAGTGAATCCACGTAATGTTTGTACTTTTGAACTTCCTCATTTTTACATTGGTAAATGCCCATAACTTGATTGACTACCAATTGAGAGTCACCAAAAATATTGATAGATTTGACACCTAAGTGTACGCAACACGGAGACCCAAAATAAGGGCCTCGTATTCCACTTTGTATTATTAGTGCAGGGAAATTGAGCGAGAATGAAAGAGGCATAGGATCAGCATTAAGAGGAATGAGAACAACACCGGCCCCTCTGCCGCATGCTGGCATTTGGATCCATCGAAGAAAGAGGTCATTGGATACGACTCTTCCTTGAATGAAAGAGTGGCGATGAGTTCATCGGGGAAGTTAAAATTGGTAAATTGTTCCCCAGGGTAAAGGGGCCTCCACTGTTGGTCCACAATAGATTTTGTCCTTTGATTGACTTGGTGTATAAACTCAAGGTCGAGGTCGAGTGAGGAGCATAAGCCATTGGGTGATGCATTGGTTTAGATGTGTGGCATACATATAATGAATGGGGTCCGCGTTGGTGATGACAAAAGTTTTGTGATTCAGGAGGTAGTGTCAAAGTTTGGTGGCTACGAATGATAGGGCTAGGCACAATTTTTCTACATGTGTATACCTACTCTCATAATCCACGAGAGTACGACTTATATAATAAACGGATTGTTCTCAACGTCTAGGAGTCTCGATGTGTGAGCATGGCTCTATAGCATGGTCGGTGGCAGAAGGTAAAGGTGAAAAGGGCGATCATCCTGAGGTGGGATAAGCACGGGTGGCTGCAAGAGATAGGCTTTGAGAGATTCAAAGGCTTGGTGACACTCTTCACTCCATTGAAAGGCAATGTCCTTTTTAAGAAGGTGATGGAAAGGTTGACATCGATCCGAGAGTTGGGAGATGAAATGCCAGATGGATTGAAGTTTACCCTACAAACTACGTAATTGTTTGAGGTTTTGGGTGGGGGCATTTCTAGGATAGCTTTGACTTTAGATGGATCGACCTCAATGCCATGCGAAAGAGACGATAAAGTCAAGAAGTTTTCTCAGAAAGAAACCAAAGACACATTTCTTTGGTTGAAGTTGGACCGAATATTGTAACAAGGTGATCGAAAATAATGATTAAAACATCGAGATGTTCAATGCGATATTTAGATTTGCAAGAAGATCATCGACATAATCCTCAAGGATAGTGTGCATAATGTCATGAAAAATGTAAGTCATAGCTCACGATAGGTTGCACCAAAGCATTCATAAGGCCAAATGGCATGACACGATAATGAAGGTTCCCAAGGAGTTATGAAGGTAGTTTTATGTTGATCGGCCGGGGCTACCAAAATTTGATTGTATCCCGAAAAGCCATCCATGAGAGAAAGCATTTCATGGCTCTACTGTGAGATCAACAAGTTGATCAATACTTGAGAGGAAGTCATCCTTGGGGCAAAAGCGAGGTTAAGGTCTAGAAATCCATGCATATCACAGAAGTCCCCCGTCGCTTTAGTAGCCAGTACGATGTTAGAAATCCATTGAGGATAGTCGATAGGCAAGATGAAGGAAACAGAGAAAGGATTCGTTGAAGCTCTTCTTTGACCAAGATGGCAATGCGTGGATGCATTTTCTCGGTTTTTGTTTGACTAGTTTGGAATCGGGATTTAGGGTAATGTTATGGACAGCAATGTCGAGATCAATTCTGGCATGTCGTAGAGACCAAGTGAAAGCTTGGTTGCGGAGTACGAAGAAAGGTAGTAAAGGAGGCTTGTTCTAATGTGTTAAGGGATTGTCCGATCTTCACGACGTGAGGATCCTCCTCTCGTGTGGATGTTGATTTCTATAGTTGACTCATTCAACATGGTTTGAGTTTCAGATGGTAAGGCGCATTGAATATAGGAGTCATCCGCACCAAGGTAAGTGAGGATGGAGTCGTCATCCTGGCAATCAACAACATTAATCGAAGGAGAATCCTCTTTGATCATGTCTGGATACGAAGGGGAAGAGAAGATGGGTCCTCATTATCGTGTTGATAAGTGAGAGGACCTAGGAAGATAGCATTTATGAAAGAAAAAAAAGTTAGGAGGGATAGATTCAGGGTCTATCAACTCGTGGATGATGATGGAAAAATGGGTGATGATGGTTTGGTAGGGGTGATGTCGTCATCTTCCGAGATACAACTCGACACGATTTTTCTCTCGGTGTAAGTGTTTCGGGAAAACCGAGACCACAACGATCATTGTGTTTGCGTGTAGTCATGGGAATGAGTGTATGTCGGCCTTGTTCATAAAGACCAAAACCAAAGCCTTTCCAAGCACGTGAGTCAAGAAGGTGAGGGCAAAAGCGATGATTTTTCAAGTATTGAAAATCAGATTGGAAGGAATCACACCAAGAGGAGGTTCGGGGGTAACGGAGGATGTGTCAACACCCCCATACGTTAGGTTAGTGCGGAAATGGGGTGGTCTGTAAGAGATTACCTCCCCCACATGACGGTCATAGGTAGGATGTGCATGTAAGCTGTTCGTACTCTGTGGGGTATGGAAAGAGCTAACGTTATATAGGCGGTACTTCCCGAGTGTAAGGTGTTGAAAAACATCTACTAAGGGGTCGAGGTTAGGATGTTATCTCGCGGGAAAGGAAGTGGTATTTGTGACGGTGGTTTCATTGGTTGAAGGTGTAGGTGTGGTTGAAGTGGATGGTTGGGTTGGATGAATGGGTGTATTGACTGGTACAAGCACATCATTAGGGCGATACAACATATTGTAGGTTTTGAAGGGGGAGGATCAACTTTACGGTGTAGGACTTCCCTCGTACTCAAATTTTATGCATCTATGTAAGGTGGAAGAACGCATCCCATAGCCCGGATCAAGGGTGGCCTAACAACATATTGTATTGGAACTCTCCCTCAAGGACATAGAATATTTCGGGTAAAGTGCGTGGCCCTACACAAATGTTAAGGATCGTGGTGCCTAAGGTAGAAGTAATAGCATCATTGAATGACCACAACATGATGGGGTTGGCACACATGCACTAGAAGGGATATTCATTTGTTGGAAGGATTTTGAAGAGATGATGTTTAGGCTAAGCACCCGTCAAATCATAACACGGCGTACCGAATGTCCCGGACATAAAAATTTTGAGATGAAAAGAGTAGGTCGGGATCTTCAGCACCAAAGTCAATAATTTCATCTTTGGAGAAAGCGACGGCGGGTTGCTTTGTACAGAGGATTTAAGTGGTTGGAGAGATAGGTTGTTTGGTGAGCCAAGCAACGTGATTGGGTGTTAGAATAGAGTTAACAGGAAAGGTTTCATTAGGTAAGACATCTATCCCTTGAAGGATTTCAACGAGAGCTTGTCGATGAGATTCAGAAGTTTGAATGAGATTATACAGTGTCATTTTACGGGCGATTAGTGAAGTTTGTTTGATCATAGTTCGGTGGGCAATTCCATTAGAGCGAGATAGGTGGGTCCGTGAGTAACCACTTTAGGTGGTGGTGCAATCGGGATGGTGGACGAGAGAAAGAGATCTTTGCAGTGTGTTTTCTTTCGCTTTCCCATTGTTTTTGCCCTCAGTAAGAACATTAATCATATTGATCTCGTGAATACGAGAGGAGGAAGATGGTAGGATAGGTCATGGTCTTCGAGAGGTGGGGTTGTAATAATGATAGATATTGGTGAGGCGGGGACAGGTGTTATAGGAGAGGGAATTGAAGCTAAAGGTCTCTCTCTTCATAAGTTATCTTTCTTAACTTTTTTATCTCGAGAGAGGTGACGACGGTGAAGTATAGCTTTCAACGCATTGCATCCCTCTACGTCATGTCTTTGGTGCGTGGTGGTAGCGAGATTTTAAACTCATCGTAACCTATAGGTCGAGGTTTAGATGGATCATAAGGTCTAAGTGGGGGTAGGGAAATGGTCGCATTCTCCAAAGAACATAGCAAGGATTTTGGCGTAAGACCCTTTGGAGTGGGTCAAAGTCGAGAGGAAAATGAGGCTATTATTCGGGTAGTTTGTGGTAATGACGGGGTATGGTTGGTTTGTAGGGGTGGTGGTTTAGCCAAGGGGTTTTGATAATGGGTTTTAACTAAACGTGGCTTCTTTGGCACATAAGCTATTTTTAGTGGTTAGATGATGAGGCCACAGATGATGTGGTATCGAAAACAACCACGGATAAATAGGAGTGACAGAAGAAACAAATCCTTTGATGATGGAATTTTTAGGGTTGGTAGGTGGATAGGATACGTGGGGGACGGTGTTGCTATACCCTTGGATTTTGTATGGGTGCAGATAGGCGTAGGCCGCTTTAAAGAAAGCGCGGGAGGTATGATATATTGATGCAAGGTAGAGAGATGGGGTCCCAATATGGAAGGTAGGTGTGACGAGGGTTTTAGTTGTGATAGTGGCATAGATTGAGGAGATTGAGTCGGTCTCCTAATGGGATGGATGGCTTTATTTTTAGATAAATCAAGCCACTTAGGTGGGTGTGTTAGACTGGGTATTGGTAAGGTCCCAAGTGTAGGGGAAGATTTGGTTAGGTTAATAGAAGTGGATGAGGTATTTGGTAGAGATGAGCGGGGTGAAGATGAGGACATAGGCATTTTAAGCTTCTCGTAAACACTTGGGTATATGGTAGAGGCATACGGATTGGTCATCTGCATTTGAGTAGAATATGGCGTACTCAAACGCTCCCATAGGACTCGTCATCTTCCTGGGAATGATAGTCCTCATGTGTGAATAGGAACTTTGTATGGAAGAAAGGTGGGTTGTGATTCCGGTCCTTGTGGGTGTGATACGAGGGGAAAATGAGGCCTTGTATCAATGGGCGTTAAGAGGTCAACCTGTCGGCCCGAAAAGATTTAGGCAATGAAGAACTAATAGGTAGGAGGGCGTGTTTGAGAGAATCCGTCATGTTTAAAGAATGTGGTGATGTCGGTTCAAGAGGTTTCTCGTCTAAGGATGACAAAAGAAGTGGCGAGCCTTCCTCTTGTACAACAAGAATGGTAGGAGGCGTTTGGGAAATAGATAAATTAGATAACATCCACTCACAGTCTTGCAAGGATGTGGTGTAAGAAGGCTCATTTGTGAGAAGGGAACTCTGGGCGGTTAATTCCTTGATGGGTAAAGGAACGGCAAGGATTTCAGTTTGTCTTGATGGTGAGGAAGGGGGTTCGGATTCCTGTGTTAGTGAAGAGGCTTGATTCAGAATTTGTTCGATAGAGGTTTTTGGTTGGGAGTCGAAGACTACATGGATCTCATGAACACTCTCCTCGGCTAAGATATCTTGATTTATGTTACTGTTAGAAGAATGATTCGGGAATGGTTTGTTGAATATTTTCAAATTTCGGTTAGCAGGGGCATTAGGATTATTGAGGGCTATATCCCCACATCAACCATTTCCTGCTCTATGTTTTTCAACATCTTGCAGTTTTCATGACTGTGTCCCTTCACGCAGTGGAAGTTACAGAAGTCATTTTCTTTGTACCAAGAAGGTATGGCGCGAGTGGAATCAAACCCGGAGTGAGGTTTAATAGGAGGTAAGGTAATGGCTCCTGCTTTAAGAAATTTTCCAATATCACACCATATGTTTCTCCCAAGGGAGTGTAGTTGATGGGCTCTGCTTTATACTTATAGGTGGTTTTTGGTGGGGTATTAGACGGTGGTTGGGATTTGACCATCACCACGTGCATGGCTCCTTTTGATTTTGAAGCAGTCGATGGGTGAGGATTGGTGGTGTTAGGTTTGTTGGTGGAATCTTGGGTTCGGAAATTGGGGTTTTTGTTGCGCAACCACAATTTCTCTTCCTCTAAGGCTCGAATCTCTAGTTTTCGAGCCATAGTAAAGGCCTCATCAAATGTACGGAAAGTTTGAATTTGGAGGGTAGGAGAGATGTGCTTAGCGCAGGCCCGTGTAAAGAGTTCAATAAGTTCAGCCTGAGGCAAGGCATACGTAAGTTGGTTGATAAGGCCCCGCCATCATCCAATGAAATCTGTGATAGATTCGTCTTCAAATTGTCGGATGGCATAGAGGTCGGTGATAGATACTTTCTTGGAAATGTTAATGGAGAAATGATCCAAGAAAGATTGGGCTAAATGGTTAAAAGAGAAGATTGAGTCTTTGGGTTAAAGCACTTTGTACCACTCAAGGCGGGTCACGATAAGGACATGGGAAAGGTGCGGAGTAGTAAAACATCGTCGTGAGCAATCGGATAGTAGGCATGTCTAAATGATCGCAAGTGTTGTTGAGGGTTCTCCTTACTATTAAAACGGGTAAATTTTGGTAATTCCCATTGAGGATGATATGAATGAAGGGGACGAAGGGTGGATAGGATCGAAAAACTTGTTCGTATGTCAAGGCACTACGACTTCACGAAGCGAAGCCTCCAGATTTTGCATTTTTTCCATCATTTGTTTAATTAAATCAGTAGATGGATGAGATGATGGTGTGGTTGTGGTAAATGGAGGAAAATTGGGCCAAGGGCCACCACTCAGACAATGGTGGGGTTAAATGTTGATAAGGTATGGAGGAATAATGTGTTGAGGCAACCGAATAGGGATGTCCTATATAAGATGTTGAGGTTACCTGGATATGTGTGGGGAAATGAAAAGGTGGGTAGATCTTGAGAAGGAAAGCTCGTGTGGATAGGTGGTAGAGAGAAAGTCATGAATGGAATAGTCTAAGAGAGACGAGGTAGGAGAAGCGATCGGCGGTAATGACATGTTGGGCCCAAGATTAACCAAAGGAAATCCAATCTATGCCGTATGAACCCTTGAAGCTGCTGAGTTAGGAGATGGGACTAAGGATGCAGAAGGCAAAGCGGAGTTATCAGGCGGAGAAGGAGCTAAATGAGTAGCTATACTGATAGGCATGCCAACAAGGAGTTGACCGTCGGGTGTACGGTTAGGGGCATGAGACAAATAGTATTGTACAGCGCTAGGATTAGCATCCAAAAATTTGGCAAATTCTTTATCTCCTACAGGAATTTTAGGAACCTCGCTGGTGTCCGTAGGATTCCCCACAGAATGTGAAGGGCGTGATTCGAGCAAAGGCACTGAGTAAGCATGTGAAACCATGGTGGTGGCTTGCTTTCGAGTGATAAAAACCATGGATAGGACTACAAGTAGGGTTTCAATCTATCAGGAACAGAAATAGACAACAAGATGTTTGAAATTGGTAGGTTGTTGGTTTGTCGATCCAGATCTGTAAAACGAACCAATATCGGTAGGATAACCGATGTCTGGTCGATGCTGTAACCAATGTCGAGTAAGGTTACGGTGTCGGTATAATAGAACCTGGTGTAAGAAGCGGTAAGAATTTGTTGATTCTAAGTGTTAATGCAAAGATTAGTATGCCTACTAAACCTGTTGTAGTGATCACGAGAAAATAGTGTATGTGAGAAACAAAAAGCGAAAACAAGCAAGAATGCACAAACAAATTAATCAGAGACTAACCCTGGGTTAATTTTAATCAATTTGGGCTTATGCCTTAAGATGCGAATGATGTCAATCGTAAACAAAAGACTTAGGGGAAATGTCAAGTTTCTTTTGGCTTATAAGGTTACCTCATCGGTCGCAAGGAGGAATACCACGGAAAAGGGGGATGTTTTGAGCTGTTGTGTTAATTATGAAGTGATTCGATATGTGTTGTGCGGTGAAAGTAAGATTAATTTCCTATCAATACCATGGAAATCACCCCACGTGTATGACACATTACTTAGTCTATGTTCACTAGAATTGAAAACAACAAGCAAGAATGTAATGCACATGTTTTAAACCCAAATCGAAAATGATATTCGATGAAGCAAAGAAGATGACTTTCACTAAAGAAAACTGGGAAAGCAAGACAAATTCTTTTACTAAATATAACAAAAACAAAAAATAGCAAGTATGCTCCCCAAATGAAAGCAAGCAAGAGAAACGAAACTGAAATGGGTCCCACCGTGTTGCCGAAAATGTTTTACACGGAATGTTTGGCTCTGTGGAATAGACTTGCTTCTATCCTTTCATTCCTTTGAGAAAGCAGATAAGGGTTAGGGCTAGGAGGAATACCTGTTGAATGTTGAGATGGTGTGCGCGTACCGTAGAGAAAGATCAGATCGACTACGAAGAACTCCTTTTTGTCTTGGAAGGACTACCTGCAAGTAAGAATACAAGACCACCAGATTTTAATTAGACAATAAATGAGGGAGCTGCCTTAGGCCCAAGAAATATAAAACTTCCTTTTGAAGGTGGTCAGTTCCCCTTTTAATACGAATTAACACAAATGATAACAAAGAAAGCTATTGCAAAATCACGATTTAGGTACCTCGTTACAAAGCAATAGAGGCTAAACTATCAATAATAAAGAGTCACGTTGTTTGTTCGGTTACTGGTCGTTGATACATTCAGGTTGAGTTACAGGGATAAACCAGACTGGATCTGAGGTTGTTAGGTGACAAATAGGCGAGAGGAAGGTTTTGGGGTATAAGTCACAGTGACCGATGCCGGTCACTGGATAACAAACAGTAGATTAGAGAACCACTACTGGTAGGGATAACCGACACCGGTAGGGTCAGTAATCTAGGTGCTTCTGGATAGAGGTTGGTTGCGGGGTGATTGTGGGGTTATTAAGACTGGTGGATGGCTGAGGGGAATAATGAGAGGATAGGGAAGACTCAGAGTGTGATAAAATGGTCTTCTGGGCAATACAAGGATGTATGGATGAAGGTTAAGTGCAGGGTGCTGGTAGGTGGTAGATCTAGGAATGAGCTTATAATTACTATCAATCCACAGGCTCAAGAAATGGTGCTTAGAAACATACAAGACACTACTTACTCGTTCCTGATGAAGATGCGGAGTTCCAAGAGCGTGATGAGCGAAGACAAGGCTCAAGGAGGACGATCGACAATCCAAGATGAGCTATCTCCTCTTCTGATGCTCGGATGAGTGTCACTGGGCTCTGGTTATTCAGTTGCGATCTTGGGCTTGATGTCCTTCTCTGCAAACTTCTCTCTTTTCTTCACTTGTCTCTGCTCGGCCAAGCAAATCCAGATCTTTTCAATGATTTCTCCTCTTCTCGATCAAAATGAAACATCCAATCCTTTGTTTTGGTCGAAGTGGTCATTTACAGGGAACCGATGGCGGTTACGCAACCGACGGCGGTCGAGTAGGAACCGGTATCGGTCAGGTCAAAGTGGGCTATTTTTGGTAAAATAGCCAACTTTCCCTCCTTTTCTCCCGAGGGATTAGTTGCGGGCTTGGTCAAGTCATTATGAGGTTGGTTTTAGGTGCGGGTGAGGAGTAATTAGTCATGGGTGTGGATGTGGACCAAGTTATAGGTTTTAATTAGGTTAGTTTAGGGTTGAGACTAGGTCATGATGAGGTGGCGAAATGAGGTGGCAGGTATGGCGATGTGGATTTATTAATTATAAGGTAACTAATAAATAATTGTGTAAGGTTTAGGTGATGAGGTTAGGTTGTGAAATGAGATGCGTGGCACGGGGGTGTCGTAAGACACAAATTTTGTGTCTATAGATAGAGTCAAGTATCATATTCCCTATCAAGCATTCTAGTTGGGTGGCCAACTTGGTTCTAGTTAGTAAGAAGAGTGGAGAAATCAGATTGTGTGTTGACTTGGATATCCGAATAGAGTGTCTCTCAAGGATCATTACCCACTTCCTTTTATGGAGCAAATTTTTCAAGTTGTTTCCGAATTTGAAAGGTTTTCATTACTTGATGGCTATTTAGGGTACAATCAGATTATGGTGAAAGAAGAGGATCAGTTCAAGACAGCCTTTACAACCAAATGGGGAACTTATGCATGCGGGAAAATGCCATTTGGGCTGTCCAACTGCTTGGAGGTACTTTCCAAAGGGCAATGGACATGGTGTTCAAGGATTTTATTAACAAAATGGTGCTGATATATCTTGATGATATCACTTTTTTTCAAAAAATGCAGCAGATCATCTCTTTCATTTGAGACAAGTGTTCCAAAGGTGCAGAATATTTGGGGTATCCTTGAATCCTAAAAGTGTATTTTTATAGCCCATGAAGGAAATATCCTTGGCCACATTATCTCCAAAGAAGGATTAACAATTGATCCAGAAAGATTTGAAGCCATAAGAGCACTACCATTGCCAAGCCACAAGAAGGCCCTTCAAATCTTCTTGGGGAGGATAAATTTTGTGAAGTTTGTCCTAAATTTTGAAACCCTAGTCAAGCCTATCACTAAGATGTTAAAGAAAAGCATAGATTTAAAATGGATAAAGTAAGGCAAAGAAAGTTTTAGAGTAATCAAATAAGCCATCTCACTAGCCCCAACTCTCATTAACCTTGATTTCTCCAAGGATTTCATCCTCTATGCATTTGGGGGTGATGATACTATTTCTGCAATTTTGGTACAGTAGAATGAAGACAATGATGAGTAGCCAATTTCTTTCTTCAACTAAAGCTCGGATGACTATGAGGTGAGGTATTATTTCATTGAGAAGCATGTTCTTGCAGTAATCGGGAGCTTGAAAAAAATTCAAGCATCTAGTTTTAAACAACAAGGTTCAATTATTGGTTTCTCATGGGGAATTAAAGACTTCCTCCTCAACAAAGACCCTGAATGAAAAAAGAGCAGTTGGATTACTCATGTCATGGAGTATGACATTGATATCAAATTCACCAAGTTGGTCAAAGGAAAATGATTGTGTGAGCATCTGGTCTTGAATAAACACAAGGAAGCATGGAATGAGAAGGAGGTTGTTTTGGTGTTGCAAGACATCCATGAGCAAGGAAGCACTCGAAAGGAAAATGATGGTGTCCTCAATCCTTACTAGACCCAAGACATAATGAACTTCCTAAACATAGGTCTATGCCCTCCAGAGATGAACAACACCAAAAGAAGACACTTCAGATTGCAGGCTATCCCATATGCCGTTGTTGATGGTGTTTTGTTCAAAAGGGATGTGAATGGAGTGTTCTTTGAGATGCATTGGTACAAATCAGATTCACATGGTTTGGAAGAGTTCCATGGTGGAACAGTGGTGGTCATTTTGCACCGAGAGTGATAGCTCAAGATCATGAGGGCTGGCTATTATTGGCCCAAGATTTTCAGTGATTTTTATGCATGGATAAAGAGGTGCAAGAATTGTGCATTCTTCACGGGTAAGGAGAGACTAGCTGCCCTTCCATTGCATCCAATTTTAGTTGACCAGCCATTCATGCAATGGGGTTTGGACTTCATTGGAGTCATTAATCCAAATTCAAGACAAGGACACAAATGGTTTCTAACGAAACAAATTACTTCACCAAATGGACTCAAGCAGAGCACTCAAGGAAGTAAATGAATCTAGCATCCTAGACTTCTATGAGGGAATATCAACCAGATTTGGCATATCGGCTTCAATAATATCGAGATAATGCATTAGCATTCATTGGGTCTAAGGTAACCGAATGGGTTGTCAAGAATGGGATCTACCTAAGCACTTCATCAAATTATTACCCTCGGGGTAATGGCTAAGTGAATCTACAAACAAGAACTTGTTAAGGATCATTAGGAGGGCTCTTGATGAAAATTAGAGGTCTTGGCATACTAAGTTGAAGTCACCTTATGGGTGATAGGATAACTCCCAAGAGATCTATAGGTAACTCTCCATTAAGGGTTGTTTATGGAAGAGATGAAATTTTTCCCATGTCACTTGAGTTTCCAACATTGGAACTCATGAAATAGTTGGATTTGTTGGAGTTTGGACCCATGGAGGCTAGATATGCGTAATTGATGGAGCTCTAAGAAATCAGAAATCGGGTGTCCCAAGCAATGGAGAAGGATCAAGATTTGATCAAGAAGACCTTTGATAGAAAGGCCGAGACGAGATCTTTCCAAGTTGGAGATCTAGTGTTAAAATGGGATGTAGACAGAGAAAAGCTGGGAGGCATTTGAAATTTTGATGCCATTTAGAGTGGCCCATAGATGGTCACAAAGTGTAAGGACAACAATGCCTTCCAATTGTCTTCATTAGATGGTGAAGAATTGTAGATTCCGGTCAATGGAATCCATCCAAGCATTATCACATGAAGGAAATTCTCCACCTTGTACATATTAGCTTAGGTTTTCATTCGTCTAAGTGCTTATGCACATTGTTTGTTGTAGATTAGCTTTTCTTTCCCTAAGTGCTTTGGCACAAGCTTGTTGTTCCAAGAAATGTGTTTTGCAGGCCTTGCCCCAATCAGATGGTGTTCTACATTCCATCTTCCTCCTTGCAACATTCTAATCAGTTGGGGTACCAAGTAGAGACTTTAATGACTCCATGCCCAATGGATTGTTTCAAGCAACCTGTAACTTCATCGGCGAGGCGCAGATCACCCTCTCGAGTCGCCAAATCTGTTATCCAAAATGAGCCCCTTGCTCATTTTATGGCTAAATCCCTTCATTCTTCCCTCTCTTGTGCCTCAGTCATAATTTTTTGCTTTTCTAGAAATGGAACCATTAGATAGAGATTTTTCTCAGCTTTCCAGAAAGGTAAAGTTTTCTTCCTAACTCCATGTATTTTTGAAGTTATGGCTCGGAGGAGCTTTTGTGGGAAATTTTCCCCTGAAATTTTCCCTGAAAAGCCCGAGCCAATAAGATGAGGCCACGTGTCCTCGGAGGGAGGAGGCGGTAGAAGTAAACTTGGAAATTTTACCAAATGTTTGGCAAGGTTTCAGAAGGAATTTTCAGCCGATGGCCCGCCGTCCAATGGGAGCTCGCCACGTGTCCAAGGGGAAGAAATTAGGAAAAATTCCTAAGGGTTGACACAAACAAAATTTTCGATGCCAGGCCCGCATCGAATCACATTGTGCCACGTGTCCTTAGGCCAAAGGAGTGGCAGAGGGCAGAGGTAAAATTGAAAATTTGGCAAAGTGTTTTGGCGAGAGGAAAGGAGAAAATTTTGCACGCAGGCCCACGGAAAAATCATATCACGCCATGTGTCTCAAGGGGCATTGGAGCTTTGGCCACCGGGGAGAAATTGGGAATTTTTCCCAAAGGTTAGCACAAAGAGAAATGTTTTCCCCAAGGCCCATGTCTAATGGGAGCTTGCCACATGTCCCAAGATCGATGGAACACGGGGGAAAGTTGGGAATTTTTCCCAAAGCAAAGTTGAAGGAAATATTGAAAGGGAGAGTCGGCCCCAAAACTGAGCCAATCAAATCACGCCACATGTCCATGTGGCGGCAAAAAAACACAAGGCAAGCCCACAGGGAAAAATGAGCCTAAAGTCCCACGTCCAATGGGATCTTGCCATGTGTCCCATCAGGGAAAATGGTCCGGAGCAAATGGAGAATTTGAAAGTAGAGGCCCGCAATGAATCATATCATGCCACGTGTCCTCAGGTCATCGGCCCGGTGGAGAATTTTTGGAAAATTTTCCAATGGCCAAAACGATGGAAAATGAAGCAGGAAGAGCCCAGCAACCAATAGAATCATGCCATGTGGCACCGGATCGATGGGGCATGGAGTATTTTTGGGAAATTTTCCCAAATGCAAAAAGTGGGAAAATTTCAAATTTTCGGCCCGCCAACCCGTTTTGGCCCTGTTTTGCCCTAAATTTTCAAACGACCATAACTTTCGATCCAAAGCTTGGTTTTTTTTTTGCGTTCTTTATATCAATAGAAATATGGTGAAATTATCTACATGATTCCAGGATCAATTTTGTATTTTGATGGAGTTTGGAGAGAGAAAATTGAAAAACACCTTTGGCACGTGGTAATCAATAGAAATGACGTTTCAACCACCATTTTTAATGAAGAATGGCTCGCATTCTCTCCCAGCATGGTGAAAAATGTTAGGGAATGGACCTATAAGGATTCCCATGCTATTTTATTACATTTTGGTTGGTGGTTGAAGCTCCTCTCATGTTTTCCCATGTTTCTCTCTCCTGGGCTCATTTTTTGCATTGTAAAAGCCAGATTTGGCTCATTTTTGAAGGGTTGGAAATTTTTTATGTTTTGCAGGCTCCCTTTTCACCTTGAAAAGTGATTTTGTGGAATATCAGACCTCTTCCAAGACTATAACATGTTTTTATGCCTCTCAGATGTTGTAATGCATGTATTTTTATATTGGAAATGACAATGCAAGCTCTGTGAATGAGTTTCAATCCTCTGTTTGTGTTGTTTGCTTCATTTCTGACCTTTCATTACATTTTATCAGTTTGTGCATGATGTTTTGTTGCATTTCTATGATCTGTGTCAATTTTCAGAAGTAAATAATGTTCACCACTCCTTTGGTGTATCACCTCATTAGTCTTAGTTTTATTTCTTTTGCATTCTCTATCTCTGTCCCCTTGGAATTTAGAGTAGGATTTTGAGTTTAAACCTCTGCAACTTGCAAGTAATACACTGATCAGAGGAGTTGAGGAACCAACCTCTAATCTAGAGATTCTTTTCTTATTTTTATAAGTCCCACACTGGGGAAAAGATTCAATGTTGTGCAATCACCTTTGGATGTCCAAAATGTCAAACTAGAAATCGATCAACATCCGGTGTCTTGCTGATTTACACTAATAGTAGTATTACGATGGGAACAAGAAATTGGTTGTAGAGATTCAAAAATTAAGAAGACACAATTTTTCTCAAATTAAAACACAAATTTTCTCCAATTTGATTAAATTTATCAAGTAGGGAAAATTTTCTCAAACAATATCAAAGCTTGTTAATGGCTATACACTCGCAACCACCTTGACATGATGAAATTTAACACAAAAGAAATAAATAGGTTCCTTAGATAGTCTCTTAGCAAATATGGTCTTTATCAAACCATTTTCTCTCAGGAATTAGCTTTCGACTTCTAACACTCCAACATTCCAGAAATTTGCATGAAAATTTCATGCAATTTATAATATTTTAACTTACAAACAGAAGTTTTCACCCCAAAACAAGAAACATTGAAAGCACCATTGTGTGTGTGACTCCTAGAATCATAATTGCAAAAAGGTTGTTAGGTGCACAGAGGGAAAATCTCTCCAAATATTTCCAACATTCAATTCTTCACCTAGTTACTCGTTCTTCATCTTGCATGCCAAGTACTTCCTCCTCCATTCATCAAACTGGTTCTTTGCGTACCAAGGAAGGAAAAACTAGGAAATCAGATGGAGGCTAATAGTTAGAGCACATCTTAATGGAAAAATATGTTTTCATATTTTTTCCCACCAAACCAAGATATAAACAGGTCTCTCGTGTGCCAAAGAAAGAAAAATCGGGTCAAATATGACAGTTAGATCACATCTTTAATGGTGAAAGACATTTCAGACCTTCCCACCAAACCAGGATATCAGATTAATGTTCCTCTTCATTTGGCATGCAAGAGACTCCAAGAAATGATAAAAACATAGGAATACACATCCTCATGAGCTTTAGAGAAAAATGGTAGAAAATCATATACACAGGAAAAGTGTATTAATATTTCTTTTGAATTTGGACCATCCATGTGGGAAATCGAGTTAAGAGGCGGCACTGGGGTTCCTTTTTACTTTTTACACATTTTGGGGAAAAATGAAAAATTTATCAATTCACTCCACCCCTTTTTCCTTTGAAAAATGTGCCTAACATGTGTCCCAATGCGGGTCCCAAAGGAATCGTGGCTAAATTCTACTATTTCATCTCTTTTTTGAAAAAGGGAAATTTTTCAAAGTTTTCCCTGCAACTCCGCCCTTCCACTTTTAGTTTTTGATGTGGGTCCTAGTGGAACCACGCTTCCTTTTACACTTTTAACTCTTTTCTCTAGAAAAGGAAAATTTTGCAAATTTCCCTTGAAAGTCCAGCATACGCCATTGACTAGAGAAATTTTTGATGATTCTCTATCGGTATTATGGGTCATTTTGATGATTTTAGTCTTTTAAACAACAAGGGGCAAAAAATCCAAGTTGCACCCGATGGCTCACCTCCCCGCTGCTTGAATTTTGAAACTGCCACGCATCTCAATGGCGCATCTTGAGATGGTCCCAAAAAGTAGAGACCCTGAATGAGTATGGGGTCACCACATGTCCCAATGTAGCAAAGCCTACTAAAAAGCTTGATAGTTTAGCAGAAAGCGATATGTTTTCAAGGTCCGAGATGATCTTCTCATCTGTTGAAAAGTCTAAGCAAAAAAAAGAGTGAGTGGAAGCCTCCAAGTGTCCTCCTGGTGCTTATTCAAAACAAAAATCAAAGGCCGGTCCCCAAACATGCGTGATCCATCCATGTGTCTTTTTGGTGCAACTTCAAGAGGGTCCTAGAAGCGGAGACCCTGAATGAGCATGCGCTCACCACATGTCCTGAACCTTAGAAAACTTCTTTAGAAAATTTAAGTCCCCAACAGAGCCAATGGAAACCTCCACCTGTCCCTCTATTGCAATTGTTAAGGTGGGACCTTGAGACAAATCTTCAAATGAGCACCATCCCACCATGTGTTCACAAAACCCACCAAAACTATATCAGTTGCATGAAAAAAATTTCTAAGCTCAGGCGAGGTAGCGGAATCCTCCACATGTCCTCCTAGCGTAACTCCAAGGCCAAACAAAAAGGTGAGTCTTCAAATGAGTGCCATTCCTCCACATGGAAAAGTTTTGGGTTAAAAATTTCCACAAAGTTTAAGAGTTCCCACCGAGCCGCATCCAACCAAAAAGGGCCACGTTTCCACTGATGTAGAGATTTAAAATTTGATAGGAGAAACACACTGTCAAGCCGTTGTAAAAATGCAGGGAAACCATTTTTTGAGCTCGGAGATGAAATTTTCTTTAAGGAAAGAGCATTTGGAAATGTTGCAAGGTTCACACATGACCCTCTCGAGCTATATCTATTCACATTTCTTCAAGTACCTGGGAAAAAATGATAGGGACAACAACACATGACTATGGAAAATGGAAGGGAAGGAACAACCCAAGTTTTACGCCCAATTGACAGACACCTTCAGATGGACAGAGGAACAAATCAAAAAATTCAGGGCTTTTAAGTGACCTTCGACCAAGGAGGAACCAATCATGGCAACCAAATGGAAGAAAAAGCCTTCAAGTACCAACATGGGGAGACAAAAACATTACAGAGGCCGCAAACTGAGGGATTTTAATGGAAAACGGGGTGAGCCTAATTTGAGCACCAACGAAACAAGAGTGAATGTTTTATTACCCCTTTAAACTTTTTATTTTAAACTGATTTTCTTGAATTAAGTTCTTTTATGGAACTATGTGATAGTTGTTTCTTGGACCCTTGGATTTTGATGTTACCTTGTTGGGAATACTTGTGTGTGAAGTCTATACTTCTGATCTTATTTACTGAGTCTTTCTCTAAGTTCTTGAGTACTGAACTAAGGGATAAAAAGATGAGGTCCTATTGGTTGGGGACATTGTGAGAGTGATAAAAAGATGATATTGAAATAATGTACTAGCACTTAGAGCATATAAGAAATGTTTACTAGGCCTGAGTATGAACCGTAATCACAATTTTGTCCTTGGTAATAGTGAAAAATAGAATTGGTACCCAAATTGATTCTCCTTTAGAAGCTGAGCAACATCACAATTTTGATAGGAAGCTTGGAGGAAAGAAGAGCACGTTGTGTGTCATTTTGTATCCGGGGAGGAAATGCAGCTTTCTCTTTGTCACTAAGATGTGGAGAAATGGGTAACACAATTAAGAGGATTTGATCTATCCTCACTACTTTATGGTTGTGCCTTTCAACCGTGGTGAGAGGATCCTTTTTGTATCCCTGTTGTTTGTGGAGAAGATGGAGTTATCATTTGTTGTAGAGTTATTAAGAAGACCTTGAAGAAAACATGATCAATACAGCAAAAATCTAACTCTCACAAGTTGTCACTCTAGATAATGGATATGTTTTCTAAGCTAGATTAAGGCTACTAAAGACAATGAAAACTTGATTAGTTCTATGTGTTTTGGTAATAGAAATTATGCATTTGTGCACACACAGGACAAATAGGGGTAGTATGGGTATGATTGGTTGTTTTTAAATGAATTTTGGTGGGAAGTGAGGCAGAGTGGGTTTTGACTTGCCAAATATTTGAGAGCTTTCACAAAAATGGAAGGCTTGACCAACAAAATGCTTCAGAATAGCCAAAATGTTCCTTTAACTAGAAGGTGTGCTTTAATGGAGGCCTAGATCAACACGTTTTCACACAAACTTTAAGGATCCAAAATGAAGGCTCAAATTGAAATACTTAATTAAACACTATCAACCTTTATTTTATCATGCCTAAGATACCCTCAAAGGCTAACAAACAATCTTAATCATCATGCTAGGAGTACAGTGATTTTAAACTTGTTTATTTCACTATCAAATGAAAGTTCTTCTGAAAAATGAAATTGCAAGTGCCACCAAACTATCACAAAGCTAAGATCTTGTGTGATTCACAGAGGTTTCAACGTAAGATTTTAATGGGAAAAAACAAATGTTTTTAGACATTTAGAAATGAAGCAGAAACAACTTTTCTCAAAGTAAAACATAGATTTACTCCAATTTGATTAAATTTATCAGAAGGGAAAAGTTTCTAGAACAATATTAGAGCTTTTAAATGGTTGTACACTCACAACCATCTTGACATGATGAAATTTAACACAAGAAATAAATAGGTTCCTCAGATAGTCTCTCAAAAAATATGGGCTCTGTCAAACCCTTTTCTCTCACGAATTAGCTCTAGACCTCTAACACTCCAACATTCCAACCATTTTCATGAAAAATTCATGCAATTTATAATATTTTCACTTACAACAAATTTTTCCCCCAAAACTAGAAAAATTCAAAGCACCATTACGTGTTATGACTCCTAGAATCAGATTTGCAAAAAGGTTGTTAGGTGTGCAGAGGGAAAATCTCACCAAATATTTCCAGCATTCAATTCTACGCTTGGTAAGTCATTCTTTATCTCACGCGCCAACTAATTCCTCCTCCATTCTATCAAATTTGGTTCTTTGTGTGCCAAGGAAGGAAAAAATATGAAATCAGATCTAGGCCAATAGTTAGAGCACATCTTAATGGCAATAGATGTTTTCAAATTTTTCCCACCAAACCAAAATATCAACAGGTCTCTTACATGCCAAGAAAAGAAAAATTAGGTGGAATCGATAGTCGATTACATCTTTAATGGTGAAAGATGTTTATAGAGCTTCCCCACCAAATCAAGATATTAGATTAATTTTCCTCTTCATTTGGTGTGTAGGAGACTCTAAGAAATGATAAATAAAAACATAGGAATATGCATCCCTAGGAGCTTTGGAGAAAAATGGCAGAAAATTAGATACAGAGGCACGAGCTTGTCATTTATCTTTGTTTTGAATTTGGACAGTCCACATGGGAGATCTGAATTAAGATGGGTTCGAGAGATTCCTTTTTACTTTTTTCACCTTTTACAAAAAAATGCAAAATTTCTCAATTTGCTCCACCCTCTCGCCTTTGAAAATTGGGCCTAACATGTGTCCCAAATGTGGGTCCCAAAGAAACCGTGGCTAAATTCTACTATTTCACCTATTTTTTTTGAAAAAGGGAAAAAATTTCAATTTTTCCCACAACTCTACAATTCTACTTTTACTTTCTCGATATGGGTCCTAGCAGGAACCGTACGTACCCAAAATTATAGGGTACCGCACCACCAACAATGTTACACGTGCCCTAATGATGATATAAGTCTCCTCGCAAGTTGTTTGGGATCCCAAAAAGCTCTCCAAGTTTATATTAACATCAAACATGCCCTACTTAGCCTCCGTGTGCTTTGTTTTGCTCTTTCCCCCTCTTTTCCTTTACTTTTGGTCTTCAGTAATGAAACTGCCACCCTGCCTGGGCGGCGGTCTCATGACTGCCTCCCATGTAGGGTGTCAGTCCTATAACCACCACCATGCTTAGGGGGGGTCCTTCACATGTTTTCTAGAATGTGCTTTTAATCGCGACTCGCGTAAATTTTCAACTTTTACCAACCTTTTCATCTGTTTTTGCTTGTATTTATGATTTTGGTTCCCTGTAATAGTGTTTCTCCATTGTTTATTGTAAAAGAGTTCAAATTGGATTTCACCTTTGGGTAAATGGGAATTCTATAAATAGTTGGTTGGTTTTTAAGTAATTGGCCTATCAAAACTATGCCCTCATCCTCTCATTTCAGAATTTAGTCTTTCAGTTTTTGCTTAGGAATTGTATTAGTTTTATTTGTTGCATGCATAGTTAGTGTTGTTTTTCCATTTAGAAGCCACATGATCTTCTTGTGCTAGTGTTGTTTTTGCATGCATATTAGTGTTGTTTTTCCATTTAGATTAATTATTGTTTTCTAGATATATTAAATAGTTTTTATCTTAATTCGTTAAATATTCTTTCAAAAATACAAAAATAAAGAATTTATATATGATGTAGATATACTTTGCATAATTAGTTTACTTCACTTTAGTTAGATTTATATTATTTCCTTTTGTATGACAATCACGGGACGTAGGGAGCTCGAGAGAATACTTATTTGAGCCAATCGTGCCTCAACCTAATCTTGTTACATCAATAATTGACATAGACACTAGCTTAAGAATTCAAATTGCCACAACACTTGTAAGATACTTTGAGAAGATTGCACAACTTTTAGTTCTAAATATATTTTCCGAAAAGGCATATGACTACCTGGATATTAGGGATTAGGGATTTGTTTTACACATGACCATAGAAGGTCCACAGCGACCATGAACTTATGGCTGTGATCCACATATCCCACAACCCAATGATTCCATAGGTCAATCATACTTTGATGCTAGTTTACGCACATTAGTATTTAGGTCCTCTCCACTTCCACAATTCATTATCACATAATTATCCTCATTAGACATAATAACTAATCAAGCTAAGGATTTCTTGACTAGACCAGAGAATCGCCCATAGAATCCACCATATATCCACCTTCCATTTTTATGACCTTATCGGGAGACATATACGAAGCACCCACAAGTTATCTTCCACGTATCCCATAACCTATAGATCAGATCACGCCAGAGCTCGATATTGATTGGAGCCTTAGCAGTCATCCTCTCCGACCGATCTATCACACTAGTTCAAGTTAGGAGGGCCTTCTTTACGTTAGATTCATAGATTCCATTAGTGTGCGTCGAAGACATAAGATTTCCTAACTAGTTTATCTTTATCCCACACATATTCCATCCCCACCGGCTGTCTCAGCACGACCTCGGGAGGTCGGGTGTGAGGAAGAGTTACTTGTAGATTCCCATGCTTGCTTGTCACTTTTCCATCATACAAAATTGGTGAACCCGACATGAACTTCCTACTTTCTGGTTTGGAGTCATATTTCTACTTGTTCTTCCAATTAGTATACTTTTCATCTTTTCCACCTCATTAGCCTTCACATCAGCTTCACCAACAAAATTGGTGAACCCAACGTGAATCAAACAGTTCTTCCTCTTTTATTTTTCATTTCTTCCATCCACCTTCACTCTTTCCCATTATTCTGCGGGTATTCATATACCCCCCGAATATGACGGGATTTGATGCATATGGCAGACCTCTCCTAGGTCTTGAAGCATACTACGATCAACTGAATAGACAACCATCACCCTCACTCTCAGCATGGGGTGATAACTATTCAACTAAGCTGGTTTTCAACACAAACTCTACCTCAAAGGACTAGATATAGTTATTCTTTCCAAATAGAGGAGTTGGATCAGCTCACTCAAACGCAACAAGCTAATCCTTCGAGTCAAACAACATGACGCTCACGGGATAATCTGGTTCATCTCCTCGGTGTTTCTTAGATCACAAATTAGTAGACAATCAAATCCATACCAGTTTTTAGATGATGGACACTTAGCACATTATGCTAGGAGTGAACAATGCTCTCAAAGTATGTACCCACCTATAGGAGGTTTGCAAATACAACCCAAGGTCTCATTCCAAGAAAACACCCCCATTCCTCCACCTATGGGAAATTCCTTGGTGAATTTTGGCAAGATAACAACCAATTCATAGCAGGGTATCATACCCCTTTGTAACCTCAAATGATACAACAAATGCCCTCAAGGAAAAATACCGTATCTTCACCAAATGAGGTCATTTCAGCCTTGGCTGAAAAGGTTAGAGGGCTGGAACTTGCTCAAGAAAATCAAAATTCATATTTTAGGCAAGTAGGAATCCCCAACCCTCCACATCATCCTAGCCAAGTAGACCTCCTCATAGGAACAGGCACGTTGGGCATGCCTCCTCAGTATTCACAACAAATGCCAACTAGAACCGTGTTCTCTAATGTCGCTCCAGTGGAAAATATGATACCTCCCGGTCTAGTACAAAATAATCCATTCTTGGGAAATACTCCTCCATACTTAAACATGTATTCCAAGTCACCACAAGGAGATATGTTCTCTTCTCCTGGCATGTTCGCTCAACCACAGGATTTCCTTATGCCCCTACAAATGCATATGCTACACCATATCAACAAACCATCCCACCTCCACCCCCTCAAAGAAACGCCATCAATGGTCAAAACCTATATGATAGGAAATTATTAGAATATTTAAAAGAACCTTTATATTTCACCATACGAAGTGTCATGCTTCCAAGACCTCTTACCGATTTTCCCAAATACAAAGGGAGGAGACTCGAATGCACATATCAAGGCCTATGACATAGCCATTTGAGAATTACTCCTTGGGATGGGGTTGTTGCTAAAATACTCCCAAAACTTTAGAGGAATTTCCTTAATTGGTATTACTGAGTAATACCAAGCCTCAATACATTCATTTAAACAACTCGTTTCAGATTTCATCAAGGCATTTGACATGAACAAACTATTGAGAACAGGAATCAAGGAATTCTTGCATATTAAGCAAGAACACAATGAATCTGTTGCTCATTTCATCCAAAGATGGCGTACAGTCCTTTATTCTTCGGTAAGTGCTCCAAACATGGATCAGATGGAACTATGTGATTTATTCCTTCATTCTCTCAATAGAGAGATAAAGGAAGAAGTCCAAAAGTTCCCACTAAGAACTTACGATGAAGTACTTGAGAGTGCCCTCCGAATAGATCAAGTTGTAATAGATAGCAGTCGTAAGACGTATGGAACAAACAGGAGGTTAATCATCCCCAATCAAAACACTACGACCTATCCTAGTATAGTAAATGCCAATCAAGGACCTAAAATCCTTAACAAGAATCATGGAGTGACAACAGATGGAGTAACTGACCAAGCTAAAAAGGAAAATGTTGTAAATGCTCCACCACTGGTTAACAGTCAACGAAACAACAATTTTACCCCAACAATCAACGCAGTGGATTTTAATCATCCACAACAACAACAATGGTAGATCCAAACACAGGGTCCAAGACAAAACACAACTGGATATCAAAACCAAAGACAACAAACGCAAAAATTTAATCCTAATAATTAATATTTTAATCAAAGTTTTAGACCACAACACACAAAGAAACCAACAACCTAGGAATTACAATCCTAACTCGTATTGTGGTTTCCAAAAAATTCAAGGCCATGACACTAGGACTTGCCACGATTACAATAAATTCATGCAACATTTTCCAGAGGAACAAAGACAACTTTTCATAGATATGTTCTTAGCAGATCCTGCATCATCTGTGCCAAATACTTTCATGGGAGAAGTCTCCTCAAAATGCACCCTCAAGATCTTCAATGATCCACTCCCAAATCACAATAACAACAAATTAAATCCAAATGGGATGAACAAGGGTGTAATGACAGGAAACAATGATCATGAAGCCTTGAATTCACTAAATCCACCTGTTGCACCGCAATTAGGAAATTAGCCATGACCCAAGATAGTCGGTTTAGTGGAGTTAGACACTTGAGCTACACATGGAAGCCATAACAAGGACATGAGATTATTCCTCTCGGCCCAAATCTAGGTTACTCTGCTAGAGACAGATAAGATTCAACAAACATTAGTAAAACCCATAGGTGCCTATGATTTAATTAATGACCTAACAAATAACTTCTCTCACATCTCCTTTTTGGACTTGTTAAAGAACTCTCCTAACCATAGGGCTTCTCTTTTAGAAGCTCTAGGTTTAAGTCATTTAATTAACATCACTCCACCTCCCGAAACACAAGTAAACCATATAGACTTCGATATTCACCCTCCAAGGCAGCCAGATAGGGATACCGAGTTTATATTTGACATAAACAAAATGCCAACAGACATTGAGATTGCACATAGAGGTGATCTAGCCTTACATTTACAAGTGTGGGTTTATAACAACTACATTAAACGTGCAATGGTTGATGACGGGCAGTGGTTAACATAGTCCCCTTCTCTTTCCTTCAAAAGCTAGGGTATGGAGAAACAAATTGTTCCACGACTCGGAATACACTAAGAGGCTATGATAGCCTTAAAGCCACTTTGATTGGGACTATAATACTACTAGTCACCTTAGGACCCAAAACAATCCTCACTAAGTTTTATATTATAGATCGGGAAACCAACTATAATATGATCCTTGGCCAACCATGGATACACCGTATGAAGGCAATCCCTTCTACGTTATTTCAAGAAATAAGATTCTTGCACTTAGGAAAGATATTCGTAGCAAAAGGTGATCCAAAACCATTCGATATACACTTAGCAGACTTGAAGAAAAGGCCAGGTGTTCACTCTGAGTTTGAAATTGCAACAAACCAACTTAATAAACCAACTGACTCAAAACCAGAAGAAAAGTTGATACCTACAATAAAGTTAGAAGTTATGAACCTAGTCAAGAACATCTCAGCACTCAAGGATGAGGCTAACGTTGTAGAAAGCAATGTCATTAGGAACTTGCAAAAATTGTCAAATTAATAGAGAAAAATTTACCAATTTTCCTACCATTTGATTCCACAGGTATGGGATGTACCTTAGGAGTTGGTTCTCTTCCAGCAGAGGAACTCTGCATGGTAGAAGTAACCGAAGTAGAAGAAATAGACATAATGAATGTCCCAACATCCATCTTCCCAAGTAAATATTGGAATCTCCATTTCGATGGAGCTAGATGTCATTATGGGGCTGGGGTAGGTGTGATCTTTACTTCTCCGAGGGAAAGATCCTATTGTTCACTTTAAATTAAATTTCGAATGTACAAACAATGGCACTAAGTACAAAGCCCTCCTTGGTCTCATCATAGCTAAAAGGATCGGTGTTAATGACATCAGAGTGTTAGGAGACTCACAATTAGTAGCAAACCAAGTCTCTGAGGTGTATGAGACTAGAGCTGAACACTTACAACTCTACAAAATAGCAGTATTAGATTTGAGCAAAGGATTTAACTTCATATCCATTGAGGTAATCCCACGAGAACAAAACCTTCTCACAGATTCGATAGCAACCTCAGCTTCATGTTTCACTCCAAACAGTGAGTTAGAAGACACCCATTTCATGGTATCCCTTTGTACTGAACCGTTAGGAAAGAAAACATCAACAAACCCTCTTTTAACAAACATAGCTAAGAACAAATCTACTATCTTAGGTCACGTTTCCAGTGATAGAGCCACTCTTGATTACCTAAAAACCTATGCAGAGTTACATCTCACGCATCACATGGTAGATTTTTCCTTAATCCCACATTCATCTTCTTACTTTGGAAATCCCATGGTAGATTTTCCCCACAAAAGGATCTCGACATATATGTAGTGGAGAATGGAGAAGATCTTGAACTACCTCCAGCCCTACCTAATTTTGAAGAAGGTAATGCTTCTTTAATCGAGGAAATGATTGATATTAACATCGGAACGGAGGAAGAACCAAAGATCTTGAAACTAGGATCTTCGTTAACTCCAGAAGAGATAGAAATACACACTCGAATCCTCAAAGAACATCAAAAGGCTTTTGCATTTAATTATAAAGAAATGATGGGAATTACACCACACATCGTGGTACATAACCTCATCACCAAATCAGATGCAAAGCCAATTAAACAAAAATCAAGACCAATGAAACCCAAGGTAGCTCTCATGGTGAAGGAAGAGGTAATGAAACTTCTCCAAGTAGGGTTCATCAAACCGGTCGATTACTCTCAGTGGGTATCTAATATCATTCTTGTTCTAAAAAAGAATGGGAAGATACGCATCTACATAGACTTCGAGACATTAACAAGGCATGCCCCAAGGATGACTTCCCATTACCATCCATTGACATCATCGTTGATGCAACAACTAGATTTGAGCTTTTGTCTCTCATGGATGGGTTCTCGGGATACAATCAAATCAGAATATCTGAACAAGACCAAGCCAAAACCACATTTATAACTCCTTGGGGAACTTATTGCTATGCTGTTATGCCATTCGGTCTCAAGAACGCTGGCGCTACATACCAATGGGCAATGACATACATATTTCATGATCTTATTCATAAAATCATGGAATCCTATGTAGATGACTTATTGGCCAAGGCCAGGGAAGCACCGTAATCACCTCAAAGTGCTCGCATCATCCTTTCACATTTTGATCAAATACGGAGTCACACTAAACCTAGAAAAATGTGTATTTGGTGTGGGGAAACTCCTAGGTTATATTATATCATCACAAGGGATTGATGTAGACCCAGCCAAAATCTGGGCTATTCTTGAGATGATCCCACCATCAGATGATTCTAGCATTAGATCATTTCTTGGAAAGCTCGGTGTAATCCAGAGATTCATTCCAGACTTAAGTTTTGTTGTTCATCCAATCAACAATTTGTTGAAAAAGGATTGCTGCATTATTTGGACAAAGGAATGCCATGAGGCCTTCAAAGTAGTTAAACACTTCTTACTGTCTCCTCCCACATTAATGCCACCTAGACCAGATCATCCTTTGATCTTATATTCACGAGCTACGAGATGTCTCGCTAGCCTACATGTTGGCTCAAGAAGACGACAATAAATGAGAACATGTGGTCTATTTTATTAGCTGAACATTGCTTGATTATGAAACACGTTATACGTAAGTAGAATGAGAATGCCTTGCCATAGTCTTTGCAACCAAACGCCTAAGGCATTACATGCTAAACCAACAACTCAGGGTAATTGTAAAAACATACCATTTACGAACTTTCCTCATGCAAGGGTCCTTGTCTAAAAAGGTTGGATGCTTTATAACCTTAATGGGTGAATTCAAATTAACTTTTGTAAACCAGAAGTCTATTAAGGGACAAATCATTACAGATTGGTTAGCCGACAACCCGTTAGACGGAGGCGATCTAGTAGATCTAGATTTTCTCGATGAATGCATATATTACATCAAAACCAGACCTCCCATCTCTGAATGTCCTTGGTATACTGATATTATTAATTATATCATGGACCATACGTATCCAGAAGGTGCTACACTACAACAAAGAAGGTGGTTATGCATTATCGTAGCTAAATACGTTATTATAGAACAAGTGCTCTATCGTAAGGATTTCGATGGAATGCTTCTAAGGTGTGTTGACATAGAAGAATCCAAGAAGATTCTCTATGAATCCCATAGTGGAATATGTGGCGGTCATTTTGGAGGTCATGCCACTGCCCGCAAAATACATCGGATGGGCTATTTCTAGCCCACTCTAGAACACGACGCAGTAGAGTTTGTACGTAGATGCCATAAATGCCAAGAATTTTCCCATGAGATTCACATGCTGGCACAAGCTCTACAACCAATCATGACTCCATGGCCCTTTTCTATGTGGGGCCTAGATTCGATAGGGAAATTCTCTCCCTCGTCAAAGAATGGCCATAACTTCATAATCATAGCCACTTTGAATATTTTACCAAATGGGTAGAGGTTATGCCTCTTACCACTTGTACCAGGTGTCATGATTGCCAAGTTAATTTTGAACTAGATCATTTGTAGGTACGGTGTCCCACAAATCATTATCTCAGATAATGGAACTTCCTTTAAGAATGATGAGGTCCATGAGCTATGCAATAAATTTAAAATAAACCATCATACGGCCTCCCTATATTACCCTCAAGCCAACGGGTAGGTTGAAACAACAAACAAGACATTGAAAGCTATTCTCCTTAAAATGGTAAAAGAAAACAAACGAGATTGAAATTTAAAGTTATATCCAGCCTTGTGGGCCCACCGAACCTTAATAAGAACACCAACAGGAGCAACTCCTTTCTCATTGGTATTCGGAGTAGAAGCAGTTCTCCCACTTGAGGTTGAAATACCCAGTCTCCGCATCTCACTACAAGGGATTTTGGATGAAGAAGCTTATAGAGAAGCACGTCTCTCCCAACTAGAAAGCCTAGATGAAGCCAAAGTTAAATTATGAACAAGTGGCATAGAGTCTATCCGACTGGATGTGCCCGCAATATAACAAAAAGATCTATGAGCAAGAAATATATGAAAGAGATCTAGTTCTAAGACTAGATAGCTGGATTGATAAGAAGACCGGTGAAGGAAGGAAATTCTGGCCCAAATGGTTGGGCCCATACCGAGTCATGAAAGACTATGGAAACGGTGCATATCTCTTATGTACATTGGAAGGCGAGGAATTCAACTAAACAGTCAATTCCTTACATCTTAAACGATTCTATGCATAAGCGACCAACACTATTTGTATAATTATATCTACATTACATCTTCATGTAGTTAGGTTCATTTTGTTCACTCGTTTCATAAAAATTTTGTGGTCAAGGGACTTTCTCTTAAGAAATTCATTAAAAACTTCTAATGGTATTGGTAGAAACATTCCAATCATACTTCTTCATTTTCATAACATCGTCACCTATTTCAGAATCATTTCATCAATTAAAAGCTAGATATGAAAAATTCTTAACAAGTAGCCATACCAAGGCCAAGGCCTCGTATGCTTGTTCTCACTTTTTGTGTCTTCCTAGGATAGGTGTCTTGCCTATGGTCATTCTAGAAGCTTTATGGTGTCACATCTATCCCGTATATAGATCTCTTTGGAAATAAGAACATACCGACTTTTTTCTCAAGAAAGTAAGTCAAATATAGATCAAACAGAAAATTTTATTTTTACACATTCCCTTGCCCTACCAACCTTCAGTGATGAGCTTGTGTCTCTTACTAGTGACGTAGGGTTGGGAAAGGATGGGAATGCCCTTACTTTTCTATGCATTATCCATGGTGATAAGCCCATGCTTCCTACTAGAAACATGGGGCAAGGTACAGGGGGTTCTCTTGACAATAAACGTTGAAGGTCATAAGCAAACAATTCAAATAAACCTTTGAAATATTGAGTCATACATAAATGAATCAGATGTCCAAAATTCCAAGAGAGTTCAAAACCCTGAAAACCAGATTTTTTCAACCAAGTGGCCATCTACGGATCTAAGTCTAGATAAACTACAAAGCAAGTCACATTCTAAAATATGGATTCACTTGAGTAGGGTAGGTTTTTAGCATCCTAATTTGCTTCCACTAAATCTTTGTCTATCTCTCATCATTTCCATTTCAACACACCTCATAGCTTGTGCCCTTTCTAGCTCTCGGTGGTGAGCCCTCGCATCTTACTAGTTGCGTGGAGTTAGGAGTGGGGCAAGTACATCTACTCATCATACCAGTTCATCATTACATTTTGTCAAAACAATATGAAGTACCGAAAAGATTGCTTATGAAAGCTAAGTTCAAAATCACATTGTGTCTACATTATCATATATCAGCATTACGAAATACAAAAAGAAAGAAAGAATTCATATCATTTGTTCTCCATTTGCATACATTCTGAAAATCATATAAAAACAACATTATAATATACATGTGGAAACGAATCACAAAATCCTAGACACTAAGAGTCTGATCCAAAATAAGTATATATATATATAATCAAGTTTTATGTACAACACCATCATGCGCTAGGCATGGTCAAAATGCTCAATGAGCCCGGGAAATACAAAATAAGTCATATAAACAATCTAAGATTCACTACAAAAAGAGCCAAGTGGGCTCTCAACTCCTATGAGATCCCTCTGAAGGTGCGCGACCATGTCTAGGAATCTCACAGCTATGCGTCTGCTCTGAATGCATTGAGGGCTCACGGTCATGAGGAGTAGCTACAACCTCGCTATGAGAATGACTCCTCATCGACACTCTGCAGTCCTATACCCAGCTAACTTGGTATAGAGGGAGGTCACCATCTTGGCCACATGCCAGACTGGGGTAAAGACATCGCTATGCCTACCCACTCTCCACCGAAGGCTCCTCTCGCATCCACGAATAGCTCTGGGCGTGAGTATTCTCCTTGGGGATCATCGGGGGTATCAAGTACATACCCGACGAATCGGTATCGCCACTCATCGAGTAGTCTCGCAAGAAAAGGAGAGAAAAATTAGGAAATAATCAAAAGGTAAAACCAAGAATGAACAAAAGGAGAGATAGCAACTAAGGCAATCCTAGCTAAAATCAAGTATTAAAAGAAGATTGATAACTCACTCGGATCTCCGGGCCTCCAAGAGGGATCCCTAGGATCAGTGCCTACCACAGATGCCACCACTGACTGATGTCCTCCTCCTGTGTCTGGGGCAACATAACGTCCTACTATGGACTCATCCTCTCCACCTAGATCCTGAGAGGGCAACTCCTTTGAAACTAGGGTCACCCTCTCGCACTCTACTCTGCCCTCTCGACCTGTAGGATCTCCTGAGTATCATGCCACTCAAGATCAATATCCTCCTCTCTACTCGAATCACTAACCTCCATGTCCTCGATCTCCTCCTCCATCTCTCCCCTTGTGAACTCCTCAAACTTGGAGTCTATATCAATAGGGTCATCACCGCTATGGGCGGGGCCGGTGGTGTTTCGAAGTAAAGGTGCACGAGGAGCACGGCTCTCTCTCGAGCACGTACCACACTCCCGGCTACAATATGGATGCCGGGAGTAACAACACCCAACCCGAGACTCTAGGACCTCCCTAGCCTACCAACGTAAGCAAGGCCAAACTATCGAGGCAATCGATGAAAGGGGTGTGTCTCCACCTTCCCCATTCGTCCACAAGCTACCTGTAGTAGAGCAGAAATCAAAGTGAGGGTTTCCTCATCCCACAACCCCGCCATAGTCGATAAGGTGTGGCCTCCATATCATCGTAGTCGGGAAGCAATCGGCTAGTGGGGTGCTCTAAGCACGACATCTCTTTCCATCTAGCTTCCCTCATGGCTCCGGATCTGCCACCTCTATACCTCTCCCATAAGGGATGATACACTCATAGACCCAGCTCATAACCAGGGTCGGATGGCTCAAAGACTGTCCCTGTAAGTGAACCACCCTGTATAAGTCATGATAGGTGGTCCCAAGTATATCGGCTCCCTAGGCATAAATCCGGCCATGTGCCTCAATCTATGCAATAATAGGGGACCAACAGTAGAGTAAGGTGTCCCCTCCCTTGTCCCCGATCAATCTCAAGGCAAGGATCCCCATAATAGCCTGACGAATCAAAGGGATAGGCAAGCTAGGAATGGAACAGACCCTCACCCCCTTCTTTGAACTAGTGGAGACAACTACGTCTCCCATATATGTAGCCCACTGAGCTATCTGAGCCCGCGACCCCGCTATCTCAAGTGTAAGTTGTCTCCTGATGATCGGGACTCCCAAGATACGGTAGACATCCTCTAGGGTGATAGTCCACTCACCCCTGACTCTTGGAAATCAGAAAGTGTTCCGATCAACATCCCAATATGAAAACAAGTCACAAAGTATGTGACTAGAAGGTGCGACATGAGGAACCCGTGATATACGTAATATGCCAGCCCTCTAAAGAGTATCCTACTCGGCCTGAGAAAGTGCATCCAACACTACTGGAAGCTAGTCACACTCTCTCTCTCGGCTCCATCTGATATATTCCTCCTACATACACCCAAAAAAACAAAAAAACACGCCAAAAATATTAAGTTAGTATTCAAATTGCATTGGAAAAAATCATTAAAACATATAAGAATACTAAAAATGCAAAAATGGGCTCAAAACACTGTTATTTTGGTGTTCTGTAAAGGACCGCCGCCCTGAGCAGGGTGGCGGTTCTGTAACCACCACCTTAAAGGGTGGTGGTCCTGTAACCACCGCCCTACTCAGGGCGGTGGTTGTGTCCCACATTTCCAAATGGGTCACGTGCCCTAAAAATGCCTAAAAACACAAAAAAATGACTATTTCGACTAAAACAAAGCCTACCCATTAGGCGCCCCCCTAAGTGACCCTATTAACACTAACATTTTCAAAAATAATCCCCCATGACAAAGATTTCATCATTTTAACATTTTGGGGGTAAAAATGTTAAATCAAGAAGAACTAACCTGTGATCTCGTGGGTCGATGTTCCACTCATGGAGGCATGATCACTATCTCGTCACAAACATTTTGACTATACTCTCATCAAAAACCATCACCGTGGGTCCCAGAGCTCAAAATCAATCAAATCGACACGTGTAAATGAATAGGAAAATGGGCCCATTTTTATATATAGCATCTTGACTCATTTTGAATGCCCTTTTCGTAGGTTTGGAGCACCGATAGAGGTAAGTTCTTATCCCCGTGCAAATGGTAAGTCCTCATTTCATATTATTTTAGTATTTATTTTTTGATTTATTTTATCTATCTGCACTTGAGTCCTCTTTTCATTTTGCAGGTAGCGGGAATTTTGGATGGCGTCATTTCGACACATGGATGTGTCAGGTATAATTTCTAACTTCCCATTTTGGGACTACCATACTCGGACCCACTATTTTATGCCTCTTCATGGCTAAAACGCTTCTCCGAGGGGGCAATATGTACATACCCAAAATTGTAGGGTACTGCACCACTGTAGAACAATGTTACACGTGCCCCAATGATGATACAGGTCTCCTTGCAAGGTGTTTGGGATCCGGAAAATCTCTCCAAGTGTACATTAACATCCCGCATGCCCCACTTAGCCTCCACATGCTTTGTTTTTCTCTTTCCCCCTCTTTTCCTTTGCTTTTTGGTCTTCAGTAACAAAACCGCCGCCTGCTGGGCGGTGGTCTCATGACCGCCGCCCAGGCAGGGCGGTGGTCCTATAACCACCGCCCTGCTTAGGGCGGTGGTCCTTCATGCATTTTCCAGAACATGCTTTTAATCGTGACTCGCATAAATTTCAACTTTTACCAACCTTTTCATCCTTTTTTGCTTGTATTTATGATTCTGGTTCCCTATAATAGTGTTTCTCCATTGTTTATTGTAAAAGAGTTCAAATTGGATTTCACCTTTGGGTAAATGGGAATTCTATAAATAGCTGGTTGGTTTTCAAGCAAATGGCCTCTCAGAATTGCGCCCCTCATCCTCTCATTTCAGAATTTAGTCTTTCAGTTCTTGCTTAGGAATTGTATTAGTTTTATTTGTTGCATGCATAGTTAGTGTTGTTTTGCTGTTTAGAAGCCACATGATCTTCTTGTGCTAGTGTTGTTACTATTTCATACAATCAATTGAAGTAGGATAGTTTCATTTTTAGTCTGAAGCCATTAGAGTTGCAGGTTTTGTTTGTCAAGAAGGATAGTTTCAGGTTCTAGATGTTTTGTGTTGTATGACTCGCAGTAAATCCTCTAGGAATTACATAATCCAAGCTCTTTTCTCTTGCACTATCCCTCTCCTACTCACATTATATTCGGTCTATGTCCAAGGCTTCCATTATTTCAATACCTACTCTTGTTAATGCTAGCATTACACACTTTTCTGGATTCATGTGAGCACGAAGGAACGAGGAGACCACACTGAGGGGACAAAGCCACACACAATCGGATTCGCCACTGTTATGCAAAATCCAGGTTCAAGCTATCAAAATTTCTCGTTAAAATATATACCAAATAGAGTAGTGAATCATTTCATTTTAGTTAATCTCACTTTCGATATCACCGGGAAGCTGTGGGGATTGATAGTTTCTGAGAAACTATGATTCATTCCTCACTTCTGAGGTAGGATCGAGAGTCTTTCAATTAAATTAGATCGGTTATTTAATTATTTAGAGTAGATTCACAATTACACAGACAAGTAGCTATACTCGGTTACCTCATTTGTTTTTATTCTGTTATTAGATTAATTGTTGTTTTCTAGATATATTAAATAGTTGTTATCTTAATTCTATTAAATATTCTGTGAAAAATACAAAAATAGAGAATTTACATATGCTATAGATATACTTTGCATAATTAGTTTACTTTGCTTTAGTTAGATTTATATTATTTCCTTTTTTATGACAATCACAGGACCTAGGAGCTCAGAGAATACGTATTCAAGACAATTTTGCCTCAACCTAATATTATTATAGCAATAATTGACATAGAAACTAGCTTAAGAATTCAAATTTCCAGAACGCCTGTAAGGTACTCTGAGAAGATTGCACAACTTTTAGTTCTAAATATAGAGGCCGAAAAGGCATATGACTACTGGATATTAGGGATTAGGGATTAATTTTGCACATGACCATAGGAGGTCCATAACGACCATGAACTTATGGTGTGATCCATAAATCCCACAACCCAATGAGTCCACAGGTCAATCAGACATTGATGCTAGTTTATGCACATTAGTATTTAGGTCCTCTCCACTTCCACCAATCATTATCACACAATTATCCTCATTAGACATAAAAACTAATCAAGCTAAGGATTTCTAGACTAGACCAGAGAATCGCCCATAGAATCCACCATATATCTACCTTCCATTTTCATGACCTTTTCAGGAGACATATACAAAGCACCCACAGGTTATCTTCCATGTATCCCACAACCTATAGATCGGATCACACTGAAGTTCGATATTTATTGGAGCCTTGAAGTCATCCTTGTTGATTGATCTATCACACCAGTTCAAGTTAGGAGGGCCTTCTTTGCCTTAGATTCGTAGATTCCATTAGTGCGCGTTGAAGACATAAGATTTCCTAACTAGTTTATCTTTACCCCACACATATTCCATCCATGCACCGATCGTTGTCTCAAGCACGACCTCGGGAGGTCAGGTGTGAGGAGGAGTTACTTGTAGATTCCCATGCTTGTTTGTCACTTTTCCATCGTACAGAACCACGCTTCCTTTTACACTTTTAACTCCTTTTTCCACAAAAGGACAAGTTTTCAAAATTCCCCTGAAAGTCCGCACCTCCACAATTGACCGGAGAAAAATTTGACTTTCTTTGTTAGGGTTCAGAGTCATTTTGATGATTTTAGTCTTTTAAATAAAAAGGGGCTAAAAATCCAAGTCTCCCGATAGGCCATCTCCCGCCACATGACTTTTAAAACCGCCACGCATCTTAATGGAGCATCTTGAGATGGTCTCAAAAAGTAGAGACCCTGAATGAGCGTGGGGTCACCATATGTCCCAATCCTAGTAAAGCTTGCTAAAAATCTTGAGAGTCCAGTGGAAAGTGCCATGTGTCCAAGGTCCGAGATGGTCTTCTCTGGCCATTGAAAATTCTAAGAAAAAAGTAGAGCAAGTGGAAGCCTCCAAGTGTCCTCCTGGCGCTTCTTCAAAACAAAACTCAAAGGCCGGTCCCCAAACATGTGTGGTCCCTCCACATGTATTTATGGTACAACTTCAAGATGGTCCCAAAAGTGAAGACCTTGAATGAGCGTGGGCTCACCACGTGTCCCGAACCTTAGAAAATTTCTTTAAAAGTTTAAGTCCCTAACAGAGCTGGCGGAAATCTCCACCGTCCCTTATTTGTAATTGTTAAGGTGAGACCCTAAGATAGTTATTCAAATGAGTGCCAACCCACCATGTGTTCATGGCCCACCAAAACTATATCATTTGCATGAAAAAAATTTCTAAGTCTCTGGGTGAGGCAATGCGGAATCCTCCATGTGTCCTCCTGGCTCAACTCAAGGCCAAACAGTAAAGGCAAGTCTTCAAACGAGTGTCGTTCCTCCATGTGGACAAGTTTTGGGTTAAAACTCTCCAAAATGTTTTAGAGTACCTTTCTGAGCCACATCCAACCAAAAAGGTCCATGTTTCCATTGATGTAGAGATTTAAAATTTCATGGTAGAAACACACCCGTTAATCTGTAAAAAAATGTAGGGAAACAAATGTCTGAGCCGGAAATGAAATTTTCTTTAAGGACAGAGCATTTAGAACCATATCAAGGTTCACACATGACCCTCTGAGCTATATCTATTCAAATTTCTTCAAGTACCTGGAACAAAAAGTAGGGACAACAACACACGATTGTGGAAAATAGAAGGGAAGGAACAACCAGAGTTTTACACCCAATTGACAGACACCTTCAGATGGATAGAGGAACAAATAAACAAATTCAGGTCTTTTAAGTGACCTTCGGCCAAGGAGGAACATATTGTGGCATCCAAATGGAAGACAAATCCTTTAGGTATTAACACAGTGGGAGATAAAAATGTTAAAGACGCCACAAATTGAGGGATTTTAATGGTAAACGGTGTGAGCCAAATTCGAGCACCGATAGAAACAAGAGTGAATGTTTTATTACTTGCTTTAAAAATTTATTTTACACCGAGTCACTCAATTAAGTTCTTTTATGGAACTATGTTATATTTGTTTCTTGGACCCTTAGATTTCAATGTTACCTTGTTGGGAATACTTGTGTGTGAATTCTATACTTCCGATCTTATTTCTCGAGTCTTCTCTAAGTTTTTAGTACCAAACTAAGCAAAAAAAGATGAAGTCCTGTTGGATGGGGACATTGTGAGATTTGGATTTGTCAGAGTCCATGATTGGGTTATTCTTATAGCTCTGTTTGAGATTTCTATATGTTGTTCTTGTTGTCTACTTCCTAATTAAATTAGAAGTTGTTGATTTTTATTACATGTTCCTTATCTTGGTTAAGCACTAGGTAACTTGTTGGAGTAAACTTGTTAAAATATGACTGTTGTAATTTCATGGTAATTTTTTGAATGGGTATTTGACTTTTGGAGTTAACGGTTACTTAATCTGGAACTAACCAAATTAGCTTAGTTTGATAGGTTTTCTAGATCTCTATGGGAGTTGTAAATAAAAGAATGTCTTGTCAATTTCTTAGATGTGTACAATTAAGTCTGTCCATGGAATTGAAATGAAAGGAATTTCATCATTTCTTTAGCTGACTTGAGCACCTATTGCTAAGTCATGTTGACCTTTTGTTTTGCATCTTCTTGAAATATAATCTTGATGGATTCTTCTCTGTACATTCTATTGATGTTTTCTTCCATCTCCGAATGGTTACGATTATGAGTCGATCATTCTACTATTTTATCTTCACCTAGAAGAAAAGAATAAGCTTAGTTTGCATGACTGTAACTTTGTCAATTTTGAATGACTATTGAAGACTATAATTACCTTGTATGGCGATTAGAAACTTTTGTTAATGCATCTCCTTTTGATATGGGTATAATATCACTGCCATTGGATGTCCATGATGGGAAACCTTGCTTAATTCTATTTCAAACACAACAGTTGCACATTATTTTTAATCTCTTCTTATATGTGTTTTCTTTTATAAAGGAGTTTGGGGATGTAGTGATTGGGTCGATAATAATGGTATAGCTTAGATACCAAATGATAGAATAGAATAAGATTGCAATGACCAAAGAGGACGGAAGCCTCACAAATATTATTGATCATGAAATCAGATTACATTACAATGCAAGAGTTGTAATATTTATAGATATTAGACAACTTCATATGGATAGACATGACACCCTATCAGACACCAACTATGAGATGATAAGACCCATCTCACATGCACATGTAATTACTACTAATACCAATATTGAATGTTATCCAACATAACAATATTGAATGCAAGTCACTAGACTAGAGTGCACATGTTGCACATTATTAAATAAAAGACAATGCAATAAAATGTAATAACTATGCCTATGCTAAATTATGCTAACATTCCCCCCCTTAATTTTGCATAGTTTCCAATGAAGTGGAGAGGAACTCTCTAAACAGTGCGAATTTGTCACGTGCAAGTGACTTAGTGAAAACATCTACCTTCTGCTCAAATTTGTAGGACGTGAATTGGAGCCTGTATGTTGTGCTTCAAGACATGCTTGCGTATGAAATGAACCTGTACTTCAATATGCTTGGTTCTCTCATGAAATACTGGATTGCGAACAAGCTTTAGAACTCCTTCATTATCAACATATACTGGAGTAGATTTCTATTGTGGTAGACCAATTCCTTCCAGTATTCGGCGTAGCCATATTGCTTCACAAACAACTTCACCTGCAGCTCGATACTCTGCTTCTGTAGAAGAGCAAGAAACAAAGTTTTGTTTCTTGCTTCCCCATGATATCGGTCCAGATCCCATAAAGAAGATGAAGCCTGATGTTGACTTCCTATCATCCATGTTTCCTACATGATCTGAATCTGAATATCCTGTCAAGAAGAAATTGTCATTCTTCTTGTACTCTAGACCAAGGTCAACTGTACCCTTTAGATATCTTAGTATTCTCTTTGCTACTTTCCAATGACATATTTTCGGTTCTTGCATGAAGTGTGATAAATAGCTGACTGCAAAGTTGATATCTGGTCTAGTATATGTCAGGTAAATGAGACTCCCGATCAACTACCGATAGAGAGTTGCATTCACCGGTGGTGATGGATCGGAACGAGATAACTGAAGTCTCGCTTCCATAGGTGTAGCAATAGGAGTGTAGTCCATCATCCTGAATTTCTCGAGCATTGTCTTGGTGTATTTCAACTGTGACACAAAGATATGATTCTCTTTTTCCATACTTCCAACCCAAGACAATAGTGCATGAGCCCAAGATCTGTCATGTCGAACGATCAATTAAAATCCTTCTTTGTTGCATCGATCATCTTCACATAACTACCTGTAATGACTAGATCATCGACATAAACAACCAAAATGACAATCTCCCCCCCTTGATTTTTGAGGTAGAGATTGGGGTCATAAGGATTCCTTTCGAATCCATGACTTATGAGATGCTCATCAATTTTGATGTACCATGCCCGGGGTTCCTGTTTTAGGCCATATAGAGATTTTAGGAGTTTCGCATACCATCATCTCTTTTCCTGGTATTACATAACCCTCTGGCTGAGTCATATAGACTTCTTCTTGCAAATCTCCATTAAGAAAGGCACTTTTCAAATCCATTTGGTGGACTTTCCAACCAAATTGTGCAACACTAGAGCAAAGATCATCCCGATTGTCCTTATCTTGGCCGTGGGAGCAAATTTCTCCTCATAATCAATGCCTTCTTGTTGTGCATACCCCTTTTTGCTACTAGACTTGCTTTATAATTGTCAATAGTCCCATCTAATTTGTACTTAGTCTTGAATATCCATCTACATCCAATGGGTTTCTTCCCTGGTGGAAGGTCGACAAGTTGCCATGTGTTGTTCTTCATCACTGACTGATACTTTGAATCCATGGCATCTTTCCAAGCTTTTGATTGTAGGGCTTCCTGAATTGTAGATGGCTCAACTATTTTAACAACTCTACTCATTAGGGCATAATTGACCTCTTCACGAGCTTGCGAGTTCTAGGTCCAGGATTGGATGATGTGCTAGGTGCTTCATCCAAATTTGCATCTCTTATTAATTGAGTATACCATTTAGGTAACTTCTTAGCTGTTCCATTGGCTTGTGGTGGATCCAATTTTTCACCATCATCCAATTCATCACTGTCATCTTCAAGTGGGAACATCAAATTTTTTTCTTCACAAGAGGTGTATTCTCGCATGTTTGTTGAGTTGTTGAGTGGAGCATATACTTATTTCTTCTCAAAGAACTCAACATCTCTACTTGTGTATACTTTCTTTGCTTTCGGATCCCATAACTGCACCCAAGTGCTTCTTCACCGTATCCAATGAATATCAGTTCCTCTCGCTTTCATATCCAACTTGTTCCTGTTTCTTCTTGGGTATGTGCATGCTAGCTTTACACGCAAATACTCTTAGGTGTGCAATTGATGGTTTCCGATTTGACCATGCTTCTTGAGGTGTCACTCCTTCAAGAGCTACCGTGGGCACTCTATTCAATAAATAGACTGTAGTTCTTACTGCCTTCGCCCCAAAATGTCTTTATTAAACCCGATTCGTCAATCATACATCACACCATTTCCATGATAGTATGATTCCTTCTCTCAACTATACCATTCTGCTATGTGTGTGTGAGTAGGAGGAATTTGTCGACGAATCCCATGAGCTTCCAGGTAAGTCTTGAACTCATTTCTTGTGAATTCCCCCCCTCGATCTGAGTGGAGAGTTTTGATCTTGCGACCAACTTCATTCTCAACAAGTGCTTTGAACTTCTGAAATGTCTCAAAGGCTTGACTCTTGTTTCTTAGACAATATATCCACATCTTTCTTGAGTAGTCATCAACACAAAGCATGAAGTATTGACATCTAGAATGACTTGGTTACATGGGCCCACAAAGATCGGTGTGCACCAAATCAAGCTTTCCCTTAGCTCTATATGTGTTCTTCTGGAAGGGTACTCTGTGTTGCTTTCCAGCTAGGCAATTGTGACACTTGTCAGTGTTGTGCTTGAGTGTAGGCAATCCTTTCACCATGTTGCCCTTTTGAAGTGTTTGGAGATAGCCAAAACTGATGTGACCATATCTGTGATGCCATAGTTCTGCAGATTGTGTGTCTTTGGCCACTAGAGCTTGATCATCCTTGTGGACAAAATCAAGTTGGAACATGTGTCCCACATTGGAGGCTCTTGCTACAATCTTGGAACCTCTTGACTTATCTCTTATCAATCACACTTTTTTTCCATTATTACTGTCAAAATATAACTTCAAGTTGTGATCAAGGAGTTGACTAACTGATAGCAAATTCTTGGTCAACCCAGGTACATACAATACATTTGTGATTTTGTAGTCATGCTTTCCAAGAGGTAGTGAAATGTTTCCAATCCCCTTGACACTATATGATGAGTCATCACCTAATGACACATGGTTCTTGTTAGGTGAGTCACGTAGTGTGTAGAACCAATCCTTGCGTCCAGTCATGTGTCGAGTTGCACCCGAGTCAACATACCAGATATCTTGTGTGGACTTGGTTTCTTCATCAAATTGAGCAAAATACATGTGGTGTCCTTCATCTAAATCATCCTCATGTTCAGCAATGTACCCTTGTTGTTTGGGTTTTCTTTTCCAATTACCATTTTTCTGCCCTTGATTGTTGTTGTTGTTGGACTTCCCTTTATTTGAATTATTGTTACCCTGATGGTTATTGGGTTTTGAATTACTTGATGAACCCTTTTTATAGGAATTGTACCAACAATCTTTGATGTCATGTCCCCCTCTATTGCAAATGGGACACTTCTTGGTGTTGTCTCGTTGACTTTGGTTTTGTTGGGAATTTTTGTGATTGGACTGAAATTTTCCCTTTCCTTTATGATTGGAAGATAGTGCTTGCTCATCTTCCTGATCTTTGTTGTTCATTGCCTCTTCTTGTTGGAGTAGATTGACCAACTTCTCAAAGGTGACTGTGTGTTCACTCATATTGATAGTTGTCACAAAGATTCTATAGGAAGGAGGAAGTTCTCGCAACACAATTGGTACGAGGTCTTCATCACTTATCTCTTTTCCCAATGCCAATAGAGATGCCCTCAAAGTAGCAACTCGTCTCAAAAAACTTCAACCTTCTCATTGTGCTTGAACTTGAGAGTATGTAGTTGTGATAGTAGGTTGAGGATGGCATTCTTGTTCTTTGCCTCATAGACTGTGCTCAACTTATCCCATGCATCCTTGGCCGATGTGGCATCTCTAATGTGGGGTTGCACATCGTCTGTTACGCTAAACAAGATGATCAACTTGGCCTTTTGATTTTCCCTGTCAAATTGAACTTGTTGTCTTCCATCATCAAGTGATCTTGTTGTTTGTCCATCTACAACTGTCCATAGGTCTTCAAACTCAAGTAACACCTTGATCTTCGGTTTCCATGCAGCATAGTTGTCTCTCTAAGTAGTTGTGAATCGCAAGAAGAACTTTGGTGCTGTGTGCACCCATTTCTGCAATCTAAATTTCAAACTCGAATTTTGATAAAGGGTAAGGCTCTTATCACTCCAAGTTTATGGTCTCCTCTCAATATACCGTCAAAGCCGATATACCAAACCTTTTTATATACGTTTCCTTTCCATATACCCGCGGTACATGGAAGAAGATCACCCTTTCAATAAACCCATCAGTACGGAAAGAGGTGTTAACGCACGTGAAAGAATTTAGTACGTGGTACTTAGACAGTACGGAGAGGGGTTTGTGCAAGCACAAATGGATGGGAGGGCTCAAATATGTGTGTATTGTGTCCTTATTACTCCCGTCGATTTTATAGGGTCGATGCCCAGACGACGTTTAGGCAGTTGTGTTAGGCGTTAAGTGTAGTAGTAGTCGCGATGGCATCACCCGTAAGCACTTCCCAGAGGCACCGTATATACCGAACGCTGCTATGAGATCAAAGATCTCGTGTGATAGAACCAAACATAAAATAAAAAATTTGTACTTTTTTTTCACTTTATGCACCAAGATTAGTACAAAATGCTCCAAAAGTACATCGAAATGAAGTTTTTGTGTCCCCCCTCTTTACAAAAAAGGGTTTAGAATCACAAAATACACAATTTAGGCCAAAAATATTTTTTTACCCCCCAATAGGTGTTTTTCCGCTAAATTTAGCGGTGGCTCTAAATGTGTTTGGTGAGCTTATAAATTTGGAAATCTCCCAAAATTTATTAATTTCTCCAAATTTTTGAAAAAATAATTTATGAAAAAATATGGAGAGAGTGGGAATTGAACCGCTAACCTCTTTGTTCCTAAGATCCAAACAAACAATCTTAATACTGTTTTCACCTTTTCTCACAAACCGTGATCTCGGGTTTTTCTAAAATTTTGATAGAAGCATAATACAATATTTTTCTTGAAACCCACAAAATTTCAGAAGATTCATAATCTTATTTTTTAGATCTTACCAATTTACCAGCTAGATCTGATTTTTTTTCAGAAAAAAATAATCCGACTTGTATAGACTTTTCGTCATATGTAGAGGCCGAATCTGAAGATGATGTAAACTAAAAAGTTGTGCGTCTCCTTCTTATATTTCTAGAAAAAGGCACATCAATCTGACATTGTATGAAAAAGTTACGTTCTTTTTTCTAAGAGCTATCTGCTGGAATTTTGTTGACGGGACTGCTTCAACCTTTGCTCCCGAATTCTTCACACCTCCACTTTCAGATCTGATTTTTTTTTTTAGATCTGATTTTTTTTTTTTTTTTTGATCTGCAATTTTTTTCAAGATCTCCCCTCTTTTTTTTTTAAGATCTTTTTTTTTTTTTCACAAATCTTTTTTTTTTTTTTAGATCTGCAATTTTTTTCAAGATCTTTCTCCTTTTTTTAAAGATCTCCAAATCTGAAATATTCCGCCAATATGTTAGATCAATTGGCTATGCCAATGACTAATAAAAAAAATTTACCTTCCAAATAAGTGGATAGGTCAAATTTTAGTTGATGGATGCTTGGGAGGAATGGAGGCTGCGGGATGCTTCAATGGCTCTCCTTTGATGCAGATCTTCTTCTCCAATGGATCCTCTCCAATAGTGCTCCTCTTCAACCTTGCTTGGATAGATGAACTCCGCTCGATACCAAATGATAGAATAGAATAAGATTGCAATGACCAAAGAGGGACGGAAGCCTCACAAATATTATTGATCATGAAATCATATTACATTACAATGCAAGAGCTGTAATATTTATAGATATTAGAAATCTTCATATGGATAGACATGACACCCTAGCAGAGACACCAACTACGAGATGATAAGACCCATCTCACATGCACGTGTAATTACTACTAATACCAATATTGAATGTTATCCAACATAACAATATTGAATGCAAGTCACTAGACTAGAGTGCACATGTTGCACATTATTAAATAAAAGACTGCAATAAAATGTAATAAATATGCCTATGCTAAATTATGCTAATGTGGTCTCGCATTGTCCTTTACGACCTTCTTCCCATGTGATAGAATGTAAGAATTCCCTATTGATCATGACACTTGAATCCTTCTCTTTCAGTCTCTGAGGTAAAGTTTGATCACTACCCCTTTGGAAATTATAGGAGGATATGTGTTGTGGTCTCTTTTCTAAAGTTTTGTATGAGGATTAGGGGTAACTGAATTTTAAAGGAAGTTCATAACTATTTTCTCATAGTCATTCTTCTTCCTTTGGGTAAATCTTATCATAAGATTTATTTGGTTCAGTTGCACTAATTTCTTTAATGCCTTTAATGGTCGACTGAGTTGCTTGCTTATTCACTTGACTTGTGTTAAAGGTTTTTAATATTTGTGATAGAAGACTAATGTGAGATGTTGTGCATTGAGTAAATACTATCCTAATGTTAATGTATGGCCTAACTTGAGAAATTAGGCTATGTCTTGGATTTGGGATTAGGATGTCACATCTGATGTGTGAGACTCTTATTTACTTATATTATTAGATGATACATCCTAAATCCTTTTTGAAGCTGGAATGAGCTCGACTGTAGTGTCTTTTTATGAAATTCTGTAAACTGAGTTAGAAGGTTCCTACTTCTGAAGGTAACTTTGTTTTGGTTAAATAGTGAAGTTAATTTTTGTATTTCAAATTCAGATGAATTGTGAAGGAAATAATTAGAAGGTACTTTTATTTGATATGGATAAGTGTATTGGATGGAACATTATTTATCTGATATCATGCTATAGATTTTTTATTACATCATGATATTTCCTTGAATGTTATTCAAATTGATTAATTGTTCTTCTTCTATGGTTATTACTTATGACTAATTGTTTTCTTGACCTCACTATTTTGTAAAAGCCGTGTTGGTTTAATGAAATAGTTAGTTGAAAGCATTTCATTTTAATGATTAGTGCTTATCATGCTCGGCCAATGAACTAACCCATGCTAGCAATTTTTACAAATGGACTTTGTAAGTGATAAAGGAAGGCGATAATTTTATGATGTATTGGTTACTTAAAAGTTTGGACCATTTATAGAGAATTTTGATTTATTATTGAAATGTATTGAAGGAAGAAAAGTTGTATTCCTAAATGATCTTGATGCTGATTGACATGAAATATGTCAGTAATGCATAGTCTTGTAAAATGTGTATTTATCATGATGAATTGAAAAGAATTAAGTTACTTAATTGATTATGTCAATTCTCTTCTTCATAATATGAAGGAAATTTGAAATCCTATCTTAGATATTTCCATTCATATCGATTAGGTCCTTATTTTCATTTTCATTGAATAGGTGGATAAATGGGAATTAGTACAATTTCCCTTATTTGAATGTAACTTACTAGGTCAGCATGTATTGTTGTTCTTTACCTAATCTTGTATTGTTTATTATGATGTTGAGAATGTATAAGTTAACATATTAGGATGTGTGAATTTGATAAGGGTATAATAAATCCTAATACTTAACCATAATGAGAAAGGTTCTCCTCCTCTTACAAGGATACAAAATTAACGAATGGTATATGAGTTTGATAACCATTTAGACTTCATATCTATGAAGTCTATCATAAAGTAACTTGTTTTGATTCTTATACATTCCTTGAATGGTTGAGACACATTAATTAAACCTTATGATAGATTTTGTTTCTTTTTTCAATTAATTTCACGTTAAGAAAAAGGTAATGAGCATAAAAGCAATCATAGGTTATGAGGTTTCATATTATCTAATCAACTCTAATAAGGATTAAAAACTTAAGGATTGTTGGGATTAGGGTGTTGAAAGGTTGTTGTGATTTGAATCTTAGTCCAAAGATAATTAATTGGAAATTACCTCTTAAGGTGTGTAAATTGTGATGAAGTAGTTCTGTCGTGATTTGGCACATGCCAACTATAGAAATGTACCTTCGTGAAGACTTGGGTCTTCACGAGGATACATTGGTGTAGTTGACATGTTATAAAACCCTTCAAAATTAGTCCATCTAGATCTACTCAAACCTGGACTTGAATTTAGTTTCTCTCTAGATCATGCTAAGGATATGATTTAGCATAGGAAGTGATCATCAATTACTTAGGGTAACTTGGCACATTCAATTGAGTTAGGTCGAATAAGTATGACCATATACCCTAGGTCATCATGAGTGTTTCCTATACCAAATTATATCAATAACCTAGGTTAGGGTCAAACCATGGAGAAGTGGACTGATAGAAATTAGTAAACACCATTCTAGATAATAGATCGGTGGGGTGAAGGACGTATTCGATTAGACAAGTATGTCATATAGGAATAGTAACATGAACAATATGTTGAAAACATTTTACGAAAGTATTGCAAGTTGTTGGTTGCGTTGTCTTTTGTCACCTAGTTTGAGAAATGTGATTTCGATGAATATGGTAACAAATATACATATATATTTCTTAAATAGAACACTCAATACCTAGAAGAGGGTAAGAGAACTAAGTATACATAGTATACCCATAGATACAATATTTAAGTTAAAATGAGAGATTGGTTGGTAATCGAGTCATGAAATGAGATATTGGTATCTCACCGAGTCATTTATAGATGCACATGATTATCTATTACGAGATTGATTGACATGGAATGTGTGTTTTAAATTATGATTATTTAGAAATAAGAACATTAGGTATAAAAATATTTTTCCCTTGTTTCTAAAGTCTTAAAATGAGATTGTTACATCTTGGTATCAGAGATGAAGGTTACAAATCTTAGAGCTATTGTGTCCATAATTTGATAAAACTCAATTTTTCTTGTTAATGTAAAATTGTTAGAACAAGGGGAAATGTTGCAAACAATGCACCGCCTAGTTGAGAAGCAACAAATACCCAAAAATTTGATGAGATCGTTAGTGCCTGTTGAACACAAGATATCTTTTGACTTTACTTAAACAATAAGTAATCAGAAATGAGGAGGAAGAAGATGCTTGGTAATAACAATCAGCCACCTCCTATAGACAACGCAAATTTGGGAAATTTGGGTGTCGATATTAACAATGTAAACATGCCCGATTATCGAGAAAATAAAAAGGCAAGGTTGATAGCTAAACTCACAAATGATATCAAAAGGATAAGTCCCCCTAAGCATGATGGCACCACACAAGGAAATGGAGCTGAGAATTGGCTCAATGAAATGAAGAAGTACTTTTGCAATAAGGAATTTATCGAGGAAACAAAGGCAATGTGGGGAGCATATCGGCCTTCCCATGAAGCATCTTCATGGTGGTACAACCATAAGGCTAAGTTAAAAATTGATGAAACTAATATTACTTGGGATCAATTTAAATGTTATTTTAGGAAACGATGGCTGCCACAAATTTATTATGATAAAAAAATGACTAAATTTAAGAACTTAACCCAAGGAAAATTAATCGTAACAGTAGCATCGGGAGTGGTTTACTAAACTCTTTAAGTATGTACCTCAAGATCAAATGAAGAGAAGTTTAGGATACGAGAATTTGTCATCGATTTAATCCCATTATAGGGGAGAGGTGGATGTTCACATCCCAACCACTATGGAAAGGGTTGTTGAAAAATCCATTAGCAGAAATGCAGAAATTGGAACTGATTTTTGCTCATAAAGAGGAAGTAAGAAAGAAAGTTCCAAACTCCACTTCATCGTCTTTAGCACCTAAGAAAGGACCATGGAAGAATTTTTGTATGAAAAGTAAGTTCTCAGCTGATAATAATAAGAAAACAACAAAAATAATCCCGCTACTAATATACGCAATAACTTTGTCACAAACAATAATAATGGCATATAAGTCCTATGGAGGTTAGAATAATAACTTTAAGGCTCGAGAATAAATTTGAGCCTAAAAAGGGACCTGTAGGAGGCTATTACAATTGTGGAAAGGATCATTATGCAAATCAATTTCCTTTGAAAAAGGATGACCGTAATCAGCAACACAAGATACATGCTGCAGTAGCTGACAAATAAGCTAAAAAGCAAGTCACACCCATAGAAGTTCTCGTTAAGTTATTTGGCATACCGCAACTATTATTTTGATACGGGAGCTACTGAATGTTTTATTTCTAGTAAATTAGCATTGAAATTAAAAAGAAAAGCTAGAAAAATGGATAAATCATGGGCTATACATTATGGGAATAATGTTGTTCATACAGTTAGTATGTGTCTTTTTGGAGAAGTCTTTGATATACCTAGTTTTTTCATGGAATTTGATCTTTATGTTGTTCCTTTGGGGTCTTATGATGTAATCATAGGTGTTAATTGGCTAGTTGAGCATAAAGAAAAAGTGGATTGTTTTGAAAAACATATTAGTTTTTTAGATGACCTGTAGAAAATAGTAGTGATTTAGGGTGTAAACATGAAATTTCAATTATGAAATTATCTACTATGTAACTTAAGAAGGCCAAAACTAATGGTTGGTCAGACGTCGTTGTATGCAAGAAAATTATTGAATCATCAAGAAAATAATGATTTCTTAGAACGTTACTCATTATTACGAGACTACAGTGATGTGTTTTTGGAAGAGTTACTGTGTCTTCCAGCCAAAACAAAATTTGACTTGACAATTGAAATCAAACTTGGAACCGAGCCTATTTCTAAGGCACCTTATTAGATGACTACTATTGAATTAGTAGATCTTAATACATAGTTACAAGAACTTCTATCTAAAGGTTTGATTAGACCGGGTGTCTCACCTTGGGAAGCTTGGTAATTTTTGTGAAAAATAAAGATGGAATACTTAGATTGTGTATTGATTATAGAATGTTGAACAAGGCAACGATTAAGAATAGATATCCACTTCCTAGAATTGATGATCTATTTGATTAGATGCATGGATAATTAGTATATTTGAAGATAGATTTATGATCTGGATATCATTAGATATGAATTAAGGATGAGAAAATTCAGAAAAATAAGTTTCAGAACAAGGTATGGACATTATGAATTTACATTTTTACCTTTTGGATTAACAAATGCACTGTAGCTTTTATTAATTTAATTAATAATAATTTTCAAGAATACTTGGACAAATTTGTGCTTGTATTCTTGGATGATATTCTCATATATTCTAAAAGTGTGTAAGAACACCATGAGCATTTGAAGATAGTCTTGGAAATCTTGAGAAAAGACCGTTATTTGGTAAGTTGTCTAAATGTTCTTTCCATGACACGGAAGTGCACTATTTACGTCATCTTATAAGTAAATATGGAATAGTTGTAGATCCTTCTAAAATTATAGCTATAACTGAGTGGCCTACACCAAAGAATGTACATGAAGTCAGAAGCTTCATGGGTCTTATTGGTTACTATAGGAAATTTGTTAAAGATTTCTCCAAAGTTGCTGCACCAATAACTTCATTGCAGAAAAATGATAAGAAATTTGTGTGGAATGATAAATGTGAATCTACATTTAAATCTTTAAAGGATCAATTAACTTCAGCACCTATTTTGGATGTACCTAACCCTAATGAAGGCTTTACTGTTGTAACAGATGCATCTAGGGAAGGTCTTGGAGGTATTTTCTTACAAAATGATCATGTCATAGTATACAAAAGTAGATAACTTAAGTTACATGAATTGAATCATGCTCCACATGATCTAGAGCTTGTTGTCATTGTTCATGCACTTCAAGTTTGGAGGCATTACCTACTTGGTAAACCTTTTAAACTAAAAATTGATCATCTTCCATGAAGTATATTTTTACTCACCAAATATGAATGAAAGATAGAGAAGATGGTTATATTTTTTATGTCAATATGATTTTGACGTAAGTTACATTAAGGGAAAGGAAAATAGGCTAGTTGATGCTCTAAGTCGTAGGAAGCACATTTCTACTCTTATAACATTGAGAACTTAGTTCAAGGATGAAGTAAAGAGTGTTATGGAATCTGATTCTTATTTTTAGCAAGTGAAAACAACACTTGTTGCATATCCAAATGATGAGAGATATAAAGGTTTTCACTTTGATAATGAAGGAATCTTACGATTTGAAAACATGGTATACATACCTTTGCTAAATGATTTAAGAAAGAAATTATTGGTTAAATTTCACAATTCACCTTTTTCTAGACACCTTGGTATTACAAAGATGCTTGCTAATATAAAACAACAATATTTCTAGAAAGGGATGAAAAAGGATGTGATTGAGTTTGTGACACATTGCTTAGAATGTCAATGTGTTAAAAATGAACATATGCATCTAGTTGGTTTATTGTATCCTCATAGCGTACCACAGTACAAATGGCAAGTGATAAGAATGGATTTTGTACAACGGTTACCTATGTCAAGAAATAAACATGATGTTATTCTGGTTGTTGTGGATAAACTAACAAAAGTAGCACACTTTATTAGTGGTAATCTTAAGGATGATTCACCTATTTTAGCAAAAAGGTTTGTTCATGAGATTTTCAAATTACATGGACTACCTGAATTAATCATATCTGATACAAATCTAAGAATGACTTCAAGATTTTGGAAAACTCTTAACACAACTTTAGGAACTAATCTGAATTTCAGTTTTGCGTATCATCTAGAATTTAATGGACAAACTGAAAGAGTTAATCAAGTTTTAGAGGATATGTTAAGAATGTATTGTATGGATCAGTAGTATAAATGGGAAGAGTACCTTCCATTAGTTGAATTTGTATACAATAACACATATCACGCCTCACTAAAGATGGCACCTTCAAGCATTATACGTAAGGAAATGCAAAATCCTTGTTAGTTGGGACAACATTGAGGATAGAGAGGTAATTGGACCTGAAATCCTTATGGAAATAGAATGAGTTAAAATAATTCATGAACACCGAAAGAAGCCGAGAGATAGGTAAAAGAGTTATGCTAACTTCAAGCAAGTTGATAGGAAATTTGAACTTGGTGGGAAGTTCTTTCTTCGAGTTAAACCAAAAAGAGTTCTATAACTTTTTGCAAGGCTACTAAGTTATCACCTCGTTATGTGGTACCTTTTGAAAAAATCTCAAGAAGCCTACCTTAAAGAAAAGCTCTCGAAATCAAACTCTTCCACTTCTTGACCCAAGAAGACACTAGCTCTCAATCCACAAGCCTCCAAGAAAAAGCTCCAAAAAAAGTTCTCTTCTTTTCCCATGAGGGAGAATTTGAAGAGGAGTAAGTAAAAATCCTCACAAATGAGGGGGTGACATGTGTCACCCTCTCTTCCTTCAAGGTCAAAGATGCCAAAATAAAAGAGAGAAAGGATAAAATGGATTTTATCCCTCCTCTCCCAAATTACTCAAATCATAACAAAACAATCTTGTGCAAATTTTAACAAAGCACACTTATCCATACCCCTTACATGGATGTGACTAAAGGGAGGAAAAAGGGAGAGAAACTCCCTCTAGCCTTGGAAATAAGCCCCCTACTTATTATGTAGGGTCCAAGGGCACATTTTCATGTTAAGGGAACTCCCAAACTAAAAAGGGGTCCTAAAAATGCCTAAAATAACCCAATTTCGGTTTGGAAAATTTGGCACAAGGGTAGAGGGTGTGGGCCCACCTAAGGGTTCACATGTGACCCTAAAACCTTTGATTAAGTACATCATTAAACAAATTCAAAACTTAATGTAAGTGGGGCCATTAATTCCCCAAAACAAGTTTTACAACACAAGATAAACACTCTAAGAAAATTAATAATACAAAACATATTACATTACAAATGAGGGTCACCCATGGTGCCCAAAACAATAATTCTAATATTAAGGTCTCATGTAATAAACATGCTAGGACTTAGCCCCGTTGGATACTTGTGCAAAATTGCGTAGCTGGCCCGAATCCACGTTCTCATGTGACTATCACCTACACACTCATTACACACATTAAATGCAATTTGTTCGATAACATTTGAATCAACTAATCATAAGATATAAATGAATTCTAACTAACATATCATCTCTCTGGAATAAAAATGTGACAACGTGCCCAATTATAAACAATTCAAAATAAGTTAGATATAATGATGAAGTGACATATATCCATAGAATCCCAATATGCAATAAATTAAGTATCCATCAATATAATTATGGTCCAAAAATAACATCATATCAAATTAGTATCCATGACATCATAAGATAATGCGATACACATAATCAAGAATAAATTGGCGTTATACGCTTAAATCTCCATATATGTCTAATAAGATCAAATCTCCTAATGTAATGTCCAAAATATATCAAATCCCTGCAAAAACATGTCTAAGAGTAAGAGGAACAACAAGTAACCGAGCTATAAAAGTTTGGGCACTACATCCCCCTCTACTAAAATTAGACTTCCTCTAGGAATTCACTGAAAGAGATAGGGATATCTAGCCCTCAAAGGTGTCACATCCTCCTAGGTAGCTGTTGTCTCATCATATCGTCCCACTACACTCTAACCTGGTCTAAGTCTCGACCCGAAGGGCCAACCTCTAGTGCTCCAGTATGCGTATGGGCTCCAGTCTCCACTATCCTCCATCCTCTACCTATAATGCCGACCAATCCAAAACATGAGAAATATCTGGTACATATCTACATAGTATAGAAACATGGAAAAATCATGGGCCCATGCACGCATGGTGGAAAAGCTAGGTGATAGGCACTGGACCGATGACCTCTAAAATATCAAAAGGCCCCACAAAATGAGGAAATAGCTTAGAACCCTTTCCATAGTGGATTGGGCTCTTATGCGGATGAACTCTCAAGAAGACTTTATCACCCACTGAGAAGTGACGATCAATCCTCTTGGTGTCTACATACACCTTTTGGCATGCTCTAGCCTACTCAAGGCAGTCGGTGTCTAATCAAAACAACCTAATGCTCTAAATCCTAAAGACAAGGTCCCATAATAATTCGGTCATCTAGTCTGTTCCAACTCAAAGGTGTCCTACAAGGTCATCCATACAAAGCCTGGTAGGATCCATACCAATGGAACTATGATAGCTATTGTTGTAGGAAAACTCAACTAAATGAAAATAATCTTCCATTTTCTCTACTAGTCCATCACATACATCCTCAACATGTCCTCCAAAGACCTAATTATCCCTCTTTTCTATCCATCTATCTCTCGGATGATATGCTGAGTTGAAATTAATCTTCGTACCTAGAGAAGTTTGAAAGGAAGTCCAAAAGCTAAAGTGTAGATGGTATCCCCTGTCATTGATTGATGGTCTTGGAATCCCATGTAACCCAACAATGTCCTCCATAAATACTTTAGTGATGGCCTGTGCATTATAGGTGACTTGGTTGAGAAGTGTGAAACCTTGGTCAACCTATCCATGGTGACCATAATGGCATCATGATGATAAGAAGACATAGGGAGTTTGACTATGAAATCCATGGAGATCACATCCCATTTCCACTGGGAATATCATGAGGATGTAAAAGTCTCGGGATGAGAATGATCTACCTTGACCCTCCGGCACTCAAGGAAACATGTAAAAAATCTACTATGTCCCATGAAGACTGGCCAATAATATAATTCCCTCGAGTGGCATGCATTTTCTTCACTCCTGGATGTGCCGCATATGGGGCTCGATGAACCTCTGTAAGGATGAAGCTACACGAGATCACCTGACTTAGGTATGTAGATGCACCAATGGAACCTAAGTAAACCATCTGTCTTTAAAATACACCCTAAATATCTGCCCTCTAATGAACCCTGTGACTCCAATATCTGCGTCTAGCTCCCTCATAAAATCCGTCCTGCGAAGATGCTCAAGAATCCTACCTCTCAAATCTAACCGTAGTGTTAATGAAGCAAGTACATTTTGTCATCATCTACTAAGTGCATCTGCAACAACATTTTCCTTTCCTTTGATATACTACACCTCCATGTCATACTCACATAAGAACTCCATCCAATGCCATTGACGAGTGTTGAGGTTCGTCTGTGAGAAGATATGTTGTAAGCTACAATGATTTGTCCTCAAAGTGAAAGGTCTACCCAAAAGGAAATGTCACCAATGCACAAGTGCATGAACAATTGCTGCAAGCTCCAAGTCATGAGTAGGGTAATTAAGCTCGTAGTCCTTGAGCTTACGAGACTCAAAGGAAATAACCCGCGCTCCTGCATAAGGACTACTCCCAAACCCTCTAGTGATGCATCAATACAAACAAAAAATCCTCTGTTAGGGTCAGGAACTGCTAAGATGGGCACCGTGGTTAATCTTTCCTTAAGCAACTGAAAGGCTTGCTCACACTTTTTTGACCAATCAAACTTCTTCCCTTTTCTCTAAAGAGAAGTAATAGGGTGAGAAATCCTAGAGAAGTCCTGTACAAACCTGTGGTAATACCCTGCTAATCCCATAAAACTCCTCACCTCAGTAACTGATGTGGGCATTGGCTAGTCCAAGATAGCCTGTATCTTAGAGGGATCTATAGAGATACCCTCTCCTGATATGATATGACCCAAGTACTGAATCTCTATCTGAAAGAAGCTACATTTTTCCAAGTTCCCATACAACTTCTGCTCTCTCAAAACCTGAAGTACCTACCTCAAATGCTCCTCGTGTTCCTCCTCAAATGAGAATATATCAATATGTCATCAAGGAACACTAAAACAAAGTGATCCAGAAAGGTCCTGAATACGCCATTCATGAGGCTCATGAAGACACGTAGGGCATTAGTCAAACCAAATGGAACAACTGTGAACTCATAATCCTGATAATGTGTGCGAAAATTTGTCTTATGAATGTTTGCATCTGAAATGCGCAACTAATGGTACCCTGACTTGAGATCGATTTTGGAGAACACTCTCTCTCCCCGCATCTGATCAAATAAGTCATCAATCTTAGGGAGTGGATAATGGTTCTTTATTGTGACTTTGTTGAGTTGTTGAAAGTCAACACAAAGTATAAGAGAACCATCCTTCTTTTTCACAAATATGTGGCGCTCCCCAAGGAGATACACTAGGACAAATGAGACCCTTCTCCAATAACTCCTCTAATTGAATCTTGAGCTCATGAAGCTCGGGAGTTGTCATCTAATAGGGTGCCCTAGAAATTGGTGTAGATCTAGGTACTAAATCAATGGTGAAATCCACCTCTTTGCGGGGTGGTAACCTTAGAAGTTCACCTGGAAACACATCGACATACTCCCTCAAAACTACATGATCATCTAAATGTGAATGATGTGGAGTGCTCTCTAATCGATCACTGATGGTGATAGCGAACAACTGACATCCCTTACGCATGCTCCACTTGAGTTGCTTAGCCGAGATCATACGCAAGGAGATAGGCCTCTACATCCCTGATATCACAATTACACTCCCAAGATCATCCTGACACTCAATGACCTTATTTCTATAATCTACCTTAGCCCAATGAGCCTCGAGCCAATCCATACCCAACACTACTACGATAGGATCCTAGAGGAATAACTCGGAGGTCAAGTGTAGTGGAGAAGGCTCCTAAATCAAGTACGTAACTCTCCACATACGAGTCCATGGTGAGTTTGGCCCCGAGGAGGCCAACTCAACCTACTAAAACTATCTCGATTGCCTAGCCACCACTAGCCCACATTGGTCCACTATAGAAGGTGATATAAAATAATATGAAGCACCTGAATCAAAAAGTATTGAGATAGAAATACCCCTGATAGTACTATCATCTCAATGAATGTGGCTTGATGCTCATCCTAGCGGTTGTCAAATGCTGCATATACATGATGAGCATGTCCTATGTCACCCACCCTCGATCTGATCTAGATGCCCTCTGAGTATCCATGGTATTGGGTTTGTGTGGGCACATATGCACATAGTGATCAGGAGACCCACAAATGAAACATCCTCATGTACCCCTCTGAGATGGGGTCCCTCCATACTCGTGCATTGATCCTCCCGACCCAACCCTAGCAGACTACTTGCGTGTAAGCTAGTTGTACCTGAGCACCTACCTCCTATCTTTTGATCCACAAAAACCTCCTCTAGTGCCACCTCTCTGAAAGCTTGAGTCTATCTAGCCCTCTGCTGCTGGTGGCCATGATGATGCGTTCTGCTGCTGTGGGTGCGGTGGAGCCTCGTGGATCTTTGGCGGAGGTCGAGTCCTCCTCTAGGGGTGGTGTTGTACCCATGACCTCTCGACTGCGAAAGGCCTATATCCTCTCCTAAAACTTGCACTTGTTTCTATCTCAATGATCTGTGCCTTGGTCCTATTCTCCTTAGCTTCAAGTAGGCCTTCTCAATGGCCTTCTCAAGTGTGGGAGGAGATAACATCCTGACTGGATCCTACTATATCTACATTAAGGCCTGAATAAACCTATTAACCTGTAATTTCTCATCTTGTAGGTAGTCCACATACTACTGTAAAAGATCTAGGAACCTGCTCTCATACTGAGCTACTGTGTCCGATCCCTGTCGTAAGTCGTGAAACTCATCGATCCTCTTCTGCATGAAATTATCTGACATATAGTGAGCCCTAAATTGCTCCTCGAATATCTCCCAAGTCACTGTCTCTCGAGTTAGATGGAGCTTCCACTCCTCATTCCTCCACCAAATGCCTACTGCATCTCAAAGGAGGTGTATGGCAAACCTTTCCTTGACATTGCTCTTGTACGAGTGCAAGCCAAAGCAACTATCCAAGCTAAGGAGCCATGACTCAACCCCAAAGCCATCTGTAGAGCCAGTGTAGGTGGGTGGCTATAAGCAAAGAAGAAGGTCTTGATCACACTTGTTTGTATCTCGATCCTGGGGATGTAGTCCAACAGTGAAAGGGGTCACCTATCCCCAAATGGTCCCTCGAGACTTTATGAGTGGCTACGATGGTATGAGGCTACCCTCTCATGATGAATAGAAGGGCTATGTGACCTCTCTCACCTCGGTGTATCATGCTCTGGCGGCTCTGAATGTGCATCCTCACCTATGGCTCCTCATCTCCCAATTGAATGTTCTCCTCTCTCGCCTCCTGTGGTGGTGGGAGATGTTGTTGCACAATATTCGATCAACTGTTGGAGAGCCTCTAAGATCTGAGGCCCTAACTAGGTGGGTGGTTCGGGCGTAGGTGAGCCACGTCCCAAACCCCTAACCGAGTGTCATCTCATGGGTGCCATCCTATGCACGAGGTGAGTGAAGAGGTTATTAAATTATAATTAAATGGTCGTGGAATTTTTTTAACCAATTATTTTTATTTATTTATTTACTTTAATGTTATTAAAATATCATTAACTAGAGAATTAACTACCCAGAGCATCCATGTGTGAACCTTCACTCTGATACCAAATGTAGTGCCCCGCCTCGAGACACGGGAAAACCATACCAAAATGCAACTAAAATTTTAGGTAAATTTTTTTTTTTTTATTTTTTAAAAGTGAACAGTTAATACTAATGTTTGCTTAATTTGTTTCCCACTAATAATTAATTTATTATAAATTTATTTACCAAAATTTAAATAAAACTATTCCATTAATGACTTAATTATTTATTCTTCTTAAGTTAACTAGAGTCACAAAATAATAGTCTACAACCCCCTTGTTATAATTAATTAGTCTCCCCTTTTAATTTATTTGCCCACACCCTTTTAAATTAATTCTCATTCCCACAATATTTCCCATATCCAAAAAGTGTGTAGGGTTTTATTTGAGCCCTAGGATCAAACAAATCTGGTCCCTAGATTTTGGAGTTACCCTAAAGTTTTCCCTAAATTTATCTATGTGATTTCCTTTCTTTTCTTTACCATATTCTCTCCTTTTGATTTTATTTTGTGTTGCCATTGGAATGTACAGGTTATGGAGGGAGAAAGGGAGAGAAGGATTCATGAGATATCTCCTTTGATGAGTAGGATACTAACCATATTTCATTATTCTTTCTTTTGTATGTCTTCCCAAATATGGATCTCCTCGATTGGGTATCTCTTCCATACCCTCGTGGTTAATTTATTTATTTGTTTTATTAGACAACCCTATTTTCCTTATTTTTATATATACACATATATTTATTTTTTATTATTTGGTTTTTTGTGGGGGTGGCGGATTAGAAGAGAGGGGGTGCATTGATTGAGAGGCAGAAAGCGTGTGTGGTGGTTGGTGCGGCCGTGAGTGGTGGGGGAGAAGTTCGTGTGGGGAAGGGGGGGAAAAAACAACGGAGTGGGGGCGAAGGGGTAACACGAGAGGCAAGGGGGGAAAGTGTGCATGGAAGGTCGGAGACAGCGGGTGTGGGGTTTTGGAACAAGCATGCGGGCCGAAGTGGCCAAGGAGGATGGGGGACGGCATGGTCGGTGCGTGGGGACAAAAATGGTGGATGGGGGAGGGTTTGGCCTCCCCAAACAATTTGTTATATATATATATATTTGTTTTTACAAATTAAAATTTGTTTAGAAATTAAATTTGTTTAGAATATTAAATCTTTTTTAGTTTTTTTTTTTATATTATATATATATATTTATATATATATATATAACTAGGCATAATTAAATATATATTACCATACTGCAAAAATACTAATATAGTATAATATATCAGTTTTATAATATGTAATACATCTATATACATTTTTTTTTAAAAAAGAAAAATTTAAAACATAATCTAGATTTAAAATAGGATCATTAAGGAATCATAGGATGAAAAAGTATAACTAGATTAATGCCTGAAATAAATTTGCAACTATGTAAATTATTAAACAATTTCTCCATAAGTTGTGAATAATAAGGTCTAGTTATGAAATCCATATGGACTACACAAATTGAAAACTACATGATCTATATGAGAACAACAAAAAGATTCCCTTGCTTGTGTGGAGAGAGAAAGATGTAGAAAACTATTTCCCATGATAGAAGAGATTGCACTCCAAAAATGATATTTCATTTTGCATTCAAACATGTTACAACATTTTGCAAGAAAGAATTTTATATCCAAAGTAACACTACATCCAATGTTCTATTTTCTCTCCAAGTGAGGCTACAACTAGTTCATATAAAAGAGAAGTATCTAATACAAGATTTCTTATAGAAAAACATACTTTCTTTACACAACCTTCCACTTCAAAAAGATATTCAAATCAATGCTTATTAAAGGAATGTAACTATTTTCTATTCAATGCATTTTAAAGAAGTATAAATATTTTACAAGACTTTATTTGTAACATTCCTCAATACATCATATTTCAAACATGCTAAAATACATAAGAAACAACCTAACAAACCCCTTCCCAAGATTGAAGGAAAGTTTACAACAAATGAAGTTTCCACCAAGCCATATCCAAAAGAGATACAAAGAGGTAATGTCCACAAAGAGAGAGAAGATGCCAAAGGAACTCCAACTACCACCAACTTTCATCATGAGATCCAACTTCATATGCCTTCAAGGAATCCAAACAAGGAGAAGAAACTTGTTTTACCACCCAACCATAGGCATCATTACATGCCTTCCCAAGGTTGGGATGCATGCTAGCCTCCCCCAAGCCCATGGGAAAGAGGACAACTATCCACAACTATACACAAGAGTGAGGGTGAACAAACACATTACATCCACACAAAAACAAGGCAAAGATTAAAACAAGACTCCAAATTTGTAAAAGTGAAAAGGAGGAGAACCCAAGTTCTACCTCTAAAATGGGGAAGAGAAGAAAGTTTTCCAAAAGTTGTAACCATCATTAGTTGCACAAAAACAATATCTTCATACCCTCCTTATTTCTCCAAATTCATTCAAGCCCTCCTTATTTCTCCACCCTTTCACCAATCCTTCTTGGAAGGATTTTCAAACCCCAAAGGGGTTTCCTCACCAAGAATGGGGAAGGAGGTTCAAGCCAAATGACCCACCTTCCCCACCTCAAACCATTTGAGGGGAGTAACTAAATCCTACAAGGCTTTCCCATCAAGCCTATGAGGATTGAGAGGGAAAATCTCTCTCTCTCTTCTTCCAAAACTCCATCATGTCATATGATGGAGGGAGCAAAATCAAATAAACAACAAAATCTTCATGCAACAACAAACATTTCCAAGTAACAACTAATTTCTAACATGATATAACAAACACAATAAAGCTCAAGAATCCTACCTCAAAGAAAATCTCTCCAAAATCAATCTCTTCCACTTCTTGACCCAAGCAAACTCTAGCTCCAAATCCACAAGCCTCTAAGAAAAAGCTCAAAAAAAAGTTCTCTTCTTTTCCCATGAGGGAGAATTTGAAGAGGAGAAAGAAAAAATCCTCACAAATGAGGGGGTGACATGTGTCACCCCTCTCTTCCTTCAAGGTCAAAGATGCCAAAAATAAAAGAGAGAAAGGATAAAATGGATTTTAGCCCTCTTCTCCCAAATTACTCAAAATCATAACAAAACAATCTTGTGAAACTTTTAACAAAGCACACTTATCCATACCCCTTACATGGATGTGACCAAAGGGAGGAGGAAAATGGGAAGGAAAACTCCTCTAGCCTTGAAATAAGCCCCCTACCTATTAGGTAGGGTCCAAGGGCCCATTTTCATGTTAAGGGAACTCCCAAACTAAAAAGGGGTCCCTAAAAATGCCTAAAATAACCCAATTTCGGGTTTGGAAAATTTGGCACAAGGGTAGAGGGTGTGGGGCCCACCCAAGGGTTCACATGTGACCCTAAACCCTTTTGATTAAGTACATCATTAAACAAATTCAAAACTTAATGTAAGTGGGGCCATTAATTCCCAAAACAAGTTTACAACACAAGCTAAACACCCTAAGAAAAGGATTAATAATACAAGACATATTACATTACAAATGAGGGTCACCCATGGTGCCCAAAACAATAATTCTAATGCTAAGGCCTCATGCAATAAACACGGCTAGGACTTAGCCCATGGGCTACTTGTGTAAATTTGTAGCTAGCCTGAATCCCGTGTTCTCCCATGACCTGTCACCTGCACACTCATTGCACACATTAAACGCACCTATCCGATAAAATGTGAATTAACTACTAAATAAGATATCAATGAATTCTAAACTAACATATCATCTCTCTGGAATCAAAAATGTGACAATGTGCACCAATTATACACAATTCACAATAAGTTAGATATAATGATGAAGTGACATATATCCATAGAATCCCAACATGCAACAAACTGAGTATCCATCAATATAATTGCATTCCAAAACAACATCATATCAAATTAGTATCCATGACATCATAAGATAATGCGACAACATAATAATCAAGCTAAATTATCTCTATACGCTTAAATCTCCATATATGTCTAATAAGATCAAATCTCCTAATGTAATGTCCAAAATATATCAAATCCCTGTCAAAACATGTCTAAGAGTAAGAGGAAAACAAGTAACTAAGCTATAAAAGTGTGGGCACTACACATTCGTGTATTCTTAAACCGAGACATGTAATTATCGACCATATATAATGTTGTTTGAAGTGGATGTCCCTATCAGACAAGTTTTCATAAAATAACTAGAAACACCCTTGCAAAAATTCAGTAGAATGAGTATAATCATCACTGATATAAAAGTGGTACTCTCTTAAATAAATTGATCATTCTCTTTATTGTCAGGAGAATGTATAAATGTTATATGCACAAAAATGACAACTTGTACTAAGTTGTAATATTGTGATTGAACCTCCATTTGTGGTTGTAATGTGTAATTCTCTGTAAAATCGACCACTTAAATAATAACACTAATAGGAAATGTGTCTTTGCATATCTTGAAATATTCATCCAACCATTGAGATCTGTGTGTATGCCTAACATACTCATAAACAATTTCATCCTTAAATTTTATCATAAATTGAAAAACAAACATATGTTTTGTAATTAGTGACGCTTTATTTAGACTCTTTTCCATCTTTCAACTAGTATGCAACTGATTTATATTTATCAAACTCAACTAAATTATGTCCTATTTCACCTTTAATTTGCTCATGGATGCAAATTTTTAATTTAGGTAATCCGGCACATGTACCACAACTTCCATCTAAAAAATCCTAACTATAAAATAATTGTCGAACTTCTTTTTTACAAAATATTGTAGGAATGAAATCCTTGGAAGATATTAGTGGAATTTGAACACCACATTTCGATAACATAGTTTCAGAATGAAAAATAGAATGAATACATAAAAATTTAGCATAATGCATCATAAATTCAACATGTTGCCTACAACAATAAGTGGTGTGAGCGTGGTTGATTTTCACATAGAATTGTTTCAAAATTTCAAAAAAACATTAACTAATTTTTATTTTTAGATGCTCTTGTTCAAACTTACAAGAAAATTGAATTTGATTCATATATAAGAAATGCTTTAGATTTGGTTTGCGATTAGTAGAACCAACTCTCCATTTTACATCTCTTATATTAGGTGAAACTTTAGTGTTATCATGCTAAAATTGAATAACAACTTCTCTTATAGTATCAAAATTATATTTGTCCTTATACGGTAATCTAGCATAAAATACCCAAAAATTAAGTGTTATTGATTAATTGAAGGATATTACGTCTTTCAATTGATTTCATTAGATTTTTCGATTAACTTGCAACATTCAACTTGTTTGTGTAATCAAACGTTGTTTTTATTTATTCACTTACAACACTAGTATAGAAGTACATGACACACAATAGTACTATCCTAGTGCATCTCTTAACACCAACCTTGTGATATGCATCATAAAGGTTTTCAAAAAAATTTAGAGGTTTGACCATGTATATTAGATGTTGTGAATCCTAAGGTGTTTAATGTAGGTCTCATTTTAATCAATTTCATCAAACTAACTAACAACTAACATCTTTGGGAATCATTTAAAATTTCAAAATGATTATCCCAAATTTTAGTGGCTTTTCTTCTAATTTTCCATTTAGAAAGTTTGTCACACATTGGTTTCAAAATGTTTTCATCAATTTCAATAAAATAATTAGGTTTCTTATGGAAAATCCTAGGAGGTGTTTTTGTCAAATTTTTTGTCTATAGTTTCAACTTGAATTTCCTTATTCACATTTTCATTGTCTCCTTCAATTTCAACATTTTCTACATCACAAGTATTTAATTCTTCTTCAATATTGACCGTAAAAATAGCTTCATCATGGGTATTTAATTTAAATTCAACATTGATAGTAGAAACATTACATGGTTCCTCATTACTTACAATAGTTTGGGTTGAAGATGAACCTCTTCTTGATTCACGAAGATTCTGCATTCGCTCAGCATTTTGAAATCTCTTTACCTCTAATTCATTTGGTGTTTTATTACTTAATGACTTCTTTTTTGACTTTTGTTTATTGTCTCCCATGATGTTTTCCTTCCGGTGATAAGAAAAACGTGTAGAAAATGACATAATTTCACAGTAATTCGTATGGTAAAGTCAAACAGTAAAAATCACATGGTAATTAGAACATTGGGATGTATGTAAATATGATTTATGAACCATGATCACACTTTATAAACCACACTCGTGGTTTATAAAGTGTGATCACGGTTCTTATTTTAAAACATGCGATTGCGGTTTGTAAACAATGATCCCAGTTCTATTTGTATCATCAAATCTGACCCTAAGGCTCGGGAAATATTTTTTTCCCCAACCAAAGCTATGGAAGGTCATTATGAAGTGTAAAAGGTAAAAAATTAAATTTCTCTTCCACAGACTTGAACCATGCTGAAAAATTGAAAACATTTCACAAAAATGGTGCCATCGCGTAGGGGAGATTGTTAGCTTTGTAGAAATATTGATTTTAAAGTGAATAGAATAAGATAAATATAATTTTATAATTTTTATCAACAATAGGTCTTTAAGACATTTTTTCCGCATAAATGTTTATGTCTACATTTAAGATGCAAATTTTGTTTGCTTATCAAAATATGATAAAACTTATACCATCCCAAGAGTGGAGAAATTATATACATGTTAAAAAATATATATTTGATTTTGATATTTTTAATATAGTTATGGTGTGCAAACGGGAAGCGCTCTATTTTCTAAATATTTTGAGACCACTTTCATGGAAATATCATAAAAAAAAATATTACTTGAAAAAATACAAAATAAAATCCATCCGAAGATAGATAACTACATCTAACTTTTCACCAAATGAAAAAAATAACAATATTTGGTCATCCAAATCACGGGAAAATGGACTAGAATCTTATAGGTTTTTTCAAAAACAAAAACCAAGTCATATAATTTTAAGTGTATAATATAGCTAAACTTTTCCATTTTGTAAAAACATTAGTAGTTTAGAAACTAGATTCCGGATGCTACGATTCATATTTATATATTTTTTCTAATTTTTAGTACGTGTATGACTAATAATCCCTACTGATTTATATTTCACTATTTTTTACAATATGACATCCATTTATGACCCATTTTTTGTCCATAACTTGCTGCACTTACCCACTCCATCCCTTCTTCCTCATCAAATAAAGGACCGAATTGTCCCATTTCTTATTTTTCTTGTAGGCCTTCCATATGAATTATCTCTTCCATTAAGTCCTCCCTCATAACCTACACTTCTTCATTCATATCAACAAAATTATTATTACAATTATCAAAACAATATATCCTATAGAATTCTTCACTGGAAGATTTTCTTCTTATCTCAAGGCTTCCCAGTGAGCCTTTTTCAATTCCATTGCAACATCCTCATGTTTTCTTTCATATTTATGACTTTATTCTTTTCCTTTAAATCTCGTACTGCTATAAACATATATTTATTCCATGAATTTTCCCTATTTTCAATCATACCTTCAATTGAGGTTAATTTCTTTTTTATCTCATTGATCTTGTTTTAGAGAGCTTCTTTACATTCTTTTCTCCTTCTCATATTTTAATTTTATTTTTCTTTCCACTTTTTTTTTTTAATTCCTCTCCTTTCTTAAGTTTCTTCTCAACTATCTCTTCAAGCCATTTAGGTATCTTGTATCGTGGTCATAGGCTACTTCTTGGAATTTTCATCTCTTCTCTTGCACAACTTCCTACAACAATATACAAATTATTACATCTAACTATACCATTGTTATCCTGTAAAATTGACAAGGGAAATTTTGTAGATAACCATACCAAAATTTTGTTTTGGTCCCCTGAGGAGGTCTATTAACATTCAAAATGGCATAAATTTCCTTCCGAAAATCAAGTTTTAAGAACTTAGCCATTTTTAACCTTTTTGAACTGGGTGCAAAAATTGTTGTGTCAACATCAAGAAATGTGTGCCCCTTTAAAAATCCTTTGGCGCCCTAAAAGACATGTCAACATGAGAAAAGTCACGCCCTTAAGGCGCTAAAAGTTGCATGTCAACATGCTCAAACCTATGCGCTAAATAAATGCACTTAAGGCATGAAAATTGAGATGTCGACACATCAAAATGTGCACTTGAAGGCACTGAAACTTAAATGTCGACGTTAAAAACTTGCACCAAAGGTGCATCCAAATCCATGTCGACACTTCAAAAAGTGCACCAAAGGAAAGTTGGTGAGGTAATAAATGCTATATTTTCTATAAATATGTGGTTAACACCTGTCATTTTCACAATTTGAAAATTGTGAAAAGTCTTTCTCTGTGCCTGTCAGCTATCCCTGTCACGCCCACATTCCACTTTTCACGTTTTTGGACCCAACATCATCTTTCATCTCTTATTGAATCGGTAAGTGGATTTTTATTCCTCATTGTGGTTGTTTGTGGTTTCTTTTCTTGGTTGTTATGGTTTTAGGATTGTTTTAAAAGGTTAAACCTAAAATTCTAAAATGAATAAACTATCACCCCATAACCATTTGGAAAATTCCTCACCCCTCCTTCAGATCTCAGAATATGAGAAGGCTCTGCCTTGCAAGAAATCCCACAAACCCTCTCTTTGTCACTTTGAAAAAATCAAAAAGAGAGAAAAGGGTCATGCGAAGAGAAAAGAAATCAAACAATGCAAAAATCATTCTTTTTCTCTTTGGTGCACTATCCCTTCATGTTGCAAACCCCATAGTCGCACCTTGGCATACTGCCCCCACATATAACATTTCCAAATCTGTGCCCAATAAACACATAACAATCTTATAGAGGCATAGACGCATCCTGACCAACATCAACATTTGATGTTGTGTCCTTCAAATCTATTCCCAGCTATTTTCCTTTGGCACATTGGGCTCATTTGCAACTCATTCCTAATTTTGCCTTGGGTGCACTAAGAAGCCATGCAACACCATCTTTTATAGTGCTGAGTTAAAGAAATTTTCCAAAAGTCTTTGTGAATGATCCTTAATACCAAAATTGCATGTTGTGTGTTGTTAACCCATGCCCCGCGCCTTTCTCCTTTGTGTTGAAACTTTACATGGAACACTCCCCAAAAGTGTGCCCTACCTTTATAATCCTTTGGTGTAGCTTTTATAGGTGCATATTTTTGCATGTTGACATCTCCAAAAGTGTGCCCAACTATTTAAGCCTCTATAGCATGCGATGAACTTTCGCCTTGCACCCGAGCCTCATAAATTGATCTTTCTTCTTTCGCAATATTTTATTATAGATAACATGACACTTGACATGGCTCTCTTTGTTGGACCTCTTTGATTCTCCTTGTAGAACAACAACAGCTATCCTCAAGCTATAACATGTCTTCATCAAGTAAAAATCCAACCAAGTCTAAAGGAAAAACAAAGTTGTGAGTAAGAAATGAAGTATAAAAACCAGAAAGTCAGGATGCCTAACTCATACGTGGAGAGTGATCTTAATATCGGGGACTCTAAGCTAAATCACATTGATATGGAGGATTTTGGGCAAGAACCAACTAGAGACAACTAGTGGTCCCTGGATGAACAAACTGGTAGGCAGTGGATTGCACTTTGCAGCTAGGCTGCTAGTAAGTGCTATTAATAACGAGTTCATCATGTTGGTGGCTCGATGCTATAACAAGGACACAAGATGTGTCGAGGATAAAGAAGGAAATACGGTCATCGACCTAACTACTCGTCACTTTGAAATAACTCTGGGCATCCCTCATCACAGGTAGTATGTCGCCATCAGCCTTGAAGACTACAAGAAGGCATGGGACAAAAATGAGGATAAGTGTATGCAAATGATGAATGAGTTATATCTTAAGAACAAAAATCTGGTGAGCTGATGGCCTCAGACCATCCACCACAGTGACTTCAACGAGGAACTGAGTGATACAATCACCTTCCTGAGCGAGTGTATGGGCTTCCTAATGCCCATCATTTCCATAAATGGATGCTGAGGTACTTAGAGACCATGAGTAAAAATGTTCCTGAGTAGCGTTTTGGTTGGGGAGAAATCATCAGTGACACCATCTCTCAAGCAACTCCAATAGGTCATGACAACTGGGAAGTTCTATATGAATTCCTACATTGTATATGCTATAGCATCAGCGAGAGATTTGATGGGCCTAGCTCGGAATGGGGTATGGCCCAGGTCAAAATATATGAATATTACCCAGAGCTTAGGCTCGAGAACAACATCCCATAGTTCATTAAAATCAACGATGCCTTCTTTATGAGGTGATCTTCCTGTTAAGGCCAAATATGAATCATGGTCGAACCAAGTGAGTGTAACGACTATCATGAAGAAGTGGGGAGCATTGTTCACTTATTTTCTAAAATTCACATATCTCAGGGAGGTGAATTTTGAAGGTGAACTAACCAAGCTACCAAGGTATGCGGGACCCAAGCTGACTCTCTTAGAGTTGTCAAGGTAACTAATCACATACCATGAGAGATGCATGAAGAGAAAGAAGGGAGGAACTCCATATACCCTTACAGTGGGCGATACACTTTTACCACCTGGCAAAAGCACACAAATTTTTACCAAGCTTGAACTACTAAATCTAAAGCAAAAATTCCCAGCCAGGCCTACCTTTGATTTCCGAGGTTGCCTCCCAAAGGAAAAAATTGATCCTATTCATGTCCCTGAGATCGAGGACATCTACATTGACCTGACACATGAAATAGATCTCAGGTGGAAGGATCACTCTAGGATGGCTCTGGAAGAAATCAAACAATATGGTGTGGCCATCATTCCAAAAGGATTCCAAGAACCTGATCAATAGATTGATCAAGTTTATCTTGACATGAATGGGGATGATTGGCCGTTCGTGAGACATTGATGTGAGAGCCAAGGAACCAAAGACCATTGGGGAAAGAGTCAAGTAGAATTTGCGATTGCACACCAAACATTGGTGCAAATAGAATGGTCTCATCTACCTCATGGTATATTTCACTACTTCTCCTACGGGTAGAGAACCTTCAAGAACGGCCCAAGTGATAAAAGGAAAAGGAAAATATAAAGAGGAGGAAGGACAAAGAAAACACGAAGAAGCTCCTCAAAGCTTTCCCCCATACGAAGAGTAAGTGGTCGACCTGGTGTCTCCATGTAAAAAAGGAGAGACCACCGAAGTTAAGACAAACACATCCACTCGGGATGTGGTCACAGCATTCTACAACCACGGGGTACCCGCCATTCCTTCTTCTACTCCTTCTCCTCCCCTGTCATTGAAGCATCTATTCCAATGGATTTTTCTTCTTCTCTCCCTTCCTCCTTTCCATCTCCCACCTCTTCCATCTTCTCCTCTCTTGCGAATCTATCACCTAGTGTCCCCTCCATCCCATTATAGATCCTTTCCGCCTCCATGCCCTTTTCTTCCCTATAGTAACCCGGGCCCTACAAGTAGCTGCACGTTGGACTCCTTGTTGATGCCACCACCAAGCATCTCAACATTCTTCCCTGTGGCCCCTTCAGTTTCTTCCCCTTTCACCCCTGTTTCTTTCACTTTTCCCTCTACTCCTTCTCCCATAAGTCCAAGTTGGATCTCTCGACCATCTGGGTCAACTCAAGAGAAAGGTTCCCATAGCACCCATGGACTTCTCTATCATTCCAAAGAAGGGACCAAAGAATCAAAAATCTATAACTCACTTCTCTAAGAGCGTTTTAGGAGAAAGGGTCATGGAAATTGCATATCTTGATCCCACCAAAGAGAAGAAAGATCTGTCTCCTATAGACTTTATAGTGACCCAAGTCACCATGGGAACCTCATCTGAGAGCCTACAAGGAGAGGCTTTGTCTGCAGTAGATGCCCTCTACAAGAAACTTCAAGAAGCAAAGGAGGAGAAGAGGATACTAAAAGAACAAAATAAACATCTTCTCCAAGCTTTGCAAAGAATGGGAAATGCTCCCCTATGACTGCCACTGAGCCTCCTGAAGTTCTAAGTCAAGATAAGATAAATGAATATGCCAAGATTGGTGAACAAGGCATGGCAGTGTCCTCCTGGATAGAGTGAATCCTTAGAGATAGTGAGGAGATAATCACAAAATTCATAAGACTCTACAGGATATAGATCAGGAAAACAAGGACCTACAAGCAGTAGCGGAGCCCTCTTTGAGGAGTTGGACAATGCCAGATTGCAACATGAAACATTTTAGGCAATGGTCGACTGCTTAGCTAATGACCTATTAAAGGTTAGCGTTATTAATCACCCGTGGGCGCATAACAAGGCTCTCATCGCATTATATTATTGGGTTGATCAAATGGAATTTATCCTTGAGAGGATAGATAAAATCAAGGATGAAGCCTTAGATGCAAAATACAACATGGAGCGAGATAATTACCAAGCTATCTATGAAGGATGCTCAGTGAATCATTCACCTTGAGGGAGGTAGATGATACCATCCACTTTTAAGGATATTCCAACCCAAGGTTTGGTGCCAAAAGTCATATTTGACCGAGAGTCTATCAATAACCTTCTGGCTTGCCATGATTTCATTGGATACTTGATCGAGGCATGCAACGAATACGTCGGGCTACCTGATAAGCTCAAGACTGAAAAAGAAACTTGCGAAGTCATTGGTGACCACTTCAAGGGTCCAGATCATAATCAACTTCAGACAATGATCAACAAGTTTATGGAGTACCGAGCTCAGTATCACATCGCCTCTCCCAATAAGAAGCAAGACACTCCATTCAAGCAAAGAGATGATGATGAATAGTTTCTCTTCTTGTGTATGCTTTGATCTTTTTGTAAAAATATTTAAAAAGTATGTTGGCATTTACGATGACATCATCCATGTTGCACCATGGGATGTTGCCATCCACCAACTTGCCCCAAAGTCAACTTTTGACTTTTTAGATATTTTGTAGATATTTTATAAATAGTGGTTGGCTTCTTTTTGTCTTCTTCCTCCTTCTCCTTCTATAAATACTGGAATACTTGTTGTATTCCAAGTGGACCATTTTGTATGAAAAAAGAAGTGAGGAGAGAAAGACTTTGTGCCTTCTTAGAATGAAGAGATTTTATTATATATGTTAAGAATTTGTGCTCAATATATGTGTTATTTGCATTAGATATTTCTTAAGTCAGATCTGTGTTTCTATTCTATTGGATTCATTCTTTTTATTTTCATATGTTCATTAGTATTTCTCTATTTGTTTATGTAAGTAAGTTTGGCTCTGTTTACTACCAGCCCAAACCATAAACCCTCTGACCTTTCCATCTTTGGAATTCATTTATTTTCTCCCTTAGATCTATCCTTCCTCCATTCCTTCCCTCTTACATTTCTATTCATCATTCAGAACTACCTCTACTGGGATGAGATCCCAAACCCCTAAAGTTAGAATGTTGTAGATTTGCACAGATTCCTACTTGATAGAATAACAATAAACCAGTTTCTCTTTGCTGTCTCAAAGAGGGGCTATGCCCTACACACTATTGGCCTATTTCCCATGACCTTTCTAATCGATATATTTTTAAACCATTAGGTTTTGGTGAATCTCTTTGGGATCGAACTAAGGAAATAACTAAAAACCTGTAAAAATCACTACCAGATTGAAAATTTTAACTCTTTGTTAAAAATTAAATATTTTGCAGAAGTGATCAAAACTGAAAATTTCCTTAGGCAAATCCATAGATCTGGACTAGATAGGAGCTTTTAGTTCATTGATTTTTTACAAAAACTTGTATATTTCTATAGATCTGAGAATCTGACATTTTCTGATATTTTCAAAACCTTACAAAATTCAGTTCAAAGATCCGAAAATCAGCTTTCTAAATAACCCACCTTTTATCCTTGTTAATCTTTGTCAAAAAACCACAATCGATTGTTATTAAAGAGGATAAATTTAAATATTAGAAAAGTACATGCTACTAATTTTTCTAGAAAAATCAGAAAATCAGCAAGTACAAACAAAAGATTGTTGTAGATCGATCTTAATTATTGCAGATCTGAATGGATACGCTAGTGGGTGAACAATTTACTTGTAGCAGAAGAGCTCGTGGGGAAGTTGATCCAATCTTTGATCTACTTCAAAGGCACAATTTTAGTATTACTCCAGCACGATTCACATCACTAAATTCAGTAGATCGATTAGCAAGAAGTGCCTCGCCTCCACGAAGAAGCCAGATTTCATAGGGTGCTTTGACATCTATTTGTAGTGCTCTTTTGCTAAGTGGAACCAGACTCCCTGCTCATGTTCTTTTCCCCATGTTTCAAATGGTAGTACCATGGGGAAATGCCATGGGCCCTCTAGCACTACCACATCTAGTTCACACCCTCCCTCATGGAAATCATAAGAATTTTTGAAGTTTGATGGGAGTGGAAATCAAAGCACGGATGCACATATTGCTATGTTTATTATGTCATGTAGTATTCTAGACGTGACTCATGAAGATGTATCTATACATCTCTTTCTCAAAACTTTGCAAGGGCTTGCATCAGAATGGTTCCAACATTTTCCAGCTAAATCCATCACCAGTTGGGCCACGTTATGAACTCCATTCAAAGATAGGTATAAGCCTTCATAAGACGCATCTGCATTACTGTTAAAGATTACTCACTTGAAGAAGGAGGTAAATGAAACCATGCGTGATTTTATTGCCCATTTCAATTCACTGATCAACCGTGTGCCACCTGCCATGTTGCCAACACCAGAAAATCAAAAGTTTTTCTTTGTGAACGCCATGAGTTCAAGAGTAAGTTTCTTACTTTTGCAAGAAAAATTTTCCACCTTGGTCCTTGCTCAAGCTACGGTCATTAAAATAGAGGACAACCTTCTTATATATTACAAGTTAAGATGAGAGAAATCAAAATCAAAGGATTCAACTTCTTCTCAGGCCACCTCATCGAGATCCATCATTCAGGAAGATGGAAAACGAATTGCTCACATTAAAGAAGCAATTAGCTCAAGCTTCGTCTACCACTCCATATTGAGATATCCCACGGAGGAACTTCACTCCCAACAATGCCCCACAAAGGTTGTGTTTTCTTACTACTGCTCCAAGGTTAGCACTTGAGGCCCCTCAGTTAATGCCTTGGTCGAGATCGAAGAAGATGAGAAAATTTATGAAGAACCTTCATCACAAGGTGAAGATGATCAAGATGTCGGTGAATCGACTGGCAACTCTATAATTGGGTATATGGAATTTGAGGATGAGGAATCTGATGAAGAGGAAGGTACCCAAGGGTATGCAAGTAGATAGTCATATGCTATTTTCACCCGCTCACAAGGAAAAGAAGCGAAGTTGCTACTAAAATACAAAAGGAAAAGGTTGTATTAAATACACCTCCAACAATTGCTAAAAGAGGTAATCCCCTTCCTGCTCAACCTCCTATCAAACCTTTCATAAAGAAATATTTTCCCCCTATTTCTCCTCCGAATCAACCTCCCTCCATTTCCATAAAGACCAATACCACTCCTCTACCATTGTGAAATGAAGGACTCATTCTTTTGTCAGCGTAACCCTTGGTCACATTTGATATAGTTGATCATGCCAAAAAGACCAAGATCCAAATGTCAAGCTGAGTACCTTTAGTCTAACTCGAGCATCTTGTTAGATTAACCAAGTATATTCAAATTCAAGTTGCCATTTCTCACCCCGTTTCTCCAAAAATAATTCTTTCCACTCTCCTACATCTTACATAAACGTTTCCTCGACGTCTGCGTCAAGTAAAATTGAACCTTTTTACCTTTCTCTCTTGATTAATGGTCACAAGTTAAGCAACTGCATAATTGATTTGGAGTGTCTGACAATGTCATGCCAATAAAGGTCCCCATTCTTTGGGACTCACACTCACTAAACCTTTCGGCATATGTTACTCCATGGAAACCAAATAGGTACCATTAATAGGTTAGATCAAGGATGCACAGTTCGCATTTACAGCATTCCCTGATAAGAGAGTAAAATGACTATCCTCGTAGCTGATATTCCAGCAGCATATGAAATATTACTAGGGAGGATTTTTTTAGAGAAGTTGGTGGAGAAATCCATATGGACTGGTCTAAAGCCAGAATCCCTGTCAAAGGAGTAATGTAGACGTTGGAGCCTGAATCACAAAAGAAATATCTGGTCACCAACTCTGACAACCCCAAGGCCTAGATTCTCTTCGAATCATCAAGGATGGGGAATTACTTCTTGTCCACTGACTCAATAAGATGGAAGTTCTCATCCAAGAGGAGGACCTCAACAAGATATGGACACTACAGTTTGATGGTAGTTGTGCAACAAGTGGGTGCGGTGTTGGGGCCGTTCTAATATCTCCTGAAGAGGATATTTTCCCTCTTTCTTTCAAATTACAGTTTTTCAATACAAACAACACTGCTGAGTATGAATCTTTTCTACTTGGCATGCAAGCTGCAAAGGAAAGGGAATCAAGAATTTAAAAGTATAGGGTGATGCTGAGCTAATTGTCAATCAAGTGAAAGGGGTATACCAAGTAAAGAATGATAGGCTCAGACACTACCGCAATGCAGTGTGGGATAACATCGAGGAGTTTGATGCTTTCTCAATCAAAGTAGTTCCATGAGCTCAAAATGACATGGTTGATTCTTTGGCCATCTCGGCCTCTCTCATGCTCCCTCACCCAGGGTTAAAGATAGACACATATACCATTGAGGTAGTTTTCCACCCGAGTGTGCCAGATAATTCATAGCACTGGTAGGTATTCAATGATGACAATCAGCTTATCACTTTTCTGGAGAAAGATGATAATTTCAAAGAGCTCCATTTCGATGGATCAACTTCTATGTGTCGTGAGTCTCTCATAGGCCAAGCACGGGAATCAGTAAAAGGTCAGGGCATATGTCAACTCAAGGGAAATAATATTTTGAAATGTTTAGTTTCCCTGGAATGATTATTTGATAAGCATGACTGTTTTGTCAAGAAAAGGTGACAGGATAACCCTGGCTCTTCTCCAGAAACTAAATCTATCAATTTGGGTACTACAGAACATCCTCAGTCTGTGAACATCAGGAAGTGTTGTACACCCGAGGAAAAGTGGAAATTTTTCAAATTGCTGAAAAGATATATGGATGTATTGGCATGGTCTTATGTTGATCTAAAGTCATTTAAGCCTAAGGACATTCAACATGACATCCCGCTCAAAGATGACGTTAAGCCTTTTCATCAAAAGCAAAGGCATTACAATCAAAAACTCAGGTACCATCCAGGCTGAAATACAGAAGATGTTAGATGCAAGAATCATTTTTCCAATTCATCACAGTACCTAGGTTGCTAATATTGTGCCTGTGTGAAAAAGAATGGCGAGATACACATATGCATAGACTTTTGCAACCTGAACCAGGTGTCCTTAAAGGAAAATTATCCACTTTCCATAATGGATCAAGTTCTGCAGGTAGTAACCGGTTTAGAAATGTTGTCCATGCTTGATGGTTTTTTCGGGTTACAATCAGATTGAGGTCACACTTGAAGACCAATTCAAAACAACATTCACCACTCCTTGGGGCACCTTCGCCTACAGCAGGATGTCGTTCGGTTTAACCAATGCTAGTGCCACCTTCCAACGAGTGATGGACTTTTGTGTTCAAAGATATGATGGGAAAGGTCATCATAGTTTACCTAGATGACTTAACCGTGTTCTCTAAAAATGAAGTGATCACTATGATCATTTGGAGCAAGTCTTGATTAGATGCTGAGAACACAAAATTTCTCTAAACCCTAAGAAGTTAGTTTTTGGGTCACCAAAGGAAAATTTCTAGGACATGTCATTAGCAAAAAAGGGACAAAGATAGACGTTGAAAGAGTTAAGGCTATTCAGAGCCTTACCTTGCCCACAAGCAAAACCAATGTTCACTCTTTCTTCGGAAAGGTAAATTTTCTCAAACGCTTTGTTCCTGATTTTTCTGAAAAGACTCATCATATATCCAATATGATGAAAGGGTCGTAAACATTCGATGGAGTGAAGAAGGCAAGACGTCATTCGAGGATATAAAAGCCTCCATCACTCATGCACCTATCTGGTATGTCCTGACTTCTCCAAGGATTTCATCATGTACAGTTATGCATCCACGCATACTGTATCGGCTATCTTAATGCAGAAGAACTCTGAGGATGTTGAATCCCCAATTGCTTTCATGAGCTCTCCTCTAAAGCCTCATGAACTAAAGATGTCACAACTAGAAAAACATGCCTTCACCATAGTAAAAGTAGTTAAGAACTTCTACTACTATATCCTGAACTCTCATACAAAGTAGTGTTGGTCCCTGACACGGTAGTTAAGTCTATCCTGACTCAACAGGAGTTAGGAAGCTTACGAGGGAATTGGATCATGAAGGTCCAAGAATATGATCTGGACATCAGACCAACCAAGTTGGTAAGGGGTAAGGGACTGTGTCAGCTAATGGCTGAAAATAAAGACCCAGAAGCACCTGAGGAGCAAGTTGCTCATGTTGATGAAGAACAAAGTGAACTGGAGAAAGTGGATTCTTTACCTATGGTTTTTTTGTCACAACCTAACGATGAATGGTATTCCGACATCACTTTCTTTCTCACCTATGGAGAGTTCCCAACTCATCTAACCACAAAGGAAAAGTGAGTAGTAAAGCTCAGAGCCACACGATATGTCATATGGGATGACGGGTTGTACAAGCATGGAATTGATGGCATTTTCCTGTGATGTGTTGATAAGCCACAACAGATAAGATTGTTAAAGAGTTTTCATGACTTATCCTATGGTGGTCACTTCTCCTCATCGGTAACGACACATAAGATCATTCGGGCTAGGTACTATTGTCCGATGCTATTTAAGGATGCAACCACCTAGGTAGAAAAATGTGAACTTTGCCAACAATTTGTTGGCAAACCAAAGTTGGCTGCATTCCCCCTCAGGCCCGTCATCATCGAAGAACCATTCAAGTAATGGGGAATCAATTTCATTGGATCACTCAATCCTTAATCAAGTGTAGGACACGATTACATCCTAACAGCAATGGATTACTTCACGAAATGGGTGGAGGTCATACATCAAGCATGCCACTTTTGAAGTTGTTTACAACTTCATCAAGGAAAATATTATCATGAGATTTGGCATTCCACTTAAAATTTTTGTGACAACGCTTCTAACTTATCTCACGAGAAGTAATTAGTTTTTCTATGGATACAAAATAACCTTGGCTCATGCTTCTGATTACTATCCTCAAGGAAATGGTCAGGCAAAATCTAGCAACAAGAACCTGGTAACCATCATACGGAAGCTAGTTGATGAGAACCAACAATCTTAGCACAAGTCATTATACGATGCTTTATGGGCAGACCGTATTACTGTAAAGATGTCCCTTGGCATGTCACCTTCCGTGTGTTATATGAGACCAATGTCGAAATCCCTATCTCCGTAGAACTTCTTGCTCTGCTCTTGGATCAAGCAATCGAAGATGAAACTTTTCAGAGTTCTCTAGAAAAGAGAGTTATGTACCTAATAGAGCTTGAAGAAATGCAAGTGAAGGTGGTCGATAAGATAACCGAACATCGAGAATCAAGTCAAGAGGTTGTTCGACAAGAAAGCGGGAAGAGAAATTTCTAGGTAGGAGATCTTGTCCTTCGTGGGACAAACGAAGAGAACCGAAAGGTATGCATGGAAAGTTCAACTCTCTTTGGAGAGGGCCATACATGATCAAAAAAATCAATGGAGAGAATAATTTCTATCTCTCATATCTGGATGGAACCGAACTCCTGCTTCCATATAGCGGGCAACACTTGAAGACTTTCGGGAAGTAGAGCCTGCTCTATTCTTTGTATATTTTGTTTTCGTCGTGTGTTTACTTTTTTTTTTTTCTTTTTTTGGTCGCCCTTATTTTTGATTCTCTATAACCCAATGGATAGGCACATGAATATTGAGATTCTCTACCCCTAATTTTCACTTAGGGATAGTCCCTAGAAAGAGCCATCTATTATCCTATCAAATTGACATGGGAAATTTTGCTAGATAACCATACCAAAATTTCATTTCGGTCCCCTGAGGAGGTCTATTAACATTTAAAATGGCATAAATTTCCCTTTTGAAAATCAAGTTTTAAGAACTTAGCCATTTTTCATCCTTTTTGAACTGGGCATAAAAATTGTTGTGTCAACATCAAGAAATGTGCACGCCTCTTTAAAAATCCTTTGGTGCCCTAAAAGACATGTCAACATGAGAAAAGTCACGCCCTTAAGGTGCTAAAAGTTACATGTCAACATGCTCAAACTTGCGCCAAAGAAATGCACTTAAGGTGTGAAAAACAAGATGTCGACACATCAATATATGCATTGAAGGAGTTGAAACTTAAATGTCGATGCTAAAAAAATTGCACCAAGGTGCATCCAAATCCATGTCAACACTTCAAAAAGTGCACCAAAGGAAAGTTGGTGAGGTAATAAATGCTAATTTTTCTATAAATATGCGGTTAACACCTGTCATTTTCATGATTTGAAAATTGTGAAAAGTTTTCTCTCGCTTTGTCTATCCTGTCATGCCCGTATTCTACTTTTGAGTTTGTTGGACCCCAATGTCATCCTTTCTCCTTATTAAAGCTGGGTAAGTGGATTTTTATTCCTCATTGTGGTCATTTGTGGTTTTTTTCCTTGGTTGTTATGGTTTTAGGATTGTTTTAAAAGGCTAAAGCTAAAAATATAAAATGAATAAACTATCACCCCTAACCATTTGGAAAACTACCTTATCCCTCCTTCTAGATCTACAAATCTGAGAAGGCTCTGCCTTGCAAGAAATCCCACCAACCCTCTCTTTGTCACTTTGCAAAAATCAAAAGAGAGAAAAGGGTCATGCGAAGAGAAAAGAAATCAAACAATGCAAAAAATCATTCTTTTTCCTTTGGCACACTATCCCTTCATGTTGCAAACCCCACAGTCACACCTTGCACATTGCCCCCGCATGCAACATATCAAAATCTGCACCCAATAAACACTTAGCAATCTTATAGAGGCACAGGTGCATCATGACCAACATCAACATTTGATGTTGTGTCCTCCAAATCTGTGCCCAACTATTTTCCTTTGGCGCGTTGAGCTCATTTGCAACACATTCCAAAATTGTGCCTTGGGCACACCAAAAAGCCATGCAACACCATCTTTTGTAGTGCCCAGTTAAAGCAATTTTCCAAAAGCGCTGGCGCATGATCCTTAACACCAACACTGCATGTTGTGTGTTGCTAACCCACGCCCTGCGCCTTTCTCTTAGTGCTGAAACGTTTTATGCAATACTCCCCAAAAGTGTTCCTTGCCTTTATAATCCTTTAGCGCAACTTTTCCCCTCTCAACACAGGTGCATCTTTTTGCATGTTGACATCTCCAAAAGTGCATCCATCTTGTTTAAACCTCTCGCAGCATGCTATGAACTTGTGATTTGTGCCTTAAGCCTCATAAATCTCTCTTTATTCTTTATGAAAGATTTTATTATGGATAACATGATGGTTAACATGGCTCTCCTGTGTTGGACCTCTTTTATTCTCCTTGTAGAACAAAAAAATCTATCCTTGAGCTCACACATGTCTTCATCGAGTAAAAAGCCAACCAAGTCTAAAGGAAAAGTAAATTTGACAGAGAAAGAAATGAAGTATAAATACCATAAAGTTAGGATGCTTGACTCATATGCAGAGAGTGATCTTGATATCAGGGACTCTGAGCTTGGTCACATTGATATGGAGGATTTCTAGGCCAGAACCAACCAAACAACTAATCGCTCTGGATGAACAAAGCTGGTAGGCAGCGGATTACACTTTGCGGTTGGGTTGCGATAAGTGCCATTAATAACGAGTTCATCATGTTGGTGGCTCGATGCTATAACAAGGACACAAGATGTGTCGAGGATAAAGAAGGAAAGATGGTCATCCCATAGTTCTTGAAAATCAACGATGCCTTCTTCTATGAGTTGATCTACTTATTGAGGTTGAATATGAGGCATGGTCGAACCAGCCTGAGTGTAATGGCTATCATGAAGAAGTGGGGAGCATTGTTCACTCAGTTTTGTACATTCATATATCTCAGGGAAGTGAATTTTGAAGGTGAACCAACCAAGCTACCGAGGTATGTGGGACCCAAGTTGATTCTCTTAGAGTTGTCAAGGAAACTAATCACATAACATGAGAGATGCATGAAGAGAAAGTAGGGAGGAATTTCCCCTTACATTGGGCCGATACACTTGTACCACACTAGAAAAAGCATGGGAAATGTTTACCAAGCTTTAACTACTAAATCTAAACTACAACTTCGGCCAGGCCTACCTTTGATTACCGAGGTTTCCTCCCAAAGGCAAAAATTGATCCTATTCATGTCCCTGAGATCGAGGACATCTACATCGACCTGACACATGAAATAGATCTCAGGTGGAAGGATCACTCCAGGCTGGCTCTGGAAGAAATCAAACACTATGGCGTGGCCATCATTCCAAAAGGATTCCAAGAACCTAATCAAGAAATTGATCAATTTTATCTTGACACGGATGGGGATGATTGGTCGTTCATGAGAAATTGACAGAGCCAAGGCACCAAAGACCATTCAGGAAAGAGTCAAGCACATGTTGCAGCACACCAAACATTGGTGCAAATAGAATGGTCTCACCTACCTCGGGGTATATTTCACTACTTCTCCTATGGGTAGAGCACCTTCAAGAACATCCCATGTGCTAAAAGGAAAAGGAAAAGATAAAGAGGAGGAAGGATGAAACAAAAAAGAAGAAGCTCCTCAAATCCCTCCTATTGCTTATAAAGAAAATTGGTCGACCTGGTGTCTCTAGGTAAAGAAGGAGAGACCACCGAAGTTAAGATGGACACATCCACTCAGGACGTGGTCACATTTCAACCATAGAGGTAACCAACATTCCTTCTTCTCGCTCCTTCTCATTCCCCTGTCATTGAAGCATCTATTCCTATGGATGTTTCTTCTTCTCTCCCTACCTCCTTTCCATCTCCCACCTCTTCCATCTTCTCCTCTCTTGTGGATCTATCGCCTAGTGTCCCCTAAATCCCATTATAGATCCCTTCGCCTCCATGTCTTTTCTTCCCCTATAGTAACTTTGGACCCTACAAGCGGTGGCGCATTGGACTCCTTATCAATGCCACCACTAACTGTCTCAATGTTCTTCCCTATAGCCCCTTGATTGCTTCCTCTTTAACCCTCATTTCTTCCACTTTTCCCTCCACTCCTTCCATAATTCCAAGTTGGATCTCGACCATCTAGGTTAACTCAAGAGAAAGGTTCCCATAGCACCCATGGACTTCTCTTTCATTCCAAAGAAGGGATCGAAGAAGAAGAAATATATAACTCACTTCTCAAAGAGTGTTTCAGGAGAAAGGGTCATGGAAATTGTGTATCCCTAATCCCACCAAAGAAAAAAATATCTATCTCCTACATACTTTACAGTGACCCAAGTCACCATGGGAACCTCATCAAAGAGCCTGCAAGGAGAGGCTATGTCTGTAGTAGATGCCCTCTGCAAGAAACTTCAAGAAGCAAAGGAGGAGAAGAGGATACTAAAAGAACAAAATAAACATCTTCTCTAAGCTTTACAAAGGATGGAAATGCTCCCCATATGAATTCTCGCGTCGAGCCTCTTGAAGTTCTAATTCAAGATAAGATAAATGAATATGCCAAGATTGGTGAATAAGGCACGACAATGTCCTCCTAGATAGAGTGAATCCTTAGAGACAATGAGGAAATAATCACAAAATTCAAAAAACTCTACCAGGATATAAATCATGCAAACAAGGACCTATAAGCAATAGTTGCAATGACCCTCTCGAGGAGTTAGACAATGCCAGATTGTAACATGAAACATTTCAGGAAATGGTCGACTGCTCAGCTGACGACCTATTAAAGGTTGACGTCATTGATCACCCATGGGCACATAACAAAGCTCTCATCACATTAGATTATCAGGTTGATCAAATGGAATTTATCCTTGAGAGGATAGATAAAATCAAGGATGAAGCCCTGGATGCAAAATACAACATGGAGCAGATAGTTACCAAGATGTCTCCAGGGATGCTTAGTGAATCATTCACCTTGAGGGAGGTAGATGATACCATCTAGCTCTTCAAGGATATCACAACCCAAGGTTTGGTGCCAAAGGTCATATTTGACTAAGAGTCTATTAATAATATTTGGCTTGCCACGATTTCATTGGGTACTTGATTGAGGCATGCAACTTATCGTCGGGCTCCCTAATAAGATCAAGACTGAAAAAAAACTTACGAAGTCATTGGTGACCATTTCAAGGGTCCTGATCATAAACAACTTCAGACAATGATCAACAAGTTTATGGAATACCGAGCTCAGCATCACATCATCTCTCCGAGAAGAAGCATGAAACTCCATTCAAAAAAGAGAGGATGAGGAATATTTTCTCTTCTTGTGTACACTTCGATCTTTTTGTAAAAATATTTAAAAAGTATGTTGGAATTTATGATGACATCATCCATGTTGCACCATGGGATGTTGCCATCCACCAACTTGCCCAAAGTCAACTTTTGAATTTTTAGATATTTTGTAGATATTTTGTAAATAGTGGTTGGCTTCTTTTTGTCTTCTTCCTCCTCCTTCTATAAATACTAGAATACTTGTATTCCAGGTGGACCATTTTGTATAAAAAAGAAGTGAGGAGAGAAAGACTTTGTGCCTTCTTGTAATAGAAGAGATTTTAATATATATGTTAAGACTTTGTGCTCAATATATGTGTTATTTGCATTAGATCTTTCTTAAGTTAGATATGTGTTTCTATTATGTTGGATTCATTCTTTTTATTGTCATATGTTCATCAATATTGCTTTGTTTGTTTATGCAAGTAAGTTTGGCTCTGTTTACTACCAGCCCAAAGCATAAACCCTCTGACCTTTCCATCTTTGGAATTCATTTCTTTTCTTCCTTCAGATCTATCCTTCCTCCATTCCTTCCCTCTTACATTTCTTTTCATCATTCGGAACTACCTCTACTGGGATGAGATCCCAAACCCTAAAGTTAGAATATTGTAGATTTACACAGATTCCTACTTGATAGAATAGCAATAAACCAGTTTCACTTTGTTGTCTCAAAGAGGGGCTATGCCCTGCACATTGTTGGCTGTTCCCCGCGACCTATCTAACCGAAAGATTTTCAAACAAACAACCACCAAAATCTTATCAAATTCTTAAAATAATCTATCATCAAATTAAAAAAAATAATAACAAACCAACCAATACCTTTTCTATTATGAGATAATCCTTAATTATTTCTTTTAGATATCACGCATATGTATTAGTCTACATATATTTGCATGAAGAAGGCTTCAACATAGCTTTGATTCATCTTTGAGAATAATTAACACCTTCACCGTAATACACCATACATCTTTTTGAAGTTCTATCATCCTGCAACAAAAACCTCTTATACAATTACATCAATGTGTAAGCTAATGTTGGTTCGGTTTCAAATCTCTCCTTTATACTTGAATTCTTGTAAGGCTATAAATCGACTTCCACTATGCACTCATGTTTTCCTTCTTTTTCATAGCTTTACATTTCATAGCCAAGTTCAAATATTTGCAACTCCCTCTCATATGACACTTAGAGAATTAATTGTTCCTTGGTCTCGAATTCGAATCCTTCTTCAGAAATTGCCTCCATGTATCCAGAACAATTATATGCCTTCAAGAAGGGATGGTACGTGCTCACCAGGATCTACAATTTGTTACAGTGAAGAAAAGGAAATTAGTTTCATAGTTTTTATATGCACACAACACCATGAATTCCACAAATTAAGAAACAAATTTTTCTTCAAAAATCCTATTTTCTAGGTGAAGTTTGGATTGATCCATCCATGGAGCGATGAATTATCATAATGTCCTAAAATTTGAACTGTGGGCTATATTTGGAAACTAATATGCACACAAGACTTTTATTTTTATTTTTAAAAATAAATACCTCAAATATCAAACCCTACGGCTTCTCCCTTTGATAGAAATTGAAATAATTATCTTCCAACCTAATTGTAATTTGAACACTCACTTCCCGATGCAGAGGATGTGATATAGTATATAAAAAGATTTAATAAAATCACACACTTAGTTATGAAGATCAAAATACATAATACAAAAGATCGATATGCTTTGATACCATTGAAAGATGCACAACCCACTCACTCGAGTCAATAAAATATATGAAAATTTCAATCATGCAGAAATCAATTCATACTCATATCCAACTTGGAAGTAACAAAAAAAAACATGCATGCTCAATGTATAATTAATAGTTCTCCACTTCTATTAGTAATTCAACCTTAATTGTTTTCATATTTGAATTCCAACATCCATGAAGTAGTACTTATTTTTTTAGCAAAAAAAAATCATTATCATGAAATACATAAATATCAATCAAATGACACAAAAGTGCCATTTCCCATTAATATATTTAATCATATCCGTTTCATGTACTCGTTATGGTCATCTAAGCTTCATTCCACCAAAATTACATGCTTATCTCCTCCTTCACCACTATGCATTCAAAAGCTAAAAATACAAATTTAAAGACAAATTTATCTTGAATAACCACTAAACCAATCTCCTTGTTTTTTGTAACAATGTTCTAAACTTGGAGAACACACATAACAAACCTCCCTAAATATATTAAGGAGTTATAACAATCCAAAACCCACTCACAACCAAACTCACTTCCCAAATTTGACAATAAATGTCTTATTATTTCTTATATGACTAAATTTTGCAACTACACACAATATGGAAACATTATTATTCAACTTATGATTGTCTCTTATTCCAACATAGACATGTGAACATAAAATTTATTCCTAAACCAAAAATGGACTCCAAATCATTAAATGAAACAACGATGCTCTGCATTACGTTGGGTACTTATAAATCTATATGTAAAAATATATTCCCAAAATCTCTACCCTAGGATTTAATGTCCTTATGAAGGGTCAAAATGATTCTTTCTTGATCCCTTAGTTGATATCTATGATTAGATAAATCATATTGTAGTTATTTTTCTATCCACCTACTAACTTCTAACCCCATGCACATCAACCTATCACCCAATGAGCACTAGGAGCTCACCCGAGGCACGCCAAGTGTCGCGCCCCTCCTTTATGTGAGAATTGTGAGAAGATCTTACCATTGTTAGAGGATTAGTTGCAGGAAGTGAATACTCATGTAAAAGAGCAACATGAGCTATCATATCCTTATACCCAAGAATTTAATAACAAGAGAAACATCATGAATTGAAATACAAAGAATAGATCTGCCATGAAATATAAGGAAATAACACTAGGGTTTACACCCGTGAACCAATATTCAGAATAGAGCCATATATTTATATTGATCATAGTATCAGTAACCACATTACATTCAAAAGGGTCATAACAAACCATACATAACAAAATACTTCATACTTATTTCCTGCAGATCTTCCCTAGTGTGATATTCTAAGTATGCCCTCTCATTTCATCCCTTAATACAGATTATAACACCATAAAGAGGCCTATTACACCCATTATACCCCTTACGAATAATGATCTAAATCCTAATGACATCATATTCTTGATGCATTCCCTTATGATCTCGCTCCTATCTTTCATCTTCTTTTCCATTAGGCATGTCATCATTACTATTGATGGTGAATCATAGCACCCCTTGAATGTCTCAGTAACTCGAAGGGTTGAGACTCTCAGTGCAATTGCATAACATGGAGATTTTTCCAAGTGTGGGACCTTGAGAAAATAGAAAATATCTCTGGATGAAGACCGGTTCCTATTCCTCTATTCAAATGCACACATAAGAATGCAGAGGTTTTACTCAAAAACATAATCTAAATTGCTAAGGAGACATGGTAAGAAGATGAATAAAAATAAACCTAAACTAACAAAGGTGATGCACCGAGGAATGAAGAAACATATGTCTTGCCAATAAACACAAACCATTAAAATGTAATGCAAGATCATGTATAGATAACTAGATTTGCAGTGAAAGATCAGCCATGCATGTGGTGGTCTATACAAGGGCAAGGAGTTTGGAATATCGAGGGATTGTCTCCTCTATCTTCTACTTATCTTCTTCCTTCGCACACCAAAATATCTTCGCTAATTCTAGAATGAGTGATCACCTTTCCATGTTGAGAACACATGTTAAGTCTTCCAAGGATTGCAAGGTCGACTCATATTTCTAATCGATCGATGCTAGGTTTGGTGCTTAAGGCTCATGGCATCCATGATCATTTCATTGTTATTATACACCTCTTGCACATTTTCCTTTTCCTCCCTTACTTCATGCATTAAGCGTGAATTGATCAGCTCTTCCCGCTTGACCCTTTCTCTTCTCAATTAGTTCCTCCTTCTCTAGTTCTTCCTCTATGAACCTTAACTTTTCATTCCTTCCAAACAGCCTCACATCAACCTTAACCGATACCTTATTAAGGGAATTGTAAAATTTCTCATCTCATAAGTTTTGAGTGTTTACTAGTGCGTTTATTCATTTTTTATCTCTTAACTTCATCAATAATCATTGACTAATCTCATACTCGGGCTAATCAACATGAGACTTAAACACCCATGCAAAGAGTTGGTCTATAGGCACGGTATTATGGAAGCACGTGCACATCACCTTACTTGGATCATTTATGTAACTCATCCCCTACTTCTATACCACTTGATGATCTTCCCTCCTATGTGTGTTGCCTTTGGAAATCTTACTGCTAAGTTGGGATCTCCACCCATGCTCCCATGCTCTTTTCTTATGCTTTCCTCCTCTATCTCTTAAGTATCTCATTAACGCCTCACTCCACTTCCTACTCCACTAACTCTATTATTATGCCCATTAATTCTATTTCCGTGACCTCTTATATTTTATATTTAGTGAGGCTTGGGGCTCTTTGATCCTTTTATTTACTTCTTCACTCCCCCCTTTTCCTTGAGTGCATCCATCTTCTCCATCCTTTTCTTCATCTTTGAATTCATGTACATCATACACCAGATATTCTTGAGCCTCGTCATATTCTTCATCATCCCTTTCACCTCTATAGGCCTCTTGGATCTTTGTTTCTTCTAAGTCAGCCTTCTCTACTACCTTCTTCTTCTTCCAAACCGGTGATTCTAGTATAGGATAATCTTCCTTCTCTTCTTCCTTAGTAGGTGAATTCTTTAGTTGTGATTCTTATTTTGTAGGAGTCTCTTCTTTCTCGATGCCTCCTCTTTAGGTGTCTTTTCTTTTTCCTTATTAGGGATTTATTCCTCCATGCATATGTGCTTGGCCTTGCGCCCGATTCTCGTGCACCCATAGATTATGTAGTCTACACACTTAGTGCTTTCTTCTCGAGCCCTCTTATCTCTCTCTTCCTTGGCACAACATTATTTCTTTTGGTGGGGTCTTCGGGATGGTGTAAATACCAAAATTGGGTCACACTCCCCTTGGTCCCTTTTCAAATAACCAACTCAAACATATTCACCTAACCATGACCCTTTTACTCCACATTAATATTAGTTTAATTATTTATAATTAAAGTGATACTCATCCTCACAATATTCATTATTTAATTACCCTAATTAAACTAATTTCCACCTCACCTAGACACCTCACCAAAAACCTATTTTTAGCATATTTCCCCTTTACTAGGACTCAACATTCACTCACCATAACTAACTAAGGCTTAGTCATACCTACCTTAATGAAATAAGACTTAGTGCAACCCTAAAATCATATGCATATTCTCCCTCTAACAATATTACCGCTCATTAAAACATAACATTCCATTTTGATCCACAAGATAGATTGAGCTGGCCAAAAAGATTGCCAAGATCTGGCATTTTTAGTAAACCTAGGATTTTCCACCTTAACCGATGTCATTAAACCCTAAACTAACTTCGCTCACCCTAAACCATCGTTGGTTACCTTATATTTATTTTGGTAACCTTTTTTATGGGTTGGTTAAATTCTCAAGTCTATGAACGAAGGAGATTAGCATGCAATCAATAACCAAAGCCTTTTCACATGTCCAGACAGTAACCATAACAAGCACCAAGATCGATCAAAAGGTATTTGGATTCACAGTAGCATTCTGGGAAGTACTTTTGTACCATTGAGCACCATTCCATAGATCAACCTTCATCAACATCTCCAACCACCTCTCCACCACTACAGGCATCTAGAATCCTCCCGGACTCTAAGTAAGTTGTTTTATCCTCTATCACTTACGTTTTATTCTCTATTTGTCTTATTTTATTCACTTTTCTTACTTAGATCTATCCCTCAATTTTATCTCTATCAACCACCCCCCTCACAGCCCACCTAAACTTCTAAACTATCCCAAAACCAACTCCCTCAAGTAGACCTTACAGAAACCCTCCACAATATTTGTGTAATCATAGAGAGGAACCAAAAATCATTCTACAACATCTTCCATTTCCCCCCATCGACATTGGTTAACCCTAATTATGGTATGTCCATCATATAATGACATTGGTATCCTTAATCAATATTGGTCTTTGTGACTATCAACTTAACCTAATAACTCAACCCTTAGCCTACCCCAAACCTCTCTCAAAACCTTACCATACCTATTTTGGACCTGTCACCTCACCCTCCCCCATAGAGACCTTTCAACTATTTGTTCCAACAAAAAGATAGCTCAAACACCCTCCACTTGACTCTGTACAACTTTCCACAGTTACCGATATCGGTCACCCTAAACTAGTATCGATCATACCTAAACTGACATAGGTCACCCTTCACTGGCATTAGTCTTTGTGTCTGATAATAATTTTCTATACCAAAACCTAATTACATCATTGAAAACAACCCAAAATCTTACCCAACCTTATCAAGACTTTTCTGTGACCTAGACCACCTATGCTACCCGCAACCCAACCCAAAACCTTTACCTGCATAAAATTTTAGTATTTAATCGGATCGACGTTGATAGTAATATGAGGCACCCAAATCAAAATGCTAGCACTAGATTATTTTATTTACATGTTTAAGTTATTTTATATTGATTTATAAACAATGGATTGATGGCCTTCTAGGAAGTATCACACTTCCCAGATCTAGCATACGCTAGGAAATCCACTATCATATACTATTTAACTCTCTTTTGTGGTCTTATTTTATATTTAGGTAGTTCCTCCTAGCCAAAAGAAATCTCTCACAGTCAACATTGGATCAAGAAGTTAGACGGGGTGCAACAACTTCTAAACCGACCATCACAACAAGTATTCCTTCTTGGCCCATACCCCTATCTATTTCATCAAATCCTTAAAGAAAATGGTAAAACATTTTAGCATGCCCTTTGGGACCCTCTCTTGGATTCATTGCATTTTCTTCATATAGGGAATACTTTCTTATGTGTTCCTTTCTTTTCGAAAAAAATACACATTTAATCTTCTCCCTGGTAATATTACTTTCTTCTAATTTTCTAAATGGCATTTTTCATTTGGTGCTTAAAATGAACTACTTCTTCCTTCTTACATTACATTAGTAAAAGAGCATTCCTCTTCTTGTTCATCACTTGTTACATCAAATATCACATTTTGATTTGGGTTTAAAACATGGGCATTGCATTTTGATTTGTTGCATTATATCTCACATTAAAATGAGGGCAACTCAGTATGTTGGAAGTCATGCCCAACTGATGGTTGACACAATTGAACTATAGAAATCACTTTATTCTCTCTCCCTCTTGGCCAAATTACAAAAATTGGAATATATACATCTTAAACAACATCCCACCTAGAAGAACATGTCAAGGATCACATGATCAAAGGATTAACAGTGGGCACCCAACTGGTTCTCTCTATCCATTAGCCCATCGAGGATGGCCGCCCCACACAAAAACATAACCTGAAACCTCACCTTTATAATTTCCTTCTTCATAGGAAGCCTTCCCAACCAAAAAAATTGTTCTAAATTCACATGTTAGTCTTAAATAGCATAAGCTAAAACCAACATAAAATTCACTTTTAGGACTACATGTTTTCTTAGCTTTGTTCTTGATTTGTGTTTTGAGGTGTGAGGATATGATTCTTCATTTTTATTTTTTCCTTTCACACTTTTCCATCATAGTTGGAGTATTATGACTTTCTCTGAGTGTTTCAGGACCTCATCTTATCATCCCCAAACTTCTGGGTTGATTATTCATCCAATCTAAATTCAAAAAAATCATTTTTTTCATTCTTCATATTTCATAAGAATTCTAGCATCGGTCCAAGGACCATCATTGTTTACATCGATTGTCATTGGTTTACCTAACTAGTGTCGGTTCCTTGTTCTTTTGGTTAGTTTACCCAAAGGACACTTATCTTATCTTCTTTTGTTTAGAGTCTTTGTGTATCATTGTACTCTCTATACTCTGATAATAGTCATCAAATACAACTTTCCTATCTTGACATTCATCATTTTTCTATCGAGTAATCGGTATCGTTCTTATAACCATCATCAGTCACCCTAGACCACTATCGACCACCTCTTAACCATTCTCGGTTCCGCAACTAGCATCGTCGGTTTGTTTTTATTTTAATCAAAACATTTTCCAACTTTCCCTCTCATAATATGTTTTGTCCCATATTTGTTATTCCCGATGTCATTTATAGAGTATAGTTCACCTTATATACATTGATTCACATGGTGTGAATCGTAGCCAAAATAACACCCTTATATTTCATGTCAGTCATTAGCCACTCCCGCCTAGTCCATCACCGCCATCCATCCTCTCACCTATGGATCTAACTCAGCTCATCCCCATCATTACTGGTGATGAAGAGTTTGTGAGACTCCTTGACTAGAATCCCACTGCCCTCCAATACTACCTTGATCATTCTTCCACCTAGGATTCCTAAGGATAGTTAATATATGACATGCATGTATCTATCCCTCATTCTCTCACAATAACTTTTTCATCAGCTAGCACTAACTCGAATTCTTGTCATCCACTTTACCACCTATGGTGTCTCAGCTAGATCCCATAGCCACTATAATTGTAGCATCTATGTCATCTATCACACCCATGACATCAATTGTACCTCAAAAAACTACTTTAAGTATAACCCCATCTACACCCACCTACTTCACATATACCCATTACATCGCAACCACCTCGGGTGTGGTAGTTTACACCCATCTTCAAAACCTCATTGTTTCTATCCGGAAGTCCTTACCCCCAATCACCACTAGATTTGGTATGACTATCCCACCCACTTGCAAAAATACCAACAACCCCAACTTCATCTATCACTTATTATGCTTAATGACACCTACATCTATTCCTGCTACGTAGTGCTCATAATCAATGCCACCACACACTATTATGCCACTAACCTCATACATTCAACATCAAACCCCTTTTTCTGTAGGGGGTACCCATTCATCACAACCTACTAATGACCTCATTAGAATGATGATGGAAAATATGCAGACTTTAGAAGCATTGTTTTTTAGCTCCCATAATTCTTTAACTTATGATTAAATCTATAATGATACTATCCATTTGTCTATTCACATTTTCCCCTACGCTATGCATTAGGAAATGAATAAATTCAATTGCTTCAATAGTAAATAATACCCACAACAACACTTGTGGTCATTCAAAAATGGGTGCTACCTAATCACCCATGATAATGATTTTCTCCTATGAACTTTCCTAATGTCCTTAACATGACCAACATTAGATTGGTATAGTGTGTTGGTTCTCAATTTGATCTCGCCCCATTTGTCAATGAAATTATTCATTTTGCGGGCTCGCTCTTTTCTATCTCCCCATATTGATGCATGAAAATTATGTCCTCCATTTGGTTGTTGTGATTATTCCTTTCCTTTGGTCAAGGATCACTTTAAATCCAATGTTTTTTTCCGTTCCTCTGTCCATGAGAAAGATCTCAGTAACTTGGGTGAAAACTCAGGTTTTTTCCCTTCCTTCCATTTTCCACAGTCACATTTTGTTTTCCCTGTCATTTTTGTCCCAAGTATCTATGGAAACGTGATTGGATGTGGATTGAAATATCGTATTTATTCCTTATATCATTTCCAAAAATAATTTTCCTTGAAGAAGGATTCATTTCCAGGCACAAATGTTGGTTTTCCTACATTTTACGGTTTGATGGTGTATTTTCTTGATCAAATTTATATCTCAAAGATCGTGGAAATGTGGCCCTTTCTCGGTTGGATGCGGCTCAACGAGGCACTTTGAAAACCCTAAGGCCCGATTCAAATCAAATCTTGTCCACGTGGAGGGTCAGCGCTCATTTAAAAATTCACCTTTTGGTTTGGTCTTGCAGGTTGTGTTGGGGAGACACGTGGAGGTTTTCATTTCCTTTCCTAGACTTAGAAAATTTTCTCATGCGGTCAATGTAGATTTGGTGGACCAAGAACACATGGAGGGCCGACACTCACTTGAGGATCTCGCCTGGTCCCATCTTAACAAAAGTGCCAGGAGGACACTTGGAGGCTTCCGTTAGCTCCGCTCTGTACTTCAAATTTTCAAAGAAAATTTCTAAAACCTGGGAAATGTGGAGGGACTACACTATTTGGGGAACTGACCCTTAAATTTTATTTTGAAGAAGTGTCGGGAGGACACTTGGAGGATTTTTCTCACTTTTCCCTTGCTTCGAATTTTCAATGGCCAAGGAAAGTTGTTTGAACACTATACACATGACACCTTCCTCTCGATCCTTCAACTTTCTTAACAAACTCTGCTAGAATGAGACACATGGTGATACTGTGCTTGCTTGGGCTCTCCACTTTTTGGACCATCTCAAATTTTTCCATTGAGACACATGGAGGCTTCCGCTGGCTCCTTTTTTACTGAGACTTTTTCAAAGGCCAAAAGGAATTTTTCTTGGGCCTAGGGCACGTGGAAGGCCCACGCTTGTTTGGAAACTTTCCCTATACTTCTCCTTTGCAGTTACACCAAGGAAACATGTGGATGGATATAATATAAAGTAGAGAAGGGATAAAATCAATGGTTTTGTGCATTTCATCTGTTTTTCCACCATTTTTCCACCATTTTCTCCAAGACACTGTAGATGCGAATACACACTGCTTTTTCATCATTTTTATGAAATTCCTTATTGTTTTTATCTATAAAGTGTGATTAGATGGATTCATAACTTAATTTGTGAGTCCAAGGATTGTTAAGGTCAATATTTTGAAGTTGAAATTGCTCGGGCACTTGTAAAAACATAAATTACAGAGAAGATGGATGCGGGTAGAGTTGCGAGAGGAAGGAGAGGGAAAAAATGAAATGATGGAGGTTGTAAGTGTAAAAGATGAAAAAGGTGTTTCCTTGTGAGTGGAAAGGATTACTTCTCGAGATCTAGTTGTAGATAGCCTCCAAAAATGATTAAAATGGGTATTTCTTGCATGACAGAATCAGAATGATTAAAAGTACTTTAAAAAATATTGTGGCATGGCATCCTAGTCATTAGTCGAGGGTATGAGAAATGTGATCAGTTCATAATTGGTCCACTTGGCAGCTTTCGAGTGTGAATTTGTTACACATTGCTTTGAGAGGAAAATTGGTTAGAATCAAGGGTCCCTCGAATATTATTCTTTTTGGGGGAAATTTGGGATGAGTGAGCGAGTGAAATGTATAAATGCAATGAGAATACTCTTGAAAAAGGTTGGGGGTTGAATTCTTAAGAGAAAATTTGAGAGAGCCTGTCTTCCTGAGAGACCAATCCGAGATACTTGGTTAATTTCTTCTGTGTTAGATTTTCTATCATGTCAAGTTGGTTGCAGATGTATAGCCATTGACAAGCTTTGATATTGCTCTAGAATCTTTCCCTTGCTAATGAATCTAATCAATTTCGAGTTAATTTGTGTCAATCTTAGAGCAATTTGTGTCTACTTTGTTTTAGAATGTCTGCAAGTAGTTTTTCTTATTCCTATTGTAATCTTGTGTTAAAGTCCCTCCGAATCACATAGGATCTCTTCCCTGTGATAGTTTAGTGGCATTTTCAATTTCATTTCAAGAAGATCTTTCATCCTATGATGAGATAAACAATTTTTCACTGTCATTTGTTGATAAAGACTATTTGTAAGCCTTTGAGTGTAACTTAGGCATGAGGAACCAGGGGTATTTGATGTTTAATTAAGTCTTTTAACTTGAGACTTCATGCTAGACTCTCAAATATTGTGTGAAATATTGTGAATTTGGGCATCCATTGAAGCACACCTTACGGTTGAAGGAATATCTTAGCTATTCCAAAGATTTTATTCATTCATCTTTCCTTTTTTGTGAATTCTCTCAAAGATCTAGTATAATCAATTTTATCCTACTTAATCTCCCACTAAAATTATTCAAAAACAATGAATCCATCGTGAACTACCCATGTTTTGCTATATATCAACAAAGGAACAAATCTATTTAGTAAAATATGGAGAACAATCATAATTTCATAATGTCTTTAGTAATCTTAGCCTTGTTTTGAAAGTATATCCATATTTTATAATTCACAACTCTTGAGAGTTAAATGATGGAGTATTGATCATACTTTCCCAAGGTTTTCTTCATAAAATTTGTGAAAAATAATAATATCTCCATCTCCTTCATCAAAAAGAGGTTACACTAAGAGTCCTCTCACCCTTTGGTTCAAGAGGCACAACCTAAAGTAGTGAGGATAGGTCAAATCATCTTGAAGGTACTATCCATCTCTCCACAATATGAGTGAAAATTTGCCATTTAGATCTCATCCCGAGCTATAAAATGACACACATCATCATCTATCTATCTCTAAGCTTCGTACAAATCTATGATTTTACTCAGATTGAAAAGGAGAACAATTTTGGATACCAACATAGTGCACTACCTTTACATTCCATTTAATACTTTAATCAAGTAGCCCAAGCTTTCTTAGACCATTTTTCAATCAATGTTACTAAGAAATTCACTATGACCAATCTATATTCAAGATGACACTATGAAGACAAATATATCATAGATTTTGTTTCCCACCTGGTGGATTCTTATTAACCACTTGATGTTCTAGCTACCTCAGATCGAACTTATTGAGTTTTTCACTAGATCTTGTGCTAGATCCGAACCTTTGATGAAGTGTTCAACATGGCATGAAAACTGGAAATTCATGCCATTAAAGAAAATAAAATCCAATTATGAAATAAGAATGCCTCATTCAAATCAAATGACTCTTCTTCATCTTTATAACCCCGTAGTAAATTTTCAAATCCCAAAGGATCTTCTAATGTGGTAGTTCTCAAGGAAAGACCACCTCATCCTTCTAATCAAGCCAAGCCTTCTTCCAATCTTTCTCCTATTTAGGCTTTTTAAATCCAAAGTGGGAGCATTTGAATTACACTTCTATTGGATAACCCTATTCTTCAATCTTGGAAAAGCTTCTTACAACCTGAGAGCCATTACACTTCCTCTCATAAAACCTCATACATGTTTTTATCCATCACGTCCTATGCCTACTTGATATAAAGAAAATGACTACTATAATTACCATTGCGTTAAAGGCCATATCAATGGTAACTAAATAAATTTTAAGAACATTATCTAAGAGATGATAGATAATGGAGACCTTGTCGTGGACAACCCAAATGCTTTAGCAAATCAAAATTTGCACATCTTTAAAAATTCATTCCCTAATCATAAACCATCGTCTAATCATAGTAGTAAACTTTCATCATAGAACAATAATGTCCGTTAAGTCCACGTTGTTTTTGATATCATACTAACCGTTCCTCAAATACCACCTATTTCATCTATTGAGTAAATTTTGGCACGAGTTCCTCTACCCACAGAGGAGCATACCACTTCTACTCCTTCACCTATAGAGGAGTCCCCCTCATCTCCCCCTACTCTCATGGAGGAACCCACACCTTCTATCGATGTCATTTCACCATCTACCTCACAACCTACCGAATAGTTAACACTTTTAATTCTCACATCCACAGGAGAATCATCATCACATTCTCCTCCATTAAGGACTAAGTCTACATCACCCCATCTATTATCTCTCCTACCCATGGGAGAATCGTCATACATGCCACTACCTATTGGGGGAAGTTCCCCCTCAGCATCCCAAAACCCCATAGACATGATCTTGGCTCTTCTACCTACAGAGTCCAAGGCTAGCCAATTCCCTGTCTCACAGACATATTTCAGGGATTGCCTCCAAACCAACTCCATCTTCTTCTTCAACAGGTTTTTTTTCATGCATCGCTAATGGCTTAGATTATGTTGATCATTCCATGCTCTGGGGACGTCTTCGGCTCCCCTTTTTGACTCAAATGCAAATTTTTCTGAAGATACTTCCATGATCTACCCAAAGATATTTTCAGCAACCAAATCAACATTGATCGTGCCTATTGAAATGACTTCTTCTTCATCATCCCTACCTACATCCAAACCTCTACCCACAACTAAAGCATTCATAAACCTCAAAATCGACACACACCTATCTCCTCACCTGTATCTAGACCCATCACTACCTTGGGTGTCATGCCACCATCAAGCCTTACTTACCCACCTTTCCAAATGGACTTAGTAGCACCATCTCAAACCTACACAAACATTATCCCTCCACCTAAAAGGAAAACCCAACCTTATAGGCTGCATACACCGGTCTCACCTACCACATCTTTGTCACCTTCCCCCCTTTCGTCCATCCTAGGGCCTCATCCATCAACCTTAATCAAACAATTTCCTACCTAAGGCTAGTTAAAATATAAAAACCTATTGCTACGCCTCACGAGCCTTTGTTACACCTCATTCACCCAAAAACCTAACTTCCTCACCCTCACCCATAAAATTCTTTCCATCTATACCTCCACCAATTACTATAACCCCAACCTTTCTTATACGACTTCAACTAATGTCATCTACCCAACCTCTACCAATGACCTCCACCACAACTCATTTTCCCTTATGGGTAACCCATCATCTTACACCATCTTCTTTCCCTTCTACATCTCGTACTCCGTCTCACCTTTACCCAAGAAAGTGCAACCCAAAGTTACGAACCCACTACCTCCAATAAGGTAATCAAACCAACAAAACCTTCCATCACCACCTCTTCTACCCAAAATTTATCTAAGTAGATGCAAACAAAACATAAAATGATACAACTCATCAAATCAAGTAGACCAACCCATTCCCCCTCCTATAAATCCTCTTCCCTCACAATCATCTAGACATGTAACCAAACCCACATTCACATTCCATTGTGATCTATTAGTGGGATCCTACACCAACATTTTAACAAATATCTTAGAGAATTTTTTCATCACATTATCACTTCTTCGACCCTAAAATCCTCTTAAACCCAAACCAAAAGGGTTTGATGAAACCAAGAATTATTCCTATCATCGTGTGTTGGGACATGATGTAGAAAATTATATGGCTCTAAAGACCATTACGCTCCAAGTTTTTCCTCTTGAACAAAACTTCCATGATGATGAACTTCTTGATGAGAATCATGCTCCACCTTAACATGTCACCATACATCATCATCTTTTACCCATTCAACGATCAATATCTCCACCCCCAAAACCATTTTTACACCTCCAAAATTTGAGACCCAACCAATCGATACCCGTTACATTTTTCAATTCCTATTGCCTCTACATTTTCCACCACCAACCAATCTACTTCCCAACCAATCGATACCCCTCATGTCCAATCATCTAGTGAATTGTCTATCTCTTCTACCCACATATCTACTACCAATCCCTTATAAGGTATTTTTCAATGGCTTAATATGGGGAGTACCACCTATACAATAATGACACATTCCTCACTTCACAAGAGTATGGAAACATGCGTCAGTACCATCGTTATGACTACCATATAGGTGAGGTTTTCCCTTATGGTCCTCCCCACCTTCGCACTAACCTAACATATGGGGGACTTGATAATACAACCTATTCACCCAAAATTTTATCCCAAACACGGCCCTTTTAATTTGACATCCAATAAATTACTAACCACCGCTTCGCCCACACTTTCCTTCATTATTGCACATGGAAAGGCTTTGGCTTCAGCTTTTATGAATAAGGCCGCCATACTTTCTTTTCTGTACCACTCTTAAACACAATGACCATAGTGGCATTGGCTTTGCTGCACCACCTTCCAAGAAGGCCCGCATCGACCTCATTGAGGAAGACAAACTATCTTCACACCATTCACCAATGTCACCATTTTCACCCACAGAGTCCATAGATCCCGATTCTATCCCTCCTAACTTTTTTTTTGAAAACATAATTTCCATGGGACCTCTGACTTATCTATGTAAGGGCGAGGCTCCCTCTTCTATTCCCTTCATGTATCCTAACATGATCAATGACAATACATCTTCTAGTCACATCATTCAATGTTAGGATGATGAGTCCATCCTCACCTATCTTGGTGCGGAAGATTCTTATATTCACTAGTTTTTACCCTCTGAGATGCAAACCATGTTGAATGAATCAACTATTGAAATCAACATTAATGCTTAGGATAACCCGCACATTCTAAAGATGGGCCAGATTTAGATATTGTTGAACATGAAGCTTTTACCTCTTTCCTCTAGGACCATAGCAATTCTTTTTCTTGGTCTTATGCCGATATGCCCGGTATTGACCCAAAATCATGGTCCACAATATCATAACCATTCTTGATGCCAAACCCATAAACAAAAAGCTATGGAAAATGCATACTCAAATTTCTCTTCTTATCAAAGAATAACTTCATCACCTTCTCTTGGTTTCCTTCATCATTCCCATTGACTATCCCCAATGGAGTTATAACATTTTTCCTATCACAAAAGCAATAGGGAGACTCCACATTTGCACAAAATTCCATGATCTCAACCTAACTTGTCCTAAAGACAATTTTTCCCCTACCAAGCATTTACCAACTATTTGATCTCACGCCGGCCATAAAATGTTATTACTCATGGATAGTTTCTTAGGTTATAATCAAATATTACTTGCTCCGAAGATCAACACAAAATTTCCTTCATCACTTGGATGATCCTCTTGCCAAATCAAACATCCAACCGAACACCTTAATGTCCTTGGTGGTCATGTTTGACCACCTCATCAAGTATTGTGTTCTCCTTCTACCGAAGAAGTGTGTCTTTGTGGTACTTTCAAGAAAAATCCTTTATTTCATCGCTTTTCTTGTGTGGCATACAAGTCAAACACGCTAAAGTAAAGGCTATTCTAGAAATTCCTTTGCCTACTAATCTCCAAAATCAAATATTGAAGAAGGTAAATTGCAACCATTTTATCATTTTATCTCATATCTTTCTCGATGCTTGTCAACCATTTCATCATCTCTTCAAGAAGGAAATCTCATTCAAATGGGATGATTAATTTCGTAAAGCCTTTCACACCTTAATACAATACCATCTTTAACCACCATTGCTTGTCCCTCCTAAGGATGACTAACCCTTTACCTATACATCTCCACCACTTATCATTCATTAGGTGCCATGCTCGCTCATCTCGATGAGTAAAATAGAGAGCAAGAGGTTTATTACATAAGCCTTACCCTTTTGGAATATGAAACTAGATACACCCATGCAGAAAAAATCTGCTTAGCCTTAGTTTTTATCACCACCAAGCTTCTACATTACCTACTTACCATAAAACCTTCATTTTCACCAATACCAACCCCTTACATGACATGTACACCAAGCCCTATCAACATCAATGTTACATGCTATCTCATGATTCTTACTTGACCTTAACCTCGAATTCATCCTCTTGGTATCCAAATTTGTTCTCCTTTTCAGTCTAAGTAGTACCATAGATATGCCATGGAGCTTAAGGATAGATTAGATCATGTTGTATTTTGTTGGTAGCTAGGATATGATCTAGTTGGCACTTAGGTTTTTTGACAAATGGACAACACTCCAATAGGACTTTATCTTATTCTAGTTGTTTTAGGTTGTGCCTTGTAACCAAGGTAAGAGGACCTATTTTGTAACCTTCAATGGTGAAGGAGGTGAAGATTTCCTTCTCTTTTCTTGAAATTATGTTATGGATACCTTGATGAAAACATGATCAACACCCCGGATCCGAACTCTCACGAGTTGTCACTTCTCAAAACATGGGTATGTTCTCAAAACAAGGCAAAGGTTACTAGAGACATTTGGAAATCCGATATGTTATGCATACTTTTACAAATGGATTTTGATCTTCTATGGGCATACAAATTCAAATCAGGGATAGTAAATGATAGGGTCTTTGTTGTTTAGATGATTTTTGGTGGAGGATTGACAAGACAAACTAGGATAGATCAAATCTTTGACAATCTCTACAATACTCGAACAACTATCAAAAGAAATTCCTCCAATAATAAGATTGTTCCTTCTACCAGAAAAGGCACAAATGGGAGCCCAAGTTACACTCTTCGGACAATCTTTGAGAACTTACCACAAAATATTGAAGTAAATAACTCAATTAAGCACAAAAAATCCTTGATCAAACCACACCTAAGGTGCCCCCAAAGGCTTATAGGCAATCTCTGCAGTCAAGGAAGGTAAAGTGATTTTAAATTTGTTTATATCCTTATCAGATGAAGGCTCTTCTGAACATGAGATTACAAATGCCACTAAACTATCAACAAGAAATGGAGATTCTGTGTGATTTCTAAAGACTTTCAATGCAATATTGTAATAAGAACAATAAAATTTATTTATAGGCATTTAAAAATGATAATAGACATCATATTGCCCAAAGAAAACACATATTTAATTGAAAAAAATTAGATTTCAAAGTAGGGGAGAGTTACATGAACAATCTCAAAGTTGTGTGATGGCTATACACTTGTAACCAACTCACATACATGAATTTCCAACACATGAGACATTAACTTGGTTCTTTGGTGGATTTCTCAGAAAAATGAGCTTTCTCTCAAAATTTTCCCTGTGATTTTCAACTCTCTCTTACAAATTTTCCAAAATGCACTATATACCCTATGCCACATTGGAACCTTCATTCCCAAGAAAATAATATGCCATGGGATCAAGTTTGTTGCATCAATTCCTCATGATTCAAAGAAAATGACATAAAACAGAAAAACATTGAGGAGGTGTTAGGTGTGTCAAAAAATACTAAAGCATTAGAAATATCGGATCATTATCCATCTCGAGTCACATTTTTTATCATTGAGGCATGCAAACACATTTAAATCATCATTTTTACCTTTTTACCTTTTTAAATTACCTCTCAAACTTTTAATTTTGTCATTTCACATTTTTCTCGGGCCTAAAAAAATGATTTCAAAAACACCATAGATCGAAGAATTAAGTCACGACAATGATGGAAATGTTTTCAAAAGGCTAAGACGACACAAAATCATATAAGATTTGATGAAATTTGATGAAGAAATCATGATTCCAAGTTTCTTGGAGCTCCCATGGTGGTAAAAATAGACGGATGCATGGTAACTGTTGATCTTACATCAACTTTTAATATTAGCCCTCCACGTGGAAGATGTAATCCAAAAATAAGCTCAATATTACCTTTTTAAACTTTGGATAAGGTGGGACACGTGTCAAAAATGATTGGATCAGGCCCATGCCTTCAAAAATGCATTTGTGACCTTTTGAAAATTTGGAAAATTTTACCACTTTTCCCCACCTACCTCCTAGGCCCGCCACATGTCCAAAGGTGGGTCCCATTGAAACCACGGACCAATTTTATCAATTTTCCTCTTTTTTGAAAAGAATTTTTTTCACAAAACCTCCACGGGACGGATGCTCGATCTCTTCCCTACCACGTGGGCACTCTCTCGATTTTCCTTTGGGCCAAGTCTCCTATTCTACCTTCAAACCTTCCTATAAAATTTGAAAAATTTAGAACTCACCGCAGCCCAAACTCTTCCTTTGATTTCTTAAAATGTGCCATGTTTCAAAATGGATAGGCTACGGAGGCACTCTTGTCACTTACACTTTAGCTTCTTTTTCCAAAAAGGAAAAATTTTACTTTGTCCCCTCGAAGCTCCATGATCCCGCACAAGCTTCAAACTTACACCTAGTCGGGGCCACACACAAAATTTTGATTTTTCACCATTTGAAGTTAAAAACTTCAAAGTCATTACAAAAACCTGCTGCCCCATCCTATCCTTTCTTGGACACGTGTCCACCAAGGATTGGCTAAGGGCCTTCGGGCCAAAAATTCACTTTATCACTTTAAGCCATAAAACATCAAAATTCTCCAAGTCCCTTGGCCATCCGCATGCCCACAGACCAAAATATATGCCACGTGTCCTCTCCTTTCACTGCGGGCCTTTGGGCCAAATTTTTCTTTAAAAATTTTCAAAATGAAATAAAAGTTTCCTAAGGGAATTTTTCCACCCTCCAATCCCTAGCCAATCAAAACATGCCACGTAGGCACCTCTTGCAAAAGGCGGAGCCACGGATCAAAATTTTCCTTTTTGCCAAAATTTTAAAAATGATAAGTTAGAAATATTTCCTGACACCCCCTAGCCAATAGGAAACCACCACGTTGCCATTACCTTCTAATGATGAATTTGATGGGAAAATGACATCCATATGACCGTCAAAATGTAAAAATTTCAATCGATGCCCTAGAATTCAAAATTTTCAACGAGGATGGAAAATTTCTTGATTTTAAATCAACTGAAGCATGATTTGACATTATTTTTGACCTTGGGAATGTGCATTCATTTGCAAACAATTGAATTTTGATCAATTTTGACCTTTTGCATGATCTAGCAAAGGGAAAACAACACAACCCAAAAATTGGAAAAAACCTAGGGCAAAAATAAGAGCACACATGGATTTTTATTTTAAACCAGGGAAAAACAACAATTTTATGGGCATTTTTGAAACATTCAACTGGAGGGGATGAATTGTAGATCACCGATTTTGAGAGATGAAACATTTTGAGAAAAACTAGATGTGAAAAATTAGTGCACACTATGCAAGCTCAAAAATGGCACCTACATCGGCTTTTCTTGGGATGGGCACTCCCGGTGAGTGCCATAGGGAGAAAAACATAGACCAAGTGCCAAAACCCATTGGGTAAAGGAGTCAAAACATGAGGCAACCCAAAACCAAAACCATTCGACAAAAATGAGCCAAGAGACCAACTAGAAAGGCTGCTATCAAGAACAAAGGGAAAACCACAAACCAAAAAAACAAGAACAAAGCAAAAACAAAGACTATACAAATGTACAATTGGTGCATACCTAGATTTTGGGTTTAATCCAAGAATTTTTTCAAATGTCTTCCATTAACAGTAGCTCCAAAGAATTCCCCATCTAGTTCTTTGAGAAAAAAGGTATGTTCACCAATTCGATATCAATGGCATAAGGGCCCATCCATAATGCATCAAATTTTCCATGCTTTCCCTTGTCTTCATGCCTACTATCCCACAACAAAACTAGATCTCCAACACTGAAGGCTCTAGGAGTAACCTTTTTTTCAAACAAATTCTTCAATTTCTCTCTAAATATGATATGCCTTTGATGGTATGCTCTTCTCTCCTCATCAAGCTCGATAATTTGATTGATACTTGATTCATACCAGCCAAGATATTGATCTTCCAACTGTTGGGAAAACTGAAATGAAGATAATTACAGGTGTAAGGGTAGCAAGATAGCCTAAGTTCCATACACCAATTCAAATGGGCTTTTACAAAGTTATCTCTTTTAGGAGTTATCCTATCAGCCAAAACTATAAATTTCAATTGTTCACCCCATTTCTTCTTATTTTTCTCCAATGTTCTTATAATGATCTTCAATGATTCTTATTGATGGAATTAGCTTGTCCATTTCCTTAGGGGTTATAATTCAAAGAATAAGTAAGATTGATTCCATATTCATTACACATTTCCATTAAAGGTTTGACATTAAAACACAAGGCATTATCAGCTATAATCTTGACTAGGACTCCAAATCTGCATATGATTTGATTCAACAAGAAGTCCATAACTATTTGGTGTGTTTCTTTCTTGGTGGCGATTTCCTCTACCCACTTTGTAAAATAATCAATGGCTATAAGGATCCATTTATGGCCAGCACAAGAAGGATCTGAAATTTCACCAATGAATTCCATCCCCAATGCTTAGAAGGAGCTTCAATTGATACAGTTTGTAAAAGAAGGGAGCTTGAAGCTTTCATCCTTCTAGAGAAACATTGACAACTATCACATTTTCTAACGAGATGGGTTGCATCTTTGAAGAGAGAATGCCACCAATAACTAGCTCTCAAAATTTTGTGTTATTACTCTTCAAAGCAAAATTTCCTCCACAAACACCCCATTGAAATCAACAACTATCTTGGGAGCTTCATCTTCAGTTATGCATTTCAAGAGGACACCTTTAGGGTTCTTCCAAGCCAGTCCAAGGCCTATGATTATATATTTTTGAGAAGCCATCTTGAGGGCTCTTTTATGATTTTTATTTAAATGATTAGGACAACAAAGGTGTCTAAGGTAAAATATTACATCCTTGTACCACTCCAAGTTTACCAACTTTGCAAAAACATCTACCCTTTCTTCCTCTAGTTGATTCACTTCGACATTCTATAAGTTACTCTTAGCCACAACCTTAGCAAGTCCCAAACCTCTTACCAAATTTTTGGTTTGTATTTCCATATTATACTCCTACAGTTTTTTCACCCATCTATATCTTTTACTTGAGATCTCCATTTTTGATAAGATGTCTTTCACCATGGTGTGGTGAACATAGGCAACAACTTTTAAACTCAATATATGAGGCCTAAAAACTTTTGTTGCTTTCACCAAGGAAAATGCTTATTTCTCCATGATTGTATACTTTAATTCAGTAGCTTGCAAATCCTTGCTAAAGAAGGAAACAAGCCTCTCAACCTCATTCTCATCCTTTTGTAGCAAAATAGAAGAAATGGTATACTAAGCAAAGGAAAAGATTTAGAAATCCCTCTTATAGTTTGGGGCTGCTAAAATAGGTACATGTTTAAGTGCATACTTAATTCCTTCAAAATCTTGAATGATATCCTCCTCCCATTTGATAACTTGGTCCTTTTTTAGCATGTTTTTGATTAGGAGAGTCAATTCAGCAAAGTTGGAAACAAACCTCCTAATAAAATTAATTTGACCAAAGAAATACTGGATGCCTTTCTTGGTTCTTGGGATAGGTACCTTGCTAATTTCTTCCACTCTCTTAAGGTCTATCATAACACCATCTTTTGACACAATGTGACCAAGCAGCTTGGCCTTTTACATGCCAAAATGACACTTCTTTGGATTAAGATAAATGTCATACTCCCTACATCTGATCAACATCTTCTCCAAGTGTTGCAAATGATCACCTCTCTACCTTGAAAATATAGTCACATCATCTTGGTAAACTGCAATGAACTCATTGATGTAACCAACAAAAGCAACATCCATTTCTCTTTAAAAAGTGGCACCATCATTCATTAAACCAAAGGGAATCCTAACAAAAACATATGTTCCCCAAGGAGTAGTGAATGATGTCTTAAGTCTTTCTGATTCTTTGACAACCACTTGATTATATCTAGAGAAACCATCCAATGTAGAAAGCAATTCAGACCCTATCACAAGTTGCAACATATTTTCCATATTTGGAAAGGGATAGTTGTCCTTCATGGATGCTTTATTTAGATTTCTAAAATCTACACAAAGTCTGATGTCTTTGTTCTTCTTTCTAACTAGCACAAGGTTTGCAACCCGGGAATGAATATCTAGTGGGTTGAATAATACCTCCATCTCTTAACTTCCTTAACTCCTCCTGCATCTTCATGGAGAAGTGGATTAATTGGCCTTTGCCTCTATCTGAATGGTTTGTATTTTTTTTAAGAGGGATCTCATGCTGAAATAAATCTTCTCTATATGGTTTTAGCTCTTAATTGGACCAAGTAAGGTAGTCTTGATATTTTTTCAAGAGTTGGGCATAGGATTGTTTTTCTTCTTTACTTAAATTGCTGCCCAACCAAACCTTCCTTGGTTTTTCCTTTGTTCCCAAGTCATTCTCTTCCACATCCCTTGAGGTAGACATGTTTCTATTTATGATGCAATCAGCATTGTTAAAATTTGACTCAAGTGCAACAAGACCTCTAGGAATGGTGTTTGTTTTCAATTGGATGATATCTTTTCCAAAAAAAGTTTCTCTTCCTTTAGTCATGCATACCATTGGCTCCCAATCAATATTTTAATTTGCAAACTCACCTTGGTTTTGCAAGAACCTTAGCACTTGAGCATCATTGTTAAAAACTTGCCAATGTTTCACATTATCAAGGACAACTGGCCTAGTCAACACTTCAATGTTGTATTCACAATAAGGTGAAATGGTGCAAACTTCAAATCTAGAACTTAGAACTGCCAACTTGTTAGTAGTAGCATTGAGACCTCTTTCATGATACACAATGTTAAAGGAATCAAACATTTCAATTAAAACCTAAAATGCATGCTTATACTATTTCATATGCTAATTTTTTGTAGCATATAGTTTTCTTATTTGTTTGACAACTAGCTCTGAGTCTCCTTTTACAACAATATCTTTCACTCCATACTTCCATGAAATTCTTAACCCCAACAAAAATGCCTCATACTCAGCAATATTGTTAGTGCATTCAAAATTAAGTTTGAAGGAAAAAACAAACTCTTCCAAACTAGGAGAAAGCAAAACTATACCAGCACCATTTCCAAATTTGGAGCAAGCTCCATCAAATAGAAAGGTCCAAGGAGAACCTACCATATCAAGGAATTTTTATCTGTCCATCTTGTGTTCTTTTCCATCAGCAAAACCAATGAAATTCTCAGCATCTACATCAACAAACAACACTTCATAGGAAGCATTGTTGGGATCTTCAATTAGGTGCAACATCTTCTTTTCACCATAAAGTTTGACAAGGCTACCCTCAATGGGAATGGTGGAAAAGACATATCCATCTGAACACTTCCATCAACACTTGCAGCCCATTTTCTTGACAAAAGCATACCCCATTTGGCAGGGTAGTCAATAATTACAACATCCAGTTTCAAATTCTTACCCAGACATGTACTTTTCTTTCTTGGATGGCTTTAGTGGGTACAATCAGATCAGAGTTGCTACTAAAGATCAGGACAAAACTAAATTTACATGTCCATGAGGAACCTTTTCCTATAGGGTGTTACCATTTGGTTTATGCAATGCTCCTGCAACTTTCCAGAGAGCTATACTTGCAATCTTTGTTGATCTAACAAATGATTGTGTTGAAGTATATATGGATGACTTCATTATACATGGAGATACATTTGAAGATGCTTTGAGAAATATGGATAGAGTGTTAACAATATGTGAACAACAAAATTGTCTCTTAGTGATGAAAAATGTCTCATGATGGTGGATGATGGAATTGTATTATGACACCGTATTTCAAAAAAGGAATTCAAGTGTATCAAAACAAAATTAGGATCATTTCAGATTTACCTATTCCTTAGAATCCCACATATATCAAATCATTTCTAGGGTATGTTGGGTACTATAGGAGTTTTATACAAGAATTCAATAAAATTGTTTCCCCCATGTTTAATTTGCTATCCAAGGACTATGAATTTCTTTGGGATGAAAAGTGTCAAGCATGATTTTTAATAAATTAGAGACAAATTCATGAGTGTACCAAAATTGAGACATCCTAATTGGGAAAATCCATTTCATATCCAAATATATGCCTAAAATTATTCCATTGGTGTAGTATTGGGACAAAAAGATGAAGAAGGAAAATGTATGCCATTTACTATCTTAGCAAGAATCTTACTCCCACTAAAAAGAATTACACCACCACCGAAAAAAATCTTCTGTAATTTATGCAATCAATAAATTCAAACATTACATTACAAGGTACAAGATATTTGTACACATAGATCATTTAGCAATTATTATTTAATGAACAAACCCGTGGTTGGAGGAATATTCATTAGATGGTTATTACTTTTGCATGAATTTGATATTACCATTGTGGAAAATCCATGTAAATCTAATGTGGTAGCTGATTTTTTATCAATACTAACCACTATAGGGGAGAACGATCAAGTCAAGGATAACTTTCCAGATGAACAACTATTTGTAATCTCAGCAAGTACACCATGGTTTGATAATATGGTAAATTATCTTACAACGAGGAAGTTCTCTCCTTCTTTCACTAAGAAACAAATAAATATGTTAATTAAAACCAAGTGCATAATTCAAATGGTTAAATGGAATGTTATTTAAGTGTAGTCTTGATTTTGTCTTGCATAGGTGTGTAAGAGATGATGAAATATTTGACATCCTCAGAGCATGTCATGATGAACCAAGTGGAGGACACTATTCTAGTAAAAATAATAGCTCATAAGATACTTGGCACTGGTTATTATTGGTCATCTCTATACAAGGATTTGAAAATATATATCAAGAGGTGTGATCCTTGTCAAAGGATGGGACAACCAACTTTCACCAATGAAATGCCTCTTCAACCTCAAGTTGTGGTTGAACCATTTGAGAGATGGGGATTGGATTTTGTTGGTCCCTTTAATCCTCCTTCACAAGGGAAGGAATATATTCTTATATGTACTTGAATATGTGACAAAATGGGTAGAAGTGCAGGCATTGACAAATGCCACTGAGGAAGCAATTGTTGATTTCCTTTGGAACAAAATTATGATAAAGTTTGGAGCACCAAGGAGCATAGTTTCATATTAGGGACCACAATTCATGTCTAATATGATCCAATATTTCACAAGGTATTACCAAATCAATCATAGGAAGTCATCTCCTTACCATCCATAGTCAAATGGACAAGCTGAAATAATAAACAAAGAATTGGAGAACATCATTACCAAAACAATTGAAGTTAGGAGAAAAGATTGGGTAAAGAGACTACCTAAAGATGTCTGGGCTTATAATACAACTTGGAAAAATACAATAGGATTTTCACCATATGAATTAGTCTATGGGAAAAATCCCTTGTTTCCTATAGAATTTGAACTTCAGACATTGAGGACAGCAGTGAAGGTGGGAATTGAGTTGAATGCAACTCAAAAATAAAGAATCCTTCAACTCGATGAGTTGGATGAATTAAGGTTGGAAGCACTTCAGCAAACAGAGATGATTCAAGAGCAAAGGAAGTAATGACATGACATACATATCAAGAAAAGACAATTCAAAGTAGGAGACTAGGAATTGTTGTTCAATTCTAAGTACCAATAGTTCAAGTGAAAATTGAGAACCAGATGGTTGGGACCCTATCAGATTGAAAAAATATTTGAAAATGGTTCTATTCAGTTATTTCCCATTGATGGCAGTAGAGAGAACACTCTTGGTCAATGGACATAGGCTAAAACTCTATAGGAAGCCTCCCACTTAGGATGAATTTTTGAGGAAGATTGAAGAAGAAAAAAGAATTTGATCATATGGAAGAACTTAGTTCTTCCAAAATGATCAAATAACTAGATGATAGATCCAGAATAAAGGGAAGAAGATGAAAACCAGAAAATGGCATTTTCTTCCCAAAAAAAAAAATATATATATAAAAAATAAAAAAAAGAAACTCTCTAAAGGTTAATTGAAAACCAGCAAATGGTGGTTGACCTCTTTTGGCTAGTTCAAATAAAGGAATTCCTTTGAATTCCATTTGCCTTATCTAATCATGTTTTATTCCACTTGTAGGAATGACAAGTCATCATAGAAAAGGATTACATCATCAATGGTGGTAATTATGTTGTTTAACTCATTTAGGGTTGATTAAATGTTTGCATGTGTGATGTGACTTAATTTAAAAGTAGGTATGATGAGTCATCTATTTATACATTATGATTACAAGTGTGTAATCATGAAATTGATTTGGATGGAATAAGTGGTGGCATGGTTATCATTACTAATCATTATTGAAAATTAAGTGAAATAAGTTGCAGAGATATTTTGAGGAAGGAGCAGTGAATTGAGTTTGTATTCCACAGCAAAGAAAAAGAGAATTTAGAAGTTCCGCAGCTAATAACTAAGTTTCCAACTAAAAATAGAGGTTCCACAACCAAGTCATCAGTTCCAAGCTAAGAAAAAGGCCTACAACCAATTCACACAAAATCAAAAGAGATAAAACTCAATATGATATGGGGATTAAGAAAAAATCTGAACCAGAGGATGATTCCCAGCTGCTCGTAGATGAAGAAGTGGCATCCATCTTTGAGCATGTAGGATGGCTTGAATTCCTGAAGAAATTTTCAAGGCATAATGACGAATTGGTAAGAGAATTCATCATAAACCTAGAACAGTCCATAACAAAGGTGAGAAATGTCTTTATTCCTTTTTCTATAAATATTGTAAGTAATGTGTCTGGAGTCCCATTGTGCATGTCCCATAACCCACCAAGGGGACTTTGAAAGAAGCTGGTTGAAGTCTTACTGCGCTAAGAAGAATAAGCTAAACCCATTACATCTATAATACAAAGAAAATCATAAAAGGGGTCGAGAAGGGTAGTTTTCCCAAACCCTTTGACAGGGTAGCATTTTGGATAGTAAAATATTTAACCTGTGATAATTAGTTTGGGTCTGTGGGAAAATAAGTCTTAAAAATGCTCATATATCTAAAGTATGGAGCCACAAAACTGAATACATAATAAACCTCCCAGGGTTTCTTTTTTATTCCATTCAGACCATGGCTCAGAGGTATTCCTGGGGTGTTGGGACAATTAGGCATCATGGTCTAATTCATTTGATATGCCAGCACCATTTCCTGTCAAAGAAGAATGGAGAAGAAATTTGGGACAAGTTTCTTGGAAAGTTCAAGAAAAACCCTAATATTATCAGAAGAACAATTCTAACCCCATTCTCTCCTTCAACTAATCTGGAAATTGATGCCCTTGTAAAAGGACAGAGGGAAATGGAAAGAGAAAATATACCAAAAAAATAAGGTCGGTGAGAAAGATAAAAACACAGAGCCTTTTGTACATGTGAAGGAAATTCCTTCTTCTGCAGAGCAGAGGGGAGCCAATATTATCTCTCGATGGTGATAGCTCACCCACACAAGAACAAGAAAGAATAGTAAGAAGAAGCTCTAGAAGGAAATTCACTATTGGGCATGTTGAACTTCCCCAGATAAGAAAAATTCATAAGAGGTCAAGGGAAACCCCAGAAGGAAGGAGTGAGCAAGAAAGGATGGAAGAGGAAGTTGCTGACATTTTGGGCAAGCATGGCCATGACTCCTCCTGAGCCAAGTCAATTTGAAATGGATAGAGGAGAAGAGAGATTTGAAGAGAAATATTTTAGGAATTGGTTGAACCATCAGCAGTGCCACATGAAGAAGAAGATTTGGCATCCAGGATAAGAAAAGGAAAATTTCCTTTGATAGAAGAAGAATGCCTAACTCCTCAAATAATTTTAGAGGAAGAAGAAAGACAACAAGTTAAACAAGCTCTGTTCTTGTCTAGAGCAGAGCTCATTATTAGAGAAAAAGATGAGGAATTGGACTTCCTCAAACTTAAATTGGAACAAAGGGAAATGCTCATTGATGAGCTAACAACTCATCTTGTAGCCAAGACTGAGGAATTATCAGCAACCAAGAAGTAGCTGATAGAAAAAGAGGAAGAATTCAAACTTCTAGAAAATAGAGTGTTGTGTCCACAGCCTCTGCATAGACTGAGTTGACCTATTTTCCACTCAAATAGCTATGGGATGACATTTGCAGAGAGCTCAGAGAAGCCAAAACATCAAATGAAGAATTAAAGACCAAGATGGAGGAAGAGATGAAGGCAAGAAAAGAATGGGAAGAAAAAATTTTATAAGGAGGAAGGAAATAAATATAAATGTCTTGCCAAAATTCATATGGTCTATATTATGAGTGAGAAATTGCTTGCTGCAGGAGGCCTTCTCCTGCATATAGTGTGTTTTTGGAAGAGCAGTTCATTCATTGGCAGTTGTCAAGAATTACATGTGGGCTTCCACATGAACTACAAGATGAATCTAAATTCATGGCAGCTTACTCTCTATCTAGCCCTGAGAAAAAATCTCTGTGTGAATTTTATCTTTGCAATTATATGCTAGAGAAAAACACAAGATTTATGATCAACTTATATGTAGGGGAGAGCCAGCTCAATGCATTTGTCTCTATTTTGCAAAACTAGATTGCATGGAAGGAAAGGGAATCTGAATTTTTATTGAAAGCCAGCTCAACAGGCCTCTGTATGAGAGCTCATTATGGTAAACCTTCTACCTTCCTCACACATTTTAGAACTCATGCCTTTGATAGGAGATTCAAGACACATTACCTTGCCATTCTGCAAAAGAGTATTGATGCCTTCACCTCCTATGAGGAGGAAAATTTTGAAGATATTTATGAAGGATGCTCAAAGAGGTGGGAACTCCTTACTGTTTCTTTGAAAAGAAGGGAAGTAATTTCCCCTACAAATCTGATCTGGAGTTTAGAGAGGGGAAAAAGCATTATGCACAATAATTCCCCAAGTCAATGAAACCTACGGAAAATATGGATGGGAATGCAAACAAGGCCCCCTCTACTTCTCACCCCCATGTCTCCTTGGAAAAATAGAGAACCTCAAGACCCTGCTGAATTTGAAAAGTGGGAGAGGAAAATAGAAAAAGAAGGAGTTGGGTATAGTACATATAAGCTTAAGCATTGGAAAATCTAGTTTCAGCCATTTGATCTGAGCAATCAAATGGAATGTAGAACATATGATCCCACTTTTGAAGAATGAGTTTGTAAAGGGACTTACAAACAAGTAAGTTTGGGGGAAATGATGAGGCCAAAATATGTCTGATTAATGTATAATATATGATCTCATCTTACTCTCCTTTTGATTAAGTTTGATTGCATTGTGTGACTTTTAGTTGATCTGATATGAGTTAGGATGTAATTGTTTGTCTTTTGATTGATTGTGATTCTAATGTTAAAATCTCTAGAATTCCTGACAAAGTGTGTGTTTAAATTTAGTTTTGTAATAAAGTAGGTCTAAATCAGTCGAGGAAATGAAGTAAGAAGTGCATTTAGTATGTTTTCAAGCAACATCTGTTCCTACACATAGCTTAGTTTCGAAACTTCCAAGCTAGTTCTGGAACTCCATCACATAGTCATCATTTAGTTCCGGAACTTTTGGACTTAGTTCGGAACTCTAGTATTTAGTTTAGAATTTTTGGACTTAGTTTCGGAACTCCTAGGGATAGCTCTAAAACTCTCACAGGTTTTGGTCCTTAACAATTTCCTATGGTTTGGAACTTCTCCAAAGTTCCGAAACGATGGGAGTTATCTATTTTAAACCACATCCGGAGATTTTTCATCTACGACCCTTTCAATCAGGAAGGATGAGAAGATTTTGAATGTAGATCCAGGGAGTTATCCTATAGCTATCTGATCAACCACCATCGACTCAACATCTATTCTAGGCATGATTTGATTTCATCAGAATCATTGAGACAACTATGATTGTAAAATGTATATAAAAAAGCAGACCTATAATAGATAGAAATAATTATTAGATATATAGAAATAGAGAAATAGAAAAGAAAAAGAAATAGACTAAGTACTCAGATCCAATACGTTTGTAATTTTGAATGTTTTATCAATAAAATAGCCATTCCTATTTGAGAGAATTCTGAGTTGTTAAATCCTGATTGAGGAGGAGCAAGGGCCCACTCCCCCAAGGACCAGGATATTCATTTATTTGGTATTTATATTTCTTCAACAAATAGCTTAGATCTATTAATTTTGTATTGTTTTAATTCTTTCAGTTAAACTCTATTGTATACTTGTTCCTGTAGGTGTTTAGATAGATTCTTATATTTCTTGCAATTGTTTTCAAGCATTCTAAATTGAGTGTGTTTATTTCCAAAAGCAAGTGTGTTTATTTTTAGAAGCAAGTGTGTTTCCATTCTGCATGGTGTGTTTCCTTTAGCAAAAGCTTTCAGTGTGTTTACTTTTAGCAAGTTTTCATAGTTTGATTTAAATAAGGTTTTACCAAGAAGTCCTTAAGACATTAAAGAGATCCCCTAGAAAATACAAAAATAAATACAGTCAACTACTAGATCGGTTAAAGTACTCTTGTTGCATATAGCTTTAGACACACCCCTGGTTTGATATGACATCAACAAGAAGTTGATTAAATGAAGGGAATGATGACACCCATCATTTTTGGTGCCGTTTCGGGGAACACTAGTTGGAACTTTCTAATTAAGTGTTAGCAAGAGCAACAAAACATACATCTAGTAGTTGAAGAATCTTCCCTACTATATCAAAATATATGAGTAGACCAAGAGACTCACATGGTAGATTCCTTCCAAAAACATCTTCACAAGAATTCATAACATCCTCTAGTCAAAGTAAGGAAATTGATCAAGAATTGGAGGCACCACCATCCCTGTCAGACAAGAAACAAAATTGCCATTTTTGGAATTCTTAGATCAGTCACCTGAAGGGAGTGGAACTTTTAGGAGAAGGCTTATTACCCAAGATCCATTTAGGGTAAGTTTTGATTCTCAATTGAGTAGTCAACCTCCTACTCCTGATTTTTCACCTTCCCCAAGGCATACCACTTACCACATTGATTGGGAGGAAAATTCAGAAAATATTTTAAAATGGCACGAGAAGCTGAGAGAGAACCTGATAGGACCTTTACCTATCCAATCCAATTGGGAGATGATGACACATCAATGAAAAATATCTCACCTGCACATTTACCCACCTTTAGAGGGATGTCATCTGAAGATCCTGACCAATTTCTATTTGAATTCAAGGTACTATGTCAGACCTATGATTATAAAACAGATAATCAAAAACTCAAGTTGTTTCCATCCACTTTGAAGGATGCAAGCAATGAGGTGGTTCATGGGATTACCATCCAACTCTATTAGCACTTGGGCACAAATGGAGACTGCCTTCCTAGATAAATACCAGGATTATTATAGAGGGAGAAATAGGAAGGAAGAATTCTTCAAAATCAAGTAGGAGGATGATGAAAACATAGAAGACTATTTAGATAGATTCCTCTTTGTTAGCAAAAGATGTGGATTTGTGCTTATAGAGGAGTTAAGTAAAACCATTTTTCTTAAAGGTTTGGATGATGAAGAATCTAGAGAAGCCCTTAACTTGATAGGAGGTGGAGACATTGATCAGATAAGAATGAATGGAATTAAAGAGATTTGTAGAAGCTATTCTAGAATGAGAGGTGGACCTAGAAAAGGAAAATCAGTGAAAAGTCTGAATCTAGATATGAACAAACTAATGGATGAGTTAGCAAACTTTAAAACAGAACATTTTAGTGCAATTAACCTCTACTATGGATGGATTACAAGCTAAAGAAAATTCCAAAACTGAACCATTGGCTATGTATTGTCCTAGATGTAGGAAGAAGCATGCATTAAGAGATTGTCCTTTGGATAAAATAGAAATGTGTCTTATCTGTGAATCTAAAGAACATGATACTGATGTTTGTTCTTTACTTCTTGTTATTAAAAATCAGCTTAAACAAACCAGTGCCTCATCTACAATAGAAGAATTGAATTTTGTTTAGAGACAACCTAACCAAGGGTAGTTTATGCCAAGATCAGTTCTAATCCATGGACAATGCCATGGGCTGCTCAGTAGTACCAAAAAATTGGGGACAACCACCTTGGGTACCTCAACCAACTTGGAACCCTCAAGATTGGGAAAATCAAGCTTGGTATGCTCAGGGACATCAACAACCATGGGCTGGTCAAGGAAATCCTTATGCTTGGTCACAACCTAGATGGAACCCTAATAATTATTCCCAAGGAAGAACATATCCAAATCAGAATCAACAGGCCATCATGGGATCCCCTACATAAAATTCACAAACTGAGAATGTAGTCCAAACAAAAATGCCAACACAACCAGTAGCAAACCCCAGAAACAAACAAACAACTCATGTTTATGGAAGAACAGAAAAATTAGTTGATTTACATGTTATGGATTGTAAGGATATTCAAACTAGATTTGGGAAAATCATTAATAGTCCCCCTTATAATCATTGAAATGATAGAAGAAAATGAAATCCCTAGTACTGTTGTTCCAAAAGAGGATATAGAAAGAAAAGAAAAGGAGCAGATAGCAACACTACTGAGACTCCATTTCAGAGAGATTCAAAGAAGCTATAGAAATCAAGGAGTCTGAATTGGTACAGGAACTAAGGAAATTGAATATTGAAATACCACTGTTACAAGCAATTAAAGATATTCCAGAATTGAACAAATTAATCAAAATGTTATGTATGAAAAATCTGGAAGGAAGAAACAGTACCCCAAGACTATCAAAGTAGATGGGAAACTTGTTGATTTATTAGTAGGAAAACTTTTACTTCCCAAATATGGAGATCCTGGAAGTCTGTTATTTCTGTCTCTATAGGAAATAAGGATGTACATAATGTTTTGATAGATTTGGGAGCTGTCTATCAATGTAATGATAGTGGATACTCTGAAAACATTACCATTAATGGGTATACAACCTACTAATACCATATTACAGATGGTAGATCAGTCTGTAGCAAAACAGAAGGAATTATTGAAGATGTGGTGGTTATGGTGGAGTCATGGGAATATCAGTTGACTTCCTTATATACTGCAGCCAAAAGGTAAAACATTGGGTTATCCCATTATTTTGGGTAGACCATGGTTAGCTATAGTTGTTGCTTTGATAGATTGTAGGTCAGGTGATATGACAATCTTGAATGGTAAGAACTCTAAAAAATTTCCTTATATCCTACTACACAACCTTTTACTGACAATCATGAACAATTGTGGGTTGATTCTCCTGAAACTAATAAGAAAAATTTGTCTTCTTTGGCTATGATCACATTGCAGGATCATGTAAGAGAAGTAGAAGAGATGATTAATCCACCATTGGATGAGAACCTGTTGTCCTCGGAGAAATTAGAAATAGTTTGGAACCCATGTGAACTTAGTTTTGGAACCCGTGAACTTAGTTTGGAACCCATGAACTTAGTTCCGGAACCCAAACTTAGTTGGAACTTATGGCTATAGTTCGGAACCACCACATTTAGTTTAGAACCATGACAACAAGTAGTTCTCTTTGATTGAAAATGATTTCACTCTGGAGGAATGAGATTTCTCATGGGGAGAGGATGAATCAGTAGCTTTAGTTTCAAGTACATCAGGAAGTGGTGAAGAATTTCTGGAAAGTAGCAGTGATGAGGAATTTGGCTCAAAAGAGATAAGTATCATAATTCTCATTATTGTCCTTTTTCAGTATTCTATCTCAAGGAACTTTTGGAGATGTTGCTACATACCATATGTTATTACCACATGCATGTCCATTAAATACTTTAATGAAACCCTTTCCACAAATCAGTTCATCACATATTGGAACCAAGCATGTTGAAATTCAACCGGGTAAAACTTTAAACATTAACAATTGGTTGAAGGAGGATGAAGAAGCTAAATTGTTTGATGTTCTAAAAAATCATACTAAAGATTTTTCTTGGGATTACAAAGATATGAAGGGGATTCATCCAAGTATCTGCACTCATCACATCTATACTGAAAACATTAAACTAGTTAGGCAGCCTCAAAGAAGGATTAACCCAGCTTTAAGGGATATAGTCAAACAAGAAATTGAAAAACTATTACAAGTAGGTTTCATCTACCCTATCTCAGATAGCCAGTGGGTATCTCCTCTTGTAATTGTTCCCAAAAATAATGGAAAATGGAGAATATGTGTTGACTATAGGGAACTAAACAAAGCCACAATGAGAGATTATTTTCCCTTACCATTCATAGATCAAGTCCTAGATAACCTTTTAGGTAAACAATACTTTTCTTTCTTGGATGGCTTTAGTGGGTACAAATCAGATTAGAGTTGTTTTGAAGATCAGGACAAAACTACATTTACATGTCCATGGGGAACCTTTTCCTATAGGGTGTTACCATTTGGTTTATGCAATGCTCCTGTAACTTTCCAAAGAGTTGTACTTGTAATCTTTGTTGATCTAACAAATGATTGTGTTGAAGTATATATGGATGACTTCACTATACATGGAGATACATTTGAAGATGCTTTGAGAAATCTGGATAGAGTGTTAACAAGATGTGAACAACACAACCTGTCTCTTAGTGATGAAAAATGTTTGATGATGGTGGATGAGGGAATTGTATTAGGACACCATATTTCAAAAAAGGAATTCAGGTGGATCAAAACAAAATTAGGATCATTTCAGATTTACCTATTCCTCAGACCCCCATAGATATCAAATCATTTCTAGGCATGTTGGGTACTATAGGCGCTTTATAAAAGATTTTAGTAAAATTTTGCCCCCATGTTTAATTTGCTAACCAAGGACTGTGAATTTCTTTGGGATGAAAAGTGTTAGCATGATTTTGAAGAAATTAAAGACAAATTAATCAGTGCCCCAATATTGAGAGGTCCTAATTGGGAAAATCCATTTCATATCCAAACAGATGCCTCAAATTATTCCATTGGTGCAGTATTGGGACAGAAAGATGAAGAAGGAAAGATGTATGCCATTTACTATCTTAGCAAGAATCTTACTCCCACTAAAAAAATTACACCACCACTGAAAAGGAATTTCTTGTTGTAATTTATGCAATCAATAAATTCAGACATTACATTACAAGTACAAGATATTTGTACACATAGATCATTCAACAATTAAGTATTTAATGAACAAACTAGTGGTTGGAGGAAGATTCATTAGATGGTTATTACTTTTGCAAGAATTTGATATTACCATTGTGGACAATCTAGGTAAATCTAATGTGGTAGCTGATTTTTGTCAAGACTAACCACCACAGGGGAGCAAGATCCAGTCAAGGATAACTTTCCAGATGAACAACTGTTTGCAATCTCAACAAGTACACCATGGTTTTCTGATATGGAAAATTATCTTGCAACAATAGGGAAGTTTCCTCCTTCTTTCACTAAGAAATAAATAAAGAAGTTAATTAAAACCATTGCACAATTCAAATGGTTAAATGGAATGCTATTTAAGTGTGGTCCTGATTTTGTCTTTGTAGCAAGTGTGTAAGAGAGGATGAAATCTTTGACATCCTCAGAGCATGTCATGATGAACCAAGTGGAGGACACTATTTAGTAAAAAGAATAGCTCATAAGATACTTGGCATTGGTTATTATTGGCCATCTCTGTATAAGGATGTGAAAAGATATATCAAGAGGTGTGATCCTTGTCAAAGGATGGGACAACCAACTTTCACCAATGAAATGCCTCTTCAGCCTCAAGTTGTGGTTGAACCATTTGAGAGATGGGGATTGGATTTTGTTGGTCCCTTTAATCCTCCTTCACAAGGGAAGGAATATATTCTTGTATGTATTGACTATGTGACAAAATGGGTAGAAGTGCAGGCATTGACAAATGCCACTGAGGAAGCAATTGTTGATTTCCTTTGGAACATAATTATGATAAAGTTTGGAGCACCAAGGAGCATAGTTTCAGATCAAGGACCACAATTCATGTCTAATATGATCCAAGCTTTCACAAGGTATTACCAAATCAATCATAGGAAGTCATCTCCTTACCATCCATAGTCAAATGGACAAGCTGAAGTAACAAACAGAGAATTGGAGAACATCCTTACTAAAATGGTTGAAGTTGGGAGAAAAGATTGGGTAAAGAGACTACTTGAAGTTTTTGGGCTTATAATACAACTTGGAAAACTACAACAAGGTTTTCACCATATGAATTAGTCTATGGGAAAAATCCCTTGTTGCCTATAGAATTTGAACTTCAGACATTGAGGATAAGTAGTGAAGGTGGGAATTGAGTTGAATACAGCTCAAAAGAAAGAATCCTTCAACTCAATGAGTTGGATGAATTAAGGTTGGAAGCACTTCAACAGACAGAGATGATTCAAGAGCAAAGGAAGCAATGGCATGACATACATATCAAGAAAAGAAAATTCAAAGTAGGAGACTAGGCATTGTTGTTTGATTCTAAGTACCAATAGTTCAAGGGAAAATTGAGAACCAGATGGTTGGGACCCTATCAGATTGAGCAAATATTTGACAATGGTTCTATTCAGTTACTTCCCATTGATGGCAGCAGTAGAACACTCTTGGTCAATGGACATAGGCTGAAACTCTATAGGAAGCCTCCCACTAAGGATGAATTTTTGAGGAAGATTGAAGTAGACAAAGAATTTGATCATATGGAAGAACTCAGTTCTTCCAAAATGATCAAATAACTAGATGATAGATCTAGAATAAAGGGAAGAAGATGAAAACCAACAAATGGCAGTTTTCTCCCCAAATAAATATATATATATAATATATATATATATAATAAAAAAAAATTCTCTCAAAGGTCAATTGAAAACTAGAAAATGGTGGTTGACCTCTTTTTGGCTAGTTCAAATAAAGGAATTCTTTTGAATTCCAGTTGTCTTATCTAATCATGTTTTGTTCCACTTGTAGGAATGATGAGTCATCATAGCAAAAGGATTACATCATCAAGGATGGTAATTATGTCTTTTAACTCATTTAGGGTTGATTAAATGTTTGCATGTGTGATGTGACTTAATTTAAAAGTAGGTATGATGAGTCATCTATTTATACATTATGATTACAAGTGTGTAATCATGAAATTGATTTGGATGGAATAAGTGGTGGCATGGTTATCATTAGTAATCATTATTGCAAAAATCAAGTGAAATAAGTTGTAGAGATATTTTGAGGAAGGAGCAATGAATTGAGTTTGTATTTGTAGCAAAGAATAGAGAATTCAGAAGTTCCGCAACTAATAACTAAGGTTCCATAAGCTAAAAACAGAGGTTCCACAGCCAAGTCATTAGTTCCGCAGCTAAGAAAAAGGGCCTGCAACCAATTCACACAAAATCAAAAGAGACAGAACTCAAGATGATATGGGGATTAAGAAAAAATCTGAACTAGAGGATGATTCCCAACTGCTCACAGATGAAGAAGTGGCATCCATCTTTGAGCATGCAGGATGGCTTGAATTCCTAAAGAAATTTTCAAGGCATAATGATGAATTGGTAAGAGAATTTGTCATAAACCTAGAATAGTCTAGAACAAAGGTGAGAAATGTCTTTATTCCTTTTTCTGTAAATACTATAAGTAATGTGTCTAGAGTGCCCATTGTGCATGTCCCACAACCTGCCAAGGGGACTTTGAAAGAACTGGTTGAAGTCTTACTACAAGAAGAAGAAACTGAACCCCAGTACATCTATAATACAAAGAAAATCATAAAAGGGGTCAGAAGGGCCAGTTTTCCCAAACCCTTTGACAAGGTAGCATTTTGGATAGTAAAATATTTAACTTGTGATGGTCAATTTGGGTCTGTGGGAAAAGAAGTCTTAAAAATGCTCATATATCTGAAGTATGGAGCCACCAAACCTGAATACATAATAAACCTCCCAGGGTTTCTTTTTTATTCCATTTAGACCATGGCTCAGAGGTATTCTGGGGTGTTGGGACAATTAGGCATCATGGTCTAATTCATTTGATATGCCAACACCATTTCTTGTCAAAGAAGAATGGAGAAGAAATTTGGGACAAGTTTCTTGGCAAGTTCAAGAAAAACCCTAATATTATTAAAAGAACAATTCTAGCCCCATTCTCTCCTTCAGCTAATCTAGAAATTGATGCCCCTGTAGAAGGACAGAGGGAAATGGAAAGAGAAAACATACCCAAAAAAATAAGGTCGGTGAGAAAGATAAAAACAACAGAGCCTTTTGTACCTGTGAAGGAAATTCCTTCTTCTGGCAAACTTCAGGGGAGCCAATATCTATCTCTAATGGTGATAGCTCACCCACACAAGAACAAGAAAGAATAGTAAGAAGAAGCTCTAGAAGGAAATTCACTATTGGGCATGTTGAACTTCCCCAGATAAGAAAAATTCATAAGAGGTCAAGGGAAACCCCAAAAGGAAGGAGTGAGTAGGAAAGGATGGAAGAGGAAGCTACTGACATTTTGGGTAGCATGGCCATGACTCCACCTGAGCCAAGTCAATTTGAAATGGACAGAGAGAGAAGAGATTTGAAGAGTGCAAATTTTTAGGAATTGGCTGAACCATCAGTAGTGCCACATGAAGAAGAAGATTTGGCATCTAGGATAAGAAAAGGAAAATTTCCTTTGATAGAGGAAGAATGCCCAACTCCTCAAATAATTTTAGAGGAAGAAGAAAGACAACAAGTTAAACAGGCTCTGTTCTTGTCTAGAGCAAAGCTCATTATCAGAGAAAAAGATGAGGAATTGGATTTCCTCAAACTCAAGTTGGAACAAAGGGAGATGCTCATTGAAGAGCTAACAACTCAGCTTGTAGCCAAGACTAAGGAATTATCAGCAACCAAGGGACAACTGATAGAAAAAGAGGAAGAATTTTAGGCTTCCAGAAAATAGAGTGTTGTGTCCACAGTCTCTACACAGACTGAGTTGACCTATTTTCCACTCAAACAACTATGGGATGACATTTGTAAGAGAGCTCAGAGAAGCCAAAACATCAAATGAAGAATTAAAGACCAAGATGGAGGAAGAGATGAAGGAAAGAAAGAATGGGAAGAAAAATTTTATGAGGAAGGAAATAAATATAAATGTCTTGCCAAAATTCATATGGTCTATATTATGAGTGAGAAATTGCTTTCCAGCAGGAGGCCTTCTCCTGCATATAGTGTGTTTTTGGAAGAGCAGTTCATTCACTAGAAGCTATCAAGAATTACATGTGGGCTTCCACATGAACTACAAGATGAATCTGAATTCATGGCAGCTTACTCTCTATCCATCCCTGAGTAGAAAAATCTCCTGTGTGAATTTTATCTTTGCAATTATATGCTAGAGAAAAACACAGGATTTATGATCAACTTGTATGTAGGGGAGAGCCAGCTCAATGCATTTTCTCTATTTTTGTAAAACAGATTACATGGAAGGAAAGGGAATCTAAATTTTTATTGAAAGCCAGCTCAATAGGCCTCTGTATGAGAGCTCATTATGGTAAACCTTCTACCTTCCTCACACATTTTAGAACTCATGCCTTTGATAGGAGATTCAAGACACATTACCTGCCATTTTGCAAAAGAGTATTGATGCCTTCACCTCCTATGAGGAGGAAAATTTTTAAGATATTTATGAAGGATGCTCAAAGAGGTGGGAACTCCTTACTATTTCTTTGAAAAGAAGGGAAGTAATTTCCCCTACAAATCTGATCTAGAGTTTAGAGAGGGCCAAAGCATTATGCATAATAATTCCCCAAGTCAATGAAACCTACGGGAAAATATGGATGGGAATGTGAACAAGGCCCCTCTACTTCTCACCCCCATGTCTCCTTGGTAAAACAAAGAACCTCAAGACCCCCTTTGAATTTGAAAAGTGGGAGAGGAAAATAGAAGAGGAGCTAGGTACAGTACATCTGAGCTTAAGCATTGGGAAATCTAGTTTCAGCCATTTGATCTGAGCAATCAAATGGAATGCAGAACATATGATCCCACTTTTGAAGAATGAGTTTGTAAAGGGACTTACAAACAAGTAAGTTTGGGGGAAATGATGAGGCTAGAATATGTCCGATTAATGTATAATATATGATCTCATCTTACTCTCCTTTTGATTAAGTTTGATTGCATTGTGTGACTTTTAGTTGATCTAATATGAGTTAGGATGTAATTGTTTGTCTTTTGATTGATTGTGATTCTAATGTTAAAATCTCTAGAATTCCTGACAAGTGTGTGTGTTTGAATTCAATTTTGTAATAAAGTAGGTCTAATCAGTCGAGGAAATGAAGTAGGAAGCATTCAGTATGTTTTCAGCAACATCTGTTCCCACACAACTTAGTTCCAGAACTTCCAAGCTAGTTTCGAACTCCATCACACAATCATCATTTAGTTTCAGAACTTTTGGACTTAGTTTCGGAACTCCAATATTTAGTTCCAAAATTTTTGGACTTAGTTCTAGAACTCCTAGGGATAGCTTTGAAACTCTCATGGTTTTGATCCTTAACAATTTCCTATGGTTTTGGAACTTCTCCAAAGTTCTGGAACCGATGGGAGTTATCTATTTTAAACCACATCTAGAGATTTTGCATCTATGACCCTTTCAATTAGGAAGGACGAGAAGATTTCTGAATGCATAGATCTAGGGAGAGTTATCCTACAACTATCTGATCAACCTGCAATCCAACTCAGCATCTATTCTAGGCATGATTCGATTTCATCAGAATCATTGAGACAACTGTGATTGTAAAATATATATAAAAGTAAACTGCAGTAGATAGAAATAATTATTAGATATATAGAAATAGAGAAATAGAATAGAGAAGAGAAATAGACTAAGTACTCAGATCCAATACATTTGTAATTCCAAATGTTTTATCAATAAAATAGCCATTCCTATTTGAGAGAATTATGAGTTGTTAAATCTTGATTAAAGGAGGAGAAAGGGCCCACTCCCCCAAGGACCAGGATATTCATTTATTTGGTATTTATATTTTTTAGCAAATAGCTTAGATCTGTTAATTTTTTATAATTTTAATTCTTCTCGATTAAACTTGTTGTGTATACTTGTTCTACAAGTGTTTAGATAGATTCTTATATTTCTTGTAATTGTTTTCAAGCATTCTAAATTAAGTGTGTTTATTTTATGGTGTGTTTCCTTTTAGAAAAGCTTTAAGTGTGTTTATTTTTTTAGCAAGTTTTCAAGTTTGATTTATTTACCAAGAAGTCCTTAAGACATTAAAGAGTAAGAAAATACAAAAAAATATAGTCAAGTATTATATCATTTAAAGTACGCTTTGCATGTGTGTATTCCAAGAAGTTAATTTTGAAAAATCTTTAAGTGTGTTTACTTTCAGCAAGTTTTCATAGTTTGATTTAAATAAGGTTTTACCACATAAGCTTTGAAAATGAGGAGGAACAAATCATCAGAAGTCCTTACCTTTGGGAGAACATCCTAGATAGAATATATGTGGATCTTTGTTTTCAAGGGATCATAAGCTTTGAAAATGAGGAGGGATCATCATACCCAGGAAAATAATTCATATCTAAACCTTTGGGAGAGAGAGGTCCTAGAGAATATATCTCAATTAGGGATCCAAAGGTAATTCATTAGAAGGATGTTAGGATGCTCAGTCCTTAAGTGACACCACTAATATAGCATGTGATAATTGGGTGCATGGGACCTATGAGTTGATTAGATGACATTTGAGAGGATCGGTGACAAATGTGAAAATGGCACATATAGTCTGGCACCTAAGGGGAAAGGAGCTACCTAAGTACTTAGGAGGAGCCTTCCCTAAGGTCTTTTTGTAGGAGATGGAAGCTTAGTGGAATAAGGAGAATTAAAAAGAGGGACATTAAGTTACATCCTACTCAGAACTGTTGCGTGGTGGTGGGTGACACATGGGGATAACCTCTTGCTGATGACACAAGGTGATAATTGCCTTCTCTGTAAGGTTTTACAGGAGCAACGTGCCCATGGCTATAAAATACTACCATGGTAAAGAGATCACTTCCTTCCATATCCAAGGATCTGAGACATCATATATGGGAAGTGCAGAAGCATTTCCACCTTCATTATGGGTTCAAAAGTTGTATTCCACCCTACAAGGTTATGTGCATGCATGGTACATTCATTCGAGACAGGACACTGAGATAGGGAATTGAAAAGAGTTAGCACTAATCTCATTCAAGCATTTTAGTATCAGAGCACAAAACCCTTGGTGGATAAGGCATTTTAGGTTTTCAAGTGCCTTACCATGGGGATAGTGCCATGGTAGAAAATAGGCTACTAGAGTTGCTAGGTGAACCTAGCCTAGAGGCACACTTTGAGTAAGACGAAACAGAAGAGATACATCTTGATTGCACGTGTTTGGAAAAATAAAAAGGGAATATGGTGTATGTTATTGATGGGGAAGAAGAGAAAAACTTGTATGTTGACCATTCTGTAGGGATGCATGAGGTGTTAGATAGAGTTCCGATAAATGGGCATGTGCCTATCATGAATATTTAAGGATAAAGAAGGTTAACATTGGCTCGGGAGAGGAGCCTAAAGACACTACCATTGGAGACTATTGGTTAGAGAGAAAGAATTCTATAATATCATTTATACGTTATGTGAGTTTAAGGATTTAATCCCGCACGAGTATCATGAAATAAAACTCATTCACCATTCCTTTGGAGAAATGATAATTAAGTTAAAGTAGGGTGCATTCTGGTCTAGAAAAGACCATACTAAATGAATCCTAACCTACATGTGAAGGTGAAGGAAGAAATAGATAAGATGATAGCAGACTGGAATTATTGAAGTTGTTGAAGAATCAAAATGGATAAGTCAATGGTAATTTGCATCAACAAAGATGGAAGGATAAGGATCTGTGTTGATTACTACGGCACTTGAATTCGGTGTGTATCATTGATCCTTTCCCAACCCCGATCCTTTGAAGAAATTTTAGAGGGAGGAGAAGGATGCGAGGTCTACTCTTTCATAGATGGATTTTTAGGCTATCACCAAGTAAGGATTGTAAAGGAGGACTAGAGAGTAAGATAGATTTTTCCACTGAGTGGGGATATTTTTCCTATAAAGTCATGTCATTTGGGTTGAAGAATGTGCCTGTTGTGTTCTCACGCATTATGGTACAAGATTTCTAGGACTTCATCAATAAATTTCTTCAAGTCTACCTAGATGATTAGAACAATATATGGGTTAGTGAAGGACCATTGTGACAACTTAAGGTTAATGTTTGAAAGGTGTAGGTAGTTGAGAATATCCCTCAATATTAGGAAATGTGTCTTTTCTAACCTGTTTGGAACATTATTTGGACACATCATATGTAAGGAAGGCCTACTAGTAGATCTTGCCAAAGTTGCAGTAATTGTGGGATTGAGGGAGACCGCTAGTCAAAGTGCAGTGCGTAGATTTCTTGGGCATACAGGGAATATATAAAGTTCATCAAGGGATATGCCAAGATCGTTGTGCCTTTAGAATATTTTCTTAGACATAAAAGTTCCTTTCATTGGGGAGAGGTGCAACAGAAGGTGTTCAACACTTTAAAGGATAGGTTTGTCACCACACCCATCGTACATTTCCTTCTTATGATAAGCCTTTCCATGTTGATTTGGATGCCTCGGGAACTGAAAGTGGAGCAATAATTACATATCCTGGTGAAGGGATTATTGATCATCCTTTGTGCTTTGCAAGTAGGAAATTGACACTAGAGCGAGTAGAATTACACTATAACTAAGCGCAAGGCATTGTGAATGATCTATGCACTTCACAAGTTCAAACATTATCTCACTTGCAAAACCCCTTTTATATTTTACATTTACCATATGGCATTGAAATACTTGGTGAAAAGCACTTTCTAAAAGATAACATATGTCGGTGGGTACTATTGGTCAAAGAATTTGAGTTCGGTGGTTTCAAACTAGGTAAAAGTAATTCGGACGATCATTTGTCTAGGATTGATTCGGAGAGAGGATGTGGAAGGCATTGAGGATATGATGCTAGATACACAGCTATTTAGGTTGCATCATGCACCCTTAGACTTAGAAGATATTGCATTATTTCTCAAAACATGTGTGACACGAGTCAGAATGAAGGCCTTGGAGAAGAAGAAGTTGGCCATACATGTTGCACCCTACATTGGGTCATGATGATATTTTGTGCCATTACTTACTAGAACATGATCACATTACAATTATGGAAGAGGCACATGGTGGGATTGTAGGAGGACACTATGTGGGAAATATGCATGTGTGGAAGATTCTACTCATAGGGCTTTGGTGGGAGACCATTTATCAAGATTACATTGAGTTTTGCAAGGCTTGTGACCATTTCCACCACCTTGGTAAACTTGGAAAAAGGGATGAAATGCCCTTGTGACCAATAGCCAACGCAGAATGATTTGAGAAGTGGGCTATCAACATTTTTGGACCATTCTCACTAGAGGCACAAAGGACTGGTTCACAGTATATCCTCACTTGCACTGATTATTTGACAAGGTGGGTAGAGGCATCACCTACAAAGGATTGGATAGTGGCTACCGCTGCTAGATTTTTATGGGAAAACATAATCATGAGGTATGGATGCCCATTGAGTTTGACAAGTGATAGAGGTATGCACTTCCTCAAAGCAGTCGAGATTATGTTATCAAAATTCATGGTGGCCCATAAAAAACTACCCCTATCACCCTTAAACAAATTGAATTGTTAAGGCATTTAAAAAATACTTAGTCACACATTGAATAAGATCGTGTGAGGTGGTAGATAAGATTGGGATGACAAAGTATCAGCCATTCTTTGGGCATATAGGACAACCTACAAGAGGTTGAATAAGGCCACACCATTTCAATTGGTGTTTGGTGTGGAGGCTATCCTACCAGTTGAATTCATGTTACCTTCTCTGTGTATAGTGCACGCAAGAGGGTTGGCCAATGAACAAGCATTGGAAGAAAGAATTGACAAGTTAATGTAATTGGATGAAAAATGATCACTCGCAGGAGTGGATCCAGAAGACCTGAAAAAGCAAAACAAAATGTGTGGCATGATTGTCACATTAAGAACAAGAAGTTTGAGGTTGGGAAGATGGTCTTACTATATGATTCAAAGTTTTTGCACCATCCTAGAAGTTGAAAGTCCATTGGTTAGGCCCCTATATGATCTTGGACATCCTTGATTTAGGAAACGCGTACCGATTCTGGCGTTGGATGGGACAAGATTGTCGGGACACTTCAATGGGAGTAGGCTGAATCCCTACTATAAATAAGTCTTCTTGGTGTTTGTAATAAGGTAGTATTGCCAGTTAGTTTAGGATTTCCTTTAATGCATTTTCTTTTCTTGTGTTTCCCTTTCTCGTTGTTTTTTTGTGTTACACCTTAGGCACCAATAATCTCATTAATTTTTTAAGGTTGTAACTACGTAGAGGACCACACATCATTTTAGTGTGGGGTGGAGTAAGGTGGAAGAAATTGTAAAGTGTGAAGCACCAGGAAGGATTACGTTGGAAATCCCGGTTGGATGGCCCTGGGAAAGGAAGTGCATGAGAGGAAAGGTGAAAAAGGATGGTTGGTGTCAAGGTAAGGCTACATTGTGGATCCATGTACAAGATTGGAAGAAGCACAAAAGTAACACAAGGTAGGAAAGAGAAAAAATCATGATGGAAGTACCTTTGGCACAGGTGACGTGCACGCAAGAGTCTCTGTCAAGATGGATTGGTTGCACGCCAGAAGGTTGGGGAATTGTCCACGCAAGGTTGGGTGTGTGAGTTAAAGTGCTAAAGTCAGGTTTTGTTGAAAAAGATGCATTAAGTGTTGAAGTATGGTGGTAGGTAAGGTAGCATTTAATGTTAAAAAGTGGGAAAAACTATAAATAGAAGGTTGGACACTTCATTATTTACATTGTGAATATGAAGAAGGAAGAGATTTTGTGAACTAGGGTTTCTAGAGTTGATCCGTGTGAAGAAAAATTGGAGAAATTTAACCGTGAGTGACTAGTTTGGATCTAAAAACTAGGGGGAATAGTTCATGGGTGTGGAGAGAGTTATGGAGAAGTGTCATCTTGTGAAGGGGATATTCCAGTGAGGGTTTGGTAGCTAGGGCATGGGTTGGAAAGGAGTTTATTCACAAGTTTGAGATCTAAACATGGAAAGGGTAGCGAATAAGAGAAAGAGAAGTTGAAGTGAAAAGTTAACCTACATAATGGCACCCAAGAAACTAGTTGTAACACCTAAGAAAGGTAAGGGTAAGGGAAAAAAGAGAAACTACCGCAAGTAACAATGAAGAATGGTATCCGAAAATACGGTACCCGGATGGGTTTTTTGGGAAAGGAGTGGGATTCCCATTTAAGCAACATGGTAGTAAATGATTATAAACATCACAAAACATGACTAAAAATAAAATGGTGTTGTAGTTAGTGTGCCTGAAAAACAAGAGGACACCATAAGGGTTACCCATTTATAACGATGAAGTAAAAGTGAAGTTGGAGATGGTGGGATTAGTGCAACTCTATGAGTTTCCCTACTTTGGGAAGCGAGGCGCCTCTATCGGTGGCTGATGTCACGAGTACATGAAGATTAATTTCACGTCACGAGACACAAAATGTGCATAAACCCTCAACTGATTTCAAAATTCACAGGTCTCATCTTTGAAGGAGAAAGTATAGAGGGCGACCTATGTGATAAAGAAGCAATCAGAGAAACCATCTCCATATATGCATACAAGAAGGGGTCATGTACTTTTATATTGTGGATATCCAAGACCTAGTGATGAGAATGGTCACACACCTAGTAACCAAAGTTAACGAACAAGAGAGATGGACACAAGTGAAAAATCATATCTCAATGTTTGTAGAAGGATATCGAGGGTGCCAGCTACAACTTGTTTGTGTACATCATGGATGAGATCATCAACAATGCGTAGGAGGGTGACAAGATACTTTTTGCAATGTCCTCTTAACTATTGTATTTTCAGATATCGGAGTGCCAGATGTAGAAGATAAGTTCGTGTGGGAGTCCCCAGAGGAAGACCCATCGCTCGTAAAGAGATTCAAAAAATAGACTTGCGATAGCATGATGGCTATTCATAAGGCACATTTTGAGAAATGGTATACGTGCTTGAGGAATACATTTGGGGTAGAGTGGAGGATCCAGAACAAATGCCAAAGCTCACTAAAGGATAAGTTGAATTCCCAAGTAAACTAACACTTCTCCATTGGTAAATTTAGGTTGGTTGATGAAAAGATGAGCCCTTGGTGTAAAATTCCATTTTTGTTAGTACTCGGTACTTCTAGGGTGGGGTAAATAGATTCAAGGAATCCAAGAAACTGAAGTTTGACCTTCGATGTTTGGATCGGGACCATGAGGAGATGTGCAAGATGTTGGTCTACCCCAACAAGCATGCGTATGTGGAAAAGTACGTATCACATGAAGTTTAGATGATGAAACCTCTTACTCTACCTATTACAGGGGTCTGTGGCACATGTATACCTTTGCATAAGGCCCAAGTTTGAGAAGGGCACTTATCTTGAGAATGAAATAACTATACTTGAGGACCTAAAAGGTAGGAAGAATACCATGCCCAAGAAGAAGGAAATGGAAGAGATAAAGAAAAAGGCACCAAGTGTCCAAGATACTCAAGTGGTGGGTACCCGGGAACAAGCACTAGAACAAGTACTTACACACATAGGAAGAGGTCACCAGTCAGAGAGGAGGTGCTAGAGAAAGGAAAGCTTATCGCAGAGGAGAAATCACCAGAGGAGGAGGAAGAGAAAGTATAATCTCCTATACTGGAATCCCCAGTTAGGAAGAAATAGAAGGTAATGGAGGAAGTTGATTCAAAGGAAATAGAGAGCTTGGAGAAATACATAGGTGAGAGGGATGACGATGAAGAAGATGATCTGAAGGGGACCAAGAACCACTTTTTTTCAGCGTGCACGATTCAGAAGAAGAAGGCAAAGAGGAGAAGAACGACTATCACTTTATGTGAAGGAAGGGCAGCCAAGAGGAGGAGGGCACCTAGGACATGGGAGAAGGTGAAGAGGTTATCACAAAGAGTTAGAGGACTCCAAACCTCACACAAGACCAAGTAAATGAGGCAAAGCAGAAAGTGAAGCAATAGAAATCATTGAATCCTTTTTAGAATAAGAATTGGAGTGCAATGCTAATCTAGTGATGAATGAAGATAGGGAAGAAAGCATAGGGAAAGATCATGGTAGTGTGGGAGGTCCTAGTCTATCATTAATTATTTGTAAAGGCACGCGCACAAGCATAAAGTGCATAGAGATCAAAATACCAAGAATGGACTACATTGATGATCATAACAACGTATTGCGTGGGTGCTTCCAAAGCACTGAGTACTAATGAGATCAACTCTTGGAAATGAAGTCATTTGATGAAGAAGGTGCATACCCTCAAACAAGGAAAATGCTTTCGTGGGAAATTGAGTCCCACATCGATGAGCCAGAGTTTGAGGTAAGCCAAGGGGCACTAATGAAGATGCCTAAATCAAAAGGAGACAACCCCTTGGTGAGTTCTCAAGCAAATTTCAAATGAACAAGTCTGTAATGATTTAAATAAGGTCTCAGTTAAAATGGAAGTTGGGTTATTTGGAAGGAATGATAGGGTAAAATTTCTAGAGGTAGAGCTAGAAAATAGGGAAGAAGAGCTAGAAGAGAGCACCAAGAACTTGAAGCAGGAGGAAATAATTAGTGTGCAGCTAAAGCATGAACTTAGGGAAGAAAAGGAAAGATGTGTGAGGTATACAAGAAGGTATAATCCATAACAGATGCCATTGTTTTGAAGAATCCAGACCTAGCACCGCCCGCACAAAAGTATGGATCTTCCCTTGAGTTCCTTGAAGACTTAACACACATCCTCACCATGGAAAGGTAACCTCTAGCCTTAGAATCTGCGAAATAAGTAGCATCGTTCTGGAGGAGGGAAAATTAAAGGTTATGGAAATCATTTCGAGTACAACAAGGTACTTGCTGATGTGAAAATTTCTACCCATACTATTGAGGCCACGTATGATAGTTGCGTAGACAGAGATAAAGTGGCGAGCATTTTGGTTGCCACTCACAAGGTAGAGCTCAAGGAATTCCAAGAGAAGAAAAAAGGAAACAAAGGGGAAGCGAGAGGATCCTATCCGAGGTCGAGAAAAATTTAGAAGCTATAGAGACCTTACGAGGTACAATTAAAAATAGATGAAGGAGTTATACCCATAGATTACAAGAAGGATGGATGCACTTGAGGAAGTGGGCAAGGAATTGGAAGGAATGGTTGAAACATTGAACACTTGAGGAAATGGACTAGGTTTTGAGGAGGTAAGCATCCTAGTTGGTGACCTCTTCTAGAGAGCACAAAATGAAGTTAATGCCTAGAATAAGTTGGAGGCTGACTTACAAAGATATTTTCCTATCTTGTTGCAATAATGACAACACTTCCCCATTCTTTCATTTGTCTCATAATTATTCATTCACTTAATCTTTTCCAAAGGCATTAAGCCTATTGTAATTCTTTCTTTAAAGAAGTGTTCCTATGGGCGGAGAACAGGTAAAGTGTGGGGTGATGTTGGGCCATTGAAATATTGACTAAGTACAAAAAGGTGCATGGGCACGCAAGGCCTAAGTTGAAGGGTGGCGCGTAAGAAGAAATCACACAAGGAAGGGTTCTAGGAGGGTTTTAGAGGAACCATGTTACATCCTTGGCAGAAAAAGGTCTCGGGACTTATCCGTATTTGGAATTTTGGGTAGAACATGAGAAAATCATGACCCATCTGCGCATGCATGCGGAGTGGATAAGGTGCCGACCTTACAACAAGCTAGCCTAGGAAGGAATATGCCCTTCGATGGAAGCTTCTAGAAGACCATCATGGAAAAGATTGGAGATCTTAGGCCTGGAGGATCATGCTCCCATGGAGGACTACATTTAGACACTTAGTCTTTGGATCCGAGGCCACATAAGGATGAGTTGGAACTTTGGGGTGCCTATAAATACAAGCTTCTGAAGAAGAAAAAGAGAGAGATCAATAGAGATCGAGCTCTGCAGAAATGCCACAAGGAGTCATATTGGGTTGGGTAGATGAAATATAGGAGAAGGATGTATCAAGGGCTTTGGATTGTAAATTTTCTTTTTGAAGAGCTAAGGAGATGGATCCAGTTATGATGCATGACTTGATCTACCATAATGTAGTGTTTTTGTAGTGAGTCTAATGAATTTAATGAGGTTACCATTATCGAATATGATCCTTCTTGGTTTGGATTCATACATGATTCTTCATAGTTCTTTTTCATTTATGTTTATAAGATGAATATGAATCCCTATGCATTTTATTTTTGTTTTGATTTATTTCTTTTAGTATGTTAAAGTATCTCTGTTTAATAATACTGATGGTATAGATCCATTCGATCTCTATGATGTTTGCATGTCTTATTCCGACTCAATTTCTTTAAAGTTTGGATCATAGATGATGTTTTCCCACTCAAATCACATAAAGAGAGACTCGGTGCCGCACATGCCTCGGGTGGGCACCCGACATCCCGGCCCAGGTGATAGGTCGGGATGCATGGGATTCCCTTTTTCTTTGGTGGGTGTAAAATTGACTCTGATCACAATAGGATAGGCTATAGTTGGATCTAAAGGATGAGGTGATTGTCAAGGTATTGGGACTAGTCATCGGTCGATTTAGAGTTGTTTAGGTCAATTGGTAGGAGGTTTTTTTCTGTTCTTAGGTAGGGTATAAAACACAGAGACCGATGTCGTCTAGTATGCCTAGTGAAAGTTTATGTAGAACCGATGATGGTTATGGGTAACCGGCATCGGTAAGGTTGGGATGTACAAAACTCAAAGAGATCTAATTGCAAGGTTTGATATGGGATTTGATAGATATGGTAGGGTGGATAAGGAGGTTTATAGAAGTCTTAGGTGTATTCAGGGATGAACATCATGTAAGGATGGGTGGTTTGGTGGTGTGGGTAAGGAAATGGTTGGGTTATAGGTTGGTAAGGGATAGGAGAATGAGCATAAAGTGTAGATTAATAATAAGAGTAACAAAAACTAATAATTTAAATAACAATATTGGTTAGGGATACACTTACTTGTGATGTAGACTTGATGGCTAAATGGTAATGGTAGTTGATCGGAAGGCTGATATTTGGAACCATAGTAGTGAATCTGAAATGCTTCCATGAGTGCAATGCTTATGGATTTTTCCTAGTGTTGGTGTGAATGTCTGGATGCATGAAACAACTTCACAACAATTTAACAACTCTAACCCGCATAACCTCTTTCCAACACACATCCTTCATTAAAAAAACAAATGACTTGATTTTGGAAGGGGTCTAGGTGAGGTGAGAACTAGGTAAATTAAGATAATTAAATAATGAAATTTTTGAGGATGAGAATTAATTTAATGGAAAGTTGTGAGGATGAGGTCTATCTCATGAATTTAGAGTAGAGTTTTTGGTTGGGAAGGCTTCCTACGAAGAAGGAAATTATAAAGGTGAAGTTTTAGGTAATGTTATGGTAGGGGTGGTCCGTTCTTTGAGGCGATGAATGAATAGAGATAACTAGTTGGGTACCAACTATTAATACTCTAATCATGTGATCATTGACAACTTTTGCAGGTAGGATGTTGTTTAAGAAAATGTATATATTCCAATTTGTGCGGTTTGGAAAAAAGAGAGAAGAAATAATGTGCTTTTCTATGATTAAGTTATGTCGACCATCAGCTAGGCATGACTTTGAGTATATAGCTTTCCCTCATTTTTAATGTGAGATAAAATGCAAAAAGTAAAATTTAATGCAAGTGTTTTAGGTCCAAATCGAAGTATGATATTCAATGTAGGAAGTAGTGAACAAGAAGAGGGATGCTCTTTCACTACTACAATACTAATGAAAGAAAAGAAGTATTCTTTTTATAGCACCAAAAACATGATTTTTTTAGACAATAGAAAGCAGAGGAAGATTAAAGAGAGGAAAATTAATGTGTAAGCTTTTGGAAGGAAACAAACACAAAATTTTTACTTGGGAGTGAATAAAATGCAAGGAACCCCAAGCTGGTCCCCTTTGGGCATGCCAAATTGTTTCACTTTGTTTTCTTTAAGATTTTACGAAAAAAATAAGGGTGTGGGCCAAGGAGGAATACCTATTGCGATGGTTAGTTTGAAGGTAATTGCACGCATTCGAGACTTCTTGATCTAATGCTAATTTGTATGAGATTATTATTGGCTAGGAGGAACAACCTAAAATACACAACAAGACAACAAGAAAGAGTTAAAAAATATATGTCAGTGGGCTTCCTAGCGTGTGCTAGATCCAAGAAGTGTGATACTTCCTTGGTGGTAGTCAACCCACTATTTAATACAATTTAATGCAAGAAATGACATAAATAAATAAGGTTCTATTGTAGTTGATATGATTTAGGTATCTCATCCAAATACAATAAGAAAATATAACATAACAAGCCTATGATCAGATATGGAAATAAGGTAAATAATTAAGGTGCTGGAACATGTCAGGGTCAGATTCTAGGTCACTTGAGTCACTTGGAAAAGGTTATTGGGATCTGCAGTATTAGCAGTGCAAATATGGAACACCAACATCGATCTGGTATGTGGCGATGGTTTAGTAAGAACCGACGAGGGTTCTTTGCGGGATGGTAATAAGTCAATAGTTCATGGTTTTAGGCCTTTTCGAGACTAAAGAAAGATGGTAAGGATTTGGTTTAGGTGCGGGAGAGGTGTTGGGAATATTCAAAGGTACTCAAGAGGAGACAAAGGTTATTAAAAGGGTTATGATGATGGGGATTGTTGGATTTAAAGGAAGACAATAGTGGTGGGGTAAAACTATAAATGGTGGTTGATAAACAAAGGTTAATAACTCTTATAAACTAAATAGAAATGAAATGGTGTAGTTTAGAGACACACTTACTGCTATGTAGGTTCATTGGCTAGGTGGTGGTAGCGGTTGATTGGTGAAATTGTGATTAGCATCATGGTAGTGCTTCTGAATTCTCTTGTGATTACAAATACGTTCTAATCAATGGTTGTCCTAGCTATGGATGCCTAGATGTGTGAATATCTTTGTTTCTTGCTTGCATGTCAATATCCTTTGCTCCAAAATTGAAGAATGTTTCTAACCTCTCAAATAAGGTTACCAAAATGGTCATGTGGTAAGCTGTTATCCAAAATTCACCCTCGAGGTATTTTTGATAGCATACATCAAATTATTTGGTTCCGAGCAAGTAGAATTGATTCAAGGCCCTAAATCATGTTTTGGAGGTCCCCTTGGTTTCTCTCTAACTCCCCCATCCAAGAAAAAAATCCAAAAAATTAGAAAAATTTGAAAAAATCCAAAAATTGAAGTCGCAAGCTTGTTTCAATGCATTACGGGTCTAGGCAGTGCGGATCGTGCGGTGCGAATCGTACCAAGGTTCTTCGTAGCAGGTTTAGAGCTGAAATATAAAGGAATAGGCTAAATTAGATTTTAATGTCTCGAGACCACGCAAGTTCAATAGGGACAAAAGTATGCATGGGATGTCTGCAAAGCCGAGATGGCAACATGCGGTAAAAATTAAGCAGTGGAATTTTTGTCCCTTACGATCATGGGACATCCGGGACACTGATAAGTGCGTGCGGGAGGAAAAAATATGATTTTTCCACAAGTTAGTGCATTTTGGGTGGCATGTAGAAATGTGTCAGGACAGCCAAAACAAAAGTACACATGGGACATGCAAAGGCAAAAAACCGTAAAAGGAACCATACGTTGCGGCGAATGTGGAGGTCAACGGCCCTCACGGCCCGATCAACGGCAGATGATTGGGGACAAGGAATCTGAATCGGGCAATGCAGAGATTTTTTTTCAGGACAACCGGGACACACAGACCCAATTTTTCCAAAATAGCCGCAATGAAGAGAAAAGTCAATGTTTGACCTCCCAAACTTCAAACAGCCATAACTTTTGACTCCGAGCTCTGATTTTCATAAAATTGGACTTTTTGGAATGAGCATGACATCCTGTGCATCACAAAAACTAGATTTATTAATTTTTATGAGGGTATATATATTAAAATAAAATAAACATATTCAGCTCTAGTCAATTAATGCTCATTCCCGTCAAATGACAGAAAATGCTTGGCAAACCCAAAATAGCTACTCGCACTCAAAAGGCCATAAATTTTGCATTTCTCAATGAAATTGCACAAAATTGGTACCATTAGAATTGTGTTTCTGATCCCAATGCACAACAATCAATAAATTTGGGATTTTATGAGAAATTGATGGATATTTTTCATAAAATGTGGTCGGAGTTCATGACAGTGTTTTATTTGGTAGTTGGGAGTGCAATTAAGAGGCATGGTCATCATTCTTTCTCTATTGTAGCACCTGGGATAGTATGGGGAGCATTTTACAAGTAACATACAATCATTTCACTCCATTTAATTCCTCTTACAAGTGGTTGAAGGATAGATTTCGGGATTTCCATTTTCCCTTCTCTCTCTCTTCTCATTCTCCTATAAATTGAAGTGTTAGGCTCATTAGAAAAGGATTTAGTTTTATTGTAGAAAATCTAAGTCAAAATTGCTTTTTGACGCCAATGTATCTGTAGGCCCTTTTAGTGGACTCCTTACATGGTGATCCAGGCCCTTATCTTGTAGTATATTGAAGCTGTGTATATCATGAATATATAAAATACAAGTTTGTGGATGCATCTTCCCTGCTATGTTTGTTTGCACTCTTCTTTCCCTTTCAACCTTCATTACAGGAATATTGTGTCTATTTTTATGCTCTTGCAAGGATCCATTATCATTTTCTATGTTTGAGATGTTGTTTTGAATGCATTTTTCTAGATTGTGGAGAACTGTTATCACCCCTTCTAGTGTGAACTTTGCTTCTGTATCTCACACATTGGAAAACTATTCTTACACCCTTGCTTTTACGGTGTATCACTACTATAGTGTAGGATTTCATTTTATGCATTATCTCTCCTTGGTCCCTTAGAAAATTTAGATTAGAAGCTGTTAGTTTTCCTGCATTAGAAGTAGATTATGGCGGGTAGTTTAGGAGCAAGAATCGGCTTTCTTTGGAGGTCTATCTCAAGTAGCAAGTCCCATAGCTTAGAGATAGTACCCATATTATCCAATCACACCATGAGCTCAAGTAGATGCACTTTTGTAAACATAAGGGTGCTTTGATTTGGTGATAATAGTAACCAATGATGGTTTACTTTTACCAACGTCGATTTGAGTTGACCAACATCGATTAAGGTGATATATTCTAGGTTACCTAAAATTATAGATTTTGTGTATCTTTTTCCAGCTTTTGTTTGTTTTTGTTGGGTCTAAATGGAACACTTCACTTAGATACATGGGAATGTGGTTAGAGGAAGAATAGGCATGTGCTTTTAGGGTTATACTAAGTCTTAGTTCATTAAGGTAACTAGGGATGAGTCTTATTTAAGGTGATATATTCTAGGTTACCTAAAATTATAGATTTTGTGTATCTTTTTCCAGCTTTTGTTTGTTTTTGCTGGGTCTAAATGGAACACTTCACTTAGATACATGGGAATGTGGTTAGAGGAAGAATATGCATGTGCTTTTAGGGTTATACTAAGTCTTAGTTCATTAAGGTAACTAGGGATAAGTCTTATTTAGTTATGGAAACATGATATGAATAGGTCTATGGCGAGGTGTCTAGGTAAGATCTTTGGGGTGAGGTGGAAATGGGTTTTAATTAAGGTAATTAAATAATGAATGAAGTGAGGATGAGTATTATTTTAATTGTAAATAATTAAATTAATATTAATGTGGGGTATAAGGGTCATGGTTAGGTGAATTTGTTTAAGTTGGCTATTCGAAAGGGAACCAAGGGGAGTGTGCCCCAATTTTTGTGTCTACAAACACGATCGATGTGTTACTCGGTCAAATGGCATGACCATATCCTAAGAATCCATTCGTGAAGGAATAGATTTTGTGCTCAACCACTCCTTCCGGATCTCTTTGGTGAAGGGATTGGAAAAGGATAAATTACACATACCACATTTAAGTCCCTATAGTCAACACAAATCCTTATCCTGCCATCCTTCTTAATACGATGATCATGGGGCTTAGCCATTATGATTCCTCTATAGCTTCAATGATGCCTTAAGTGATCAATTTTGTCTATCTCTTCCTTAACCTTGATGTGAAGATTCAAATTCATTCGATAGGGCCTCTTCTTGATTGGGTGCGCACCTTCCTTTAACTTTATATTCATATTCCCAAGGATTGATGAATTACTTTAAGCTCATGGTAACCACTTGGAAATAAATCACGAAACTCACGTAATATATCAATGATATTTGATAGTTCCTTCTTTGAGCAATAGTCTCCAATCGTGGCCTCTTTTTGTTCAACGCCGAACAAATGTTAACCTTCTTTATTTTCGAGGGGTTCATGGTATGCATGTGCTTTCTCATTAGCACTATCAATATTTTCACATGTACCTTTAGTATGGTTAACATCAAAACTCTCCATCTCTTCATCATCTATTACGTAGACCATATATATATTTTCTTTCTCCATGAATGCATGCTCAAGTTACATCTCTTCGACTCTTTTTCATCAAAGTGCGGGTCCAAACCATGCTCACCCAAAAATCTAGTATTATATCTTTTCCATGGCACTATTTCATATCGTTAGGTTCCTAACAACCTACAACGCCCTATCCATCGATGGTTTAGTACTACGATACTTGAAATCTTAGAGGAGATTAGTCATCGCCTCCTAGCAATTTTCTATCTGGTGGCACATCTTTGAGTGAATGTACCATGTGCACACATAACCTTACAAGGTGGAATAAAACTTATGCACCCATTAAGAAGGTTCAGTAAGGCCTTTGTGCCTTCCAGCCATGTTTTCTCACATGCTTGGATGTGGGATGAGGTGGGTTCCTTCGCATGGTAGTCTTGTATTTTAGTGGGTGTATTTCTTCAAGAGAACCTTCTAGAGAACATGATGATCACCTCATGCCACACAACAAGGCTTTCACGATGGGCCACCAAACAATGCATTGTGGTCCCAAGTAAGGTATAACTAAGCATCCTTCTTATTTCAACATCATTTCTCCATTGATTCTTTATTTCCCACAAGAAATCAATAGGGTTGGCCCTTCGAGAGTAACTTGGAAAATTCTTCCCTCCTAGTCACACCGACTAAGGCGGAGCCTTCGCTACCCCTTGTCATGGAGCCTCTTAGTTGGCACCCAATAGACTCATATATCCCGCATGCCCAATTGTACATGCCACACTAGTTGTATCACTCATACACTGATCATCCTTAAATTGGATAACTCCTCTATAGGGTGAATCATTTTAGGGTCCTTCATAGAGCACACATAGATCAGGTCAAGAACTTCTTCTCCCATAGGCTTAATATAGAGTGTTGAATTTTCATTGGTTAAGGGGATGATGACCTGTTCCTCCTTGTTTTTAAAAATTATGTATCCCTTAGTGAACCTTAGGTCAACATTATTCTTATAACAACAGGGGATCCCAAGTAATGCAGAAAATTATCTACCTCGGCTAGTGCCAAGACATCAAAATCCTGAGTGAGCTTTGTCCCTTGGATAGTGATAGTGACATCCTTCAAGACACCAATGAGCATTTCCTTTATCTTGTTAGCCATATACAACACATTCAAAGATGATTGTAATGTGGGCCTTCCCATTTGATGCCATGCATCTACTGTGAGAATATTGACTTACGTGCTTGTGTTAATGAAAATATTTCTCGAGAAGACACCCATCTACAAGAATATTCAAGTTAATCTCCTTGTAATAACCAAGGTTTTGGGGAGGAAGGTTGGCATGCAGAACCTGCCTCTCATGTCCTTCTCTAGTGCATGGTACCTTCTCCCATAACCATTCTCCTAGCAAGGGAATGATATTCTCTTACCTCAACATCTTGCATACTTCTCTAACCTCATCTAGATCCTTCTGTGGAGCCTCAACATTCTTCCTTTGTTCTAATTGTCTTGACTTATCTTTCAAGCATTGGATCTCTCCTTGTAGGCTTCGAATCACATCCATGGTTTCTTGTTATATCTGTTTTTAATGATTAGGGTCTAGATACTTTCCATACACCACCTCTTCTCTAATAACTAGTAGCCTTTTCCTTGGTACTTCCCTCACGTGTCAGCCTCTGCTCACGTCATAACTAGTACCGGCTCTAGTTCTGACTCGCGAGGCACACTTGACATCCATTGTGAATCGACCTTCCTCATGCTTACCATCTTGGTGCCCTTGTCCTTCCGTGGGTATTGCTAACTCATGTGCTCAAATAACTCGGGAACTCCTCATACTTATGTTTCTTTCCACACCAGGAGCATTATAGCATTAGGGCATTCACACTTATAGTGCTATTTAGACCCACAATTGTACTTGAGTTCCATGTAGGAACTCAATTCTTCCTCCTCCGTAGTTACTATGACCATGTAACCCTCCTCGTAAAGCTCTTCCATGCATTCCTCCATCCACGTGCCCTTCATAGGGATGACCATTATCTTTGGAATTTCTCACGAGGCTGGTCCGACACACACCAATATCAATGACGCGTCATGTATTTGGTCAATTAATCTACAATCCTTGGTGTCATGGGTAGTAGAGTGCAGATCTTACAATAGCAAGATAGATTTTTACAGATCACACACTAGCGGTGGACATATACTTACATCATGGTCTCTGTGGAAAATTTCAGTATACTATCATGGCACATACCGATCTCCTAGGGAAACTTTACATTATATGCCCGTCTACCTCACAATCTTTTCACCATAGACCACCTGCGAGACTCATGCGTCTAGTTCATAGACAACTTCTCTAGCTACTTCACCATTGTAGTAATCTAAGCCTCAAAGAAGGGGCTAACACTTTGGTATCCACACTTCTAAAAACCTCCAAGGCCTCGTGCAGGTTTGTGAAAGTCTTGTGCGTATGTGCTCTCCTAAACGGTCTTATCAATCCTCTAATAAACTACCGAGCATGCTGATAGGGGTGAATGTCTTATGATAGCTTTGATGAGAGAGTATATAAACATGCATCGTACTCCCCTACATTCTGTTCCATTCCTTTTCTAATATTCTTTAGAGTGTTGATGCTCTTTTGTTCAAACTTAGGGATATGAAATTCATCCAAGAAGTCATTCTCGCAACGTGGTGTAATCCACCATTGTCGATGGGGGTCGTACATTCGGTACTAACTATGCACACGTCCTTACAATTTTTTTGCAAACTAATTTACCTTCCACTCTAGGCTAGAGATCCCCTTCATACGCCATAACAATTCACATTTGTGTACATGCTCTGTAGCATCCTCAACACCTTTGTATTACGATAGGTGTACGAGACATCTCAAAAAAAAAACTTAATGAGGCGGTTGAATCCCTTGTCCACCTAAGCGTAACCTTCATTCCCTTGGGTGTTTTCTCCACCACTAGATCCACTATATCCACCAATTCATGTCTCTCATGATCCACCAAATCCCCGATCCACTAGGTCTACCAGTCCACCATCTCCTATACCACTAGATCCACCTCTTGTATCCGGTAATGGGCATGAATTGGTCGCGGCTAGTGTTCCCAATGTCCCATTGAACTGTGTGCCAATATTTTTTTATACTACATTGCTATCAAGATGTGTGTCCCGTGCCACTCCTAGATGTGATACCCATGCTTTATGTATTGGCAATTTTCCCAAACTTTATTCTGATAATATTCCTCCAAACATAGAAAATGATTATGCGGTCATAAATGTACCAAATGAAAAATTATATCTCCTTGGTGTAGATCAGTCACTCCCACCGATACCAACCTTTTTAGCAATACTTATGTCTTGATTTGGAAGACTAAGCATCAAGGGTTGGTCACCAGTTGGATTCAGATGCGTGCCGACGGATCTCCTTTCTTCGAGCAATGAAATCTCATCGAAGCTGAAGGGATCTCTCTTCGCACTTGCCGAGATGTGGTAAAGCCTGCATCGCTCGGGATCCACATCCTCCATGCAAACCTCAATTCCTTCCCACAATGTATACCTTCAAAAACCATCACCCCTACAACCTCGCATTGTTTATCCAACTCCCTCTCACATGCTTCTCTATACTTGAGTCCTTTGTCCTCTCTCTTTATTTAGTTGTAATGTTTTCCATCTTCCTCCACCCTAGCTTCATTTCCTAACACTTCGAGAATTTTAGTCTGGCCATAGGAATGCTTCCCAACTTATTGTAATGAGAAGGATCTTCATGGTTAAAGGGATATCACACCAAAATGATCCTCTAGGTTCCTTTAAGAACTCAAAGTCACTAACTTTAGGACAAGAATACGTAGAAATAACATATTCCAGGTATAACTAGTCAAGACTCTCTACCACCAATAATCAAGATCACGCGTCCTTGAGTTAGATAAGAATATTATATCATTTTATATTCATCTTGGGTCCAAATGTGAGATTTATATTATCATCTTCGTCTAGATGCATACACGTAAATCCATTCATACAACTCTACCTGGATAGCAAAAAAAAGATTTCATACAATTCATGATACATGTGTTATTCTACCCACTTGCGTGCATCAAGCTCAGTCCAAGATTACTAAATCTCTAAGAAAACCCATCCATCGTGCTCTTAAACCACACTTCAACACTTTGCCCAAGGTAAATCACTCTATCATCACTGAGATCATTCTAACAATAGCTTTGAAAATTTGTCTTGGAAACGAAACCAAGATGTAGTCATTTTTCTATCCACCTACTAACTTCTCACCACACGTGTGCCGACCTATCACCTAAGGGCAGAACCGAGCACTCACTCGAGGTGTGCATGGGCACCAAGCCGCTCCTTTATGTGAGCATTGTGAGAAGATATTTCCATGGTTAGAATATTAGTTACAGGGAAGTGAATATTCATGTAAAAGAGAAACATGAGCTATCATATCCTTATACCCAAGTATTTAATAACAAGACAAACATCATGACATGAAATACAAAGAACATATCTACCATGAAATATAAGGAAATAGCACTAGGGTTTACACCTATGAACTAAATATTCATAATAGAGCCATCTATTCATATAGATAATAATATCAATAACGACATCACATTCAAAAGGGTCATAACAAACCTTACATAACAAAGGACTTAAGACTTATTTATTGCAGATCTTTCCTAGTGTGATATTCTAACTATTCCCTCCCAGTTCATCCCTTACTATAGATTCTAACACCATACAGAGGCCTATTACATCCATTATACCCCTTAGCACTAATGCTCTAAATCCTAGCCTTACTGCAACATCATACTCTTGATGCATTCCCTTATGATCTTGCACATGCTTTCTATCATCTTCTTCTACATTCATGTGTATCTTCCTCACTCTTGAGAATCTCTATAAATAAGTTTAGCACCCACTTCCATGCCTTCCTCTATGAGTAGATAATTTGTCATGTGTTTGTGTGCTCCTCAATGGAGCATTCTAATCTTGTTCCAAGCTCTCCACTTTTGCAATGACGTCTTTTGGGAACCTTCCATGCGTGGAATATTCTTTCCTTAACCACAAAACCTCTAGTGTCGGCTCATCCATTCAACCCACCTAGTCGGGAAATGTTTTTCCCAAGTGCCTCTTGGAATGATAAAAATGGTTAAGTCCTTAGATCCTTTTTCATGCCATGTGCACGTGTCTTGGTTTCTCCTAAACCATTCAAAAACACTTGTCCTACACACTTTTCGCCATGCACCCTTCTTCTTCCAAGCCCCGCGCACACACGTGCCCTCCGGAAACAAGCCAATATTTTGAGGCCCGACATCCATATACATTAACCCTTCATTCACGGATCAGTTTAGATATTTTCAATCATGTCAACTCATATATGGTTTGTTGTTAAATTTTCCTTAATGATGTGTCTAACTAATTAGCACTTACTAAGAAAGAGTTACTCTTTTATCAAGTGGAATACAATCGGAAGGATTTGTCTAAGTGGAAAATAATGTTAATTATGAAATGATAATTTCATATAATATACTTAAATGGATAATTCTTTTTAATGTGGATTATTCAAAATTTTATTTTATAGTTGAATTTATATAATTAATATAATTTATATATTTAGTATGGTTTATCTTTAATTTAATTTTGGATTATTATTAATATAGAAAATATTTAGTTTTCATATCTTATGAGAATGTAAAAAAATGGGAAAGTTACGGTATTTTATCATATTTATGGTTTTATCTTATTATTTTTTAAAAATAAATTATTCACAAATTATTATATAATCTAAAGTATCTTATATTATAGTTTTAACTATTTAATTGAATTTTCAACAACTTCAATGGTATGGTGTCATTGACTATCAACTAATAATATTATTAAGTAGTTCATTTTGTCTATATTAATTTTAGTTGTGTAGATTATCCACAAGTACAATTTATAATCTAATAAATATTTTGGTATTGTAAAAATTTTATAATTTTTGTTTGAACCTTAACAATAGTGTAAAATTTTTGAATAATGATATATTATATAATTTTATTTTTGTTTGGACTAACTATTATTCTAATTTCAAAACTTGTTTTCATAGTATGAGACAAAAATTGATATTTTCACAATGAACTTTTAAAAATATGATAATTACACATGTTTACATTTGACTTTTTGAAATTGTGGAAAATTTACATTAAATTTTATAAAAATTATCTTATAAATATTTATAAGTCACATTTTTTCACCAAATAATTATTTTGTGAATAACATTGTGAATAAATAACATTATATTACATTTACACTATTAAACTACATGCTTATTCTTCACACTACAAAGTGCCCTCTTCCATTCTATAATCCACACCCACCGCGTGCCATTATTAGAAGAGGCATGTGATCATGGACACAAAGAGAAGGACACTCATCGTGGAGTAGGAACTAGATTGAGCCAAGCAAGCAATTGGATAGGAGCCAGGAAAAATTACTTAGACATAAGAATGATAGTATTTTTAGGATCACATACATGAATGTACCGTATGTATCTGTTGTGTCTCGAGACAAGACACCTATCTATGTTTAAGATAGTACTAGCGGAAGTAAAATTAAATGTATATTTAATTTTTATCATATGATAATTGTGAAGAGACATAACAAAGATGAATAATTATTGGAAATATGATAGAACAACATTGCAAATTAATATGAATGGAGAGAAAGAGATGAGGAAGAGAGAACTACTTTCCATTGTTATATTTATTTTCCCCTTGCCTTTTAGACTGAATATATGATCTATTGTTTTGGATTTTCATTTCTCCACATTTAAATGTATTTTATTAATCATCTCTTAAAGTTCCCTATACCAGGACATCTAAAAAAAAGATGAATAATTTTAAAACGACTTATTGAATTGTTATGCGAAGAAAATATTAAAAACATATAATAAATTATTAGGATAAACTTGAATCAAAGATACAAAAATTTATACTCCATCCTTAGCATGTTTTAAAGAATACTTTCAAAACATAGCATATATATATATATATATATATATATATGTTTTGATATTCATCAACTCCCTCAAACATTGTCTACATAGATGAAATTAATGAATTAAGAACCGTTGAGAAGAGTGTGCGAGAGAAAATATTGTTTGTCTTTAAAATCTTGCATAAAAAATAATTGTAATATAAAAAAAAAAAAGATTTGAACCGCGTAGATCAAGTATTTAGGATACATAATTGATTACACAAGCATTCATCTATATTCAAATAATATTATAGATATAAGGAAGTGAACACATGAGAATAATCTTAATATATTATTCTAATCTAGATAGTAATTAGGTTGTAAAATTCACATGCATAGGAGCCTATTGTCACACATAAAATCATCACTTTTTTACGATGCTTTGAAAATATGATAATCATAATAAGTGGTATATTATAAAAATTAAATTTTAATTTGCAATATTTAAATAAGACATAATTAAATACATGGATTTTAAATGCGTAGAAAATTATTGTTGTATTTTGATGCAACTACATTGATGTGGATCCAGTTGCAAGAGGTTGAAATACCTCCAAAACACACAAAAACAATTTGCAAATAAACCAAAAGCTTCAAAATAGCTTTCTTCTCATTCCAAAATCCACACTAATCTTTTACATTATTACAATCTTCCTTTTATTTCATATTATCTCTAAAAACCCTAAAATGAAAAAAAAACCCTAAAATGCCAAAAACATCTTAGATGTGCCCCAAATTTTTCATGTAAAATTTTCCTTCATAAATGAAGGATCAAACCAATTTTTGGATTATTCTATAAAGTGTACCAAAAGTTATTAAAACTCTACTTTCTAGACAAAAGAAAAAAATGTTCGGAACAAATTTTAGACCACTAGTACGAAGGAATCTGGACTTGAAAATATGAAAAATAGTTATAACCTTCATACTAAAGTTTTTTAGAACATATTAACAATCAATATCTATAACCCTAGAAAATTTCAAGATTATCCAATGGCGAATCAAAATTTATGACCTTCACAAGTTATGATCCCACATCATTCTCCCTAGTTGAAAAGTGTTCCACTCCTACGAATTCAATTAATAGAGTTCATCCAATTTTATGTTGTTAATATTTTTCAACTCCCACTCAGAATCCCATTATTTTATTCTTGTTACAAACCATCCTATTGTGACATGAAATATCTATTATAGCTCCCATGTCTAGTAGTGACTATCTTTTGGTCTAAGACACACATTACCCTTTCCTTTTTCTTCTTCAAAGATCGGCATCTGTTTCTCCCAATTTATTTCTTCCCCCTCCACAAAATTTTCATCATGACCTAGAAACTTATATAGCATGGAAACATTAAAAACTTGTGAAATATAAAATTTTAGTGCAACTTCACCTTAGAGGCATTATCACTAATTTTCTTCATAATCCTACATGGCCCAATCTTTTTGTACTTTAGTTTATTATACGTCCCTTTTGGAAACCTATCCTTTATAAAATGAAAGATCACCATATCTCTTTCCTTAAATACATTTATTCTCCTCCTAGCATCTCTGCATTTGCTTTATATTTCCCATTACTAACTTTCATTTTTCCCTCACTTATTCTTGCAATTGTAGCATGTGTTCTTTAAATGCTTCTACATCATCTTCGGTTTTATCTTAACTAGGTAGTACAATCAAATCTAGGAAACAATATAGAAAGGAGACCTCCGTGTTGACCTATTTCTTGAGATTTTATGAGAAAAAAAAACTTGTGGTAAAGCCAAGTCCCATTGTTTTATATTTCCTCCAACTACGCAATGTAGGAGATTTCCCAAGATTTTGTTCACTACTTTCGCCCTACTCATCATTCTGGGGTAATATTCACTACTAAGCTGTAGTTTTGTCCACATTTTCTCAACAGAGTCTTCCAAAGGTAACTCAAAACTTTGTGTCATCATACGAGGTGATCATTCTTGGAACTTCATGCAACCTAACCACTTGTGAAAAAATAAATATGTAACTCTTGAAGCATCATTATTTATCTTTTAATTAATCAAACGTGTTGGGCCCTTGAAATATTGACTAAGTATGAAGGTGCATGGGTACACGGGACCCCAGTTATAGAAGGGCACGCAAGGAAAAACCATGCAAGAGGAAAGAATTAAGGAAAAAATAGTGTGCATGGTGCATGACAGGAGATTTGGGACTTAGCCGATTTAAGCAACAAAGGTAGAACACGTGAAAAGTGTGATTGGTTACGTGTGGATAAGATGCCAGCCTGGAAATAGGTGGCCCAGGAAAGAGCATGCCAACAAAGGAATCTTCTAGAAGACCATCATGAGATGGAGTGGAGAGCTCAGGCCTAAGGAAACATGCTCACTGAAGGACCACATTCGACACTTGGTGACGGATTTGAGGCGTAACAAGGTGAGTTGGCAGCACGGGAAGGTGATAAATACAAGTGCCTATGGTAGGAAAAGGGAGATAGAGATAAGGAGACCAGGATAACATACACATGGGAATATAGACATGAGAGGAGAAGATAGGAGGGATACACACAGAGAGAGAGATAACATGGGTGAAGCTCTACAGGATTACTGCGAGTGGAACTTTGGTGCAGAAAGGAATGTACTAAGCTTAGCATTGTAATTTCTTTTTCTTTTTGGCTTAGTTATACAAGCCTAGTGATGTGCATGACTGTGGTCTGCCCTCTATGGCTCTTTGTAATGAAATGATGAATACAATGAGGTTACCTATTGCAATTAGATATGAATATCAGTGGGTTTTATGTATATTTCATTCATAGAAGTTCTCTTTCCTTTCATGCTATGAATGAATGATTGTATCTTTCCTTTTGTTACAATATATGTTGTGGAGTATATTAAAACACTTGGTCTGAAGAAACTACAAGGATCTAGAGGCCATTCTGAGCCCTATGATTCTTGTATGTCTAAAATTCTTTCCTGAATACTCTTATACTAATTATAGATGAATGCTTCCCACTAAAACTCACATAAAAGAGAGACTCGACACCCGCGCGTGCCTTGGGTGAGTGCTCAGCTTCTACTGGGTGATAGGCCGGTGCACATGGGATTCCTTCCTTTTATAGTGGGAGTAAAATTGACTACATCTTGGTTCCATTTCCGGGACCTCTTTTCGAAGTTGTAGTGGGATATAACATGCATCATGATCTGTGTAAAGAGTAATGACGGATCGGTTAACATTGGAAAATGTTGAATCATGGTTCAAGAGCATGGAGGATGAATTTTCCCAGAGATTTAGCACGAACTGAGTTTGATACACGTAGATGGGTAGAGGAGAATCTCTACCATGATCTATATGAGACTTTTTTGTTGCTTCCCAGTAGAGTTATTTGGGTGGCTTTCAACCTATGCATCTAGATCAAGTTGGCATTATGGATCATGGATATGGACCAAAGAAGACTACCAAAGGTTGCAGGATGCAGATCTGACATGGACCCATGCTATAGATCACTGGTGGGGAGGAGTACTAGCTAGCTACACTCTAGAATATGCCATTTCCATGTATTCTTGCCCAAAAATTGCTGAGTTCGAGTTTCTATGAGAACCTAGAGGATCATTTCTACATGTTATTCCTCTAGCTATGAAGATATTGATGGTTACCATGAGTTTAGAAGTGCTCCCCATGGCTGGCTAAACCATTCTGAGCATTGGGTAAGGAAGCTTGGGTGGAGGAAGATGGTAGATGATACGACAGAAAAGGAGAGGGAAGAAAGATGGCTCAAGTATGGTGAAGCGCGTGAAAGGGAGATTACTAGATGATGCGAAAGCTGCTAGTGTGATGGATCTATGGAGACAGACGTTATGGGAAGGAGTTGAGGTTCATGTGGAGGATGTGGAACCTAAGTAGTCTATGCTACCCCATCTTGGAAAGTGTGTGAGGGAGACCCCTTCGGCTTCTGGTGAGAGTTTGTCACATGGAGAAAGGAGAGTTTTGGCACATATCTAAACCCACCTAGTGACCGAGCCCTGGCACTTGGTTTTCCCAATCCAGGAAGAAGTATTGATCCAATTGAAACTAGTGGAAGAGACAGATCTGCGCCTAAGAGATACAATTTTACATTCCCTTCTTCTATGGCTACACATATTCTAGTATTCGAAGGAGTTTTTGGACAAGGGGCAAGTGTACAAGCTTTTGGTCTCGCATAGGGGAGTTACGTGAGATAAAGTAGTGGCAATGGGGTGCCATCACAGACCATTCGGCATATAGTTCGGTGGGACCATGGGGGCACTTGGCATAGCTCCTATAGATCCTATTAGACCCAGTGGTTTTGGTGGCTCTAGAGGTACAGGACCCGGTGGACTTAGTGGATCAGGCGGTAGAGGAAACACCGGAGGGAACCAAGGCTTTGGTTTAGGATAAGAACCCCAGCCACCACCTCGAGTTTTTTTGAAATGTCTCTGCATTTACTAGATTACATGGGCATTGAGGATGCTACGGAACATGTTCACAAGTGTGAACTGCTATGGCACGAAAGGTATCACAACCCCAGAATGAAAGGCTACTCAATTTACAACCACGTTGCAAGGGCGCACGCATAGCTGGTATAGAAAGTATGATCCTCATCAAACAGTGGTGGGTTACACTACCTTAAAGAATGCATTCTGACAGAGTTCCACATTCCTAATTTCAAGCAAAAAAGCATTAGCGCTTTGAAGGAGATACAACAAGGAATGGTAGAGAATGTGTGGGAGTATGATGCGTGCTTTAAAACTTTATTCTCCAAGTTATCATATGATATACATCCTTCTCAGCATGTACAAAGTGGTTTTTTGGAGGATTGATCACCCCTTTTAGGAGGGCCTTGTCTCATAAAACTTTTACAGATCCACGTGAAGCATTGGAGGCTGCCTTGTGTGCCGAAGCTATTAGTAGTATTGATATTGGAGTTAGCCCATTCTTGGAGGCTCAGATTGTTGCTATGGCTAAGCAATTGGAAAATTTATCTGCGAACTCGGTCCATGAGACTCGCAGTGGTTTGTGGTGCATAGATTGTGAGATAGAGGGGCACGTTAAGGATAATTGCCCCCGGAGGACGGTACACGCTGTGATGTTAGATTGTGAAATTTGTCATGGGGACCATGATGCCAGTAGATGTCCCTTGCTTCAAAGCATGCGATCAGGAAGAATGTATCCTATTATTGCAAGATTTACACCTCCACGACCTATGATACTAAGGAATGTAGGCTCATTTATCAGATACATGAGGCCATTGATCATGGAGTGCACCAAACCAACATTTCCAGTGGTTCTAAAAATTATGATTGCATTATGAGGAGCACGTAGATGGAGGCATGCATGGAAGAAGCTTTCAGGAGGATTCCATGGATGAGGTAACCACGAGGAAGGAGTGAATTCAAGTGATGAAATTTTTCAACTGTGGATCTATAGAACATTACAAGCATGAGTGCCCAGACTTGTTGTAGTGCTCATGGTGTGGAAAGAAGCATAAGTATGAGGAGTTCCCGAGTTATATGAGCATATGAATCAGTAGCACCGAAGGACAAAGGTGTTGTGATGGTCAGCATCAAGAAGGTAGACATACAATGGATGCCTCGGGTAACACGAGATGAAGGTTTGGATCCTGTCTTGGTAACAACAAGGGTAGAAGCCACACATGCAAGAGAGATACCAAGACAGAAGAGCTTGGTTTCAAGGGAAGAGGTCATTCATGGAAAGTACCCAGACCCATGCATTAGAAGGAGATATATCAAGACACCATGGATGTTATTCAAAGCTTACAAGGGGAGATCCAGTGTCTCAAGGAGAAATCCAGAAAGGAGGAACAAGGAAGGAGAGTCAAGGTGCAAAAGGATGACCTAGATGAGGTCAAGGAGGTGTGTAAAATGCTAAGGTAGGAGAACATCATCCCTTTTCTAGGATCTTGGTTGAGAGAGAAGGTACCACATGCCGGAGAAGAGCATGAGAGATAGGTCTTGCACATGAACCTTCCCCCTCACAGCCTCAACTATGACAAAGAGATTACATTGAATGCAATTGTGGATGGATGGCTCCTCAACAATATACTCATTGACACTAGTGTGGAGGTTAATGTTTTGACTTTGGATGTATGGCATCAGATGGGGAGACCTGCATTACAACCATCTTCAAATATGTTGTATATGGAAAATAATACTAAGGTGATTCCCATCGGTGTCTTGAAGGATGTAACTATTACTATCCAGGGAGCCAAGTTTACTGGGGACTTCGAAGTCTTGGTGCTCACTGAGGTGGACAATTTCTGAATAATGCGGACCTCTGGTTCAACAAAGGGTACATTAGTTTTGAGAACAAAGAGGAGTGGGTCATTATACCCTTGGTTGATGGGAAGTCAACGTACCCTACATTGAACCATTGGGAGAAGAAGTTCTGGATAAGATTTATGTGTGCTCAATCAGAGATCCATATATGGTACACCCTTATAACGGGGTTATCTAGTTTGAATATTCTCAATCAGTGAGTGATACCACTAGTTTGGCATGTGACAATTCAATGCATGGGACATATGAATTAATGGGATGGAAGTTGAGAGGATAAGTGAACAAGGTAACAAAGGCATGCATAGTTTGGTACCTTGGAGGAAAAGAACTACCCAAGTACTCAGGAGGAGCCTTCCCTGAGATCTTTCTATAGGAGATAGAAGCTTAGTGGAGGAATGAGAAGGAATGAAGGGAGATTTTGAGTTACGTCTTACTCGGCACAGCAGCTGTTGGTGGGCCATGCATCAGGAGAGCCTTTTAGAGTGGTGCGAGGTAAGAATTTCTCTCTATTATATTTTCTAGAAGTAATATACCCACCATCATCAAGGAGTACCATGGGAAGGAGCCCACCTCTTTCCATATCTAGGAGTGTGAACGGGTCTGGAGAGAAGGTGCAAAATCCTTTCCACCATCCCTCTAGGTGCACAAGTTGTATTCTACATTGCAAGGTTATGCACGTGCATGGTACATTCATTTGGAGACACACCACCAAACAAGGAATTGACAAGAGCTCATGGCTGATCTTATTCAAGCCTTTGAGTATCGGAGTACCAAGCCATCGGTTGATAAGGCCTTGTAAGGTATCAAGTGCCTTACCATGGGGGATAGTGCCAGAATGGAAGATAGGTTGTTGGAATTACTAGGTGAACTAGGATTGGAGGCACGCTTCAAAGAGATTGAAGAAACAAAAGAGTTACAACTTGAGCGCATGTGTTTGGAAAAGGAGAAGGGAAAGTTAGTATATGTGATTGATGGAGAGGAATCAGAGAGTTTAGATGTTAGCCATTCTGTAGGGACACGTGAAGTAGTGGATAGTGTAGATGCTCACGTGCATGCTTACCATGAGCCGTTAAAGACAAAGAAGGTTAACATCGGTTTAGGAGAAGAACCTAAGGAAGCTATTATTGGGGATTATTGGATGGAGAAGGAAGTATCAAAGATCATTGATCTATTGTGTGAATTCAAGGATTTATTCCCACATGGGTACCATGAGCTAAAAGGCATCCACCATTCCTTGGGGGAGATGAGGATAAAACTAAAGGAAGGTGTGCACCCGGTTAGAAAAAGGCCCTACTGGATGAATCCCAACTTACATGTGAAGGTTAAGGAGGAGATAGACAAGATGATAGCTTCTGGGATCATTGAGGTAGTGGAAGAATCGGAATGGATAAGTCGATGGTAATCAACATCAAGAAAGATGGGAAGATTAGGATTTGTGTGGATTATATGGAATTGAATGCAATTTGTGTCATTGATCCATTTCTAACCCCTTCACTGAAGAAATTTTGGAAGGAGTTTCTAGACGTGAAATCTATTCCTTTACGGATGGATTTTAGGATACCACCAAGTCCGGATTACAAAGGAGGACCAGGAGAAGACAACTTTCACCACCGAGTGGGGAAGTTTTGTATATACGGTCATGCCCTTTGGGTTGAAGAATGCACCTGTTGTCTTTTCATGCATAGTGGTGCAAGCATTCAAGACTGCATTGATAAGTTTCTTCAGGTTTATTTGGATGATTGGACAATATATGGTCTAGTTAAGGACCATTGTGACAACTTGAGATTAATGTTTGAAAGGTGTAGGCAGTTGAGGATATCCCTCAACATCAAGAAGTGTGTGTTTACTACACCCTTTAGGACTTTATTGGGGCATATCATATGTAAGGAGGGCTTGCTGGTAGATCCTACTAAAGTTGTAGTTATTGTGGGGTTAAGGGAGCCTACTAGCCAAAGCATAGTGCATGGATTCCTTGGGCATATGGGATATTACAAAAATTCATTAAGGGGTATGCCAAGATCACCACACCTTTAGAGGATCTGCTTAGACACAAAAGTACCTTCCATTGGGGAAAGGCGCAACAAAGGGCATTTGACACCTTAAAAGATAGGCTTATTACCGCGCCTATTTTATGATTTCCCTCTTGGGACAAGCCCTTCCATGTCCATGTAGATGCCTCAAGAACTGCCATTGGGGTAGTACTTGCATAACTAGGTGAGGGGATTGTTGATCATCCTCTCTGTTTCGTGAGTAGGAAGTTAACACCAGTAGAGTAGAATTATACCACAACCGAGTGCGAGGCATTGTCAATGATCTATGCACTTTTCAAATTTTGATAGTATCTATTGGCAACACCCTTTATATTCTACACTCGACCACATGGCATTAAAGTATTTAGTGAACAAGCTCATTCTTCAAGGGCACATATGTCGATGAGTGTTGTTGTTTCAAGAGTTTGAGTTCACCATTGTAGTGAAGCCTGGAAAAAGAAATTATGGACCTAATCATCTGTTAAGAATTAATTCGAGAGAGGACATGCAAATTAAAAGGAAGCAATGCCGAAACACAACTATTTAGATTATGGTGTGCCCTCGAATATAGAGGAGATTTCTGTATTTTTAAAAGAACATGTGGCACCGGATGGAATGAGGGCATTAGAAAAGAAGCAGTTGGCCATATGCATCGTGCCCTACATGTTGATTAGTGGAGACTTATACAAATTGGGATGTGATGAAGTTTTGCGTAGATGTGTGTTAGAGCATGAGTTTTGGCCATCATGGAGGAAGCACATGGAGGAAGTGTGGGTGGGCATTACATAGGTGATGCCACCACGTGCAAGATTTTAATGGCAGGTTTATGGTGGGAAACCTTATACAAGGATTATAGAGATTATTGTAAAGCATGTGACCACTGTCAATGCATTGGCAAACTAGGAAGGAGAGATGAAATGCCTTTGCATCCTATTCCTAGTGCGGAGCCTTTTGAAAAGTGGGCGATAGAATTTGTAGGACCTATTGCACCGGCAATGCATAGGATTGGGTCACGTTATGTCATCACTTGCATGGATTATCTCACAAGGTGGGTGGAAGTATCCCCGACTAAAGATTACACGAAATGACAATGGCAAGGTTCTTATGGGAGAACATTATCACAAGGTATGGATGCCCTTTGAGTTTGACTAGTGATAGGGGTACACATTTTCTAAATGAGACCATGAGGATCCTACTATCTGAGTTCATGGTGGCTCATCATAAGACTACGCCCTATCACCCACAAGAAAATGGAACTGCGGAAGCATTCAACAAAATACTTGAGTCATACCTTGACCAAAATATGTGATGTTGGAAGACAGGATTGGGATGACAAGGTATCAATAGTTTTATGGGCTTACAAGACTATGTATAAAAGACTAAATAAAGCCACACATTTTCAATTGGTGTTTGGCACAGAAGTTATTTTTCCGGTTGATTTTATGTTACCTTCTCTACGAATAGTGTGTGTAGGAGGATTAGCCAATGAACAAGCGTTGGAAGAAAGAATTGATGAACTAATGAAACTGGATGAAAGATGATCACTTTCCCATTGGAGCCAAATAATGGAAAAGGAAAAGAAAAAGGCTTGGCATGATCGCCATATTAGGAATAAGAAATTTGAGGTTGGGTAGATGGTGTTACTGTATGATTCTAAATTTTTGTGCCATCTGGGAAGTTGAAAGTCCATTGGTTAGGTCCCTACACAATCTCATACATCCTTGATTCGGGCATGTGCATGCTATTACAAGCACTGGATGGGATGAAGTTTCTGGACACTTCAATGGTAGTAGGCTGAAGCCCTACTATAAATAAGTCTTCTTGGTGTTTGTAAATAAGGTAGTTTTTCCAGTTAGTTTAGAATTTTCCTTTATGCATTTTCCTTTCCTTGTGTTTCCCTTTCACATTGTTGTTGTTTTTTTGTGCCTTGGGCACCGGTAACCTTATTGCTATTTTTGGAGAATTTATGAGTGCGTAGAGGACCATGCATCATTTAAGTGTGGGGTGGAGAAAAGTGAAGAAGCACATGATTAAAAGTACCAAGGAAGTTATGTTGAAGAGCCTTGTTGAGTAGCCCGGTTGAAAGAGAGATGAAGAGAAAAGATAGAATGGTTGGTGCCGGGTAAAGCTACTTGTAGATCCCATGTACAAAGGAAAAAGAAGCACATTTAAAGCAACATGAGGTAGGTGAAATCAAGAATATGGACAGAAGAATTTCCTTCGCATGGTGTAAGTTGAGCACGTAAGAGTCTCCTGTCAGGTTGGTTTGGTTGCATGCCAGAAGGTTGGAGGAGTTTTCACACAGGAAGGGCATGTGAGTGAAGGCATTGAAGATGGGTTTTGTTTTAAAAATATGCATTAAATGAGAAAAGTATAGGGTAGGTAAAGTAGCATTTAATGACCAGAAAAAGGAAAAACTATAAATAGAAGGTCGGGGCACTCTCATTTTACTTTGTAAAAACAAAGAGTTGGAGATATAAGTGAAAGATATAAGCTAGGGATTTTTCAGATTCAATCAAGGAGAAGATCTATGTGATTAAAAATGTAAGGAGCTAGTTTGAGATTGTGAACCAGAAGGAAGGAATTACACGGGTGTGGAATGAAGTGAAAAGATTTGTCTTGTGAAGAATTTATCAAAGTTAGGGTTCAACAAACTAGGGCACGAGTTTAGGAGATTTGTATCACGGATCTGAGATTGAAGGTTGGGAGAAGGAAAGCAGAGTAATAAGGAGAGGATTGGAGTGACACAATTACCTCAACCATGGCACCGAAGAAAGGGAAGGGAAAAGCAAAGGCTAAACAACCAGAACCCGAGGTAGATACAAACAAAGAATGGTATGTAGAAATGTAGTACCCTAAAGAGTGATGATGGGGAAGGAATGGGAATCCCATTTGAGAAGCATACCAGTCAGTGATTATAATCACCACACCAGCACTATAGAAAAAGAGATGGCATTAGAATTGGTATGCCCAACCAACAAGTGAACACCTGAAGGGTTACCTATCTACAATGATGACATGAAGGTCAAGCTGGCGAAGGCAGGGTTGCTGCAACTTTATGAGTTTCCTTATTTTGGGAAGCTAGATCACTTGTACCAGTGGTTGATGTCTCGGGTACACGAGGACTACTTCCACTTTGTTGGGTGCAAGATGCGTGTAACTCCCTAGTTGATTGCATAATTTATAGGCCTCATATGTGAGGGAGATAGCCTGGAAGATGACCTTGGTGATAAGGAGGCTATTCAGAGACCGTAATCAGAGTATTCTTGTAAGAAAGGGTCATGGTATTATGACATCTTAGACATCAAGGACCTAGTTATGAAGATGGCCGTGCACCTGGTAATGAAGCTGAATGGCCAAGAAAGGTGGATGCAAGTTAACAAGCCATGGCTACATGTCTGTAGGAAGATTACAGAGGGGACTATTTACAACTTGTTCGCATACATTGCCAAGGAAATTGTAAAGTGCGTGAAGGAAGGGGATAGGATCCTCTTTGGAAATGTCCTACTCACCATAGTGTTTATAGAAATTGGAGTGCTGGATGCACCCGAACAAGTTTGTGTGGGAGTACCCAGCCGAAGACCCTTCACCCACGAAGAGGTTTGAAAAATATGCATGTGATACAATGATGGCTCCCCACAAAGCACGGCTTGAAAAATGGTATACACGCTTGAGAAATGCATTCGGGGTGGAGTGGAGGATCCCTGAACAACTCCCAATAGCCACACAAGGAGAAGTTGAGTTCACTGGTATACCAGCACTACTGCTTGGGTAGGTTCAAACTTGTTGATGAATCATGGAGCCCTTGGTGCAAGCTCCCTTTCATGTTCACTACCTAGTACTTCCAAGCGGGAGTGAACAAATTTAAAGAATCGAAAAAGATAAGGCTAGAGCTAGGAAAGTTGGACAGGAGCACAGGGATATGAGGAAGAAACTGAACTATCCTAGAGGTAAAGTGTGCATACGTGGAGAAGTACATGTCACACGAGATCCATATGACTAGGCCAATAACACTTCCTATCGCTGGAGGATCTACGACATGCGTATACATGTGCATAAGGCTGAAATTCAAAAATGGCACATACTTGGTGGATGAGATCTCCATACCTAAAGACCCCTTGGGAAAGAAGAATCCAATGTCTAAGAAGAGGGGTAGAGGAGAGGAAGGAGCACCAAGTGTACCAACTACTCAGACAGTGAGCATGCCTTCTATGAGCGTCAAGCCAAGCACCTATGTTTGGAGAAAGAAGTATCCAGTAAAGGAGAAGATGCAGAAGTAGAGGCACCTGAACAACCCACCACCATGGAGGAGTCACAAGAAGAAGAAGAGAAGGTAGAATCTCCTAACCAGAAGCAACCTCTCAGGAAGAAGCAGAAGGTAGATGAAGAAGCTGACTCGGAGGTGACCGACAAAAGCTTGGAGAGATACCTAGGAGAAGGAGAGGATGAGAGTGAAGGAGGTGGCGATGAGGAGGAAGAGCCAGAGAAAGAAAAGGAACCTTTGGAACCTCACATATTTAGTGTCTATGACTCGGAGGAAAGTGGAGAATAAAATAAAGAGTTCGTATTCATGTGACAAAAATGTGCACAAGGTGATGAAGGCACTGAAGATACAAAGGTAGATGAGAGGGATGCCAAGGCAGAGAGCCATGGGTTTTACCAAGGAGTAGATAACCGAAGTGGTAGAGTGAGAAGTGAAGAAGATGCTTGAGATCCTTGTAGACCAAGAGTTAGAGTGGAGTGCAAACATAGTGCTAAAGGAAGGGAAGGGGAGAGAGCGTTAAAAAGGACATGATAGCCTAGGAGGCCCCGCTCTGACAATTAGCTTCCCCAAAGGCACGCGCTCGGGTAGAAGACCTCTGGATGCGAACAAAGGCAAATAATGGGCTACGTGGATGATTCAAGGAAGGTGCTATGTGCACGATTCCAGAGCACAATACCCACTGAGAGACTTATCACCATGGGATCATTTGAAAAGGAGGGTGCGTACCCTAGGACCAAGAAGATGCTTTCTTGGGCATTTGAATCCCACATCGACGAGCTAGACTTTGAATTCTACCAAAAGATGCTTATCATGTTATATAGAGAGTCTAAGGGAGGCAACCCCTTAGTGAATGCCCAGGAACTCTCAGATGAACAAGTTTGTAATGCTCTAAACAAGGTTGCGGTGGAAACAGAGGTAAGACTATTCACGCAAAAAGATAGCATAAGGGCTTTAGAGGGAAAGATGGCCAAGAAGGAGGAAGAGTTGGCTAAGGTGGCCATAAGCTTAAAATAAGAGGAATTAATTAGTGCACAACTAAAGTGTGAGCTCAAGGAGGAAAAGGAAAAGGTGTAGGAGGTCTACAAGAAAGTAGACTCAATAAAAAGTTCCATCATTTTGAAACACCCAGATCTAACACCTATCCCTTAGAGGTATGCATCGACGCTGGAATGCCTAGAAGACTTAATGTGCATCCTCACCATGGAGAGGTGACCCTTGGCATTGGAATCTATGGAGGAAGTGGCCACATGCCTAAAGGAGGAGGACTGGTTAAAAGTGATAGCACTTGTTGCCGAGTACAGTCAAGTACTTGTGGAGATCAAGGTCACTACCTAGTCTGTAGAAGCCACATATGACACATGCGCAGATCGAGATAAGGTGGCAAGCTCTTTGGTTTCCATGCTTGAAGTAGAGCTGAAGGAGTTCCAGAGAAGAACAAGGGGAATAAGGTAGAAAGGGACAAGGTTCTGGCTGAGGTAGAAAAGAAATTAGAGGTGATTGAGGCTTTAAGAAGCTCAACTAAGGCCCGATGAAGGAACTGTACCCCCAGATTACAAGGAGAATGGACAAGCTCACGAGACCTGGGTAAGGAAATGGAACAAATTGTGGACACCTTAGGCACCAGGGAGCTAGTCTAAGCTTTGATGAAGTAAGCACCTTGGTGGGCGACCTCTGTCAGAAGGCACAGAACGAGGTCGATACATGGAGTAAGTTGGAGGTAGACTTATGGAAGGACTTCCCTAGCCTTTTGATTTAATGTCCCCCCCCATTCTTCATTCTTTCCCCTATTCTTTCATTCCTTATTCATTTTTGTAATATTTGTCTACATCTTGGTTCCATTGAACCAACTTGCACCTTGGTCAAGTAAGATGTTTCGAGGGCGGAGAACAGGCGTAGTGTGGGGTGATGTTGGGCCCCTAAAATATTGACTAAGTATGAAGGTGCATGGGCATGTGGGGACCCCAGTTATAGAAGGGCGCGCAAGGAAAAAGTATGTAAGAGAAAAGGCTTAAGGAAGCAAATAGCGTGCATAGCGTGTGAAAGGAGATTAGGACTTAGCCAATTTAAGAAACAAAGGTAGAACACATGAAAAGCATGATCGGTTGCAGCGGATAAGATGCTAGCCTAGCAACAGGTGGCCCAAGAAAGAGCATGCCAGTGAAGGAGTCTTCTAGAAGACCATCATGAGATGGAGTGGAGAGCTCAGGCCTGAGGAAACATGCTCACTGAAGGACCACATTCGACACTTGGTGACGGATTTGAGGCGTAGCAAGGTGAGTTGGCAGCACGGGAAGGTGATAAATACATGTGCAAGGCAAGGCAAGGTGAGTTGGCAGCGTGGGAAGGTGATAAATACAAGTGCCTGCTACAAGAAAAGAGAGACAAAGATAAGGAGACCGAGATAACATACACACGGGAATATAGACATGAGAGGAGAAGATAGGAGGGATACACAGAGAGAGATAACATGGGTGAAGCTCTGTAGGATTACTGCAAGTGGAGCTTTGGTGCAGAAAGGAATGTACTAAGCTTAGCATTGTAATTTATTTTTCTTTTTGGCTTAGTTATATAAGCATAGTGATGTGCATGACTGCAGTCTTCCCTCTATGGCTCTTTGTAATGAAATGATGAATACAATGAGGTTACCTATTGCAATTAGATATGAATATTAGTGGGTTTTATGTATATTTCGTTCATAGAAGTTCTCTTTCCTTTCATGCTATGAATGAATGATTGTATCTTTCCTTCTGTTACAATATATGTTGTGGAATATATTAAATCACTCTAGAAGAAACTACAAGGATCTGGAGGCCGTTATGAGCCCTATGATTCTTGTATGTCTAAACTTATTTTTGAATACTCTTATACTAATTATAGATGAATGATTCCCACTAAAACTCACATAAAAGAGAGACTCGAACCCGCGCGTGCCTCGGGTGAGCACTTAGCTTCCGCTGGGTGATAAGCCGGTGTGAATAGATTCCTTCATTTTATAGTGGGAGTAAAATTGAATACAAAATGTGCCATATTAGATAATTTATAAATCATGATGAAGATACAATCATTCCCTCATTGTGTGTTATGAGGTTCTAACACAAAATTCACACTTAGATCAACCCATGACCTTATAGGGAAAGGTAATGGCATATGCAGCCTAGTATTCTATGCATGAACCTCATCCATTTGGCAAACTTTTCATCTTGATAAAATCCTACTTATGTCCATATTTACCTTAGCCAATAATAGTTTTCTACCAAAAGAGTAGTTTTCTTACTTATATGAAAGTGTCAAGCCAACTCCTCAATATGAAATTATCCTATAATATTTTCTCTCCTTATACTAGTAGGGATGCAAAATTGTTTTCCTCTATAAATAACCATCCTAGATAAAATAATCAAGGGAACCAATACCCACTATAGGGTCCTTACATTGTCTCACAACATCACCAAAATTTGGATCACCTTCATACAATTCCTTAACTATCTCAAACCGTACTACTTCATTTTCCATTGTTATCAAAAGTGTTACACATCTACTCAAGGAATTGGAAACTTGATTTTGATTTCTTGACTTAGGATTTATGAAAAAGTATATTATTGCAAAAATGATTCCCTTTTTGCATGCCTAATATTTAGTTTCTTCTCTATGTTTTCATTCCTCAATACTTCATAGTCAAGAAAGAGTACAAATTCTTTAGATACCAGAGTATTGCCTCCAACACCTTAATGCCTAAACAATAGCATAAAATTCCACATCATAAGTAGAATATTTCCTCAATTTATTTATATTTGCACTTTGAAGAATGCCATAGGTCATCATTTTTGGATCAGTACAATTCCAATCCCAACATTTGAGGCATCACAATCAACCTATAATCCCTTGCTAAAATATGCTAATACAAAAACAAGTGCCTCTGAAACTTTCTTCTTCAAAAATTCCAAACTATATGTTTTTTATCTAGCTCCATACAAACTCCTTCCCCTTTGTACACACTATTATGGGTGTAACAATGCTACTAAAATTCATGATGAAATTCCTATAAAAAGTTTCCAATCCATCAAAACTACAAATCACTTGTCACACTCCTTGGATTAGGCCACGCCAAAATTGCCTTCAATTTTTTTCTCATTCATCCTCGACTCCATCCTATGAGATGAAAAAACCCAAAAAAACCATACTTTTATGATGAAATATACACTTCTTTAAGTTTTCATACATACTTTATTTACGTAACACTTCCAACACCAATTTTAGATGTAAAAAGTGTTCCTCCACCATCTTATTGAATATAAAAATATCATCAAAATAGAAAAAAAAATGACCATTGTATTCTTAGAGTACTCTAATCTTCAACCTCATAAATGTGCTAGGTACATTAGATAGCCCAAATAACATCACCATCCAATCATACAATCCATATTTTTTTCAAAGTCATTTTAATTTCATCCCCTTCATGGATTCAGATCGGTAGTACCCCTCTCGTAGTTCAATCTTAGTAAAATATCGGGCTCCTAATAGGACATCCATCATATCATCTAATATTAGAATTGGGAACCGATACTTAATTGTGATTTTATTTATGGCCCTACTATCCACACACATTTTCCAAAGTGTCTATCGATTTTGGGAGTCAATAGTGTTAGAGTTACACATGAACTCATGTTATCTCTCACTAACCCTTTATGCATTAGATCGTTACTTTCTTGTTCAACTTGTCACTCTGTGTCATACTCATGCGATAGGTTTCATGTTTTGGAAGATGTAGACAAAAAATATCACAATTTAGGTAATATCTATTCCCGATTGTATACTAATATTCATATGGTTCCTATGCAAAAAAAATAAATTAATTATCCCATATCTTTGTTCATATTTTCTTTCTTTCTATTGCCACTTTTGGTCTTGCACACCTTCTTTCTCAATTCGACCTTTGACCCTTTAGTTTCTTTGAGTCCTGGACATCAACACCCAACCAAGATGTTGATGCTAAGTTCCCGCATCCCCTTTGGTATCCCTTGACCTCTTTGTACTTTACTAACATCTTTTGGGTCCTTTCTATATACTTGAGCATCGTATCTTTTTGGAAGTTGGAATTTACTGAGGATGATTTCAAAATTAAAGAAAGGGAATCATATAAATATAAAGTTATGTGATCATAATAAATAACCAAGAACTAACCATTAGCTATCTCCAATTAAGTTACATCCATAGGATATTCAAGATCATTCAAGCATTCATTCATGGGAAAGGGACTTTATTATTATACACACACTTCATAGGAGGGGATTTTATTCTATTTTATGCACACATATATTACATTTATTTACATCTAGCTACTTTTCTCAATATCAAGTGTGACATATGCAAGAGCCACCTAGAGTATGATTCCACACATACAAACCTAGAATTGCATTAGGTTTATGATGTATTGTAATGCTCGGTCGTAAGATCACCATTGTGATAGCTTAGGACCATGTGACCCCTTATTTTACATATTTTTTTTTAGTATTTGATGTCTCTTTGAGGGTTTTGTAGGTTATTATTTCATTGAAGGTTTACAATGAACTTAATGATAATTGTGAGACATACTAGTGACAACAAGAAAAGGAAAATGAACATCTTACAACAATTCAAATATTGTTTTCTAAGAATTTTTACAGTCACAATCACCCATTACTAGTTTGTGGCACTCGAAGGTGCACCTACCCCTTTCTCGGTGCCCTTGTGTAGAACATTCCTCTAGATATTCATTTTTCTAAGCTCCATTATGATAATTTATGCTTTAAATTTTCTATTTTTCCATCTTTGTGTACCTTAGGATCTTTACAAACTACATAATTCATTTTATCCCTTCGTTGCAACTAGGGTTTCACATTTCATAGCTTAGTTTTCTTGGGTTATTTTCTTTACTTATTTTCATATTCCTTTACTTTTCTACAATATAAATTAGATATCCCTCTTCACAGGTAACCCATCTTGTAACTCATCCGATATGACATCCTTATATTGTTTTAAGTCCTTTTCTTCCACAAAATGTATATTAAACTCCTATATTTCCACCTTCTTTGACATCAGTACATAACACTATCAAACTTCTTCCATTTTTGTAAAAAAATTCTTTGTAGCCAACAAGCCCTCACTCTTCTCTTCTTCCTTCAAGGCTAACAAGACCACCTTTACACCATCTTTCCAAGAATTATATTTATTTTCCCTCCATCATGTGTAACCTTTCTATCATATTGTCAAGTCCTTTCTAGTAATATATGACATGCATCAAATAGGATACCATCACACCACACCTCATCCTTATAGGTATTCCTGATTAAAAACTTTATAAGGAATAATTTATCAATGGTTAGCTCATTCCCTTTCTTTAACCATGATATATGATAAGGATATGGGTACTTCTCATGTTTTAGACTGATTTTATCAACTATCATAGTTGAGACCATATTTTCACAACTACCACCATCAATAATAATTTTACATACCTTTCCTCTAGAGCTGCATCTTGCTAGAAATATATTTGTTCACAGCCAATAATTGGAAATAACACAATCATGTTCTTTCTCCCTCCTTGGGAAAATCATCATCTTCATTATCATGAGGGTTTCACCAAAGTCTATAGAAACCTTTATTTTTTCTTTCTCTTCAAATTCAACCAGATTTACTCATGGTTATTCTCCTCCTCATCTATCATGTGTAAGATAGTGCAAAGACTCAAAATATTTGTACCATTCTTCACCACATCGCTAACATGTTTACTTCCTTTGGGGAAATTACAACCTTATCCTCCATTATAACATATTCCCTTTGAAATACCCTACCTCTTTGGTAGTTACCATGTCTTTACTAGATTCTTCATTCCCTACTTTGCATTAGAGGATTCACCTTTTATAGAATCAAATCTACCTCTACCTCTCATTGGGGATGATGATGGCCCTCCCTTCACAACTCTTCTAAAATTATTCCTCTTCTTCTTTTTGGTTTCTTTCAATGTGAGTTGATAAACATCATCCAAGATATGTATTTAGAGCAAACTCAATTCCTCTTATATGGTATAACTCAACCCATTTATATACCTTATAGGCTTATGTTTTGTATACTCTCCTTATTTCACACAGATCGATAACTTTCAAAAATTCATTTATATAATCTTCAATGTTGAGATCCTTTTGTCTTAGGTTTTGAAACATTTAAAATAGTGTCTAAGTATAATCTAAAGAAAAAAATTCTTCCATCTTCTTTACCATTTTATTCTAGTTTCAATTTTTTTGCTTTCTTTTCCTTTGTCTTTCATTTTGTAGGTGTATAAATTCAAGTATCTCAAAATTATTGAATGAAAAATTAAAATTATTATCCTTTGAGATGGTTTTCCACTCAAATAAATTTTCCATGTGATTCAACAAGTCAATCAACTCCTCTGGCCGTAACCCTCCACCATAATCAGGAACATTAATCTTCATTCCATCATTCTTTCCCTCTAAAGCTTGGATCAATCTCTCCCCAAATGGTCTCTCATTCATTGTGTCTTCATCACTCCTAGTTTCTTCTTCATTTTCTCCTTCATTCATTAATAAAGGTACTTCTTCAGTATCACTATTTGGGTTTGCATCCCCATTTACATGTCTCCTTCTAAAGTGGATAAATTTGTTTGTGAACTCAACAAATTGTCTCTATAGATCCTACATATAACTATTCACCTGGGCATAACCTCCCATCCTACATCTAGCTATGCTTATATAAAATAGATGTAATAAATTACATAGACAAATGTATTATTTATATAACCTTAACTATTCCAAGAAGATCAAAATCTTTTCTAATACTAATTGATCCAGATCCAACCTGCAAGAGGTTGAAATACCTCCAAAACAAACACAAATAATTTACAAATAAACAAGAAGCTTAAAAATAGTTTTCTTCTCATTCACGAATCCACACTAATTTTTCAAATCATTACAACCTTCCTTTTTTTTCACATTAGCTTCAAAAACCCTAAAATGTCAAAAAAAAAATGACAAAAATCACCTACTAGTAAAACACCTCGAATATGCCCCAAATTTTACATGTCAAATATGCCTTTATAAATAAAGGCTGATTAATTTTAAAATGTGAGGAATAAGTGTAGTTAATATAATCTAGAATGACATGTAAATAGAGTAAATGAATGTAATAAACAAGTGTGATAAATGACTCGAGAAACTAATATAATAAAATTATAAAACCTAATGTGCAAGAAGAGTGAGGAAGTGACTCAACTGATTAGAGTGTGCTGGACTATGTTGCAAAGTAAAAAAATAATCTAGGAGTAGGAATGACTATGAAGAGGTCCTAACAACAATGGATTCGAGCTATCTAGCTGGAAATACTAAAGAGGGATGGGGCACTCGAGGGCACCATGGTCCTGGAGAATGGGTACATTGTTCACTCGAAAAAGGTTTGAAAGGTGTTCTAAAACCATCGATGTGTCTTTATTATATTCATTGTAACATGTTAGGTGTCATTGATAACCAAGATGAAATAAATACCTACAAAAAACCACAAGAAGTATAAAAACCCTAAAAAAGAATCGAAATGAATAGGTCATATTGACCTCAGCTTCCACAATAATGGGCTTACTAACTAAGCATTGCACTACATTACAAACCCAAATGTAGTTCTATTGTATCTGTGTGTATCATGTACCCTAGGTGCTCTTGTTCCAGTCACACTTTGTGAAATAGGGAGCAATAAATAGATGTAAAAATGTATTAAAATTGTGGATGGGATAGAGTATAATCTCCTCTTATGCTTGTGTGATGCAGATGAACCAACCTTTTCTTTTCGATGGAGCTAAGTGAATGCAAACCTAATTGGATGATAGTAGTGACTAGTTTTTGGTCCCTCATTATGGTCTCATAAATTTATATATATAGGGTTCTCTTGATCTAATTTTGTAACTAACCCCAAGATGGCTAACAAGACCACCTTTACACCATCTTTCCAAAAATTATATTTATTTTCCCTCCATCATGTGTAACCTTTCTATCATATTGCCAAGGCCTTCTAAGTAATATATGGCATGCATCAATTAGGATAACATCACACCACACCTCATCCTTATAAGTATTCCTAATTAAAATCTTTATAAGGAATCATTTATCAATGGTTAGCTCATTTCCTTTCTTGAACCATGATATACGATAAGGATATGGGTACTTATCACATTTGAGATCGAGTTTATCAACCATCACAGTTGAGACCATATTTTCACAACTACCACCATCAATAATAATTTTACATACCTTTCCTCTAGAGGTGCATCTTGCTTGAAAGATATTTGTTCGCAGCCAAGTTGGCAATAGAACATTCATGTCCTTTCTCCCTCCTTGGGAAAATCATCATCCTCATTATCATGAGGGTTTGAAAAAAATCTGTAGCAACCTTTGTTTCTTCTTTCTCTTCAAATTCAACCAGATTTACTAATGGTTGTTCTCCTCATCATCTATCATGTGTAAGATAGTGTAAACACTCAAAATATTTGTACCATTCTTCACCACATCGGTAACATGTTTACTACCTTTGGGAGAAATTACAACCTCATCCTCCATTATAACCTATTCCCTCTAAAATTCCCTACCTCTTTGGTAGTTACCACATCTTTGACCAGATTCTTCATTCCTTGTTGCATTAGAGGATTCACCTTTTTAGAATAAAATCTACCTCTGCCTCTCATTTCTTATGACGATGGCCCTCTCTTCACAAATCTTCTAAATTTATTCCTCTTATTCTTTTTGTTTTCTTTCAATGTGAGTTAATAAGCATCATCCAGGATATGTATTAGAGAAAACTCAATTCCTCTTATATGGTATAACTCAACCCATTTATATACCTTATAGGCTTATGTTCTTTATACTCTCCTTATTCCACACGGATTGATAGCTTGCAAAAATTCATTGATATACTCTTCAATGTTGAGATCTTGTTTTCTTAGGTTTTGAAACATTTAAAATAGTGTCTAACTATAATGTACAAGAAGAAAAATTTCTTTCATCTTCTTCACCATTTTATTCTAGTTTCATATCTTGTGCTTTCTTTTCCTTTTTCTTTCATTTTTTAGGTGATCCCACTAGATCAATGCATGTCTGTCAAAATTAGTGAATGCAAAATTAAAATTATTCTCCTCGAGAGGGTTTTCCACTCAAATAATTTTTTCATGTGATTCAACTAGTCAATCAACTCCTCTGGTCATAACCCTCCACCATAATCAAGAACATTAATCTTGATGCCATCATTCTTTCCCTCTAAAGCTTAGATCAATCTCTCCTCAAATGGTCTCTCATTCAATGTGTCTTCATCTCTCCTAGTTTCTTCTTCATTTTCTCCTTGATTCATTAATAGAGGTACTTCTTCAATATCATTATTTGGGTTTGCATCCCCATTTACATGTCTCCTTCTAAAGTGGATAAATTTGTTTATGAACTCAACAACTTGTCTCTATAGACATATACCTATTCATCTAGGCATAACATCCCATCCCGCATCTAGCTATGCTTATATAAAATAGATTTAATAAATTACATAGACAAATGTATTATATATATCACCTTAATTGTTCCAAGAGGATCAAAATCTTGCTTTGATACCAATTGATCCGGATCCAACTGCAAGAGGTTGAAATACCTCCAAAACAAACACAAATAATTTACAAATAAACTAGAAGATTAAAAATAGATTTCTTCTCATTCCAGAATCCACACTAATATTTTAGATCATTACAATCTTCCTTTTATTTCACATTAGCTTAAAAAACCCTAAAATGCCAAAAAAAAAAATAAAATAAATCACCTACTAGTAAAACACCTGAATATGCCCCAAATTTTGCGTTCCGAATATGCCATTATAAATGAAAGTTGATTAACTAAAAAATGTGTGGAATAAGTGTATTTAATATATTATAGAATGACATGTAAATACAATAAATGAATGTAATAAACAAGTGTGATAAATGACCCGAGAAACTAATATAATAAATGTTTAAAACCTAATGTGCAAGAAGAGTGAGGAACCGACTCAACCGATTAGAGGTGCTCACTAGACTATGTCGTAGAGTAAAAATAATACTCTAGGAGTAGGAATGATTGTGAAGAGGTCCCAAAATAATGGATTCGAGTTATTTAGCTTGAGTGGAATTACTAAAGATGGATTGGGGCACTCGTGGGCACCATGGTCTAGAGAATGGGTACCTTTTTTCATTGAAAAAGGTCTAGAAATAAAGTTTACGGAGTTCGAAAGGTGTTGTAAAACCATCGATGTGTGTTGCTTTATATTCTTTTACTTGTAGGTGTATTTGATAACCAAGATGAAATGAATACCTACAAAAACCACAAGAAGTATCAAAACCCTAAAAGTAATAATGTAAATGAATAAGTCGATTGACCTCGGCTTCCACAATAATGGTCTTACTAACCTGACCATTTACACTACATTCCAAACCCAAATGTAGTTCTATTTTCTCTGTGTGTATCATGTACCCTAGGTGCTCTTGTTCAGTCACACTTTGTGAAATAGGAGCAATAATAGATGTAAAAATGTACTAGAAGTGTGGATGGGATAGAGTATAATCTCCTCTTATGCTTTTGTGATGCGAGATGAACCAACCTTTTACTTTCCGATGGAGCTAAGTGAATGAAAACCTAGTTGGATGATAGTAGTGACTAGTGCTTGGTCCCTCATTATGGTCTCATAAATTTATATTTATAGGGTTATCTTCATCTGATTTCGTAACTAACCCCGAGATGGCTCACCACCAAAATGATAAAACTAGACATGGCTAAAATTTCTAAAAAGTGGTAGGAAAGTTCAAAAGGATGGTGCCTATGGGGCCCCTGTAGTTTCTGGGTTACCCAATCAAAGCTAAAATAACATGAAATGAAAAATGTTAACTAGGCATGCGGGTGCAAGAGGTCGGTAATGGCAAAAGAAAATAAAGTATGATGCCAAAAGATGGGGGTTTAATTAGTAATTTCTTCACTCAAAAACTTTTGAATCTTAGTATGAGACCAAGACTAAATGATTCCTAAATTTCATGATTTTTGTCAACAAAGGCTCTTGCCAAATTTCATCTTATTCTATAAAGCATAACAAAATTTAGTAATACTCTAAGTTTTATGTAGATACCTAAAATTAGCAACGCTTATTTTAGCACCCCTTCACTATCACATCATATCATATTATACATTAAATCCCTATCCTACATACTATTTCTCCCCACTAATATCATTCTACGGTTGTAAAATCCTATTTTCCCTCTCCTAAATAACCAAAACCACTTAGAAAAAAATATAAAACAAAAAAACAACTTCACAACAATTTAACAACATTCCTAACCCGCATAACCTCTTTCCAACACACATCCTTCATTAAAAAACAAATGACTTGATTTTGGAAGGTGTTTAGGTGAAGTGGGAACTAGGTAAATTAAGATAATTAAATAATGAAAGTTATGAGGATGAGGATTAATTTAATTAAAATAAATAAATAAATATTAATGTTGGGTGAAAGGGGCCATGGTTAGGTGCCCATGTTTAAGTTGGTTATTCGATCAGGTGTCTAGAATTTGACCAAATTTAGGTGTCTAAATTTGTCCCTTTTGTCACGTAGCTTGTATTGGTAAGTGATGCTGAAAAAAAATAAAAGTGGGTGCCCCATGTGTGAGTGAATGTGATCCACCTCAAACCAAGAACCGGTGATGGGAAGATGGAAATGGTGAGTGGTTTGATAGAAGGTGGATGTGGTGAAAAGGAGCATAGATGTGGGTGAATGTGGGAAAGGGTAGAGGTCAAAAAAAAAACAGTAAATGGGCGGGGGTAAATGGTAGTGGTATTCAAACACATGCACACATTATAAATTGTGACATGGTTCCGGGTTGAAGATCTTGAAAACTCTACATCGTCTAAGGTCTATAGGTTTATCCAAACAAGGTTGAAGTGATTCCAATATCAAGGCATATGATATGATGGAGAAACACGATGTATGTCAGTGCGGGAATGTTTAGGTATGTTACGGTACACCAAAGGTAGGGTCGGGATAAACATCACGATAATAGGAAAAGTAAGGTCATTAGGAAAAACAACAGGGAACAACATCACAAGGTATAGCGAGCGCAGGGGTTCAAAGGTCATGAACAATGTTCCAGGTCCAAGCATATAGGTCATGACATAGGGAAGGCTGAGGTATGGTTAAAATAACAGGTCCCTAAATGCAAGTAAGGATAGGTTAGGTAATGTGGGCTGGTAGGTATGTGGCTATAAGGATGGGTAAGGTCAACAAGGGGGTGGGAAGGGTAAATGTGGGTCAAAATGGGCAAAAGATACTAAAAGGAGTCTAACAGGTAACCAATGTTGGTTAAGTAATGATCGACATCATTGGCTAGGGCCCAACTTGACCAACATTGGTCATGTATATTTGGGTATAAAAAAGAAAAATCCATATAATACGGATTCATTTTTATCGGTTTTACTTTTCAAAAACGATAAAGCGTTGAACGAGTTGTGATTTGTCGAGAGGAAAGGATGAGGGATGATATCCTGTTGAGGTGGAGAGATCTGGTTGGTTAGAGGAGCTAGGTAGATGGGTCCATGAGATCGGGTAGAGTGAGGTGATTGGCGAAGAGGAGTGAGGAAGATATTTGACATGGTAGAGGCAAGAGAAGGTTTGGGTGGACCACCAACACAGGGCTAGATGTGCCACCACGAGAGGTGACGTCGAGATGAGGTAAGGTCGAATCCCTTTGTTTTTTTGGTTATATGTAGAAGGGAACATGGGTCGGGGGTTTGGGTAGGGTAGAGAATTTGAAATTTGTGGGGAAAAGGGACGTAATGAGGTATGGAAGGGGACAAGGAAGGGTAAAGAAGGTTGGAGAGGGATTTAGATTAGGTGTGGGTAGGGGTAGGTGGGCACCACATAGGCATGGTAGAGGAGTCACGAGAGAATGACTCAGATATCTAAGTGGTAGACAAGGGATATCATCATTTTGGATAGTATTGTGATTATTTTTGATACATATTGGCTGCTGTGCTACGATGATAATGAGGTTGTTTATGAGATATTTTTGATTTTTGTATACATGATACCAGCCTACGTGCTGAAGATTTTTATACCTTTGAATTTTTTATATGGTAGATGAAAGATATTTTTATAGCTTTTGCAGTCAAGTATATATGTATGGACACTCAGATTTGTATGACATATATATAGGTGATGATTTTTTATGGTATAATGTGTATGAGTATATGTAACTTTGATGATGATTTTGTACATGTGATGGAAACCAAGTAAGTTATGCATGATAGAGTTAGGTTGGTGTAGGCATGATTGAGGCAAGTTTATTTATGCAAGGTGGATTCCAATTGATTTTAGGCATGGTTGAGTCAGGTTGATTTAGGCATGGTGGAGTTAGGTTGATTTAGGCATGGTTGAGTCGGGTTGATTTAGGCATGGTGGAGTCAAGTTGATTTAGGCCTAGTTGAGTCAGGTTTTATGGTTGATTGAATTTATAATTCATTAATGTGTGTAATTTGTGATGGTATGGATCATGTTAAGATGATTTGTAGGAAAATGTATGATTATGGTAGAGAAATGGTAGATTTGATGAAATGAATGTGTAAATTATGATGGTAAAGATGTTTAGCAATTGTTGCTTGTGTGGTTTAATTTCCAGTTATTGATATAGAAAGGAAACTAACTAGGGTAGAATGTGAATAGGAAAAGGAAAGGGAAAGGGGGAATTGGTTAGGGTAGAGAGTGGCTGAGATAACCTCCAAGGGCCCCATTCCCTCGAAATGCTACCTACATAGTCCCGATGAAAAAGGACCTCAGGCAGATCTAGTTCTCCCATAAGCTACGGAAGATTAAAATGAAGTAGAAAAATGGGTTGGTAAGTGTTAGGCATTGTTGAATGTAGGTCATAAACATGATTGAGTGTAGGTCATAGGCATGGTTAAGTTTAGGTCACAATGGTTGAGTTTAGGTCACATGCATGGTTGAGTTTAGTTCAAAGGAATGGTTGAGTGGTTTTTAAATATAAGTTTAGATAATCTAGTCTTGTATAGGATAATAAATAAGTAATGAGGAAGGTAAATGGTAAGAGGTGGTAAAAGAGTCACTTAATTGATAAGAACCCTAAGGATTCAACCATACCTAAGAGGGGCTTATGAACATAATACCCTAAAGGTGTTGTGAAATGGACCACTCTAAGGGTGAAGAAAGTTGCATAATCACAAAATGTCACATTTATGGCAAGTACCTTGGGTAATGAGGGAATTAGGAGAAAAAGGAAAGGATGTGAGAATAGGTGGTTTAACGTAACTTAGTGTATGGCAAAGTGTGTCTTTCGGAACAAGAAACCCAAGATCAAGAATAGGCAAGTCCATGATGAAAATTTCATATTTTTCTTCATTTGTTTGTTTTTAATAGACTAATCGATGTAGGAAGTCTATATGGGATGAGTATATTATCTCATTGAGGTCTTCATGAAGTTGATTGATGCGGGAAGCTTCTAGATATTTTTATTGAATTTGTGAAATAACTATGATATAAATGTCCTTCAATGCAGCAATCTATTTATAGTGGTGGAATTAGAGTGAAGAGATGTCCCTTTTGAGGGAGTCATATTTTTCTAGAATTTTGACTCAAGGAGTTGTATCCCTTTTTTTTTTAGGTGTTTAAGTCATGGACAAGACTATAGAGAAAGGTTAGGATTTTGTTTGGATGAAAAAACCATAGTACACGGGGAGTTAATTATGAAAGGGGGTGGTTTTGAGTGATGGACAACCATGGGATTCCATCTCGTGATAAGACAAAAGTATCCATGATAATCATGTTATGAGTAGAACCATGGTACTCATATTGAAGACAAGGCTAAAATGGTGATGGGTAATCACATGATTCTTTTTAGTCATGGATCCTCAAAATGGGTAATATGGAAGATGAACAACACTCAAGGGATGAGTGATCAACTAAAAAAATGTGATATAGGACTTGATATCAACATTAGAATGGTCAAAGATGTAAGGCATTAAGGTGCTTAGGTTTAGGTTGACCTTTGAGTGAAAATAAACAATAAGTACCTGATCCATAGGCATGGCTAATGATATAGGGTCCAAGCCAATTAGGAGAAATTTTTCCCGTTTACTTTTCTCCTCTTTAGTTACGTGTGAATTTTCTTTCAGGACAAGGTCACCAACCGTGAAGGTTCATTCATGAACATGTTTTTCATATGCATGTTTGATACATTTTTGCTAAATTTGGAGATGGTCAAGAGCATTGAGACAACGTTCATCTAATAGATGAAGTTGCATGTAATGATCTTGGTGAAAGTCATTTTCATTGAGCATGTCTTGTAGTGAGATGCAGAGAGATGAATTTGGACTTCAAGAGGTAAGAAAACCTCGGTACCATAGACCGAGAGAAAATGGTGTGGCAATAGTCAAAGTGGTGAATACTAGTACAATAATCCCACAAGGTGAAAGGAATGTGTGTATGCCAATCTTTCCCAGTATCATTGACTACCTTTATAATAATTTTTTTTAACGTTTTATTGGTTGATTTAGCTTCACCATTTGTTTGCGGGTAATAAGGTGATGAGAAGCGAGTTAGATGCTAAAAGCATCTCATATTTTATGTAGAGTTTTGTTTTAGAATATTTTTGCATTGTCGGTGATGAGGCGGTGAGGAACCCCAAAATGACAAATGATGTGATGGTTTATGAATTCACTTATTTTCTTAGCTTTTTTAGAAATGAAGGGAATGGCCTCTACCCATTTAGTGTCATATTCGATAGTGGTTATGATCAATTGGTGGCATCATGAAGAATGGGGTTGATCTCACCGAAAAGATCCAAACCTCATTGAGAGAAAGGCCAAAGGTCTTGTGTGACCTATAAGGCATGCAGCTCCGATCTCTCTCCTCTTGTCCACAATGTGCCAACCTCTCAAAAAAGTTTCTAAGGTGAATAAATGGTAACCAATGATGGTTCCATCTTGACCGACATCAATTTAGGTCCGATCAAATTGATTAAGGAGGGATTCCCTAGGTTTACTAAAATGGGTAGATCTTTCTAATTTATTGTGCCAAGTTGGTTTGTTGTCATGGATTAGAATGAAATATTTTCTTCTAATAAGTGGGAATGTGGTTAGAGAAATATTGAGCATGTTCTTTTAGGGTTAGACCAAATCTTAGCTCATTAAGGAAAGTAATACTTAAATTTTGTTAGTTATGGGAACATGCAAAGAATATGTCTAGGGTGAGATGGTTGGGTGAGGTGTCTAGGTGAGGTGGGAACTAGGTAAATTAAGACAATTAAATAATGAAAGTTATGAGGATGAGGATTAATTTAATTAAAATAATTAAATAAATATTAATTTGGGGTGAAAGGGGCCATGGTTAGGATCCCATGTTTAAGTTGGTTATTTGATCGGGAGCTAAGGGGAATGTGACCAAATTTAGGTGTCTGATGAGGTCGGATGAAAATGGTTGTGTTTGGGATGGAGGTTCGGGTGAATAAGTGGCAATATCAAGTCCCCTATATGTTAGATTAGTGTGAATGTGGGGAGGACCATAAGGAAAAACCTCACCTATGTGGTAGTCATAACTAGGGTGTTAGCAAGGTTCCCATACTCTTGTGGAGTGAGGAATGTGTCAATATTGTATAGGTGGTACTCCCCAGAGTGAGGTATTTAAAAACACATTCTAAGGGATAAATAGTCGATATGTGGGTAGGAGGGATAGATGACTCGCTAGATGATTGGGAAGTAGATGAGTTAGCTATAAAGGCTGCAACGGTGGTAGTAGGAATAAAAGGTTAGGTGTGGGAGAGGTGGTGGAAGCATTGGTGGATGGGCTTGTGGGTGAAGGAAAAGTGGGGTAGTGGTAGATGCCTTAACTAGTACAAGCACATCATTGGGCTGGTACAACATGTTATAGGTCTTGAATGGTGACGGGTTGGTGGGGATGGTGTAGTTATGTCCCTCATGCTCAAATTTTACACATCGAAAGTGCAAATTTTATGGGACATAACTTACGACACAAATCTAGGGTCTTTCGAGCAATAGGTTATATATGAATTCCCCTCTAAGATGTAGAATAGTTTCAAGTCAATTCGAGTGCCTACGTGAACATGAATGATAATAGTGCCAAGGGATGAGGTGATGGCGTTGTTCAAGAGAGAGTATCATAATCGGGTTATAATGCATACATTTAGAAGGTATACACATTTGATTGTATGCGTGGGAGGAGATGATGTTAATACTAGCACCACCATCGATCATGACACGCCGTATGCATATGTTATTGATATAAATAGAAATGAATAGGGTGGGATCAGGGTCATCTGACTGGAGAGGTACAATCTCCTCTTTAGAGAAGATGAGGGCGGTGACTTGAGGAGTGGTCGTGGTGGTAGGAGGAGATGATTTGGTTAGTGAGGCCACATGGTGAGGGGTGATAATTGAGGCCACTAGTGTGGGGTCATTGGGTAGAAATTTAATGGTTTGTAAAACCTCGATAAGGGCTTGTCTATGGGATTCAGAAGTCTTGATGAGATTATACAAAGACATCTTTAAAGGAGACTGATGTAATTTTTTATCATTACATGATGGGTGACCTCGTCGGAGATAGGGTATGTAAGTCAAAAATGGTGATTTTGGGAGTGGGTGCGGATGGTATATTGGAGTACTGGGGTTGGTTGATGGGCTAGTTTCCTTTCCTTTTCCTTTTCTTTCTAATGCGAGTAGACACATGAACCATGTTAATATGATGGGAGGTGGATGGAGAGGGTGTGTCATGAAAGGTATAACAACATGAGGGTAAAATCATAGTAGTGGATAAGAGCCTTGTGAAATGAGTAGGGCGCACTGACATTTGGGTGGTGGTTTGGCCAACTCTCTAATACAGACCATGATGATCTCAAATTTTAGTGGTGGGAAAAATGGTTGTGGGGGTGGAGAATCGATAATTGAATGGATAAAGGAAAATTATGTGTGGTGATATGTGAAGGTGGAACATGGTCCTCATCAAGAAGGTCATCATCATTGAAATTTTTTTTCGGGAGGGAAAAATATGAGAAGAACGGCTTTGAGACCCTTACAATTTTTAACATCATGTCTTCATTTCATCAAACCCTTTTGGTTTGGGTTTGAGAGGATCGTAAGGTTGAAGCGGTGGTCATGTGATGACAAAATTTCTAAGAGGTTGGTTAAAATGTTGGTGTAGGACCCGTTAATGGATCACAATGGGAAGTGAGTGTGGCTTTGGGTAAAGGTGTGGTTGATTGTGAAAGAACAAGCTTTATAGGAGGGGAAATGGGTTGGTCTACTAGTTTGATATGTGGGAGTGATCTTAGGTTTTACTAGCATATGCTTGGGTAAAGGTGCGGTAGAAGAGTTGACAATGGAAGGTTTGGTTTGTTTGACTACCTTATTAGAGGGTAGCGGATTCCTAGCTTTGGGTTGCACCTTCTTGGGTAAAGGTTACATGAGAGTACGGGATGTAGAAGGGAAAGAAGATGGTGGAAGAGGAAGGGTTACCCATGAGGGTAACTGAGTTGTGGTGGAGGTGGTTGGTAGAGGTTGGGTAGGAAGAATTAATTAAAGTAGTATAGGCAAGGTTGGGGTTATAGTAAGTGGTGGACATATAGGTGGTAATAATCATACAGGTGAGGGTGAAGAAGTTTGGTTTTGGGTTAATGAGGTGTAATAAATGCTAGTGAGGCAGAGTAGTTTTTAGCTTTTGACTAGCCTTAGGTAGGATACTATTTGATCGGGGTTGATGGATGGGGCCTTAGAATAGATGGAAAGGGGAAGGTGATAAAGGTTTCGTAGGTGAGACCGGTGTGCATGGCCTACAAGGTTTGGTTTTCCTTTTAAGTAGGAGGATAATGTTTCTTCAAACTTGCGACTATATGGCTAAGTCCAATCGAGAGGTGGGTGAGTAAGGCTTGATGTCGGCATAACACCCAAAGTAGTGATGGGTCTAGATACGGGTGGGGGTATAAGTGTGAGTAACTTTTTAGGTTTGGGAATAGTTGTAATTATGGCTAGAAGTTTGGATGGAGGTAGGGATGATGAAGAAGGAGCCATTTCAATTGGCATGGTCAATGTAGTTTTGGTTTCCAAAAATATCTTTGGGTAGATTATGGAAGTATCTTTAGGAAACATTTGCATTTAAGTTGAAATGGGGATCCAAAGACATTTACAGAGCATGGAATGATCAATGTAATCCAAACAATCAACCAAGCGTGAAAACATGACTACCGATAAAGAGGATGGAATGGGTTGGGTGGAAATCCCTGTAAAATATGTCTATGAGATAGGGAATTGGATGGCCTTGGATTATGTATGTAAAAGAGCTGAGATCATGTCAATAGGATCACGGGATGCTAGGGGGAAAATGTCCCCAAAAGGTAGTGACATGTCCGAAGAATATTCGATGGGTAGGAGAGATAATAGGTTAGGTGAGGTAGAACTTCTCTCTTGGTGGAGGAGAAGGTGATGATTATTCTCTTATGGATGGGAGAATAACAAGTGTTGTTAGTTCAAAAGGCTAGGAAGAAAAAGATGACACAACATGGTAGAAAGTGTGGGTTCCTCCGTGAGAGCAAGGGGAGATGAGGGGACTCCTCGGTGGGTGGAGGAGCTTGTGCCAATATTTCCTCATATAGATAAAGTAGGTACATTTTGAGGACAGTTGAGATTATATCAAAAACTACGTGAACTTCACGAACATTATTGTTGCTCAATGAAGGTTCGATATTTTTATTAACGATGGTTTATGATTAGTGAAGGAATTTTTGAAGATGTGAAAATTTTGATTTTACGGGTGTGTTCGAGTTTTCTACGAAAAGGTATCTAGTGTTTATCATCTCTTGAACAATGTTTTTAAAATTTATGTAGTTTCCATCACTATGTCCTTTAATGTGATGATAATTACAATAGTCATGTTCTTTATACCATGCGGGCATAGGAAGAGTGAGATTGAAAATTGTATGAGGTTTTATGGGAGGAAGTGTAATGGCTCCAGCTTTAAGAATTTTTTCTAAGACTGAAGATTATGGGTCTCGATCGAAGTGTACTTCGTTGCTCCTACTAGAGCTAAAAGGCGTAGACAAGAGAAAGATTGGAAGTAGGTTGGGCTTGATTAGAAGGATGAGGTGGACTCGCCTTGAGGACTACCACATTGGTAGATCCTTTGGGATGTGAATATTTATTTTGATGTTTGAAGATAAATAAGAATATTTTGATTTAAATGGGGTGTTATTTTTCCGTAATTGGATTTTCTTTTCTTCAATGGCATGAATTTATAGTTTTCGTGCCATGGTGAATGCTTCATCAAAGGTTCAAAAGGTTTGGACTTGCAGATTTTGTGAAATGTGTTTGGCATAAGATCTAATGAACAACTCAATAAGTTCGGTCTTAGGTATTTGGAAAATCAATTGGTTAGTAAAACTATGCCGGTGGGCAATGAAATCTATGATAAATTCATCTTCATACTACCGGGTTGAATAGAGATCGGTCATGGTGACTTTCTTATTAACATTGATTAAAAAATTATCTAGGAAATCTTAGGCTACTTGATTAAAGGAATAAATAGAATGTCGAGGTAGTCCACTATACAAATCCAATGTTGGTCTGTCAAGTACATTAGGAATGTTTGTAGGAGAAAACTTCATCGTGGGTGATTAGGTAACACCAATTTTTGAGTGACCACAAGTGATGCTACAGGTCTTCTTTACTATTAAATTGATTGAATCTAGGCATTTCACAACGCATTGGGTATGGAGGAATAGGAATAGATGGATGCATAAGCTCATTACAAATTTCATCATATGTTAAAGAATTATGGCATCTAGAAAAAAATGCTTCTAATGTCTCGCATCTTCTCCATCATCATTTTAATGAGGTCATTAGTAGGTTGGGATGAATGGGTGCCCCTTGCCAAAAAAGGGGATGATCCTAAATGTATGAGTTGGGTGGTATGTTGGTGTATGGTGGCATTGAGTATGAGAACTATGTGGGAGGAATAGATGTAGGTGGCATATAGCCAACATAAGTGATATATGAGGGGGGTTTTGGTAGTATGTGGAAGCGAGTGAGCTAGTCATAACATCTCTATTAGAGATTGGGGGTAAGGATTATGGGATAAAAGGACAAGGTTTTATAAAGGGGTGTAATTTTTCGATAAAGTAGAGGTGGTTGTGATGCAATGGTATATGTGAAGTGGAAGGTGTAGATGAAGCTATACTCATAGCGGCTATCGAAGGGAAAATAAATGTCGCAAGTATGATTGATGATGTAGATGTTGTATTTATAGTAGATGTGGAATTTAGCGTGACACACCAAAGGTGATAAAGTGGATGACAATAACACCAAACCGGTGCTAGATGACGCACAAGTGGGGGATAGAGTAGGAGGGATAGATACAAGCATGCTATATATTAACTATCCTAAGGAATCCCAAGTCAAAGAATGAGAAAGGTAGTAATGGAGGGAACTAGGATTACGGGTCGAGGAGTCTCACAAAACTCGTCTCTGGTAGCCATGGGGATAAGTTGAGTCAGATCCATAGGTGAAAAAATGGATGAAGGTGATAGAATAGGTAGGAGTGGTTGATGGATAGCATGAAATACGAGGGCATTATTTTTGTTGTGAGTCAACACCATGTGAATCAATGTATATGAGGTGACTTGTACTCTGTAAATGAAACAAGGAACAACAGAGATAGGAAAAAATAAATTATGGGAGGGAAAGTTGGTAAATGTTTTGATTAAAATCAAAATAGAGTGACCGATGCTAGTCTGATTGACCAATGACATTTAAGGGGTGACCTATGTCGATTACTGAGGGAACCGATTCTCAAGTTATTGTGAGAAAATGACAGTTTTAGCAAATGAGGTAGAAACTGATGATTGTTAGATAGGAAAGGTGTATTTGATGACTGTTATCAAAGTACAAAGAGTAAAATGATACACAAAGACTCTAAACAAGAGAAGATGAGATAAGTGTCTTTTGGGTAAATTAACCAAAAGAACAAGGAATTGACACCGGTTTGGTAAACCGATGGTGGTCAGATGTAAACCGGTGGCAATCACTATGGACCGGTGCGATTATTATGAAATCTAAAGAATGAGGAATAATTAATTTTTGTGAATTTAGATTAAATGAATAATCCACCTAGAAGTCTAGGGATGATAAGATGATGTCCTGACACACTCTTAGAAATTTAGAATACTCTAAGCTGTGATGGTGGAATGTGAAAGGAAAAAGAAAAATGAAGAATCTTATCCTCACACCTCAAAATGTAAGTCAAGCACAAATCTAAGAAAAATACGTAACCCATCAAGTGATTTTAGTGTTTTTAGATTATGTTATTTAAAAATAACTCATGAATTGAGAGTAGAGTTTTTGGTTGGGAAGGCTTCTATGAAGAAGGAAATTCTAAAGGTGAAGTTTCAAGTTATGTTATGGTGGGGGCGGTCTATTCTATGAGGTGATGAATGGAAAGAGATAACTTGATTGGGTGCCCTTTGTTAATACTCGATCGTGTGATCATTCAAAAATTTTCGGGTGGGATTTAGAAAATGTATATATTCCAATTTGTGCGATTTGGAAAAGAGAGAAAAATAATGTTATTTCTATGATTAAGTTATGTCAACCATCAACTGGGCATGACTTTGAGTATATAGGTTGCCCTCATTTTTAATGTGAGATAAAATGTAACAAATCATAATGTTATGCAAGTGTTTTAGGTCCAAATCAAGTATGATAATCGATGTAGGAAGTAGTGAACATGAAGAGGGATGCTCTTTCAATAATGCAACACTAATGAAAGAAAATAAGTATTCTTTTTATAGCACCAAAAACATGATTTATTTTAGACAATAGAAAGAGAGGAAGATTAAAGAGAGAAAATTAATGTGTAAGCTTTTAGAAGGAAAAAAACACAAATATTTACCTAGGAATGAGTAAAATGCAAAGAACCTAGGACTGGTCCCACCAAAAGTGCCAAAATGTTTCACCATTTTACGTAAGTTTTTACACAAAACAAATAAGGGTGTGGGCCAAGGAGGAATACCTATTGCGATGGTCAGTTTGAAGGTCATTGCACACATTCAGACTTCTTGATCCAATGCTAACTGTGAGAGATTCCTTTTTGCTAGGAGGAACTGCCTAAAATACACAAAAAGACCACAAGAAAGAGTTAAAAATATATGTCGGTGGGCTTCTAGCGTCTACTAGATCCAAGAAGAGTGATACTTCCTCCATGGTATTCAACCCACTATTTAATACTATTTAATGCAAGAAATGACATAAATAAATAAGTTTCTCGTAGTTGATATGATTTAGGTATCTCATCCAAATACAATAAGAAAATATAACATAACAAGCCTATGATTAGATCTAGAAATAATGTAAATAATTAAGGTCTTTGGAACATGTCAAGGTCAGATTATATGTCACTTGAGTCATTTGGAAAATATTATTGGGATCGGTATTAGTAGGTCTACAAATATAGAGATCAACATTGGTGCGGTATGACCGAAATTGTTTAGTAAGAACCAACGAGGGTTCTTTGCGGGCTGGTAATAACTCAATAGTTCATGGTTTTAGGCCATTTTTCTCGAGACTGAATAAAAGATGGTAAGGAGTTGGTTCAGGTTTGGAGAGTGTTGGGAATATTTAGAGGTTCTCAAGAGGAGACAAAGGTTATTAAAAGGGTTATGGTGATGGGGATGGTTAGATTCAAAGGAAGGCAATAGTGGTGGGGTAAAACTATAAATGGTGGTTGATAAACAAAGGTGAATAACTCTTATAAACTGAATAGAAATGAAATGGTGTAGGTTAGAGACACACTTATTGCTATGTAGGTTCAATCATTTGAGGTGAGGGTGATGGTTGATCGGTGAAATTACGATTAGGATTGTGGCAGTTCTTCCCTAATGCTTTTATGAATGCAAATACCTTATGATCAATGGTTACACTAGCTACAAATGCCTAGATGTGTTAAAAGATTTGGTTCTTTCTTGCATGTCGATATCCTTTGTTCCAAAATGGAGAATGTTTCTAACCTCTCAAACAAGGTTATGAAAATGGTTATGTGGTAATCTGTTATCCAAAATTCACCCATCGAGGTAATTTTGATAACATACATCAAATTCTTTATCGAGCAAGTAGAATTGATTCAAGGCCCAAAATCATGTTTTGGAGGTCCCTTGGTTTCTCTCTAACTTCCCCATCAAGTAAAAATCCAACAAGTTAGCAAAAATTGAAAAAATCCAAAAATTGAAGTCACAAGATTTTTTTCAATGCATTACAAGTCTGGAGGGTGTGGATCGTACTCAAGGTTTATCGTGCAGTCCGGAGCTGAAATACAAAGGAATAGGCCAAATCAACTTCAGTTTCCTAGACCACACAAGTTCAATAGGGAAAAAAGTACACACGGACGCGTAAAGCCGAGATGGCCGCAAGCGGTAAAAATCGAAAAAGTGGAATTTTTTGTGTCATGATCCACGGGACATTTGGAACATAGTACAAAGGAACACGAAAATATGATTTTCCGCAATTCGGTGCATTTTGGGTGGCATGTAGAAATGTGTGCAGGGACTGTCGAGGACAAAAGTACGTGTGGGACGCGCAAAGGTGAAAAATCCGTAAAAGGAACCATACGTTACGGCGAATGCAGAGGTCAATGGCCTCATGGCCCACTCAATAGAAGATGTGTGTGGACAAGGAATCCCAAATCAAGTGATGCAGAGATTTTTTCTGTGACAGACACTGACTGATTTTTGAAATAGCTATAGAAAGAGAAAAATCAATGTTTGACCTCCCGAACTTCAAATAGCCATAACTTTTGACACTGAGCTCCAATTTTCATAAAATTAGAATTTTTGGAATGACCACAACATCCTGTGCATCACAAAAATAGGATTTCTTAATTTTTATTAGAGTATATATATTAAAATAAAAGAAACATATTCAGCTCTAGTCAATTAATGCTCATTCCCGTCAAATGACAGAAAATGCCTGGTAGACCCAAAATAGCTGCCCGCACTCAGAAGGCCATAAATTTTGCATTTCTCAAAAAAATATCACAAAATTGGTACTATTATTGCAATCATGTTTCTGATCCCAAAAACAATAATTAATAAATTTGGGATTTTATGAGAAATCAATGGAGATTTTTTATAAAATGTGGCTGGGTTCATGACAATGTTTTATTTGGTAGTTGGGAGTGCAATTAAGAGGCATGGTCATCATTCTTTCTCTGTTGTGGCACCTAGGATGGTATGGGGAGCATTTTACAAGTAACATAAAATCATTTCACTCCATTTAATTCCTCTTACATGTGGTTGAAGGACAGGTTTCACGGGATTTCCATTTTCCCCTTCTCTCTCTCTTCTCATTCTCCTATAAATTGAAGTGTTAGGCTCATTAGAAAAGGATTTAGTTTTATTGTAGAAAATCTAATTCAAAATTGCTTTTTGAATCCAATGTGTTGCAGGCCCTTTAAGTGGACTCCTTGCATGGTGATCCAGGCCCTTATCTTGTAGTAGATTGAACTGTGCATATCACGAAGCAATAAAATACAAGTTTGTGGATGCATCATCCCCTGCTGTGTTTGTTTGCACTCTTCTTGCCCTTTCAACCTTCATTATAGGAATATTGTGTCTATTTTTATGCTCTTTTAAGGATCCATTATCATTTTGTATGTTTGAGATGTTGTTTTCAATGCATTTTTCTAGATTGTGGAGAACTCTTATCACCCCTTCTAGTGTGCACTTTGCTTCTATATCTCACACATTGGAAGAATAATCTCACACCCCTACATTTCTTATGTATCACTGATATATTGTAGGATTTCATTTTATTAATTTTCTCTCCTTGGTCCCTTTGAAAAGTTAGATTAGAATAGTAAGTTTTTCCTTCATTAGAAGTAGATTGTGGCAAGCAATTTAGGAGCAATAACTAACTTTCTATGGAGGTCTATCTCAAGTAGCAAGTCCCACAACTTAGAGATAGAACCCATTTTATCCAATCACATCGTGAGCTCAAGTAGATTCACTTTTGTAAACATAAGGGTGCTGTGATTTGGTGATAACAAGAACCGATGATGGTTTAGGGTTACCAACATTTTGAGTTGATCGGCGCGTTATTTAAGGCGGGATATCCTAGGTTACCTAAAATAGTAGATCTTGCATATCTTTTTCCATTTTTTACTTGTTTATGTTGGGTCTAAATGGAATGTTTCACTTAGATACATGGGAATGTGGTTAGAGGAAGAATAGGCATGTGATTTTATGGTTATACTAAGTCTTAGTTCATTAAGCTAACTAGGGATAAGTCTTATTTAGTTATGGAAACATGCTATGAATAGGTCTATGGTGAGGTTTCTAGGTAAGGTAGTGGGGTGAGGTGGAAATTGGTTTTAATTAAGGTAATTAAACATGAATGAAATGAGGATGAGTATAAATTTAATTGTAAATAATTAAATTAATATTAATGTGGGGTATAAGGGTCATGGTTAGGTGAATTTCTTTAAGTTTCCTATTCAAAAGGGAACCAAGGGGAGTGTGACCCAAATATTTGTGTCTTCAAACACAACCAACGCATTACTCAATCCAAAAAGCATGACCATATCCCGAGTATCCATTCATGAAGGAATAGATTTTGCGCTCACCACTCCTTCCAGGATCTGTTTGGTGAAAGGGATCGGAAAAGGATACATTACACATACCACATTTAAGTCCTGTAGTCAACACAAATCCTTATCCTACCATCCTTCTTAATACTGATGATCATGGTGCTTACCCATTCTGATTCCTCCATATCTTTAATGATCCCTTAAGTGATCATTTTGTCTATCTCCTCCTTAACCTTGACATGAAGATTCAGATTCATTTGATAGGGCCTCTTCCTAATTGGGTGCGCACCTTCCTTTAAATTTATATTCATCTCCCTAAAAGAGTGGTGAATTAATTTAAGCTCATGGTAACCACATGGAAATAAATCTTAAAACTCATGTAATATATCAATGATCTTTGATAGTTCCTTCTACAACCAATAGTCTCCAATAGTAGCATCTTTTTGTTTAACCGATGAAAAAATGTTAACCTTCTTTATTTTCAGGGGTTCATGGTATGCGTGCGCTTGCTCATTAGCACTATCAATAACTTCACATGTACCTTCAATATGCTTAGAATCCAAACTCTCCATCACTTCACCATCTATTACATAGACCATATATCTATTTTCTTTCTCCATGAATGCATGCTCAAGTTGCATCTATTAGGACTCTTCTTCATCAAAGTGCGCTTCCAAACCAAGCTCATGAAAAATATAGTATTCTATCATCTTCCATGGCACTATTTCCCATCATTAGTTTGCCTAACAACCTGAAATTCCCTATCCATCGATGGTTTAGTACTATGATACTAGAAATATTGAAGGAGATCAGTCATCAACTCCTGCCAATTTTCTATCTAGTTGACTTTATCTTGAGTGAATTTACCATGCGCGCACATAACATTACAAGGTGGAATAAAATTATGCACCCATTAAGAAGGTGAAAAGGCCACTACACCTTCCATCCATGTTTTCTCACATGCTTGGATGTGGGATGAGGCGTGTTCCTTCACATGGTAGTATTGTATTGCAGTAGGTGTATTTATTCAAGAGAACCTTATAGAGAGAACATGATTATCACCTGTGCTACTCAAGAAAGCTTTCACGATGAGCCACCCAATAGTGAATTATGGTCCCAAGTAAGTTATAGCTGAGCATCCTTCTTATTTTGACCTCATTTCTCCATTGATCCTCCTTTTCCCACAAGAAATCAACAGGGTTGACCCCTCGAGAGTAACTTGGAAAATTCTTTCCCCTAGTCACTGACTAAGCAGAGCTTCACTACCCTTGTCACGTAAGCCTCTTATTTGGTACCCAATTAACTCATTAATCCTGCATACCCAATTGTCACACACCACACTAGTTGTATCACTCATGTACCGATCATCCTTAAACTAGATAACTCCCTCCGTAGGGTGAATAATTTCAGTGGTCCTTAAAGAGTGCACATAGATCATCTCAAGAAATTATTCTCCAAATGGTTTAATATAGGGTGCTCACTTTTCATAGTTAAGGGGATGATGAATTATTCCTCCTTGTTTTTAAAAATTATGTATCCCTTATTGAACCTTAGGTCAAAATTATTCTTATAACAAGGGGCTCCCAAGTAATGCGGGAAAATTATCTACCTCGATTAGTTCCAAGACATCAAAATCGAGTGAGCTTTGTCCCTTAGATAGTGATAGTGACATCCTTCAAGACACAAATGAGCATTTCCTTTATCTTGTTATCCATATACAACACATTTGAAGACGATTGTAATGTGGGCCTTCCCATTTGATGCCATGCATCTACGGTGAGAACATTGACTTATGTGCTTTTGTCAATGAAAATATTACTCAAAAGCCACCCATCTACAATAATATTCAAGTTAATCTCCTTGTAATAACCAAGGTCGTGGGGATGAAGGTTGACATGCAGAACTTCCTCTCGCACCCTTCTCTAGTGTGTGGTAGCTTCTCCCATAACCATTCTTCTAGCAAGGAAATGATATTCTCTTGCTCAAAATCTTATATACTTCTCTAACCTCACCCAAATATTTCTTTGGATCCCCAACATTCTTCCTTTGTTCTAATTTTCTTGACTTATCTTTCAAGTATTGGATCTCTTCTTGTAGGATTTGAATCACATCTATGGTTTTTTTATATCTCTTTTTGATGATTAGGGTCAGATACTTTCCATGCACCACCTTTTCTTTAATAACTAGTAGTTATTTCCTTGGTACTTCCCTCACACGCCTAGCCTCTACTCATGTCGTAACTAGTACGGCTCTAGTTCGACTCATGAGGCACACTTGACATCCATTGTGAATCGACCTTCCTCACACTTACCATCTTAGTACCCTTGTCTTTCTCGTACGCTTGGCTCATGTTCTCAAATAAATCTAGGAAATCCTCATACTTATGTTTCTTTCCACACTAGGAGCATTGTAACATATTAGGGAATTCCTGCTTATAGTGCGCTTTAGACCCACAATTGTAACAAGTTCCATGTAGGAACTCAATTCTTCCTCCTCCATGGTTACTATGACCATTTAACCTTCCTCATAAATATCTCCACGCATTCCTCCATCCATGTGCCCTTCATAGGGATGACCATTGTCTTTGGAATTTCTCACGAGGCTGGTTTGACACACACCAATATCAATGATATCATGTATTTGGTCAATTAATCTACAATCCTTGGTGTTATGGGTAGTAGAGGTGTAGATATTACAATAACAAGATAGATTCTTATGGATTGTGCATTGCTGCGGTGGGCATATACTTACATCATGGTCTCGTGGAAAATTTCGAGTATACTATCATGGCACATACCGATCTCCTAGGGAATATTTACTTTATATGCCCCTCTACCTCACAACCCTTACACCATAGGCCATTATAAAACTCATGCGTTGCGTTTGTAGACAACTTCTCTAGCTACTTCACCATTGTAGCAATCTGAGCCTCAAGGAAGGGGCTAACACTGGTATCCACACTTCCAAAACATATAAGGCCTCGTGGGTTTTGAAAGTCTTGTGTGAAATTTCTCTCCTAAACGGTGTTATCAATCCTCCAACAAACCACTGAGCATGCTGATAGGGGTGAATATCATATGATAACTTTGATAAGAGAGTATTTAAACATGCATCGCACTCCCACATAGTCTCTTCCATTCATTTTTAAATATCCTTTAGAGCATTGATGCTCTTTTGTTCAAACTTAGGGATATGAAATTCATCCAAGAAGGCATTCCGCAAAGCATGGTGTAATCCACCACTATCTGATGGGGTCATACATTTGGTACTAACTATGCACACATCCTTACAATGTTTTTGCAAACTAAATTTCCTTCTCGCTCTGGGTAGTGATCCCCTTCACATGCCATAACAATTCACACTTGTGTACATGCTCTGCAACATCCTCAACACCTTTGTAGTCTAGTAGGTGCAAAGACATCTCGAAAAAAAGCACTTAATGAGGTGGTTGAAGCCCTTGTCCACTTGAGCGTAACCTTGATTCCCTTTGGTATTTCCTCCACCACTAGATCCACTAGATCCACTAGGTCATGTCCCTCCTGATCCACCAAATCCCCAGATCCGCTAGGTCCACTAGGTTCTCTAGCTCCTATACCACTAGATCCACCTCTTGTAGCTACATAATGGGCTTGAAGTGGTCATGCCTAGTGTTCCCAATGTCCCATTGAACTGCACCAATAGTTTTGATACTACATTGCTACCGGATGTGTGTTCCATGCCATTCCTAGATGTAATACCCATACTTTGTGTACTTTCACTTTTCCCAAACTTCATTCCGACAATATTCCTCCAAACATAGGAAATGACTTTGCAGCCATAAATGTACCAAATGAAAAATTATATCTCCTTGGTGTAGATCAATCACTCCCACCTATACCAACTCTGTTAGCAATACTTATCTCTTGATTTGGAAGACTAAGCACCAGGGGTTGGTCACTAGGTGGATTCAGATGCATGCTGATGGCTCTCCTTTCTTGAGTGATGAAATCTCATCAAAAGCTGAAGGGATCTCTCTTCTGCGCTTGTTGAGTTATGGTAGCATAGACTACTTAGGCTCCATGTCCTCTACGTAAACCTCAATTCCTTCCTGTAATGTCTACCTTTAAAATCCATCACCCTTGTAACCTCGCATTATTTATCCAACTCCCTCTCACACGCTTCTCTATACTTGAGTCCTCTATCCTCTCTCTCTTTTTTAGTTGTAATGTTTGCCATCTTTCTCCACCCTAGCTTCTTTGCCCAACGCTCGAGAATTTAAGCTAGCCATAGGAATGCTTCCCAACTTAGTGTAATGAGAAGGATCTTCATGGCTAAAGGGATATCATGCCAAAATGATCCTCTAGGTTCCTTTAAGAACTCAAAGTCACTAACTTTAGGACAAGAATACGTAGAAATAACATATTCCAGGGTATAACTAGTCAACACTCTCTACCACAAATAATCAAGATCACGCGTCCAAGTTAGATCAACATCCTACATCATTTTATATTAATCTTGGGTCCAAATGCGAGATCTATAGTACCATATTGGTCTAGATGCATACATGGAAAGCCATTCATACAACTCTACTTGGACAACAATAGAAAAAGGTTTCATACGACTCATGATACATGTGTTCTTCTACCCACTTGAGTGCATCACACTCATGTCCCAATACTAAATCTCAAGAAAACTCATCCTTCATGCTCTTCAACCACGCTTCGATATTGTCTAAGGTTAAGTGCTCTATTAATGTAGACAAATTCTAACCAACTTGATTTATTGCAAATAATATGAACTCCAAAGAAAATAGATCTCCTTCTTCATTGTTGAATAATGAATTACAATGTTTCCTAAATAGGAAAACAACTCCCAACTTGAGTTGCCAAGTAAACTCTAACTAACTCTGACTAAATCTACTCTAGGTGGCAGAAATTACTATTTTTGGCAGTTTACTAGAGCTTGCTATTCTTAGTAAGTTCGCATGCTTATTCCTACGGGCATAGAAATTGCCACACATCTTATACAACCCTAAATTAGAGGAATTTCCTAATTTCTAACTCATAATACAACTAATAGACTACAACTAACTAATGCCCAAAAATAGGAAAAACTAAACTATAACTTAAATCCTAATTTTTAGGCTCAAGATGGCAGATTTAGGGCCCGAAAACGTGTTGAAAACTTTCCCTAACCAGTAGGGCAAGTAGGGTAGGTTTCCAATGTCCTCATCTCATTAAAACATGTGGTTTCAAAAAAATGGACTCAAACGGACACCCGGAGCTCAAGTTATGACCTTGTCAAGTTCCTGCTAATTCTTGCACATCATTCTCCCCTGCTTGAAAAAAATGTGGCTCTTGCAAGTTGTTTTCTTCAAACTGCTTCCATTTATCTACATCTAAACTTCTTAATCTCCCACTATGTGACCCAAGTATTGTCCTCTTGTTCTAGTCCTTTCCAATGTACCAAATATTTGTTGTATTTCCCATGTCGCGTGTCCATTATTTTCTTATCTAGAATCTGATCCACTTCTTCTTTCTTCTTCATGGAAACCTGCTACCTCCAATCTACTACTTCATCAATAACATCACCTTCTACACCATCACCATGAAAATAATACAAATTTTAAACATTAAAAACTTGAGAAATATTAAAATTCCCCTGGCAATTCTACCTCATAAGCATTATCGTTTATTTTTTCACGATTTTGTAGGGACCAATCATCTTGTACTTCATCTTGTTATAGGTTCCTCTTGGAAAACTTTCCTTCTGCAAATATACCATAAAAACTCACAAACTATAAATACCTTTATCTTTCTATGCACATCTGTTATTTCCTTATACTTATCATTACTATTCTACAACTTCTTCCACACTTCTTCCTACAAATTGTTGTATATGTTCAACAAATGCTTCTACATCATCACTAACTCTGCCATCAACTGGTAGTTGTACCAAATCTAACACCCCATTTGGATTACTCCCATACACAATTGAAAATGGAGACTTTCTTGTGGATCTATTTATGGAACTATTATATGCAAACTCAGCTTGTGGTAATGCTAATTCCCATTGTTTCAGATTTTCCCCAATGATGCACCTTAATAGGTTTCCCAAACTTTGATTTACCACCTCTATTTTCCCACCAATCGAGGATGATAGGCTTTGCTAAAATGTAATTGAGTTCCCAATTTCTTCCATAAAGTCCACTAGAAGTGACTTATGAACCTTTTGTCCCTATCTAAAGTAATGGTTTTTGGAACACCATGCAAAAAAACAACTTATCTAAAAAACAAGTCTGCTACACTGTCGCATCACTTGTTTTCTTGTAAGCAATAAAATGAACCATCTTAGAAAATCTATCAACAACCACAAAAATTGAGTCATTACCTTGTTGTGTTTTTGGTAATCCCAAAACAAAATCCATACTCAAATCTATCCACGACCCTTTAGGAATAGGAAACGACATATACAACCTTGTATTCTGTGCATGGCCTTTTGAGACTTGACAAATTCAACACCTCTCCACATATCTTATCACATCTCTTTTCAGCTTTGGCCAATAGTATTTCTCTACTACCAAGGCTATCATCTTATCTTTACCAAAATGCCCAGCCAATCCTCCACTATGCAACTCTTTTACTATGTTCTCTCTCATAGACCCAACTGGAATACATAGTTGGCATCCCTTGAATAGATAGCCATCCTATAAAATGTACTCATCCAGGACATTTCTGCATTGTGTGACAATGGACGATTTAACCTTTCAACAATATCCTTGAAATCAATATCAGAGGAATATAAACCCTTTATTGCTTCAAAACCCACCACCTCATTTTCAATAGTGGTAAACAAAGTCACATGCCTACTCAATGCATCTACAACTTGATTATGTTTTCCTGATTTATGTTTTAGAGAAAAAGTATAACCCTGCAAAAATGATACCCACTTTGCATGCCTACTATTCAACTTCTTTTGTGTATTCACATACTTCAAGGCTATGTGTTACGTAAATAATACAAACTCGTTAGGCACTAAGTAATGCCTCCAATTCCTTAATGCTTGTATAATTGCATAAATTCCACATCATAAGTAGAGTAGTTCTTTCTTACCTCATTCAGTTTCTCACTAAAGAAAGCTATTGGCTTTCCACCTTGACTTAGAACAGCACCAATACCCACATGTGAGGTGTCACAATCAACCTCAAACACTTTATCAAAATATGGTAGTGCCAAAATGGGTTCCTCTATCACCTTCTTCTTCAAGAACTGAAAACTATCCTCAGTTGCCTTTGTCCACAAAAACTCCCTTCCTTTTTGTAATCTGTTATAGGTGCTACAATACTGCTGAAATTTTTAATAAACTTTCTATAAAATGTTGTTAGACCATGAAATATTCTTACCTCTGTTATACTCCATGGAGTAGGCCATTCAATAATTGCCTTTATCTTTTCGAGTCCATCTGTACCCCATCTGTTGAAATAATAAAGCCCAAGAATACCAAACTCTCTTGCATAAATGTGCACTTCTTCATATTTGCATATAGTTTCTCTTTCCTTAACACTTTGAATATCACCCTTAGATGCCTCAAATGTTCTTCCTTAGTTTTACTAAAGATCAAGATATCATCAAAATAAACCACAACAAACTTACCATTATACTCCCACAACACGGTGTTCATCAATCTCATAAAAGTACTAGGTGCATTGGATAACCCGAATGGCATCACCAACCACTCATATAATCCATTTCCTGTCTTGAATTTTGTTTTCCACTCATCTCCTTCTCTGATCCGAATCTGATGGTAACCACTTCAAAGATCAATCTTGGTGAAATACCTAGATCCAACAAGCACATCCATCATATCATCAAGGTGAGGTATTGGTATCCTATACTTGATTGTAATTTTATTGATTGCTTTGCTATCAGTGCACATTCTCCATGTTCCATCCTTTTTTGGTTTTAATAAAGTTGGGGTTGCACACGGACTCATGCTCTCCCTTACGACACCCTTTCTCATGAGATCTTCCACTTTCCTATTCAACTCAACATGCAATGTCGGGATCATCCTATAAGTTGCTTGATTTGGGAGTGAAGACCCTGGAATCAAATCAATATGGTGTTGAATATCTCTTTTGGGTGGTAATCCATCTGGTAGCTCATCAGGAATAACATCAAAAAATTCTTTTATTAAATTTGCTATTTCTACTAGTATTTGTGCACTTGTAGGTTCATCCTTGTTAGCGACTAGTGCATAACAAAAACCAGTTACCTTTGCCTCCTTCACAAATTCCTTTGCAGAGAGCATATTTTCAGCCTTCCCCTCTTCCTTGAGAGGTAGTAAAACTATTTTTGTGCCATCCTTCCAGAAAGTATAAGTATTCTTTCCCCGTCATGAATAACTTTCCTATCAAATTGCCATGGTCTTCCTAGCAGCATATGACATGCATCCATAGGAATAACATCACACCAAATCTCATCCTTGTAACTTTTCCCAATAGAGAAACTTATTAAACATCTCTTATCAATAGTAACTTCATTACCCTTTTTAAACCATGCAATACGGTAAGGGTTAGGATTCTTCTCACAATGCAGACCCAATTTCTTGACCATCTCATTTGAAACCATGTTCTCACAACTACCACCATCAATAATAACATTACATACCTTTCCTCCAGAAGTGCATCTTGTTCTGAAAATATTTGTACACAGCCATGCATCCCCCTTGATATCCTTTCTTGGAGCAATCATCGTCCTCTTGATCATCATATTTTCTCCAACATCTGGTGGAATTTCTAGGTCTGTTCATCTTCTACTTGTTCAGCTTCAACAAGATTTACTCTTGGTGCATCTCCTTATCTCTTGTCATGTGTATAAGAATGCGGGCATTCAAAATCTTGATGCCCCTCTTCACCACATATGTAACAAACAAATGGTCTTCATGGAGCCTCCCATCCTCTATCACCAGTGTATCCTCTGCCCCTAGAAAATCCTCTACCTCTTTGTTGATTTTGGAAATCTTGTCTCGTATCTTCTTGCTTGTCCAATCTGTGAGATGATTCTCCCCTACCTTGGTTGAAACCAGCTCATCCCGAAAGGAAGATGAGGCCCCTATTCATTCAGGTGATCTCCTAAAACTTTGATGATTTTGTTTTTCCTCGCCTTTAAGGATAATTGATAGGCATCCTCCATGCTCTTAATCCTATGCATACTTATCTCATCTTGAATAGAAAATTTTAATCCATTTACATACTTTGCAGCCATTTGTTCCTTAGTTTCTTCATGCTCTACATGAATGGACAACTTGTAAAACTCATCTACATGTATTCTTGCACTATTTGTAGGTTCTCACGAGATTCTGAAACCTCTTGTAAAGGGTTTGTGCATAATCCACAAGGAGAAATTTATCCTTCAAATTCTTCTCCATCTTACTCCACGTCCTAATTATTTCTTTCCCCTTTCTTGACCTCTCTTTCTATAGGTGATCCCACCATAACATAGCATGACCTTTCAATTTCGTGCATGAAAATTTCACCTTCTTTTCTTCTGACATAGCCTTCCACTCAAAAAATTTCCCCATGCTAGTCAACCAGTCTATCAGCTCCTCTAGTTTTAGACTACCACCATACTCTGAAACATCTACTCTTATCCCATCATTCTTCCCTTCTAATGCGTGAAGCATCCTTTCTTCAAAAGCTAATGGTGGTGCTTGTGTTTCCTCCTCTTCACAAACTTCTTCTTCATTTGTGTCATCTCCACCTTGGTTTCCTCTTTGGGTTATCATTGCAGCAAGTGCAACAACTTGCCTCTGTAGATCTTGCATATTTCTATTCATCTAGGCAATATTGCCTCCTCTTCCTCTTCCTCTTCCTGCCATTTTTTTTCGAAAGACTTGAACCAGCTCTGATAGCAGATAATGTAGCCAAATTCTAACCAACTTGATTTACAAATAATATGAACTCCAAAGAAGATAGATCTCCTTCTTCATTGTTGAATAATGAATTACAATTTTTCCTAAATAGGAAAACAACTCTCAACTCAAGTTGCCAAGTAAACTCTAACTAACTCTGACTAAATATACTCTAGGTGGTGGAAATTACTATTTTTAGCAGTTTACTAAAACCTATTATTCTTAGTAAGTTTGCATGCTTATTCATATAGGCATAGAAATTGCCATGCATCTTCTACATACCTAAATTAGATGAATTGAAAAATTTCTAACTCATAATGAAACTAATAGACTACAATTAACTAATGCCCAAAAATAAGAAAAAACATAACTATAACTTAAATCCTAATTTTCGGCCTCAAGATGGCATATTTAGGGCCGAAAACATGTTGAAAACTTGTCCCAATCAGTTTATGCTGCATTCATCTCATCAAAAACACGTGGTTTCAAAAAAAAAAAAAGGACTTAAATGGACACTCAGAGCTCAAGTTATGACCTTGTCAAGTTCTTGCTAATTTTGGCGCATCATCTATCATCACACATCATTCTAACAATAGCTTTGAAAAGAGGTCCCAAAAGCGAAACCAAGATGTAGTCATTTTTTTTTATCCACCTACTAACTTCTAACCACATGTGCGCCGACCTATCACCTAGCGGGAACTGGGCGCTCACTCAAGGCACGCGTGGACACCGAGCCGCTCCTTTATGTAAGCATTGTGAGAAGATCTTCCATTGTTAGAGGATTAGTTACAGGGAAGTGAATACTCATGTAAAAGAGAAAAATGAGCTATCATATCCTTATACCCAAGTATTTAATAACAAGACAAACATCATGAAAGGAAATACAAAGAACATATTTGCCTACGAAATATAAGGAAATAACACTAGGTTTACACCCATGAACCAAATATTCATAATAGAGCCATATATTCATATTGATCACAATATCAATAACCACATTACATTCAAAAGGGTCATAACAAACCATACATAACAAAAGACTTCAGACTTATCTCTTGCAGATCTTCCCTGGTGTGATATTCTAACTATGCCCTCCTAGTTCATCCCTTACTATAGATTCTAACGCCATACAAAGGCCTATTACATCCATTATACCCCTTAGCACTAATGCTCTAAATCCTAGCCTTACTGCAACATCATACTCTTGATGCATTCCCTTATGATCTCGCACATGCTTTCTATCGTCTTCTTCTCCATTCATGCGTGTCTTCCTCACTATTGAGGATCTCTATAAATAAGTTTAGCACCCACTTCCATTCCTTTATGAGTAGATTGCTTGCCATGTGTGTGTGCTCCTCAATGGAGCATGCTAATCTGTTCCAAGCTCTCCACTTTCTACAATGATGTCTTTTGGGAACCTTCCATGCATGGAATATTCTTTCCTTTTACCACAAAACCTCCAGTCATCAACTTATCCATTCAGCCCACCTAGTTGGGAAATGTTTTTCCTCCAGCGCCTCTTGGAATGCTAAAAATGGTTAAGTCCTTAGATCCTTTGTCCTACCTTATGCGCGTGCCTTGGTTTCTCCTAAACCATTCTAAAACCCTTGTCCTGCACACTTTTCCGCCACGCACCCTTCTTCTTCCGAGCCCCCACATGCACGTGCCATCGGCAACAAGCCAATATTTTGAGGTCCGACATCCATATACATTAACCCTTCATTCACGGATCAGTTTATATATTTTCAATCATGCTAGCTCATATATGGTTTGTTGTCAAATTTTCCTTAATGATGTGTCTAACTAATTAGCACTTACTAAGAAAGAGTTACTCTTTTATCAAGTGGAATACAATCTGGAAGGATTTGTCTAAGTGGAAAATAGTATTAATTATGAAATAATAATTTCATATAATTTAATTAAATGGATAATTCTTTTTAATGTGGATTATTCAAAATTTTATTTTATAGTTGAATTTATATAATTTATATAATTTATATATTTAGTATGGTTTATCTTTAATTTAATTTTGGATTATTAGTAATATAGAAAATAATTAGTTTTCATATCTTATGAGAATGTAAAAAAATAGGAAAGTTATGGTATTTTATCATATTTATGGTTTTATCTTTTATTTTTTAAAAATTAAATTATACACAAATTATTATATAATCTAAAGTATCTTATATTATATGTTTAATTATTTAATTGAATTTTCAACAACTTCAATGGTATGGTGTCATTGACTATGAACTAATAATATTATTAAGTAGTTCATTTTTGTCTATATTAATTTTAGTTGTGTAGATTATCCACAAGTACAATTTATAATCTAATAAATGTTAGAGTAGGTATTTACCTTAGCTCATGTTCACCTAGGTACTTTATTTACCTTTATTGTATTTATCCTCACCCGGCACTTATGTGTGTGGATATTTCTTTTATCTTATTTAGATATTATGAGATATTATCTAGTTGTTAGGTATAGTTCTTTCCTTGATGTATGGTATTGACTAGTTTTTTCATTGATTTATGGTATTGATTAGATCCTTGATGTCTAGTTCTCTCCTAAATCTATGGTCTTGACTAGTTCTTTGATGACTAGTTATTTCCTTGATTTATGGCTTGAACTACGACCTTGATTGGTTCTTAGATTGTTATTCCTGCTTATTTAAAGCAAAGCCCATTCTCGATGTATTGCATTGAGTTCCATAATAATATATGATATTCTTTTGCTCATTTGTTTGCAAAGGTTTTATGTAAAGTTATTCGACAAATTACTTTCATCTTATTGATCGTGGTGTTTGATTAGCATCTGTGTTCTTGGCTTGGTACGATCTGGTTATCGTTCCTCTCATGGTATCAGAGCTGGAGATTGTTGTTGACATCCATCTGTAAGTTTTATTTTGCAAATAAATTCATTGTATATTCATATATTTGGGATTTGGTCGTATGTTGTTGCTGCATGCATTTTTATGGAAAACAGAGGCTTCCATTAGATCCGAAAGGCGTGAAAACACTAAGATCGACTATGGTCATTTCTATGACAGTCATTTTTTACATTTTTTTTGTTGTTGCAGAGAAGCACACTTTGGATCGCCTCGAGGTTCATACCCACGAGGAAAAGAAATCGTAGGATTATTTATTCGGGTTTGTTGGATTTCTCAAGATCTGTATTGGCTTTTTTTCTATTGCGGTGGATCTACACCCATTAAAATCCTTAGCCCTTGGTCATATGGTATGGTCATATGAGGGCTTAAAGCTTGTGATTCCTACTAGTAGGTGCTTAACTTCAGCCCCCTTTAATTTTATTTGTGTGGTGAAGGCAACAACAATTTATTTTGTTTTAGTGGCAACTACAATAAATAACAGAGCAAAATAGTAAAAAGCTTGTAACTTTTGATCGGTAACTTGGTTTTGAGTGTCGTTTTTTGCAAAAGTACTTGTTTTTTTCATGCTCTTTCCATTGGAGTTATTTATTTTTAGAATTGCACTATAATTATAAAGTGCCAAACATGGATGAGTGTTATAATCAATTGTGGATGCAATTTCAGCTGAGCCCGACATCCTAAATTTTTAGGAGTTGCAGTTTGTACCAATCATGGATTCTGAGAATGATATGCTTTTCTCTAAAGTATGTGGATTTCAAGAGGATATTGTAAAATTTGTGGAAGAAAATAGATCACTCAAAAAGATAAATTATCTTCTACAATCACTCATTCACGATAAGTATACAATGATACACTCCCTACAGAACAAACTTGCTAGCCTACAACATCAGCATCATATTGTGGACAACCATATCCATGCTCCTAGTCCACTTGTAGTTGTTGCTCTTGTACCCACTGACATTGATTTGCCAGTCTTTGAGCTTGAACGTGCTTTTGATGCTTCTAAACCTGTGAGGCTTGTTACTCCATGCTCTGTATTTGAATGACTAGTTCTTTCCATGATTTATGGCTTGATTTACAACCTTATTTGGTTCTTAAATTGTTATTCCTTTCCTATATAAGAAAGGTCCATTCTCATTGTATTTCATTGAGTTCCATAATAATATATGATATTCTTTGCTCATTTGTTTAGAAGGTTTTATGTAAAGTTATTCTAGGGAATTACTTTCATCTTACTTCGATTGTGGTGTTTGATTAACATCTGTGTTCTTGGCTTGAGTACGATCTGGTTATCGTTGCTTTATCTTTATATTATTAAGTAGTTCATTTTTGTCTATATTAATTTTAGTTGTGTAGATTATCCACAAGTACAATTTATAATCTAATAAATATTTCAAGTATTGTAAAAATTTTATAATTTTTGTTTGAACCTTAACAATAGTGTCAAAATTTTGAATAATGATATATTATATAATTTTATTTTTGTTTGGACTAACTATTATTCTAGTTTCAAAACGTTTTTCATAGTATGAGACAAAAATGATTTTTCACAATGAACTTTTATGAATATAATAATTACACATGTTTAAATTTTACTTTTCTAAAATTGTAAAAATTTACATTAAATTTTATAAAAATTATCTAATAAATATTGATAAGTCACATTTTTATCACCAAATAATTATTTTGTGAATAACATTGTGAATAAATAACACTTCTAGTAGTGACAGCTCCTTACGCACCCTTCATAATCGCTTATATTATACTAACATGGTCAATGCCTCCTTGTTCATAGGTCACTTCGTATCTAATAATGTAAAAACATACTAAAATTCAAAACAATGCTGTCCAGCTGTCCATAAAATCCCATGGGGATTATTTTCTATTAATATTGAAATTGTGAATGTATTACATACATTCAAACTGTTGATCACTCGCTACTTTGCCAATTGCATGTTTATTGTGCAATACATTTCATCATACATAACACATTCATTGTCTATTGTGCAATATATCACACAATTCGTGGCGTTTTCAATTTTCCTTCATGTATTATTTTCTCTCCTAATCACATAACTTCATTCCATGCATCCAATTTTCTGCCTCCATCTTCCTTGCCAAATGCACAATCTACATTGTACCTTGTAATTGACATCTTCAATTATAAATTACTCCTCCACCATGGTTTTTCCATATATAAATTCGCCACTAATGCACACCCAATAATTCTTCTCATGCGTAGTATGTGGTGTAATACCTTGTGTCGTCATATGCTTCCTTCTCCATGAAAGTTTCTTCAGCTTTGACCATTTCATTTTAATCATTATTTCTCGCTTTTTTCTTTTTCTTAAGCGTGTGTAGCATCTGACTACTGCCCAGTCTATTTCACGGCATGGTGCTCTTAGTGTCTTCCTTCCATGTATTCATCTTATGTAAAAAACCAAAAACAAAACAATCTACACCATAATCTCCTTTTCATGCAGCGTTGGAGGCTAAAAAGAGGACAGGTGTATGATTCGAACATGGCTCGATTACCAGATCTCATGTCATTGCCAATACCACGTACATCAGCATTATTCTACACAAATGAGCCATGTTAGTACTAATTGATCTATTCTCTGATATTCATTCAAGTGACTACTCATTACAGCATTCTACCTTGTACAATATTTTGCTGCAAATTGTTAATAAATATTTTTTAAAATACTATAAGAGTTAATAACACAGCAATCTAGCACACTTCTTGTCATAAATATTACATTTACACTATTAAACTACATGCTTATTCTTCACACTACAAAGTGCCCTCTTCCATTCTATAATCCACATCCACCGCGCCATTATTAGAAGAGGCGTGTGATCATGGACGCAAAGAGAAGGACAGTGATAGTGGAGTAGGAATTAGATTGAGCCAAGCAAGCAATTGGATGGGAGCCACGGAAAAATTACTTAGACATAAGAATGATAGTAGTTTTTAGGATCACATACATGAATGTACCGTATCTATCTGTTGTGTCTCAAGACAAGACACCTATCTTAGAAGTTTAGGACAGTACTAGCGGGAGTAAACTTAAATGTATATTTAATTTTTATCGTATGGTAATTGTGAAGAGACATAACAGAGATGAATAATTATTGGAAATATGATAGAACACCATTGCAAATTAATATGAATGGAGAGAAAGAGTTAAGGAAGAGAGAACTACTTTCCATTGTTATATTTATTTTCCCTTGGCCTTTTGGACCGAATATATGATCTATTGTTTTGGCTTTTCCTTCTCCATATTTAAATGTTTTATTAATCATGTCTTAAAGTGCCCTATACCAGGACATCTACAAAAAAATGATGAATCATTTTCATACGATTTATTGAATTGTTACGCTAAGAAAATATCAAAAGCATATAATGAATTATTAGGATAAACTTGAATCAAAGATACAACAAATTTATACTCCATCCTTAGCATGTTTTTAAGAATACTTTCAAAACATAGCATAGCATATATATATATATTGATATTCCTCAACTCCCTCGTCATTGTCTACATAGATGAAATTAATGACTTAAGAAATAGTTGAGAAGAGTATGCGGAGAAAATATTGTTTGTCTTAAAAACCTTGCATAAAAAATAATTGTAATATAAGTAAAAAAATTACACTTTGTACCACGTAGATCAAGTATTTAGACTACATAATTGATTACACAAGCAATCATCTATATTCAAATAATATTATAGATATCAGGAAGTGAACACATGAGAATAATCTTAATAGATTATTCTAATCTAGATAGTGATTAGGTTGTAAAATTCACATGCATAGGAGCCTATTGTAACACATAAAATTATCACTTTTAAAGATACCGAAAATACGATAATCATCATAAGTGGTATAATATAAAAATTTAAAGTTTAATTTGCAATATTTGAACAAGATATATGAAATACATGGATTTTGATGCATAAAAATTATTCTTGTATTTTGATGCAACTACAGCGATGTGGATCCAGTGCTGCAAGAGGTTGAAATACCTCAAAACACACTAAAACAATTTGCAAATAAACCAAAAGCTTCAAAATAGCTTTCTTCTCATTCCAAATTCCACACTAATTTGTTATATTATTATAATCTTCCTTTTATTTGATATTATCTCTAAAAACCCTAAAATGAAAAAAAAAACCCTAAAATGCCAAAAAACACCTTAGATGTGCCCCAAAATTTTCATGTCAAATATGCCTTCATAAATGAAGGATCACACCAATTTTTGGATTATTCTATAAAGTGTACCAACAATTATTAAAACTCTAATTTCTAGACAAAAGAAAAAAAAATGTTCGAACCAATTTTAGACCACTAGATGAAGGAATCTGGACTTGAAAATATGAAAAGAATTCATCCAATTTTACGTTGTCAATATTTTTCAACTCCCACTCAAGAATCCCATTATTTTCTTCTTGTTGCAAACCTTCCTACTATGACAAATATTTGTTGTAGCTCCCATGTCTAGTAGTTTGTCTTTTGGTCTAAGACACACATTATCCTTTCCTTTTTCTTCTTCGGTATTTATTTCTCCCAGTTTGTTTCTTTCCCTCCACAAAATTTTCATCATGACACTGAAACTTATATAGCTTGGAAACATTAAAAACTTGTGAAATACAAATTTTTTTAGGTAGCTTCACCTTAGAGACATTATCACTAATTTTCTTCATAATCCTCCATGGCCAAATCTTCTTATACTTTAGTTTATTATACGTCCCTTTTGGAAACATCATCATTGGTTTTATCTTAACTAGATAGTACAATAAAATCTAGGAATCCATTGGGCTTGCTACTGATATACAATCTAGAAATGAGACCTCCTTGTTGACTGTTTCGAGATTTTATAAGCAAACACAAGTTGTGGTAAAGCTAAGTCCCATTGTTTTGTATTTCCTCCAACTACGCAACGTAGGAGATTTCCCAAGATTTTGTTCACTACTTTTTCTACCCATCAGTCTGGGGTAATATTCACTACTAAACTGTAGTTGTGTCCCCATTTTCCTCCACAAAGTCTTCCAAAGGTAACTCAAAAACATGGTTTCATCATCTGAGGTGATCATTCTTGGAACTTCATGAAACCTAACCACTTGTGAAAAAATAAATCTGTAACTCTTGAAGCATCATTATTTATCTTTTAAGAAATCAAATGTGCCATCTTAGAGAATTTAAAAATCATGATGAAGATACAATCATTCCCTCATTGTGTGTTAGGAGGTTCTAACATGAAATTCACACTTAGATCAACCTTATAGGGATAGGTAATGGAATATGAAACCTAGTATTCTATGCATGAACCTTAGCCATTTGGCACACTTTGCATCTTGATAAAATCCTACTTATGTCCATAATTACCTTAGCCAATAATAGTTTTCTACCACAAGAGTAGTTTTCTTACTTATATGAAAGTGTCAAGCCTGACCCCTCAATATGAAATTCTCCTATAATATTTTCTCTCCTTATACTAGTAGGGATGCACAATTGTTTTCCTCTATAAATAATCATCCTAGATCAAATAATCAAAGGAACCACTAGCCACTATAGCGTCCTTACATTATCTCACAACATCACCAAAATTAGGATCACCTTCATACTGATTCCTTAACTATCTCAAACCGTACTACTTCATTTTCCATTGTTATCAAAAGCGTTACACATCTACTCAAGGAATTGGCAACTTGATTTTGATTTCTTGACTTAGCATTTATGAAAAAGTATATTCTTACAAAAATGATTCCCTTTTTCATGCCTAATATTTAGTTTCTTCTCTATGTTTACATTCCTCAATACTTCATAGTCGGTAAAAGTACAAATTCTTTAGATACATCGAGTATTGCCTCCAACACCTTAATGCCTAAACAATAGCATAAAATTCCACATCATAAGTAGAATATTTCCTCCTCATTTTATTTATATTTGCACTTGAAGAATGCCATAGGTAATCCTTTTGGCTCAATACAATTTCAATCCCAACATGTGAGGCATCACAATCAACCTATAATCACTTGCTAAAATATGCTAATACCAAAACAAGTGCCCTCTGAAACTTTCTTCTTCAAAAATTCCAAACTATTTGTTGTTACCTAGCTCCATACAAATTCATTTCCCTTCGTACACTCTTGCTGTTATGGGTGCAATAATGATACTTAAATTCATGATGAGCTTCTATAAAAAGTTTCCAATCCATCAAAACTACAAACCACAATCACACTCCTTGGAATAGGCCACTCAAAAATTGGCTTCAATTTTTTCTCATTCATCCTCACTCCATCCTATGAGATTAAAAAACCTCAAAAAAATAGAATTTTATGATGAAATATACACTTCTTTAAGTTTTCATACATACTTTATTTATGTAAAACTTCAACACGAATTTCAGATGTAACAAATTTTCCTCCTCCATCCTTATTGAATATAAATATATCATCAAAATAGAAAAAAACTTACCATTGTATTCTCAGAGTACTCTAATCATCAACCTCATGAATGTGATAAGTGCATTAGATAGCCCAAATAATGTCACCATCCAATCGTACAAACCATATTTTTTTCAAAGTCATTTTAATTTCATCCCCTTCATGGATTCATATACGGTAGTACCCACTCGTAATTCAATCTTACTAAAATATCAGGTGCCTACTAGGACATCCATCATATCATCTAATCTTGAAATTAGGAACCAATACTTAATTGTGATTTTATTTATGGCCCTACTATCCACACACATTCTCCAGTGTCTATCATTTTTGGGAGTCAATAGTGTTAGAGTTACAAATGAACTCATGTTATCTCTCACTAACCCTTTATGCATTAGATCTGTTACTTTCTTGTTCAACTCATCACTCTGTGTCATACTCATGCAATAGGTTTCATGTTTTGGAAGGTGTAGACAAAAATAACACAATTTAGGTAATATCTATTCCCGATTGTATACTAATATTCATATGATTCCTATGTAAAAATATAATTAATTAGCCCATGTCTTTGTTTATGTTTTCTTTCTTTATATTGCCACTTTTGGTATTGCACACCTTCTTTGTCAATTCAACCTTTGACCCTTTAGTTTCTTTGAGTCTGGACACCGACACCCAAGGAAGACGCGACACCAAGTTCTCCCATCCCCTTTGGTAGCCCTTAACCTCTTTGTACTTTACTCACATCTTTTGGGTCCTTTTTAGATATTTGAGCATCGTATCTTTTTGGAAGTCAGCATTTACGGGGATGATTTAAAAATTAAAGAAAGGGAATCATATAAATATAAAGTTATGTGATCATAATAAAGAACCAAGGTTCTAACCATTAGCTATCTCCAATTAAGGTTGCATCTAGAGGCTATTCAAGACAATTCAAGCATTCATTCAAGGGAAAGGTTCTTTATTATTCTACACACACTTCATAGGAGGGGAGTTTATTCTATTCCATGCACACATATATTACAATTATTTACATCTAGCTACTTTTCTCAATATCAAGTGTGACATACACAAGAGCCACCTAGGGTATGATTCCACACATACACATCTATAACTACATTGGTTCTCATGATGTACTATAATGCTCGATTGTAAGATCACCATTGTGATAGCTTAGGACCGTGTGACCCCTCATTTTGCATCTTTATTTTTAGTATTTGATGTCTCTTTGAGGGTTTTGTAGGTCATTATTTCATTGAAGGTTTACAATGACCTCAATGATAATTGTGAGACATACTAGTGACTACTGAAAAGGAAAATGAACACCTTACAACAAGTCAAAGATGGTTTTCTGAGAAATTTTATAGTCACAAGCACCCATTACTAGTTTGTGGCACTTGAAGGTGCACGTGCCCCTTTTGGGTGCCCCCATGTAGAAAATTCCTCTAGATCTTCATTTTTCTCGAGCTCCATTGTGATATTTTATGCTTTAGATTTTCTATTTTTCCATCTTTGTGTACCTTTGGGATCTTTGTAAAATAGATAAGTCATTTTATCCCTTCATTGCAACTAGGGTTTCACATTTCATAGCTTAGTTTTCTAGGGTTATTTTCTTTACTTATTTTCATATTCCTTCTGACTACAATATAAATTAGAGTAAAATTTTTCTAGAGCATAAATCCACATTTTTCTTAATCAGAAGGGCTGATCTGGGATCAAATAAATATGGTGTTGTATATCCCTCTTCGGAGGTAACCCATCTAGTAGCTCATTTGGTATGACATCCTTGTATTCTTTTAATTCCTTTTCCTTTGCAACATGTATATTAAACTCCTATATTTCCACCTTCTTTGACATTAGTACATAATACTATCCAACTTCTTCCATTTCTATAAAAAAACTTCTTTGTAGCCAACAAGCCCTCACTCTTCTCTTCTTCCTTAAAGGGTAACAAGACCACCTTTACACCATCCTTCCAAAAATTATATTTATTTTCCCTCCATCATGTGTAACCTTTCTATCATATTGCCAAGGCCTTTTGAGTAATATATGGTATGCATCAATTAGGATAACATCACGCCACACCTCATCCTTATAGGTATTCCTAATTAAAATCTTTATAGGGAATCATTTATCAATGGTTAGCTCATTTCCTTTCTTGAACCACGATATACGATAAGGATATGGGTACTTATCACATTTCAGACTGAGTTTATCAACCATCACAGTTGAGACCATATTTTCACAACTACCACCATCAATAATAATTTTACATACCTTTCCTCTAGAGGTGCATTTGCTAGAAAGATATTTGTTTGCAGCCAAGAATTGGCAATAGCACATTCATGTCCTCGCTCCCTCCTTGGGAAAATCATCATCCTCATTATCATGAGGGTTTCACCAAAGTCTGTAGCAACCTTTGTTTCTTCTTTCTCTTAAAATTCAACTGATTCACTCATGGTTGTTCTCCTCATCATCTATCATGTGTAAGATAGTGCAAACACTCAAAAGATTTGTACCATTATTCACCACATCGGTAACATGTTTACTTCCTTTGGGGGATATTACAACCTCATCCTCCATTATAACCTATTCCCCTCTAAAATTCCCTACCTCTTTGGTAGTTACCACATATTTGACTAGATTCTTTATTCCTTGCTGCATTAGAGGATTCACCTTTTTAGAATAAAATCTACCTTTGCCTCTCATTGCTTATGATGAGGGCCATCTCTTCACAACACTTCTAAATGTATTCCTCTTATTCTTTTTGTTTTCTTTCAATGTGAGTTAATAAGCATCATCCAGGATATGTATTTAGAGCAAACTCAATTCATCTTATATGGTATAACTCAACCCATTTACATACCTTATAGCCTTATGTTCTTTATACTCTCCTTATTCCACACGGATTGATAGCTTGCTAAAATTCCTTGGTATAATCTTCAATGTTGAGATCCTGTTGTCTTAGGTTTTGAAACATTTAAAATAGTGTCTAAGTATAATGTACAAGAAGAAAAATTTCTTCCATCTTCTTCACCATTTTATTCTAGTTTCAAATTTTTGCTTTCTTTTCCTTTGTCTTTCATTTTGTAGGTGATCCCACCATATAAATGCATGTCTGTCAAAATTAGTGAATGAAAAATTAAAATTATTCTCCTCTAAGAGGGTTTTCCACTCAAATAATTTTTTATGTGATTCAACAAGTCAATCAACTCTTGTGGCCATAACCCTCCACCATAATCAAGAACATTAATCTTGATTCCATCATTCTTTCCCTCTAAAGGTTATATCAATCTCTCCTCAAATTGTCTCTCATTCAATGTGTCTTCATCTCTCCTAGTTTCTTCTTCATTTTCTCTTTGATTCATTAATAGAGGTACTTCTTCAATATCATTATTTGAGTTTGCATCCCCATTTACATGTCTCCTTCTAAAGTGGATAAATTTTTTTGTGAACTCAACAACTTGTCTCTATAGACATATACCTATTCATCTGGGCATAACATCCCATCCTACATCTAGCTATGCTTATATAAAATAGATTTAATAAATTAAATAGACAAATGTAATATATATTACCTTAACTATTCCAAGAGGATCAAAATCTTGCTTTGATACCAATTGATCCAGATCCAACCGCAAGAGGTTGAAATACCTCCAAAACAAACACAAATAATTTATAAATAAACAAGAAGCTTAAAAATAGATTTCTTCTCATTCCAGAATCCACACTAATTTTTAAAATCATTACAATCTTCCTTTTATTTCACATTAGCTTCAAAACCCTAAAATGCCAAAAAAAAATCCAAAAATCACCTACTTAGTAAAACACCTAGAATATGCCCCAAATTTTGCGGTCCAAACATGCCTTTATAAATGAAGGTTGATTAACTAAAAAACGTGTGGAATAAGTGTATTTAATATATTCTAGAATGACATGTAAATACAATAAATGAATATAATAAACAAGTGTGATAAATGACCCGAGAAACTAATATAATAAATGTTTAAAACCTAATGTGCAAGAAGAGTGAGGAAATGACTCAACCGATTAGAGGTGCTCACTAGACTATGTCGTAGAGTAAAAATAATACTCTAGGAGTAGGAATGATTGTGAAGAGGTCCCAAAATAATGGATTCAAGCTATCTAGCTTGACTAGAATTCTTGAAGATGGATTGGGGCACTCGTGGGCACCATGGTGCGGAGAATGGGTACCTTTTTCAATGAAAAAGGTCTAGAAATAAAGTTTGGAGTTCGAAAGGTGTTCTAAAACCATCGATGTGTGTTGCTTTATATTATTTGTCTTGTGCAGTGTATTTGATAACCAAGATGAAATAAATACCTACAAAAACCACAAGAAGTATCAAAACCCTAAAAATAATAATGCAAATGAATAGGTCATATTGACCTCGGCTTCCACAATAATGGTCTTACTAATTGACCATTGCACTACATTCCAAACCCAAATGTAGTTCTATTTTTTTCTGTGTGTATCATGTACCCTAGGTGCTCTTGTTCAGTCACACTTTGTGAAATAGGAGCAATAATAGATGTAAAAATGTACTAGAAGTGTGGATGGGATAGAGCGTAATCTCCTCTTATGATTTTGTGATGCAAATGAACCAACCTTTTACTTTACGATGGAGCTAAGTGAATGCAAACCTAGTTGGATGATAGTAGTGACTAGTGCTTGGTCCCTCATTATGGTCTCATAAATTTATATTTATAGGGTTATCTTCTTCGATTTCATAACTAACCCAGAGATGGCTCACCACCAAAATGATAAGAACCTAGACACGGCTAGAAATTTCTAAAAAAGTGGCGGAAAGTTCAAAAGGATGGTGCTGTGGGCACCCCTGTAGTTTCTGGGTGTTGTCCACTCAAAATTCCCTGCTCTTAAGAAAGTGAATTTTCAAAATTTTGAGTTTAAGTGTCTTCTCTGCTATCTTGAAAATGTTAAAAGTCGTGAAATTGAGAAAATCTACGTTTTGGGTCATTTTGTGTGTTTTTCGGGCTGTCGGACATTTTTGTCTTGTGTGTCCCAAGTTCAAAAGTGTGCTCTCTTCCCGATCGGCCGATTTCCACGAAGTTTGTCTTTTGGGCCCTTCGAACTTTTCATCCCAAATGTCCCAAAGTTCAATCGGACAAGTTGTTCAATTTTTAGGCCGAAACACCCGAACCGCGTACTTCACGCTCTTGCGTCCCAAATGTCCCGAACTGTTCCGGACCTATTGTCACCTTTTCACCTGATCCGGCCGAGTCACGTGTTTCACGCACTTCTGTCCCGTATGTCCCAAAAGGAATTTGTGCATCTTTTCCTCATTTCACATGAATCGGCTGAGCCGCGTGTTTCGCGCATTCGCGTCTCACATGTCCCAAATGAACCAAGTGCCATTCGTGCTTATTTTTCCCGCTCTACCCGAATATCATGCTTATTCAAATTGGTAGGTATGTATTAAATGCGCATTCATTGTCTTTCTCTCTCCTAATCGGCTATATAATGAGCGAACCCCCTATGCATTTTTCACACTGCTTCCATGCTATCCTTTGCTCGAACCCTTGCAATATAATTTCCTGCGCGTGTATCCCTTCCCTCTGTAATTCTTTCCCGAAGTCTAGCTCGCGTCTCTGTCCTCCGAATTACTATCAATATGAAGATCAAATTTCAGGGACAGGAGCAAATCTCGCCACTAGAATCTGCCGTTTCCAATGTTGGGGACAGTGAAGCTCGTCATCTTGATTTCGGTGATTTTTGGGCAAGGATGGCAGATGCAAGCCCTACACCAATGGCACAGATGATTCACGACAGCGGTTTGGCTTTCGCTGGAGGTTTCCCGATCTCGGTACAGTGTGCTGATACAGTGCTTTCATGCGGAGCTCACTTCGACCCTGATTCGAGCGAATTAACCAATGTACACGGGAACTATCATAAGCCGGATGATCTGCCACCATTAAGTATCTTGCTTTGAGGATCCCAGAGATGGATAATGCCATAGTTGTTTCCCGGGATCAAGCACAGGCCCTGTTTAATCAAGACAATGACAAATACAAGGCGCGGGTGGCGAAGTCATGGCTTAAAAACCCTAAGAAGGGAGCGTCTCACCTATCCAAGACTCTCTTCCGAGCAGATTTCAATGAAGAGTTGTCAGATTTCATAATCCTACTGGCTCGGGTGATGGGCTTACCTTCTACTAACGAGTTCCATTTCTAGATGTGCCCGCTCATCTCCATGGTGTGCGAGGGAACTCAAAATATCAACTGGGCAGAGATCATCAGCATGAACTTGCGAGTAGGCTATCCGATGTACAACAAATGAAGAAGTTCTACATGACTTCATACGGATGTATACTCGGCGGCATGAAAGAAATGGTTTGGTTTTTCTTACATTGATGCCACAAGGATGATCTGTATACACCTACGCCCATGATTCACCCTAGAGACCAGCAATCACAATTTCAGAAGGGTAAATGATGCTTTCACCATGTACGTGGTCAGGCTGCTTGAGGGTGACACTGCTAGAAGGTTTTCAGATGAAGCCATGAACCTGATATCGCACTACGGTGCCTATTTTATCCAATTCAGAAAATTCTCTTATATCAGGCTTGCTGGCTATGAGAGCACCCCTTTGAGGCTTCCCATGTTCTGCAGTGATAAGATGGCCTTGATAGAAGTATGCAGGCAATTAGACAAATTACAGAAACCTGCAGAGACAAGAAGATTTCTGGTTTGCACTTTCCCATCTCTTTGGGAAATTACACTTGTAAAACAGCCCTGGACGCACAGAACATAGAAAGAGCCCTGGTTCCTATCACCATTCATTTCTTTAAACCAAGAACTTGCTTCGACTTGAAGAAGTTCATTGAGCAGAACATCAAGATAATCTATCATCATAGGGTAGATACAGAAGACTATTGGGCTGACTGTGCAGATGATTTTGAAGCTAGAAGGAGGCACTATGGTAGGTTCTCTCTGCAATTGATCCAAGAACTCAGCTTGTACCAAGTTCCTGAAGGACTCCAGGATGAAAATTCTGATCTATACTCATATGAGTATGAAAATGTGATTAAGCACACTCCTTGGAGGACTTGGATTGGAACAGGAAAGAAAAAGATGATCTGGCTGAGATCCTTCCTCCGAGTCTTAGTCGGGACTAATATCTGGTTTGACAGAAAGTTTGAGAGCTCGAGAAGGCACTCGGGAGAATCCTCTTCAAGGATGTTTCAACACCAAGGAGGAAGCATCGACTCCCATATCTCATACACACACTGTTCAAACCCCTCCTGCCTCATCAACGCAAGGACCTACGGCTTCCACTCCTTCTTCATCCACTCAAGTGTACCAGAAGAAACTCAAAGCGGTTAAGAAGGAGCCTGTTGAAAAAGATCCTCAAAGTAAGCGGTAGAAGTGCCTTCGGGACCGAGAGAACATCATTGTTCTCGGTGAAAGTGAAGAGAGTGAAATGTCGGCCCCTGCAAATGCTCACGAAGATCCAACGGATAAAGATAAGGAAGTCAGAACCTTTGAACTTCCAAGTGTTATTGATTCCTCTACAGCAATTGTCTCCGGCGCCCCACTCACATCTCAACTTGAGACCACAGTTTGTGAAAACCTTGAGCGTCATAAGCTCTATGTCTCTTGGCCCTCTTCCCCTCTCCTTACTTCCTCTTCCTCTTTTGCATGGGTTCAACCTTTTGTTGACAGTAGAAAGACGAAATCTTCCTCTCGGAGCTCAGGGCCAAATTTTGATGCTGTGGCAGCCATGTTGGGCACTACTCCTTCTCGCGCCAAGAAAGCCATAACCACCTCTAGGATTGTGTCTCGATGCTCAAGGTCAATAATTCCTGGAAATTGCTAAGCCTACAGTGGACAAATTAGAGCAGGACTTGCAGGCATCTGACTTAGAACTCTCAAGAATTCCAATGGGAGAGTCTACTCCTTGAAGGTGAGATCCACAACCTCCAGGAAATGGTCACAAGAGTCATTGGGAGGGAGTAGAAAGGGTAGTAAACTATTGAACAATTGGAGGAACAGGCCCATATTCTCGGAGGTTTCATCAAATCTCTTTTATCTAAGGACAAAGTTTTGGACCCTACCCCATTGGCTACCCTTCCACCACCTGTAATTTTGAGCCAAGATGAAGTACAAAGTATTAAAGACATGCACAAGTATTTTCTCTATGGCAGAGCTATGGAGGCCATGGTGGAAGATATGCTTGTTGCAGGATTGAACTTCATTGATGAAGCTTCCAAACTCCATGGAAAGGTGAACAATTTGCAACATAAGTTCTCCTCCACTATCGGGGTCATAGATAAAGAGCTCAAACTATGGATCGATTGCATAGTAGATCTCCGTCTCATGGGACAGACAGAGATGAGAAAATTTTATTGGCAAATAAGGTTTTGATGATGCAAAGGATAATCATCAAAGTCACGGGTTTACTGGCATGGAGTGGAAGATCAAAGTCTTGGAAGAGGCTTTGGGAGAACTAAAGAATAGGTGGCGAGAAGGGTGAAGCTTTCAAGACATTGGTTTTATCGGCTTTCAAAGATATACATTGTCATCTTCGGGATGAAACTTCTCGTGTGCCTCTTTCCTTGTGCAAGAAATCAAAGCTCAATTGAGCTTTTGTCAAAGATAATCTATTCAAGGAAAGCTCCATCTCAAAGAGAAAATGAAGGATACTGCTCTCTTGAATCTGCCATTGAAGAAGAAAATAAAGATTATCATACTCATGTCGAGTTTGATAAAGAAATGGAGAAGTGTCTCAGATTTTGTGGTCGAGTCACCTGCAGCCCAACGTCGTCCTTCGTGGCGAGAGACATAGCGAGGCATTGAAAAGATTTAGGCAGCAAATTTTGAAGTCGGTGGGTCCCTCCCAGTCGAAGCGCTGCTGTCTTCTTCTCCATTTTCTTCTCTTCTTTTCTAATTCTTTTCTCGAATTCATTATAATTAGTTAAGGTATTGCGATTGGCAATCCTTAACTAATCTTTAGTTAAAATAAGTAATTCTACAAAGAGTAACTAATTTGTAAGCTATATAATGGCCCCTCCATGCCATTTTGAGGGGGAGGAGGAACTTGGTTTATCTTCTGAAAGTGTAAATAGATCATAAAGAAATCAATATAGAAGGGCTTTCCATTCTTTGTCTATTTGATCTCTGTTATCCCTAAGCTTTCATTTAATTTTTGTGAAGATCATTTGTCTCTAGTTTGTTAGTCTTGCCGATTACATACTCTCAACTTTGCAAGCATGGTGATCTTGTATAACCAAGAAGGAACTTTGTGTCCTTGATTAATGAATGTGTTATGTTAAGAAACTTTGTGTTACAGAGATGTTATTTCTGAGATCTTTGTGTCTTTAAATTCCATCTTATTTATACGATACAAATGATCTTGTTTAAATTCTTTGTAACTTTCGCATACATAAAGAATTACTCTATTATCTATAATTTTGCATGTTGCCTTTATGCTCATTCTCATATTCTCATTCCTCGGTCCTTTTGTAATTAATGATCTTTATAGAAAACACTTTCGTAATATCCAAGTTCAACCGAGAAAATCATGTTTTGTATGTTTGTAAATAGGTTCGTTTCGAATAAGGGAACCTCTCCCATTAAAGAGGAGGGACTTCTTGTCCCCTGACTATTGCTCTTTGTAAAGTCCTATTTGACGACCAACAGTTTTTGGTGACTCCACTGGGGAAAATCATATTCCAGTTCTATAATTTTTGATCATCTTTTGATCTGGAGACTCCGCGTTTTACTCGAGGGAGGAGGGCCCTTGGTATTGAAGATTCTCAGTTTCAGCTTTTGGAGCAGCAGGGTTTTCCTTTCCCTTCAACGAGAAATAGAAGGACTCATTCAACAAGCACTCCACTGTTCAAGATAGAAGTCCTACGGGTGGTATTCCTTGAGCTAGCTAGTCCTAATCTTGAGCTTTGATTCTTACTGGTGTTGCAGTTCCTCTCCAAGCCGTTTTCCAAGAATGGCGGTACCGGTACCATTCTTATTTGGGGTCATCGTGTGGGCCCCTTGCTCTTCCTCGAGCCTTTGCATGAGTTACCTAGAGGTAATCTGGGAAAACTTCCCTAAATTCAAAGGCAATGGCAAAGTGCATCTGATGAACACATCGCAGCCTTCATAGTTACATGTGGAGTTCGGGAGTTGAACACGAAGACGTCTTCGTGAGGCTGCTCGTTTAGACTTTACAAGATAATGTTGTTGATTGGTTCTATCACCTTCCATTTGGTACTATCACTATTTGTCAGGACACCATGAGAACTAGGTTTGAAAACCATTTCAAACCAAGCGGAAGATGTGCGTGCCTTTTATCCCAAATCTCTCAGATAAAGAAAGATTCACCAGAACCCATGAGAGAATTTGTGGCCCGATTCAACAGATTGATCAATAAAATTCTGGTAAATACTCGACCTATTGATCAAATCCAAAAATGTTTCTTCCTAAATGCCCAATCGCCTGAAGTCAGTTATGCGCTAAGAAGGGCTAATCTCGCAACATTGGTTGAGGATCAAACTCTTGTTGTTAGTGTCGAGGATGATTTGATCATGTCAGGGAAGTTGAGGAGAGACCCTTCCAAATCTAAGTCTATTGCTTCCTCCTCTTCCACCCCTGGACCTAATACTGATCCATTAGTTCAAAAAATTGTGAATGATCTCATTGCTATAAAGAAACAATTGGCTCAGCATGCTCCTTATGCAGACGTTCCAAGGAGGAATTTTCAGCCCAGAAATCGTTTGCCTGCTTCTCAAACAAGATTAGTGCTTGAAGGACCTCCTGTTAAAGTTCCTGTCAATGCAACCTGTGAAGTTGAAGAGCCGAGGAGGATGATGAGGATAATGAAGCCTGCGAGGAATTTGTGGAAGAAGTTGATGATGAAGCAGATGAACTTGAGGGATCTCGAGTTAATTTCTTCACCACTGAGGGCATTGATGATGGAGATGATTGATGAAGTAGTAGCGGACATGAATAGTGAATCATTTACTGTCATGACTCGAGAGTAGACAAATCAAAGGGAGAAAGTGATGCAGTCCCCCAAGAAATCTAAGGAGCAGCCGACAACTATCCCTGTAATTGCAAAAAGAGGATCTCCTATCCCCACTTCATCTACACCAAAGGTGAGTCCTGTCAATCCTACTAGTAAAGTTACTTCTTTTTCTCCTAAAGTTGATAAACCTAGGATCTCAAGTGATGATGGCCCATCTACTTCTAGGTCTTTTGATATTATTGATCATCTGAAAAAGACTAAGGTTCAAATCTCAAAGGCTGAGTATTATCAAACCCATCCCAAAGCTTTTGCCAAAATGATTCAATTTGTTAATTCCCATTCTAAAACCACCTCTAAAGGCCTTTTACCTACTCCTTCTTACTCGCACCCACACCTAGTCTACGGTAGCTTCTTTGTCCACCTCACCTAATGACAAAATTAAACCATTTTATGTAACACTTCTTATAGCTGGCCATAGGCTCAGTAATTGTGTCATTGACTCAGGAGCCTCAGACAATGTGATGCCTGCTAAAGTAGCTCATGCTTTAGGCTTGACCCTCACACACACTTATGGATCTTGTTACTCTATGGAGAGTAAGGAAGTACCCATGGTCGGAAGAATTAAAGATGCACAAGTGGCTTTTTCTTGCTTTTCTGAAAAGAGAGTTTTGGCTACCATCTTAGTAGCAGATATTCCTCCTTCATATGGGATGTTGCTAAGTAGGAACTTCTGTAAGGATGTGGGTGGAGAAATTCAAATGGATTGGTCACATGCACTCGTACCTGTTAATGGACAAATGAAGAAGTTGATGCCTGAGAAGCAATCTGAGTATATTGTACAAAAAACGGATGATCCTAAAGCACAAATACTCTATGAGGATATGGGTCATGGTAATTACATGATTATGTCCCTTGATGAAATCTAACTCCCCAAAATGTCACCTAAAGATCCTAATGGTGTTTGGATTTTAGAGTTTGATGGAAGTTGTTCCTCAGCTGGTTCTGGAGCTGGTGTCCTACTGGTGTCACCTGAAGGAGCCTACATCCTTTTTCATTCAAGTTGTAGTTTGAAAATACTAATAATACAGTAGAGTATGAGGCTCTCATTCTTGGACTGCAAGTGGCCAAAGAACAAGGTGTAAAGAATCTTCCGGCTCGTGGTGATGCGGAATTGATTGTAAAGCAAGTTAGAAGCCTTTTCGGGTAAAAATGGAAGGTTGAAACATTACGGAATCGGGTTTGGGATTCCATTGAATTTCTTGATGCATTCTCCATTGAAGCAATACCTAGGAGAAAAACAGTGGGGGCTGATTCACTAGTAGTCTCGTGGTCACTCGATTCCTCATCCTAACTTCTCTCAGGATAAGTTCACCATTGAGATGGTCCATCGGCCTAGTGTACCTGATAATACCAATAACTGGCAAGTTTTCAATGATGATCAACACTTTCTTTCCTTCCTTGAACTCAAGGGTAATTTTGAATAGCTGTATTTTGAAGGAAGTGACAACCTACCTTGTGAAAGTGTGCCCTTTGACAAAGCAGTCACCCAAGGAGAAGAAACGGATCAGGATGGATGCATCAATCTCAAAGGAAACAAGATTCCTAAAGGATTGGTGAGTTTGGAGGAACTATTTGATAAACATGACAGGTATGTGAAGTCTAGAGCTTCCACTGGACCTCAACAATCAGCTGAGTATGACAAGATTGATATTGGGAGTTCTACTGATCCTAAGCTCGTGAACATTGGAAAATGTTGCATAGCAGATGAGAGGAAGAAAGCAATTGACCTTTTAAAGAGGTATAAGGATGTTCTTGCTTACTCTTATGAAGATTTGAAAGCTTTCAAACCAAAAGATATGCAGCATTCTATTCCTCTCAAGCCTGGAATTAAGCCTTTTAAGCAGAAACAGAGGCAATACAATCCCAAAATAGCTGACACCATATTTCAAGAAATATAGAAGTTGTTGAAGGATAAAATCATTTTTCCCATTCACCATTCAACATGGATTGCAAATATTGTGCCTGTTAGGAAGAAAAATGGTGAGATCTGCATTTGTGTTGATTTTAGGAACCTAAATCAGGCTTCCTTGAAAGATAATTATCCTTTGCCCATGATGGATCAGGTCTTGCAAGCGAGTAACAGGATCTGAAATGTTATCTATGCTTGATGGATTCTCGGATATAATCAGTAGAAGTTGATCTTTGCAGATCAACACAAAACAACTTTCACTACTCCTTGGGGTACCTTTGCTTACAAGAGAATGCCTTTTGGGCTCATTAATGTTGGTGCCACTTTTCAGAGAGCTATGGATCTAGCTTTTGGAAGTTTGAAAGGGAAGTGTATTGTCATATACCTTGACGACCTGACCGTGTTTTCTAAAACAAGGGCGGATCATTTTGACCACCTGGAAATAGTTCTGCTAAGATGCAGAGAGCATGGGATTTCTTTGAATCCTAAAAAATCTGTCTTTTGTGTCACCGAGGGAAAATTATTAGGGCACATCATTTCCAAAGATGGTATTAAGATTGATCCTGAATGAGTACAAGCTATCCAGCAAATTCCTCTCCCAACCAGCAAAAAGGGCGTGCACTCTTTCTTTGGTAAGATCAATTTTTTAAGAAGGTTCATCCCTGATTTTGCAGAGTTAACTTTGAATATTTCTCAGATGATGAAAGGGAAACAAACATTTGGTTGGTCTTCTGAAGGAAAGGAATCCTTTGAAGGTATCAAGAGAGCTATCGCTAAAACTCCTGTTTTAGCCTGTCCTGATTTCAGCAAAGATTTTATTATCTATTGCTATGCCACAGATAATACCTTGGCTGTTGTTTTGACTCAAGAAGACTCTAACGAGCATGAACTCCCAATTGCGTTCATGAGCTATATTCTGAAAGATCATGAGTTAAAATACACCATGATGGAGAAACATGCTTTTGCAGTGGTCAAAGCTGTTAAGCAGTTTCGCTTTTACATCCTCAACTCTCATTCCATGGTGTTGGTTCCAGATACAATGGTTAAGTCAATTCTCACACAACAAGAATTTGGATCCAAGAGAGGGAGCTGGGTTGCTAAGGTCCAAGAATATGACATTGATATCAAACCGACCAAGCTGGTTCGTGGAAAAGGTCTTTGTGAGCTCATTGCTGAAGGAGCTAAGCATGAATTACTGGAGAACAAAGTTGGCCTTCCTACCGTTCTGTTCCTTAGCTCAGTTGATGAATGGTATGCTGACATCACCCATTTTCTCACCTATGGGGAATGCCCCTCTCATTTAACTGCCAAAGAAAAGAGGACTGTTAAATTGAGGTCAGTGCAATATGTGTTGTGGGAAAACGCCTTGTTCAAACGTGGGTTAGATGGGAGATTTTTGAAATGTGTGGACAAGGAACAAGAGAAAGTTTCTCTCATCTTTTCATGATCAGGCATGTGGAGGGCACTATTCATCAATGGTCACTGCTCACAAGATTCTTCATGGAGGATATTACTGGCCTTCCTTGTTCAGAGATGCATCCAAGTGGGTTGATAAATGTGAGGCTTGTCAGACTTTCGTGGGAAGACCCAAATTGGCCTCTTTGCCTCTTAAGCCAGTTGTAATTGAAGAACCTTTTTCAAGTGGGGTTTGGACTTCATTGGAACACTTAATCCACGCTTCTAGTGCTGGTCATACTCATGTACTAACCGCCATGGACTATTTCACCAAATGGGTGGAAGCTATTCCAGTTAAGAGTACTACTTACAGAAGTGGTATGCGGCTTCATCAAAGAGAACATCTTGGTAAGGTATGGTGTACCTAACAAGATTGTGAAGAATAATGCTTTGAATTTATCTTCAATTGAGATAATGGATTTTTGCTATGGGTATGGCATTTCTTTGGCTCACTCCTCAGATTACTATCCTCAAGGAAATGGGCAAGAAGAATCTAGTAATAAAAATTTGGTGACTATTATAAGGAAATTAGTCAATGAGTCTGTGAAGCCGCACAAGAAGCTCTATGATGCTCTTTGGGCGAGACATGATAACACCAAAGAGAGCTATTAGAATGTCCCCTTTTCAAGTGGTATATGGAGTAGAAGCTCTCAATTGCAGTAATAGTGGAACTACCACCTTGCATCTAATGAAGGCCATTGAAGATACTAGTTTCAGGTGATGCTTTAGATAAGAGAATTATGTACCTTCACAAAATGAATGAGGACAATTGGAGGTTCTTTGATAGGATATCTTGTCACCGGCGAGAAGGTAAAGGTCTGTTTGATAAAAAATCGAGTTCGAAATTTCCAAGTTGGAGACACTTTGTGTTGTTATGGGATAAAAGGCATGAAGCTCGTGGCAGCCATGGCAAGTTGATTCCCTTTGGCTTGGACCTTTCAAGATCAGACACTTTGCTGGTAATAATTCCTTTTATCTTGATTACATGGATGGTTCTCCTCTCCCACTTCCTTATTCAAGTCACCTTAGGTGATTAAGGAGTCCTTTGTATATTCTGTACAGCGTTTTTTTTTTTCTTTCCTTTTTGTTTTGGTGTGTTGTCCTCTGTATTGGTTTTCTTTTTGACTCCATGGCCCAATGGATAAGATATTGGTCTACTTTAACAAGTTTGTCTAAGTTCTTACCTTGTCCCATTCCTTGAATTTATGCCAAGTTATCCCTAGAAGGAGCTAGCTGTTGTCCACTCAAAATTCCCTGCTCTTAAGAAAGTGAATTTTCAAAATTTTGAGTTTAAGTGTCTTCTCTGCTTACTTGAAAATGTTAAAAGTCGTGAAATTGAAAAATCTACATTTTTGGGTCATTTTGTGTGTTTTTGGGCCTATAAGACATTTTTGTCCCACGTGTCCCAAGTTCAAAAGTGCGCTATGTTCCCGATCGGCCGATTTCCCGAAGTTTTCTTTTTGGGCCCGTCGGAACTTTTCGTCCCAAATAACCCAAATTTCAATCGGACAAGTTGTTCAATTTTTGGCCGAAACACGAACATAGCGTGCTTTGCGCTCTTGCATCCCAAATGTCCCGAATTATGGACCTTTTGTCACCTTTTCACCCGATCCGCCGTAAGTCGTGTGTTTTGCGCACTTCTATCCCGTATGTCCCAAAAGGAATTTGTGCATCTTTTCCTCGTTTTGCCCGAATCGGGTGAGCCGCGTGTTTGTGCGCGATTCGCGTCTCACATGTCCCAAATGAACCAAGTGCCATTTGTGCTTATTTTTCCCGCTCTACCCGAATATCATGCTTATTCAAATTTGTAGGTATGTTTTAAATGTGCATTCATTGTCTTTCTCTCTCTAATCGGCTATATAATGAGCGAACCCCTATGCATTTTCACTTCGCTTCCATGCTATCCTTTGCTCGAACCCTTAATATAATTTTCTACGCATGTATCCCTTCCCTCTGTAATTCTTTCCCGAAAGATAGCTCGCATCTCTGTCCTCTAAATTACTATCAATATGAAGATCAAATTTTAGGGACAAGAGTAAATCTCGCCACTAGAATCTTCGTTTCAATGTTGGGGAAAGTGAAGCTTGTAATCTTGATTTAGTGATTTTGGGCAAGGATGGCAGATGCAAGCCCTACACCAATGGCGCGAGATGATTCACGACAGCGGTTTGCTTTAGCTTTATTTGGAGGTTTCCCGATCTCAGTATAGTGTCCGTCGGTGATTTCATGCGGAGCTCACTTCGACCCTGATTGAATTAACCAATGTACACGGGAACTCATCACCAAGCTAGATCCTTCCGCCATTAGTACTACTTTGAGGATCCCAGAGATGGATAATGCCATAGTTATTTCCGGGGGATCAAGCATGTGCCCTGTTTAATCAACACAACGACAAATACAAAGCGCGGGAGGCAAAGTCATGGCTTAAAAACCCTAAGAAGGGAGTGTCTCGCCTATCCAAGACTCTCTTCCGAGTAGATTTCAATGAAGAGTTGTCAGATTTCATAATCCTACTGGCTCGGGTGATGGGCTTACCTTCTACTAACGAGTTCCATTTCTGGATGTGCCCGCTCATTTCCATGGTGTGCGAGGGAACTCAAAATATCAAGCCCAGGCGGAGATCATCGGCATGAACTTGCAGAGTAGCTATCTAATGTACAACAAATGAAGAAGTTCTACATGACTTCATACACTGATGTATACTCGGCGGCATGAAGGCAATGGTTTGGTTTTCTTACATTGATGCCCACAAGGATGATCTGTATACACCTCACGCCCATAGTTCACCCTAGAGACCAGCAATCACAATTTCAAAAGGGTAAATGATGCTTTCACCATGTACGTGGTTAGGCTGCTTGAGGGTGACATTACTAGAAGGTTTTGGATGAAGCCATGAATCTGATATCGCACTACGGTGCTTATTTTATCCAATTCAGAAAATTCTCTTATATCAGGCTTGTTGGCTATGAGAGCACCCCTTTGAGGCTTCCCATGTTCTGCAGTGATAAGATGGCCTTGATAGAAGTATGCAGGCAATTAGAAAAATTGCATAGAACCTGCAGAGACAAGAAGATTTCTGGTTTGCACTTTCCCATCTCTTTGGGAAATTACACTTGTAAAACAGCCCTGGATGCACAGAACATAGAAAGAGCCCTGGTTCCTATCACCGTTCATTTCTTTAAACCAAGAACTTGCTTCGACTTGAAGAAGTTCATTGAGTAGAACATCAAGATAATCTATCATCATAGGGAAGAAGATCGAGAAGACTATCGGGCCGATTTGTTTATGCAGATGATTTTGAAGCTAGAAGGAGGCACTATGGCGGAGTTCTCTGTAATTGATCCAAGAACTCGGCTTGTACCAAGTTCCTGAAGGACTCCAGGATGACAATTCTGATCTATACTCATATGAGTATGACAATGTGATTAAGCACACTCCCTTGGAGGACTTGGATTGGAACAGGAAAGAAAAAGATGATCTGGCTGAGATCCTTGCTCCAGTCTTAGTCAGGACTAAGGTCTAGTTTGACAGGAAAGTTCGAGAGCTCAGAAGGCACTCAGGAGAATCCTCTTCCAAGGATGTTTCAACACCAAGGAGGGAAGCATCGACTCCCATATCAGACACACTGCTAAACCCCTCCTACCTCATCAACGCAAGGACCTACAACTTCCACTCCTTCTTCATCCACTCAAGTGTACCAGAAGAAACTGAAAGAGGTTAAGAAGGAGCCTGTTGAAAAATATCCTCAAAGTAAGCAGGTAGAAGTGCCTTTGGGACCGAGAGAAAACATCATTGTTCTAAGTGAAAGTGAAGAGTGAAATGAAATGCCCTACTGAAAATGCTCACGAAGATCCAACGGATAAAGATAAGGAAGTCCAGAGCACTGAACTTCCAAGTGTTGTTAATTCCTCTGCAGCAATTGTCTCCAGTGCCCCACTCACATCTCAACTTGAGACCACAGCTGTGCAAACCTTGAGCGTCATGAGCTCTATGTCTCTTGGCCCTCTTGCCCCTCCTGCTGCTTCCTCTTCCTCTTTTGCGTGGGTTCAACCTTTTGTTGACAGTAGAAAGAGGAAATCTTCCTCTCGGAGCTCAGGGCCAAATTTTGATGTTGTGGCAGCCATGTTGGGCACTACTCCTTCTCGCTGCCAAGAAAGCCAGAACCACCTCCAGGATCGTGTCTGATGCTCAAGGTCAGCAATTCCTGGAGATTGCTAAGCCTACAGTGGACAAATCAGAGTAGGACTTGCAGGCATCTGACTTAGAACTCTCAAGAATTCCAATGGGAGAGTCTACTCCTAAAGGTGAGATCCACAACCTCTAGGAAACGGTCACAAGAGTCATTGGGAGGGTAGAGAAAGGGCAGAAAACTATTGAACAGTTGGAGGAACAAGCCCAGATTCTCATAGGTTTCATCAAATCTCTTTTGTCTAAGGACAAAGTTTTGGACCCTACCCATTGGCTACCCTTCCACCACTGTAATTTTGAGCCAAGATTAAGTACTGAAGTATCAAAGACATGCACAAGTATTTTGTCTATGGTAGAGCTATGGAGGCCATGGTGGAAGATATGCTTGTTGCAGGATTGAACTTCATCAATGAAGCTTTCAAACTCCATGGAAAGGTGAACAATTTGCAATAGAATTCTCCTCCACTATCGGGGTCATAGATAAAGAGCTCAAACTCTGGAGACGATTGCATAGTAGACCTCCATCTCATGGGACAGAGAGATGAGAACATTTTATTGGCAAATAAGGTTTTTGATGATACAAAGGATAATCTGTCAAAGTCACGGGTTTACGGCGTGGAGTGGAAGATCAAAGTCTTGGAAGAGGCTTTGGGAGAATCGAAGAATAGTTGGCGAGAAGGGTGAAGCTTTCAAGACACCTTTGGTTATATCGGCTTTCAAAGATATACATTGTCATCTTTAGGATGAAACTTCGGTGTGCCTATTTCCTTGTAAGAAATCAAAGCTCAATTGAGCTTTTGTCAAAGATAATCTATTCAAGGAAAGCTCCATCTCCAAAGAGAAAATGAAGGAGATTTTCTCTCTTCAATCTGCCATTTAAGAAGCAAATAAAGATTATCATACTCATGTCGAGTTTGATAAAGAAATGGAGAAGTGTCTCGAATTTTGGGGTCGGGTCTACGGTACCAACACGTCGGTCCCTCGTAGAGACATAGCCGAGGCATTGAAAAGATTCAAGCAAAGTGAATTTTGAAGTAGTGGGTCCCTCCCGAGTCGTAACCACCTGTCTTCTTCTCCGTTTTCTTCTCTTCTTTTCTAATTCTTTTTCTCGAATTCATTGTAATTAGTTGAGGTATTGCGATTGGCAATCCTTAACTAATCTTTAGTTAAAAGAAGTAGTTACAAAGAGTAACTGATTTGTAAGCTATATAATGGCCCCTCCATGCCATTTTGAGGGGGAGGAGGAACTTGGTTTATTTTCTGAAAGTGTAAATAGATCATAAAGAAATCAATACAGAAGGGCTTTCCATTCTTTGTCTATCTGATCTCTGTTATCCCTAAGCTTTCATTTAATTTTTGTGAAGATCATTTGTCTCTAGTTTGTTAGTCTTGCCGATTGCATACTCTCCAACTTTGCAAGCATGGTGATCTTGTATAACCAAGAAGGAACTTTGTGTCCTTGATTAATGAATCTGTGTTATGTTAAGAAACTTTGTGTTCTGGCAGATGTTATTTACAGAACTTTGTGTCTTTAAATTCCATCTTATTTATATGATGTAAGTGATCTTGTTTCAATTCATGTAACTTCACATAGATAAAGAATTACTGTTATCTATAATTCGCATGTTGCCTTTATCTTCTCATTCTCATATTCTCATTCCTCGGTCCTTTTGTAATTGATGATCTTTATAGAAAACACTTTCGTAATATCCAAGTTCAACTAGAAAATCATTTTTGTATATTTGTAAATAGGTTTTTATGAATAAGGAACCTCTCCCATTAAAGAGGAGAGACTTCTTGTCCCATGACTGATCTTCGTAAATTCCTATTTGACGACCAACACCTTTAGGTTACCCAATCAAAGCTAAAATAACATAAAATGAAAAATGTTAACTAGGCGTGTGGGTGCAAGAGGTCGGCAATGGCAAAAGAAAATAAATTATGATGGCCAAAAGATGGGGTTTAATTAGTAATTTCTTCACTCAAAACCTTTTGAATCTTAGTATGAGACCAAGACTAAATGATTCCTAAATTTCATGATTTTTTGTCTACAAAGGCTCTTGCCAAATTTCATCTTATTCTATAAAGCATAACAAAATTTAGTAATACTCTAAGTTTTATGTAGATACCTAAAATTAGCAACGCTATGCTAGCACCCCTTCACTATCACATCACTATCATATTATACATTAAATCCCTATCCTACATACTATTTCTCCCCACTAATATCATTCTACGGTTGTAAAATCCTATTTTTCCCTCTCTTAAATAACCAAAACCACTTAGAAAAAAATATAAAACAAAAAAACAACTTCACAACAATTTAACAACTTTCCTAACCCGCATAACCTCTTTCCAAAGACACATCCTTCATTAGAAAAGCAAATGACTTGATTTTGGAAGTTGTTACAAAAATTTTTACCCGTTTCCTAAATCGCCGACAATTATAAAAATCGGTAAGGATTCTCCTTTTTGATATAAACTTTGTAATATTTGTAATATATTATTATTATATGAGTTTATAACTCAATAATAATAATATACATATAGTGTGTGAGTGAAATAGTATTGTTAGTATATTATGTTATATGGTTGTTATATAAAACAACATATAACAATTATTTGTTGGTGAGTTTTAACCACTCACGTATATAGAGTGTGGGAGATATTTGTGGGAGAAGTAGTTAAGGCTACCTCCTAAAATATAGGAATTATATGTCCTATATATATGTAAATGTATCTGAATGTAAGATATGATGTGAATAATATATTTGGTGTTTCTATTGTGCAAAATTGTGCATTTTCGTGATTTGGTATCAGAGCGGTGATAATCCTGCCATGAGAGTTGTTTTTTAGCCATACGTGATTAAGTAGTGTGAATCATTAAGATTTTGCCATCTCCATCTTACCTAGAATTCGCTGGTCACTCCATGGCTCTATAAATATCTACCATCCTTGGTGCCTCAGTCACGTCTACCGCAGAGGAATTGCATTAGCTTGATCCACAAATTACGTTGTTGCTAAGGAAAATGCGCTGCTCATGATCTCTCCAACGCAGGCACATCAAAACGTTAATCTCAGACCGCTGGCAGATTTGTTTCTCTATCTCGGGAGTTGCCCAATTTTGTTTGAATTTTTTTGATTGGCATCATTATTTTTTCTTGGGACAACTATGCAAACTTTGGCATTCGTATTGGACCAAACAGACAGGAATTTTCATTTGTCCTCTCGAAGGGGCCTCAATAATAACAGTGGGGGTAGTGAGCGTGTAAATACTGACAGGGATTCCATTCCAAATTCACGTGCTTATGCTAGTTTTCGTCGCAGTTCCTCTTTCCGTTCTTCTGATTCTTTAGATCGTGAAAAGTTCTGGGATTGGGACAGACAGTGGGAAACACGTGATAAAGAAAAGTCCTTTGGGGCAGGTGGAAATGAATGGAACATTAGACATGAAATACACCAAGCTCATGCTCACCCCTCCAATAAACACAGACTGCATTGAAATGTTGAGCTGCTTGATTCTCGAAAAGCATTCCATGATCTCAGGGAAAGATCTATCCATTTTCCTTCAATTAGCATTTTTGAGTTATTAGTCGGTTATTGTTTTATTTAGCCTTTATGTTTTGTTCATTGTACCAAATATTATTTGCAATAGTAGTTGGTCCCATTTGTATTATATTTGTCAATTAAATAGTGTGGTTTAATACCTAAATGTTTGTCAGTCCTCCATATCGTTGTGTGAATATAGGCAGTAAAAGTATATATTTTGAGACAATATTTACTTTAATTTTTGTCCATGCCGTACATATTCAAAAATATGGTTTAGTGTTTTAATATAGGTTTCATAGTGTTAGAGTCATCCTAAGTTATTTCCATTGTCTATGTTGTGTTTTGTAAAAGAGTCAAGTGAAGAGTCTTGTATTTTATTTTTGTGGAGTAAAAGTTTCAAGATTTTGTATGTTCTCAATAAAGTCAAAGTTGTCTTTGTAATTAGTCATTTTGAGATTCAATGTCAAATATTTGTAAGACAAGTATTGTTGAGTCAATTATTGTTTTTATAAAAATCTAGTCAAAAATTGATTCATTAGTCTGTCAAAATAGTCAGAGTCAAAGTGTCAAAAATATATTTGTGTCAGTTTTTTATCGTCATTTAGGTGATTATTAGGAAAATTGTCAAAAAAATTTGTAAAAATAAAAATTTTTGCCTCACATTTCAACTATTGGACGCATTATCGCAGCATGCGCGATGTCCAAGTGGGGGTGTAGTTTTGGTGAAGCTGACACCTAGTAGTTTTTAAATGAGCCTCATTTCCATATCCGCTAAGTAAGTAGGAGAATCCTGGAGGCAGGAGGCATCAGAGGTTGGAGGTCATTCAATGACCTCTCGTCGATTGCTAGCAGCGAGGGCGCATGAGATGGTTTGGTGACATTTTTATGGTGTATTTGCTTTCAGCTTGTGTCGTGTGCTTCTTTTCATAGTTCCAGTATCAGTGTTCCTGTTTGCAGTGTTCGTGATTGAATAAGTGGAAATTTCACATTGAGGGGGGGAACATGATCCAATGTTCCATTTCCAGTATGTCAACTTTTTCTATGTATGTATGAGCAGCAGATTTTAACAGAATTTCCTATGTTATTCCCTGCAGTGAGATGTGATGAGGGCTGATAATAGTACTTGGCACATCATGATGTGGTTGTAGGTAAACCACTTGAAAACCTTCATTTTTGGTTTGTGGTAAACCAATAGCAAAACCACCATTCTTGGTTGTTGGTAATCCATTTGCAAAACCATCACTTTGTGGTTTGTGGTAAACCAATTGCAAAACCACCATTCTTGGTTTGTGGTCAACCATTTGCAAAACCATCCTTGAGGTTTGTGATCATCCTATGAAAATCACCAGATCATGAGCAAGTGCAAGTATAAGGTAGGTTTTCCCCATGTTCGCACTAAGGGGGAATGTTGGGAAATATACTTTGTTTTTTTTTTTAATATTGGTAAATAGTTTTTGAAAGGGACTATACCCTTGTGTACAAAAAGGAGGCCTAAAAGCCTGAATAAGAGAGAGGAGCGAGAGAAGGCTGTATCAAAGCACAAAGTTACAACAAAGAACACCGAAGCCTAGAAAGCAGAACACAAACGAGTCAAAACAACGGCAACAAAACAGCAAGCCTACGGCCAAGAAAGTAGTAAGCTGGACTACTTCTTGGCAGCTTGATCAATACTCATCTTTACTTTTTCCAAGCATGGTACATACCAGCGTGGTCATATGAAAGCAAAGCATCCGTCTTATCGAGCTCCTCTCTGGTTCTTTTACTCTCTTTCTCATTGCCCCAAAGAGTCATCGGGACACCGCTGAGATGCGAAACACTTCTTGCATGTCCTTCGATGAATTCCTCTATGGCCCTGAATGCTGCAATATTATACTCATGCCTAGTCTTCGTTTTCCCAAGGCGGGAGTCAAGGGAGGTCAGTTTTTTGTATATTTCATCAAGCTGGCTATTGCAATGCTCCCTTCTCCCTCAATGCTTTTTTTTTCCTTTTTGCTTAGCAAGATTTTTACCTCATCCTTGAGCAATTTAAGCTCGGCCTCTAAGGCCTCCAATCTTCTAGAAGGGTTATCCCGTTGGTTGGCACTACTAATGTTCAGCAGATCACGAGCAATGTCATCCAAAGGTTCATCCCCCTCGGCCAGCAGACTCAAGGTTGAGTCTCCCAGAAGCCCAGTGACACGTTTAGAAGTAGAGACAGTGTGGGTGGCGAAGCAGCAGCGGGAGGAAAAGAAGGAGAAGCATGAGCACTGTAGGGGGCATCGGCACCGAGGCGGGGCGGCAAGGGACAGCAGTGGGGAGACAGGACTGCAGCAGCAGCAGCCCAAAGCCAGGCCGGGAGAGAGGAAGGAGACCGGGGAATTTAATAAGGCAGTGCTTGTGAATAAGCAGAATAAGCCCTTGGTGAAGGGGAACCGCCCGGGTATGCTTCTGGAACTCCAAAATGGAGCGCTCAAGAGAGTTTAACAGATAGTGGGGAAAGCAAACCAACCTACTCCTACGAAAGTGATTCAAAAAGACAAGGTGCTTGGCAGGGACAGTAACAAACCTGCCTTCCAAGGATATGTAGCGAATCATCATGCGGGTGACTTCATCATACGGAGAAGGAATTGAATTAACAAGCAGACCCGCGGTGTTGAATATAAGCTTCTCCTCCTCCTCCACAAATCTTCTCTCTTCAGCCTCTTTGATAACCCTCTTGTTGAAGAAGCGGTATCCTTCCAAGCTGAGGCCAGTCGCTTCGGCTATGAGTTCGTCATTAATAAGAATCTTCTGCCCTCCATAGTCGACCATCCTCTCATTCCAATCCTTGGCAAAGCGAACAGAGATGCTTTGATCATGCCCTTGCACTCTCTCCACAAAGTTGGTGAATCCGCCAATACTAAGAATGTTCCAGAGCTCAGTGTTATCTTTCCAGTCAGGGTCTGCACACGGCTCAATCTGGCAGGGAGGCCCTCCCATCTTCACAAGGATGTGCTGGTTACAACAATTTTCAAAATACCTTTGGGCGTTGAGAGTGATTCGTTTCTCGCCGTTGCGGGTCGCATAAAAATGGGAACTGTAGCCGTTGGTCCTCCCACGAACGGCTGTAGGATTGCCGATCTGAGTCTGCGTGAAGTCGCGCGTGAAAACCCTTATCCTGTCAGCTTTCACCTTGTAGTTATCTTCGGTTTTCGCGGAGCTTGGCAACCGAATATCAACAGCTATTGTACTTCCCGCGTGCGCTGTTTTTAAATTTAGACGGCTCCACTTGAAGTTCCTAAACAAAATCTTGCCATCATTTGGAGTAGATATCATATGCCACGCCAAATAAACTAAACAAAGACTTTGTGGAAGAATTTATGGATTTCCTCCAAAGATTAAAGCATATCTTTAGAGATTGTTTGCGTGTGAAGGTCCGCATGTATGCTGTTGTGAAGCTGATTAGGGATACTATCATTATCCCAAATAGTGAAATTTATATTAATGCCATAATTGGCCATTGCATCGCTTGACTTATTACCTTCCTGTAAGTATGTATGATTCGATCTTGTTGAAGGTATGGTGATGCTTATGGACTCGGAGATAAAATCTTTGATATTCCAGCTAGGAGAAGAGGACCGATTAAGCAGATTAATAATATTAAGGGAGTCCCCTTCAACAATGAGGTTCTGGATATTTTGGGCCCGAGCAACTCTCAAACCCCAGAGAACAGATAAAGCTTCTGCAAAATGATTGGTTTGGATTCCCATTTTTCCAGCATATGCAACAATCAAATTACCTTTATGGTCCCGTATTGCTCCTCCTCCAGCAGCTGTTCCAGGGTTCCCCTTAGAGGCACCATCAAAGTTCAGCTTGAACCAATTGGATTCAGGGGGATGCCATTTGACCAAAGATCTATCCACACTATTCCCGGGGTTGCTCCAATATCCGATCTGCCAATTTGATAAGATGTGCTTTTCATTTTCAGGGTAACAATTGTTCTTAGGAGGTTTAAATCTGGCCATGTCCTCTTTGATGCCTTGGGAGATCTTGCTTAGTAGTGAGTTTAAAAGTCTCGCTTCTTATTTCTAAAAACTATATTATTTCTATCCTTCCAGATCCTCCAAATTAAATGCGGGATGGCTAATTTCGATTCTTCGAAAGCACAATGTCGAATGGTGGGTTCCATTGGTTCCACTGAGTAAGATCCTCGGCATCACCCAGAGAGCTTCAAATTTGGAAAGGACAAAGTTCCAAACTCTAAAGGCATAATCATGTATGAACAGATGTCTAATGTCTTCATAGTTATTCCTACAAAGGTGGCACCAATTGGGAATGATAAAACCTCTTTTCATCAAATTATCAGGTGGTGAGAATTTTGCCTCTCGATGGCCACCAAAGAAAAAAATTTATTTTGGGGTTAACTCAGGCATCCAGATCAAGTTCCAGTTAAAATCTGATTAGTTACTGTGGAAAAGACTGGTATAACCAGATTTGACTGAGTATTTACCATCGTGTGAATTGCTCCAGATCAGCTCATCCTTGGAATCCAACTGACACAAAGGGAAGAGATCCAGGTCTTGGAGGGAGGAAATAGTCATCATTTCCGGATTCAATACTCTCCATAGTAAGTCTTTTCCAATTCTTGTTGGTGCCATTTCCATCAATGTAGTCCTTAACTTTAGTTCCATATTTTCTTATAAGACTGTCCTTAGCAGTCCCAAATCTCTCCAAGAGATTATCATTGGACCAGTTATCCTCCCAGAAGTTAATGTCGCTGCCATCCCCAATTTTCCATTTGCTTCCCTTCTTAATGAAGTTCTACTCTTTAACCGATTATTCCAAAAAATGGAACCATTGGGGAGTTGCTCATCATGCAGATAGGAGTAAACACTTGCTGATTCAAGTATTTTGTTTTAATGACATCAATCCAGGGTTGTTTCTCAGAAAGCAATCTCCAGCCCATCTTAGCAATGAGTGCCTCATTCATTTTCTCAATATTTTTTATTCCCAGCCCTCCCCTAGATTTAGGGGTGCAGACTTTATCCCAGGCCACAAGGTGAAATCTGAACTTTTCTTCCATGCCTTGCCATAAAATTTTTTTGAATCCTTTCAATTTTCTCTCTGAAGGAGGAAGGAATTTTGAATAGTGACATGATATATATGGGCAAACTTTGGAGTGTGCTTTTAATGAGAAGGCACAAAGCACTAGAGAGAGTGGTCCCTTTCCAACCGGCCATTTTTTTCTGAAATCTCGTCAATAAATCATCCCACACCGTGTGAGAGACTTTCTTCGTGCCAAGAGGGAGGCCTAAGTACGTTGCTGGAAGAGTACCAATTTTACAGCCCAGAATTTTAGCAATCTTGAGTTGTCTTTCCCCAGGGGTGTTAAAGAAAAAAAGGATGCTTTTGTCGTAATTGATCTCTTGCCAGGAAGGCATTCATAAAGCAGAAGAGCCTTGATAGCTTTAGCTTCAACCACCGAGGCGAGAAGAAGAAGGATAGTGTCGCCTCGTAAATTTGTTGATGAGAGATGACTTGGCCGAGAGAAGTGGGTTTAGAACCATTTAAAAGGCCGTCTTCCACCGCTCTTTTGCTAATTGTTCTACTAAGGGCATCGGCCAGGAAGGATGAAGAGAAGGGGAGATGGGGTCTCCCGCCTTAGACCTCTGCTGCTGGTGAAGAATCCCACAGGCTCTCCATTAACAACCACGAGAGAACACAGTTGTAGATATACATGATTTAACAATTTTTCTAAACTTTTCAAAGTGAACCCAAATTTTGAGGAAGACCCAAGAAACTTTGTCAAAGGCTTTATTCATGTCGAGCTTAAGGATCATGTTAGCCTTTTTGTTATTTTCCATAGAATGCATAGTTTCGTGTACCATAATCACACCCGTCTTGTATTATCCACGCCTTTAATGAAGCCACTCTGCTTTGCTTTGAGATGAGATCCTTCATTATGAGCTGCTGCCTAGAAGCAATAATTTGGTGAAGATTCGAAAAATAGCATTAACTTGATGATGGGTCCGAAATCCTTGAAATCTTTTGCATTCATTTTCTTAGGTGCCAAAGACAATGTGTGTTATTGAGCTCTTTTAGAAGATTTCCCGATCTAAAAAATTCATTAACCGCTTTGAGAAGATCCTCGAGCATATTTCCCGAGAATTTGAAAAAATTAATGGAGAATCCATCCGGTCAAGGAGCCTTATCCCCTCAAGAGAAAAAACAGCCTTTTTAGCTCATCAAGCGCGACCGCTTTAGTGATATCTCTACGAATTTCGGTCTTCAATATCATTACGGGGATTGCCTCTAGCATGAAGGAAATAGCTTCGGATTGCTGACATTACTCTCTCTAAGAAGATTTTTGTAGAATTCAAGTGCTTGCTTCTTAATGCTGTTTGGATTTTTAGTAATACTTCCGTTGCTTTTAGAAACCTCTAATATCCTATTACTGGCCCTGTGCTTTAGAGTGGTCATGTGAAAGAACTTTGTATTCCTGTCCCCCTCTTTAAGCCAGATAGCTCTTGATTTAAGGCGCCAAAAGGATTCTTCTCTACTGCATATCGTGTGTAACTCAGAAAGAATTCTCTTTTCATTTACTTCATCTTCAACTGATCTCCCCATAGTATCCATTTTTAACTCAAGATCGAAGCTTGTTTTAATTCTTTCTTTTTCCGAAGATGTTTCCAAAAACATTTTTGTTCCAAAGTTTGACTTGCTTTTGACATTTTGAGTTTTTGGACCAATCTCTTTGCAAAGGCTTGCCCCCATTCCAATCCCACCATTCCTTTATTCTATCATAGATATCAACGTGCTCCATCCACATTAGTGCTCCCATTTGTAAGGATTGAATAATATTTGTAATATATTATTATTATATGAGTTTATAACTCAATAATAATAATATACATATAGTGTGTGAGTGAAATAGTATTGTTAGTATATTATGTTATATGGTTGTTATATAAAACAACATATAACAATTATTTGTTGGTGAGTTTTAACCACTCACGTATATAGAGTGTGGGAGATATTCGTGGGAGAAGTAGTTAAGGCTACCTCCTAAAATATAGGAATTATATGTCCTATATATATGTAAATGTATCTAAATGTAAGATATGATGTGAATAATATATTCGGTGTTTACGCTATCTAAACTTTTGCATTTTCATGATCATATGCATTACTCTATCAGCGATCTTAAATCCAACATATTTCTCATCTCAAAGCTTTTATGAGTACATAGTGTAGACACCAAAAATCTACACTACCTCACTATCAATGTCTCAAGCCCATTCACGATCAAAAACACCACTCACAACACTCCATGATGTTAGGCCACCAACTTGTCTCCTTTAAAAACATTAATGAGTACGCCATCACATCCCTAGGTTTAATTAATTAGATTAATTAAAATAAAATAAATAAACCCTCACACCTCACCATGTCAACTTACCTTCACTCACTAGTTATAACTAGTTAGTTTTAGTAACCTTCTATAAATGACACCTAACTACCTCTAGCTTATCCCTAACCACCTTCCCACACTTAACTAGTTAGAACTAACTTAAAATTAAAAACCTTCTAAAATAAGTTATTTATTCATCCTAACTAACCTAGTATTATTTGAAGTTTCTCCCACTTAACAACATAAGTTCCTTTAAAATCCTCCCAAATCAACACTTTGAAATAGTAGGAAAATCACTCCTTTTGATCCTATAATTCATATTTTCCAAAATTGTCAACGATTATTTCGGTCGTTGGAAATCTATATAAATAAATTTTATGGCCTCTATGGGAGTTTTTAATCATTTCACAAGGAAATTACATTCATTCACAGGAATTTTATTGAACAAGAACCTTTAACAAAGATCCAATGCCATTACATTGCATCAAAATAAACAACTTGATCATTGTATTATCATTCATTATCGTCAAACCATCCTCATTCATTTGTAATCCAATTCAATCATTCATAGAAGGTAATAGTTTATTTTTATTAGTTTCCTTTCTCCATTAACATGTAATATTGTTCATATGTTAATTATCATCTCAATTATGCTTTAAAAATACGTTGAAATCATATTTTTATTGAGTTCTCAATCTTTGTTTTTATAGCTGCTAGAATTCATAGCAATCGATGGTGATTTCCTAATTGCCCATGATTCCTGCATACTATTTTTCTGTCCCAAATTTCATATAATTTTATTAACAATCATTGTTTGCTTTCTTTCATCTATAACATGTTGTCAAACATGATGATGTCAAATGACCATAGGAGGTGAAAATTATCCCATTACCGACATTAACTCTCTACCCATCATTTGTCATCCATTACATTGGGAGAAGTACGATTTGCTACATGATCTAGAACTCTATGCCACCCACGCTACATCCTTTGATCATTTGTAGATCATATTTGCATCAAATTAGTGCATTCATGAAGCAACTGATGATTTTTGGGAGGTGTATTACGAGATTCAAAGGATCCAAGTTGACCTTGCATAGTTTGAATAGAATTATGAAGTTGGCTTAGACATACTAGAAGACTACCACACCACATCTGAATCCAAGTTTGAAACCAACAACCACATCAACATTCTAGATACTAACACTAGTGTTGTACACCTATACGATACTTAAGAAGAAATATCTGATTTTTTCATAGAGGATTATATCTTTGAGTGTAAATCCTACTTCACTGAAGGAAAGGATATAGTTCATTCCATAGGCAAAATTTCTTTGAGAACTTGTACATTTAATTAAATTTTGACTTCGGATTCTAGTCCTATTTTTCATGATTATCATCTTATGTATGTAATCAACTAAATAAGTTATAACATATGATCACATTTTTATTTATTGTATTATACTTCAACTTTATCATAAATAAAGATTAATTATTTAAAAATAAGGTTGACATCCACAAAAGGGAGTTTCTTGAATTCCAAGAATAGGCTCTTGTCAAGTATCTTTCCCATCTAATTTTATTAACTCCATCTTGTTTCGAGTGTTTTTGATTTGCGAGACTTTCTTGTAGGGAAAAAAATCCTTGATCATATTCTCCACTCGAGAGAAAAACATTATCACATGTCCGAGTATCTTGAAAACCCCACCATACTGAGGTTGATCATATTTTACCATCTTAACACATCAAGAAAACCTTGAAGGTAAAATTTTGTGCAACATACGACACGCCTAGTGGGACCTATAGGAAAGAAAATAAACACACGATCGTCTTTCACACTGACCTCCTGAGGTCATGTCGGGACAACCAATGTGAAATGGAAATGTATGTGTGTATGGATGATTATGGAAGTGATCAAAAAGTTATTGAGGTAGCCTAATGTCTTCAACATACAATATCGGGATCTGTGAGTCTAAGGTGAGAAAATCCTCTCTAACTTGAGATGGTCTAATGGATTAGTAAGATAAAATGGCTACTTAGAGGCTCCAGTTAATATTGAGCTCGAGAAAAAAATTCTCTGGTTGTGGAACACGTAGGAAATACCCATGAGATGCCTCAAATGGATTTCCAGACAAGGTCATAGAAGCAAAAAACTATAAGTGTAGTGAAGCCACAAGGTTTATGGTAGGTTTTTTGGTCTGGTCAACAAATCCTTAGCCTAATTGGCTGCTATGTTCAGCCACAGAAAGTTGTGCAATAGTTTCGGAGTAGAATCGAGGATGATCTAAATACTAATACATGTAAACCAATATCGATGCTGATTGGTCAATTAACCCATTGGGTTGTGGGACCTAGGGGTCATAACCATGAACTCATGGAGGTTGTGGTCTCTGTATGGTCATATGAGTGGCAAAGAGCCTATGCCCAAGGGTGGTTAGGAAATCTCCTCTCAGGTGCGGTCTAAAAATCATAGGCCTGATTGGCTGCGATATTTAAGATGTTAAGTTGTTCAATTTTCTCAGAATACCTAGCAGGTGTTTTTAGGACAAGAATACCTAAGCCCGTATCAATGTTGGTGAACAACTCGGGTTTGTTGGGTTGTGGAACTAATGGATAAAAACAAAAAAATATCTTGTTGTGGACCCTTGATGGTCATGCAAAATGGAGTTGACTTAATTTTAAAGAAAACTAACGATCAAAAGAAATCTGAACTATGTTTTTTTGGTATTTTCATAGTATATCTAAACAAAAAAGGAATTAAACTAATCTAATGAAAGAATAAAATTTGATCTTTTCTAGTATTTTAAATAATGCTTCTAATCTAATAAATGAAATCTAATACAAGTAATCAACTAGATGTAGCTAATTACTTGTGCAAGTATGTGAATCTAAATCTAAAACAACTAACTAATTCAATCAAAACCCTCAACCCTACCTCAGAGGTAAGAAACAAATCACAGCTTCAAAGAAGCTATTGTTCCCCACAACTTCCTCGGTAATGTTGAAAGTAAGCTTTCTAATGATTTGATCTATTTGCAATTGCTTGAATAATTGAAATGAAAGGATTTCACTACTCTATTTGATATGGATTTGTAATGAATAAATTCAAAACTTGACAATTTGAACAAATGAAGGAAAAAAACAAATAATTCCAACCTAGATAAGCAAGAGATTTGGAAAATCTAGTTGTATCGTGCTTGTCCCCTTAGTTTATCCTTTCTTTCTTTGTGTGTCCATATGAGTCCAAGGGATTGATAATGGAAAGGAAGAAAGAGGAGAACACATTTGAGAAATGGAAGCTTAAAGGAAAATCTAGTTTCAATGCAAGTGGAAGAGAGATAACACAAGTGAATGGAGCTTGGCTCTGTAATTTTGGCAGGATTATTGCAGAAATACTATGCAAGATACACAAAATTCTTAGGGCCTTTTGCTTGAATACAAGCATTGAATATATAGAAATCAGCTAGGATGTGCCTTCATGCATAAGGAAGCCTTGGAGTGCTAAATTATTAGGTGAATAAGTAGTTGAAATTGATTAAATATTTTTGAAAATAGAAGACGGAAGGAATACCATGCAAACAAGACTATTTTTAGGCAATTTGGCTCACAAACGCACCTTGGAATTCAAGTTAAGTGAAATTTCACGTGTTTAAATCATGCATGAAGAGTTATGGAAAATTACACAGAGCCCCCACCCTATGCGGGGTTATAATCATAGAACTACCGCCCTATCACGGGAAATGGTCACAAAACTTCCGCCCTTCCGGGAGATGGTTACAAAACCACTTTGCCCAAACAGGGAGGAATATTTGTGATGAATGCCAAAACATAGGGAGAAAGAAGTGGGAATGTTGAAGGAAGCATGGTAAATCTAAGTACATGTGTCTAGGATATAAATATACACTACCGATGAGCTTATGAATTTAAATAGCTTCTAAAAGCATATAAATCATCATCGGGAACTTTGTAATTGTTTTCCGATAATTTAGCACATGAAAAATTGGGTGCATAGCCATGAAGAGGCATAAAACATAGAGTTTGATTATGGCATTTCTGAAATGGGGGTTATAAGCTATACTGACATGCCCCATGTGTCGAAATGTCACTACCTGAACTCCCGCTACCTTTAAAACAAGAAGAAGACTCAAGTATAGATAGATAAAATATTGAAAAATAAATGCTAAACTAAAATGACAAGAGGAGTTACCATTTGCACGGAGATATAGAAATATAGCTATATCGATACTCCCATCCATTGAACCATGCACTCAAAATGAAGTGAAAACAATATATATATCCAAACAAACCCATTTTTCAATTCATTTATGCATATTGACTTGGTGATTTTGGAGCTCTGGACCCACGGTGACCATTTTCAATGAGAGGATGGTTAAAAAGTTAATTGTGAGATAATGATCATGCCTCCATGACCGGGATATCAGCTCATGTGGTCTAACGTTAGTTTTTCTCACTTGTTTATTTTGAAACCCAAAATGTTAAAATTTAAAAATATTTATATAGGAGGGGTTATTTCCAAAATTTCTTGTGCTAAAATAGTCCGTAAGGGCACATTTTTAAGGAAACAAACTCGTGTGGTGATTCTATGTAGAACTATCACCCTGAGTAGGGAAGTGGTTATGGGGTCATAGCCTTAGCAAGGAGATGGTTGGAAAATATCCTCGATAAGAAGGTGATCACAAAATCCCTACCCTACATAGGGCAGCGGTTTGTAACAAAATTCAAAAAACTTTCTTAAGGCCAATGTTTTTGAATTTTTAGTGTTTCGTCATGTTTTTTATGAGCTTGTCTATTAGAATATGTCACTAAATTTCTCTTTTTATATGTTTTGGATACAAAAGAAGGAAGATTACATACATTGGAGTCATGAGAGGAAGTTTGACTAGCTCCCAAATATTTTAGATTAGTTGATTGAAGACGAGACGCGACACTCTGAGAGAGAAGGCATATGGAGGATTACACGGATGCCCCATGTCACTCTTGCCAGTTATATATTATATGACTTATTCTCTTATTAGGATGCGAGACCGAAACACATTACAGTTACAGGTGTTAGGGTTGATTGGACTATCACCACGGACTATGTGTACCGTATTCTTGGGGTTCCGATACTAGGTAAATGGTTGACTCTATGGAAAGTAGGGTCTATAGCTATGATGAGTCTATGGGCTACTTGTATGGGTGATTTCATGGTGTCGGTTGGTTCAAGAAGGGTATGAAGGTCTAATCTATTGTCACTTCTCCTATCCCCCTATCCATAAATCCATAATGGGTATCTTGGATTCATAGTTGATCGAGAGACAAGGAGGTGATACATTTTTATACTCCTGGTCTCCTATTATCACACAAATTGAGGCATATGGATGTGTCTACGCCTGGGGGTAAACATACTCGATAGCACTTACCACAAATTATACCAGATTTTCAGGTTATAAGGACATTCTTTGAGCCACCCTACATTGGTTATGAGATGGGTGTATGAGTGGATCATCCCCTAGGAGGAGGAGCTCGAGTACATGAACCAAGGACCATCAATACCACTAGATTGATGGTGATGTTAGTTCTTAGAGTGCCTCACTAGCTAGTGGCTTCATTTACTACTGATGACCTAGTTTTTACTACTTATCTTGATATGGCAAGAGTGTGGGGACAAGTAGGGACCACAGTGGTGGCTTGAACCAATACTAACAAGTTACTTGATAGGATTAAAAATTTGGATATTCATCCATTTGGTTGAGTTCCTTAGTAGTGTAACCTCAGTATATTAACATACTTCTTCCTATGGAACTTGTATATAGGAGTGTCAAGGAGTATTGGCATGGTCATTGAGCTAATCCATGTTGGAGAGTAGTGACTCCGAGAGGTGCCAATCATAGTTAGGCATGTGTTCCACACTAGACAGGAAGCTTCCGCAATTGCTTCACCTCTCGTTACATATTGAGGTCAGTCTCTCTTAGGGTGGGGAGGAGGAGGTGCCTATTAATATTGAATATGACTCTGAGGAGTATATAGGTGATGAGACCGGATAGGAGTCGGGAGATGAGGAGGTTGGAGGAGAGACTAAGGATGAGTTCGGAGATGAGGGGATGGGTTGTAGGACTAGTGCGAGGTAGCCCACATGGAAGTGGAGGACAATAAACTAGAGTGGCATGAAACCCTAGAGAGATGTGAGGTGGAGAGAGAGGAGGTAGACAAAGATATGGAGATAGTTGTCTTGAGGGATAACTTACTCATGATGGAGATGGAGATGATGAATCTATGATGAGACAACGTCTCACCTCTAGACTTGGGGAGGCTAGCGGTAGTAGTAGAAACCACTAACCCTACATGGATTCCTAGAGTTCCGAGTATGTTTATGTAATGAAATTACTTGATTAATTATGATTATCACCAACAATAGAACACCAAATAACACAATATTTTAGATATATTCTCTCAATATGAAAGTATAATAGCTTGGCCACTTCAAGGGGAAACCTCTAGAACATATAATAAGACTCAAATACTCAACATAATCATCATCCACTACATATAAACCTTATTTATACTATTCCTATGCTATGGCCATCAGCAAGGGCAACCAACCAATGATAATACATCACATATAAAAGAGACACATCATGATATTAAGTTATGATATCAACAAGTTAGCTATATCCATCCCATGTAAGATATATAATTAAGGGTGTAACATGCCCCTCCCCTTCAAAGAAACATTTTCCCCAATGTTGGGAAGCCCTAGATGCTACTGCATGAATGCTTCATCTTCCCATGATGCATCCTCAATATTCATATTCTTCCACTTGATTAGGTACTCGGTAATGACTCTAGTCCTTAGTCTTTTGGTGCATGTCTGAAGAATGCCTTCAGGTTCCAATATGATCCTTCCTTCCTCATCTAGTTCTGGAAGCACTGATTGGGTGGAAATGTGCTGCCCAATAACTTTATTTAAGAAAGAAACATGGAAGATTGGATGTATTCTACTTCTGAAGGAGCTCTAGCTTATATGCCACACTACCAATTTTCTGCAAAACTCGGTAAGGACCATAGTATTTAGGAGCAAGCTTATTATCCTTTTTTATTGTTTCAAGGATAATTGATTATATGGCTGTAACCTTACAAAAATAAAGTCTCCCTCTTCAAAGTGTCACTCACTCCTATGTTGATCAGCATGTTGCTTCATACGGTTTTGTGCCCGTGAAATTTTTTTCTTCAAGACTAGTGAGTTCCTCATGTTGATGTTGAATGTGATCTTCGACTGCTCTCACCTTTGGTTTGACCTTCACGCTAGATATGAGTGATAGAGGATGGTACCCATAAAGTTCCAAAAATGGAGACATTTTGGAGGAGGTATGAAATGAAGTATTGTACCACCATTTTGCTAGTGGCAACCATTGCACCCAACATTCTTGTTTATCTGAAGTAAAACATCAAAGATATCCCTCTAAACATTTATTTACCACCTCAGTTTTCCCATATGATTGGGGATGATAAGAGGAACTCTGGGCTAGTTGGGTACCTAGACAAGAGAACAAATCAGTCCAAAAGTTACTTGTAAATATTGGATCATGATCACTTACTATAATTTTTGGCGTGCCATGGAGCTTTTGAACTATATCCATAAAAGAGATGGCAACTATACTAGCTATGAAAGGATGAGCCATGGCACAAAAATGAGCATATTTGGTAAGTCTGTCTACCACAACCATGATGAAACTTTTCCCTTCTAATTTAGGTAATCCTGTGATGAAATCCATTGATACCTCTTCCCATCTCTCACTAGGAATAGACAGAGGTTGGAGAAGACCATCTATCTTAATGGTCTTGCCCTTTTTTTGGCAAACCAAACCTTATGCTACAAATTTTGAACATATCCTTTTAACCCCTCCCAAAATAAATCCTTCTTAACTCTATGATATGTTTTCAGGACCCCAACATGGCCACCTATTGGAGAAGAATGTAGCTTTGAAATAACATGGTGTTTAAGTGCAGATTTCTTACATAGATATAACTGATCTTTGTACCACAATGTATCCCCCTTCCATATAAATTGATCTAATATGGATGGATATTCTTGTAGATTTTTAATAAGAGTATGTGTGGTTGCATTTTTCTTCCATTCTTCTCATGCTTGATCTACCCAATTTGCATATAGTATAGAAGACACATAACAATGCTTTGGTGGACTCATCCCTCCTAGATAGAGCATTAGTGACCAAATTTTCCTTTCCTTTCTTATAAACAATCTCCAAGTCATATCTCAACATCTTAGTGACCCATTTTTGTTGTTCTCTAAAGATAGACGTTTTCTAAAAATATTTCAAACTATCATGATCAGTTTTACCTTAAAATGTCTACCCATCAAGTATGGTCTCCATTGTTTGACCGCATGCAGTATTTCCATCATTTCCTTTTCATATGTGGGTTTTAACAAATTCATTCCTTTTAGTTTTCAGCTCTCAAAAGCAATGGGGTGTCCTTCTTGCATTATTACTACTCCGATTCCATTTATTGAAGCATCTCACTCAACTATGAAAGTTTTGGAGAAATATGGGTTGCAATTTTGGAGTGGTGCACATAGCTACTTTCCATTTTTCAAATGCCCTAGATGCTTCCTCATTCCTTTGAAAGGAGTCCTTATTCAATAATTTTGTGAGTCGTGTTGCTATCTTTTGCCATAGTTTTTGACAAATCTATGATAATACCCTGTGAGACCTAAGAAACCTCATAATTGTTTGAGGGTTCTTGGGGTTTCCCATTCCACCATGGCCTGGATCTTGTGAGGGTCCACCTTAACACCTTCATGAGAAACAATATGGCCCAAGTATTCCAATTCCTATACCCCAAAAGAACACTTCGAAGGCTTGGCATAAAGTTTATGTTTCTCTAAGACTTCTAAGACAATATTGACGTGATGTAAGTGTTTCTCCCATGATTTTTTGTAGATGAGTATATCATCGAAAAATACTAAGAAAAATTTCTTAGGAATGGTCTAAATAATGAATTCATCAAGATTTGGAATGTGGAGGGAGCATTGGTAAGGCCAAATGGCATCACTAGGAATTCATAATGGCCTTGATGAGTTCTGAAAGCTGTCTTATAAATATCTTCTTGCTTGACTCTAATTTGGTGATACCCAAAACGCAGATCTAGTTTTGTAAAATAAATGGCACCATGCAACTCATCTAATAAATCATCAATGATGGGAATAGGAAACTTATCTTTGATAGTGAACTTGTTAAGCTCTCTATAATCTAGACACATGTGCCATCTTCCATCCTTGCAATGCACCATCACCATGGGAGTAAAATAGGCACTTTGATTGTGATGAATAATACCCATTTCCAAAATTTCCTCCACCATCTTCTCGATCTCACTCTTTTGCACATATGGATATCTATAAGGCCTGATGTTAGGGGGTTAGCTTCCTAGAATCAACTGAATAGAACGATCATGCTCTCTTTCAGGTGGAAATCCTCTTGGTTCCTTAAAGACAACTACATGTTGATTAATAACCTTTTGAAGATCAGGATGGAATACCTTCATTTGCGGTTGGACTTCTATAGAGAATAATCATGCAACAAAACCTTCAAACCCCTTTTTAAGAATCTTCTGCATTTGGTGAGAACTCACCACTAGAGGATATTTTTCTTATAGACCTCGAAGTTCAAATTTTTTACCCTCAGAATGAAAGCGCATGAATAATTCCTGGAAATTTATCTCTATGGTGCCCAAGGTAGTGAGCCACTGAACACCTAAGACAATATCAGCTCCACCCATGGGAATAGCAAACATTATAGATTCCAATGTGTAATCACCCATCATGATTTTGAATTTATGGCATTTACCTAAACATTGGACTGTGCCACCATCTGCAATCATTACTTGAAATTTAGGTGTTGGGTAGATGAAACAATTTAGTCTTGTTACCAACTTATGATTGATGAAATTATGTGTTCTCCCTGAATCAATCAAGACTGTTACCTTCTTCTTCTTAAGATAACCCACAACTTGAAGGGTTTGTGGAGTACTAATACCTGATAGAGCATGGCATGAAATATTGGGCTGAGGATCTCTAGATTCTTCCTCTAATTTTTCCACTTCCTCTATTGATGTTACCTCATATTCTTCCTCATCACCAAATCCTTCAATGTAGAATTTTTTTTTCTTAGAACATTTATGATTTGGTCTATATTTTCTATCACAGTTAAAGCATAACCCTTTGGCTCTTTTTTCTTCAATTTTTGAGGTATCAACCAAATTGGCCGAGGGTAAGAAGGAGACAAGGTGTTACGATATTTTATGCTAGAAAAGGTCTTCCTTCTATTGGAAATAAATTTTTCCTCTACTTGACGTGCCATGATAATAGAATCAACAACCTTGAGTGGGTTAAACATGTGTACCTCATGCTCAATGTGGTCCTTAAGACCCCCAAGAAATAGGTCATTCAAATACTCTTCTGTAATATCCTCCACACGCAAGGACAAAGTTTGGAATTGATGGACATACTCCTTAACTAAACCAGTTTGGTGTAACTTTGCTAATTGGCTGAAGTAATTCTCAAAAACACTAGAACTATAGTGTAATTGAAGCTCTTTAGTGAACACTATCCAGGTGACATTTAGGCCATTCTTCTACCTTTGAGCACATAACCAACGATACCAAACAAATTGATTAGGTTCTAGGTATAAGGATGCCACAGTTACCTTTTGTCCTCCTGGGATTTGATGGAGATCAAAGAAATTTTCCATTTGGGTAATCCAATTGAGTGGATCCTTTCCATCAAATTTACGCATTTCAACTTTTGGAATCATGCCCCTCCATTGGTGAGAAGATCCACTTGAATGATTAAAGGATCCTCCCTGATTTGAGTGATTTGGATCTATGTGACCATTTCTAGTAGAACCCATATGACTAGCATTGGAATTTATATTAGAAATATCATTCAACAACTCCTGTTGCATTACATGAAAATCCTTTTGAATCTCACTCCTAAGGCTACCTTTTAGTTGATGAAGCTCAACATTAAGGTCATCCTTACTCACCATATTGTTTACCCTTTCTTGAAGTTGGATGACCACCTCAGATACTCCCAAACCAGTAGAATCTGAAGCCATATCTTCCTTATTTGGGGTCATTCCTATAGTTGCTTTTCCTTTTCCTTTTCCTCGGGTAGATCTACCAGCCATGTCAAAGGATGTGGGCCTAGGGGTAGACGTAATAGGGAAAAAAATTAGGGTTTAGGGTTTCGTAATTCATTTAGCCAAATATAGGAATTTAAAAAATAGAAACCTTAGCTATTTTTTTGAGGGGTTTATGAAAATATAAGAAATTTGAAAATTTTCCAAAAATTACGCCCTAGGAGCCAAATTATGAATAACTACGAGTAACCATAATAACTTTTGCAAAACAAATCAAAATTTATTGAAATTTGGAGAGAAGCTTTTTTGAGTTATTTCTCCTCACCAAAAAAAAAAATTTAGAAAAATTTGCTACCAATCTTGAGATATAGCTGAACCTTTAAAATTAGGGTTTGATGTCGTCCTGGCCGAGATCAATATCTGATACCACTTGTAATGAAATTACTTGATTAATTATGATTATCACAAGTAATATAACACCAAATAACACAATATTTCATATAAATTCTCTCAATATGAAATTATAATTTCTTAGCCACTTCAAGGGGTAACCTCCACAACATATAATAAGACTCAAATACTCAACATAATCATCATCCACTACCTATAACCCCTATTTATACTATTCCTATGGTATGGCCATAGCAAGGTGACTAACCAATGATAATATATCATATATAAAAAGATACATCATGATATTAAGTTATGATAGCAAAAGTCAGCTATATCCATCCCATGTAAGATATATAATTAAGGGTGTAATAGTTTATAATATTCTCTTGAATTTTTGGGTTGGAAATATTAGTTAGTATTTTTTTTTTTTTTCTGCTTTTTCTAACTTATCATTATTTCTTTGTTTTGCAGTGGATCGCTTAAGGATGGCGAGATTTTATTCATCGAGTGTACATTGACACCTTATTAATCCCTTTGGGGATGATAAGATCTGAGATAATGGAGGGCATTGGGCACCCACTGTTAGTTGGCAGACACATGTATGTGTTTGCACCTATGTGGAGGGTAGCGAGAGATCATGACTTCTCTCTGCACTTAGGTATTTGCATAAGAGACAACCAAGAGGATGATGAGGTGGATCCATTTTCATAGCAATACAACATCCAACATCTACTCTCACAAGAATTCCTACAATTTAGTGCATTATCGGTGCCACATTCACAATAGGAGTCCTAGAAGCACTTGTGCACCATTTCAGGGATCCCACATGGATTGATAGTCTAGTAGACCTTTTATTACTTATTTTCCATTTTGTGGACATTTATACAAATTTCTTTTATATTTTTCAGACTTATTGTGAGCATTTTGACCATGCCTAGTGCGTGATGGAATTTTAGAAACTTTGACTTATTATGATACATATACAGATACATATTTTCTCTATGGCTATTCTTTGTGAAGGATTGACTTCATTTTATAGTTTTATTCACATGTGTACTCTAGATATTTATAATTTCTAATTTTGTACACTTTTCAAAATGTATGCAATGAATAAGAAATGCTAACATAATGAGTTTTTATTTTTATTTTTTAATGTTGTTTTCATATGATCATGCAAACACATTGTAATGTTTAAAATTTAGCTTTTCAAGTAAACTTTGATAATTCATTTGATATTGGAAATACATGATGAATGATGATACAATAATAAAATGAACTCACTCTACTTCTAGCTCCACATAACCAGTTAGATGCAAGGGATCACAACCGAGAGTCAAAAGAGACATTATTTATATGAATTTGTCGAATGAGCATGATGAGAGGAAGACAAGGTTTTGACAACAACCCAATTGAGAACCTGTACACTATTTCTACACAAGTTTTCTACATAGTTCAAAGTGTAATTTCTTACCATTTTATCTAGACTTAGATCCCTAGATGGCCACTTGATTGATAAAATCTGTTTTAAGGCTCAAAACTCTCTTGAAAATTTAGACATATAATTACTTTATTGGGATTTATGCTTTAATAGAACATGTTATTGAATGAACTAAATTTAATATATTAATTTATTTGTAGAGACCCCCTACTCCTTACCCCATGCTATGAGTAGGAAGCATGGGCTCATCACCAAGGACAAGGCATAAGTGAGTAAGGGCACTCCCCTCCTTTCCCAACCTCATGCCACTAGTAAGAAGCGTGGGTTTCACACCGAGGATTGGTAGGGAAAGGAAGTGTGTAAATGAAAATTTTGTATTTGATTTTGAATTGACATATATACTCATTTTTTTAAACTTTAAGTTGTGATTTTAGGAGGGATAGTTTTCCCCTAGTCTCAACCCCACGCAACCAGTAGAATTTGAGGGCTCTATCTTGAGTGTTGAGATACATGAGAAAATAGATTAAGGTAAAAAAATTATAGTGTTTTTTTTTAAAGAGATGTGTATGGGATAGATGTGACACCAAGAAGCTTTTAGAAGAGACTATAGGCAAAAAATCCTAAGCTAGAAGAAAACTAAGAGCAAAACCAAGTATGTAGGCCTTGGTAGGGTCAAGGTCAAAACTCTATCTCAACTTGTCGAACTGATGAAATGATAAGAAGTATTGATGATAGTATTGCGAGTGTTTGAAGAGTCATGATTTGAAAGATTGCCAATGTTTTGAAGATTTTTGAGAGTTACTTGAAAATAAGTTTCTTAACTACAATTTTTACAGAATGAGTTTACAAATGGTAATGTAATGCAAATGCAATGGGAAACAAATGAGAATGTTGGTGGGCTATGTGTAGTATCTCTTCAGATGAAGAGAATTGACAGATTCACCAAATTATTCACCCTCTAAAGTACACAAATGATATGCCCCATTTTTGTAGTCCTCTACGACTTGGTATGGGCCCAACCACTTGGGCCAATTTTCTACCTTCACTAGTTTTCTTGTCTATCCGACTATCAAGCCTCAAGACCAAGTCTCCTTCACAAATTTTATGCTCATGGACTCGTTTATTGTATTTCCAATCCATTTCAACAAAGATATTATCTATGTAACTATTCGGCATGGGGTTGAGCTCATCAAGACTTTCTAAATCCAAGAGACGTGTTGTTCGGTATTCTTCTTCTCCTAAAATTCCTTGTAAAGAAATATGGAGACTAGGCAACTCAAATTTTAGCAATAAAACATCTTCTCGATACAAATACTAAAGAAAACAGAGTTTCCCCATTGGTGTTCTAATCAACGTCTAATAAGCCCATAAAGCTGGAAACAACTTTAGGTGCCAATCTCTTTTATTCTCCTTGACGGTTTTGAGGAGAATGGACTTTAATGTCTTGTTTGTGGCCTTAGCCTATCCATTGGCTTGAGGATAATATAGGGAATCCATGTGATGATTTATCTTGAATTTCTCACATAATTCACGTACTTCCTCATTCTTGAAAGACGTACCATTATCAGAGATAATGACCTACGGGACACCGTACCTACAAATGATCTGGTTCAAGAAAAAATTTGCAATAACAAAACCTAGTACTGAGTGGTAAGAGAAATGGCCTCCACCCATTTTTGTGAAATGATATGTGGCCGTGATTATAAATTTTTACCATCCATCGAGGAGGAAAAAACTTCCCTATCAGTCTAGAAAAATGTGGAAAAGGGCCATGGTGTTGCGATCAGTTGTAGAGCCTATGCAGGTATATGAATTTCATGAGAGAATTCTTAAAATTTATGGTAGTTACAAAAACACTCAAATGCATCATGCTCTAACGTGGGCCAAAAATATCCCATCTGATGTATTTTATGAGTGGTAGCATGGCCTCTAAAATGGCATCCACACACTTTGTTGTGACACTCAAAATATTTTTTTAGATTCTTCTCCATCAACGCATATAAGTAGCATTCCGTCAAAGGCTCTGCGATAGAGAACCTATTCCATAATTACATATTTAGCATTTATGTTGCAAGAATTGTTGTTTCACCTAATTTGTTGCTAATTAAAACTAAATAGGAAATAGGTTATGAGGAATACCTATGATATGTAGGTTAAAAGTTGGATGCTCATGTTACTAAATTTTTTATCTAAGTTGATCATGAAGAGCTTCCCATTGACTAGGAGGGACACCACGTATAAGAAACACAACAAGACCACCAAATAGTATTAATAATATAGTCTAGTGGGCTGCCTGCTTGAGTGCTAGATCCGAGAAACGAGGTACTTCATAGAAAGTTTTCAATCCACTTTCAAATACAATTTAATGCAAATTTCATGAATTAAGGAAATCCTATTGTAATTATATGATTTAGTTATCTTATACAAATATAATAAGTAAATATAATCCAATAGCAAAGGTTATGATTAAATGTGGAGGTTTGGTAGGTTATTTTGGGTTTTACAGGTCTGACAGGGGTCTAGGATTGATCGGGTGATTTTACTTGTTAGTTTTGGTTAATCAAGAGGATTCTTAGTCAAATGACTGAAATGAAACAAAGACTGATATCAGTATAGAGGTGAAACCAAAGGTGGTTAGGTAACCGATGTTGGTAGGGGAAATTGAAAATAATTTGATAAAACTAGTTTTTTGGCTTCTCTGTGATTGTAAAAAGAGTGAGAAGGGTGTGGTTAGGTTCATAATATTATTGATAAGACTCAGGGATACTAAGGTGAAATTCACAAAATGAAAAAAAGGCTATAGGTGGTTGGGTTGGTAGATTGGTGAGGAGGTGGAGATAAAAGAATAGAGAAAAAAATAAAGTATAACAAAATAGGTAAGGAATTTATACTTTAAGCAAGCATAATATTATAAAATTAGGAATACTTAATTTCCCTCATAGATATGGTAAATGAAGGTGGATGAAATTTGATTCGTGAAGAGATTATGGAGTCGAGTCCAGTATAGACACTAAAATTAGGTCACACTCCCCTTTGGTCCCTCAACAAATAAGCACCCTTCATCACATTGACCTAGCCATGACCCCTTTCACCTCACTAATATTAATTTAATTAATTTAATTAAATTAATGCATTATCCTCACTATATTTATTATTTAAATATCATTTTTTAAATAATATCCACACATATAGTTCACTTAGACACCTCACCAAGAAAACTCAACCTAAACATGTTCTTAGTAAGTTGCCATAATTAACTAAGACTTACCCAAACCCTAAAATCAATTCCTACATTCCTTCTAACCACATTCCTACATGCTTACAAGAGGCTCTTGGTCTAATCCATTGGTTAATGACCCAAAATATGAGGAAATCAAGAGGATCTCCCTAGTTTAGTAAACCTAGGAAATCATACCTTGACCAATGCTTGGTTACCCCTAACCGTCACCGATTAGCAGCCAAACCGCCGTTAGTTAAGCGGAACCACCGTCGGTTACCCTTTTAACCCCAAAACAACCTTATTCTCAAGGTGGGAAGTGGGAAAATTTTGGTAGAAGGATGGCAAGCATTGAAACATCTTCGAGAGAGTGAATTCAGTGACAACCCATATGCAAAGAAGGAGATCAAGCATTTTCTCTTGCACAACCATCTCATCTAGGATCCAATCTAACCAAGCAAAGAGGAATGTATATGCAGCCCATGTAGAAGCTTTCCTTTTGTTTGTGATCACTGCAGCCTTCAAACCTCTCATCAGCACCTCCATCCCTCACTCACAAGCATCTAGAATCAGAATCCAAGTGAGTATAATGTCATATTTCTCTGGTTTATTTCATTTCATCATCATTTTATCATCTATTGTTTACCTACCCACCTATTGACCTTCTCCAACACTTCCACCTCCATATACCCACTAAAACCTTTCCAAATCCCTTCCAAGCCACCCAATACCTCATCCCAACTAACCAAAATCCTTTGTGTAATCACAAAGGAGACCCAAAGCTTGTCCCGTGGCATTCCCTAATTTCCACGAAGAATCGGTAATGATTACACCTAGCCGTCGTCGATCATCCTTAATGGACATCGGTCTCTGTATTTACCCATACAGCCTAGAACAGAGACCTACCCACCTAATTTCACCTCACCCTCATTCACGTATGATCTACCTGAGACCTCTATCAAACCTGCAGAACCCATAACCAGCCACTTGACCTTTGGATCCTATTCGACTTAGCACATTAGATTAGATCTATTTATTATTTTTTCTAAGTGAGATACCTAAATCATTTAGAATTATAATAGGATTTATTTTGTTTACCACATTAAATTGTTTAAAACACTAGACTGAAAGCCATCTAGGAAGTATCACACTTCTCGGATCTAGCATACGCTAAAGTGAGTTCATTGCATATATTGTTTAACTCCTTGTGGTGGTATTGCTTTTCATTACGGGTAGTTCCTCCTAGCCAAAAGGAAGTTCTCACAATAAGCTATGGATTCGAAGTCATACGTGTGCGATAACCCATCAACCAACACTTGAACCGGTATTCCTCCTTCGCCCATTACCCTATTTGTTTCATCAACACTTCAAAGAAACAATCTAAGAATTAGGTGATACATTTTGGCGCACTGGTGAGACCCATCCGAGGTTCCTTGTATTTCATTCATTCCTATGAAAACCAAAAAGCGTACACATTAATATTCTTCCTTTGTAACACATCTTTTCTTTCTATTTGCTCTAAAGGAAACCTTTCGTTTGGTGTAATTAAAAAAACCATTTCTTCATGTTTTTTACGCATTATAGTGAAAGAGGATCCCTATTCCTCTTTATCTCTTTGTGTCATCCAATTTCAAACTTCGATTTTGGCTTAAAAATAAGTGCATTACATTTTGATTTATCACATTAGCTCACATTAATTGAGGGCAACCTATACACTGGAAGTCATGACCACCGGTGATGGTTGACAAGCGAATCTTAGAAAAGCGCTTCTTTGCTTTTCTGTTTCTTTGATTCTTACCAAACCTCACAAAAATTAAAAATATACACATTCTTAAACAACATCCTACCGGAAGAAGCTATAGGTGATCACACGATCACGGTATAGTATGGCACCCAACTCATTGCTTTGTCGAGTCATACTTGAGTGAAGCCTTCCCCACCATAACATACCTAAAACCTCACCTTCTAGATTTCCTTCTTTGTAGGAAGCAATCCTCACCAAAAAAATCTATTTCACAATTCATGTGTCAATCCCTAAATAGCATAAGCAAAAAAAAACATAATAGAAAAGGAACACCTAGGATCACATTATTCTTAGTGTTTTTGCTTGGCTTGCGTTTTGAGGTGAGAGATCACATTCTTCACTTTTTGTTCATCTTTGCATGCTCCTCATCATAGCTGGTGTATTCCGGCTTCACCTGAGTGTTCTTGGGCCATATCATCATCATTCTCATAATTTTGGGTTTGATTCTACATCAAATTTTAATTCACAACCACTTTTCTTTCATCACTGTTTCAATTTCATAGTAACCATCGTCGGTTATACCCAACCGACGTCGGTTCTAGGTCCTTTGGTTAACCTACCCAAAAGGACATTTTATTTCACTTTCTTCCACTTTTCACAGTCCCTATCACTGCCATCATTCCCATTGACATTTTAAACATCATCAGATTTGGCATACTTATCAGATTTCACCTTCTGCCTTGTTTTTCACTCACTATTTCAATTTTATAATGACCAATAGTAGTCACCCCTAACCAACATCAATTTTTCCTAATTGACATTGGTTAGCCTGTTTCACATTCCAACCACCATTTGGTACCTAATACACTTTTTGCTTCCGATTCACCTATTCATGTTATTCTCTATGTCATTTACAGAGAAGCAACCCTACGACTGACCATCTGTCTTGGTTCACATGGTGCTGACTCGAAGATAAGCAAGCACACTCATATTTCATACCAGTTTTCAATCGCTCCCACCTAGTCCTTCACCACCTTCCATTTTATCACTAGCCATGGATCCCATCCAACCTATCACTATCGCTACCGGAGATGAGGAGTTTGCGCAACTCCTTGACCAAAACCCTGCCACTTTGCAGTTTTACCTTTCCCACTCATCCACTCTAGATACCTCGGGTCAGTTGACATATGACATGCCCGTATCTATCCCCCAAATCTCACACCCACTCCCTCATCGCCCCATATGGCTCCATGCCAATGCATCTACTTTACTTGCTAGTTATTCCATAGCTAGGTCCTATACCCATTATAACTACCACGTCTGTTACATCCATGACACCTATTACATCCATTGTACCCTCAAAAACTACCCCAAACACAACCTCATTTTCCCTAATGTCTCACACATACCGTAGCTACATTACCACCTCCGGTGTCGATGGCCCTACCCCATTTGAACGTGGTCCTTTCCATTCCACAATCGTTAGCCCCTATTTCCACTAGGGTTAACGCAACCCTTCCACCCCCATATACATACTACCAATAACCTCCGTTTCATCCATTATTCACACCGGTACATACCCCTATTTCACTTCATTTTTCTTAATCAACCTACATGGCAGCCCCATACACTGGAGCTCCGCCCTATTATATGCCCAAAACTAACCCTCTCACACCATAGGAAGCACCCAATCGTCACAACCCACCAATGACCTAATTAAATTGATGTTAGACAAGATGTAAACATTGGAGGCATCGGTTCAAGATCCCACAACACTCTCACCTACGATGATATTTGCAACGAGCCCATCCACCCATCCATTCCTATCCACTCATACCCTGTGCATTAGGAAATGCCTAAATTCAATTGCTTGATAGCACATAAGACCAGCATCAACATTTGTGGTCGTTTAAACACGGGTGTTATCTGATCACTCATGATGATGCCTTACTCTTGAGAACCTTTCCCATGTCCCTCACTGGACCTGTATTAGATTGGTATAGTGGGTTACTTATACACTCTATATTCTCATTCAATTAGGTAGCCCAAGCCTTCTTGGATCATTTCTATATCAATATCGTCAAGAAGGTTAGCATGACCGATCTATACTCCACACATCAGTATGAGGATGAATCTATCACAAATTTTGTCACTCTTTGGCATAGCACGATCAATCAACTTACTTTGAACTACCACAAATAGAACTCATTGAGCTCTTCACACGGGCTTGTGCTAGGTATATCTCACCAACCTTGTAGGTCCAAACCTTACAAACATTTGGAAACTGTAGATCAAGAATTTCTGCGCTTGTTACCTATCCAAGTTAATGTACCAAACTAAACACAAAAACCCTGAAAAACTCAAGTGAAATTGATACGATAGATAAGAGAAGATGCGAATATGTAGATGGAAAAGAAAGCTGATGTAGACAAGACGGGCGCACACGAGTGATCTTGTAAGGTAGATCCGAGAAACCTGTGAGACATAGATAATTGACATAAAAAGACAACGTTAAAATATATTTGGGTGGACTGCCCAAAAAGTGGCTTCGGGAAGCGATAAGCTTCCTCGGCGGATGTCGATCCATGTTTTCAATTAAAGGAAGAAGCATACATGATAAAAGAATGTAAATAAATGTCTATATTTTCTAATCAAAAGTGACAAAAATAGAATGTAAGCAACGGACAGAAAGCAACAGAAAACAAGAAATTGTGAAAACAATGCTGGATTTGTGTTACCGAATTATTTTACTTATTCGTAGGCTGATCGGCATCGATTGAAAAAATTAGTGTCGATCGAGATAGATTGGCATCAACTATGGAAAATCAGCGTCGACTCGGGACCGGTCGGCATCTACCGGAGGAAAATTACAAGAATATTGAGAAATGGACAATGAAAGCTAGATCATCAATGTCTACGGATCTACTGAGAGCCTTTGGGATGCTGACAAAGCTCCACCTTCACTAGACACAGGAGAAAAGTCACCAAGAGATCAATGGAGGCTTGTAATGTCGATGTGGTAGGAGTAGGGTAATGGTACTCCTCTCAGGGATTGATTTGGATGGAATTAGATTTTTCTCGATAGATAATGCTTAGGCTTGATGTTCAAAACTCTTTGTCATTCTTTCTGTCTAACCAGAACTGAATTCTAGCCCTGTATTTGTAATTGGTGCCGACTGGTGTATAGTCGGTGCCATTCTAAAAAATCGACGTCGACCGAGTACCAGTCGGCGCCGATCAGGAACCGACTCCCAAAATGGCTAAAATGAATCTTTTTAGAAGGATGCAAGTGATCCCTCTGACTCAAATATGGGAAATATCCCGTTGCATGGTTTGGGGGAGGAGAAATAGGGGGATAGATGGATAAAATTGATATGGGAGGTTAGGAATTGATATGGGGTAGATAAGCGGTTAAGATACATGTAAAAAGTGTAATTAAATAGTTAATATTTAATTATCTATGTGTAAAACATAATGGGGTGAAATAAACTTAGGATAGATGTTTAAATTGAATATTAAATAATGTTCTAAGGGAGAAGTGTTGATATAAATGTGCCCTAGGTTACCCGAGAAGGTAAATGACCGTGGGGGACACTAAATTGGGTAACCAATTTTAGGTGTCTACATTTTGCCCCTTTTTGTTGAGTAACTTACAATAAGCAAAGTTGCAAGACAAAAACAAGGAGTTGGAAAAAGGAAGAAAAAGTGATGATGTGATCCCCCTCAAACTAGGGATGGGATGGGTCCTGAAAGAACAACCGATCCCAAGTTTGAAAAAGGTAGATGAAAATGTAGGATGCCCCAGCTAGATGCCTGGAGTAGATCTGATCATTAATGATGCACAAAAATAATAAAAAGGCAGCAACCTAAGGAACTCACATTGGTAGGGCAGATTAGATGGTCTTCGCATGAGACGACGTTAATACCTATAGACCCGTGAGTGTAAAGAGGGCTACAAAATAGTAGCACCTAAAGAATGATACATTAGTAGGGACAACCAGACGGTCTACAAAGCAGATGACGCTAGTGCCTATAGACCTGTTATCTTTAATTTTCCAAAAATGTGAGTGCCCCATATACAAGGAACAAACACGAAATGGGTTAGAATATTGAAAGCATGTGCCAAAAAGGCAACACTCGAGTCATAATAATGACCGAGATAAATAAGAAAGCATCAAAACTATGGCAAAAATATTAGGAGATGGAATAAAGTGATGTGGAGAAGTAAAATTGTAACTAATTAGCAACAATGGGCCTAAATCGGCGTCGATCGATCAAGCTAAAGTAAACGTTGACTAAATAAATCAACGCTGATAATACAAATCGGCCTTGGCCACATGCAAAGAGCCCATATAAATATGAGAAAGGAAAATGTTAATGATTTATTTAGACCATGATGATTGATTTAGAGAGAGTCAAAAATTGATTTTGAGCAACATGGAAGCCTCTGGGAGTAGTCAGAAGCGGAAGAGGACACGACCTAGGGTAAGTGGATCTAACCAAACTTGCTATATAGTTTGATCCTTAAATAGCATATTAGGATACTAGTTTTTAGAAAAAAGGGAATAAGTGGGAGGCCAGAGTGTTTTGGACACTCTACCTCCCAATCAGCGTCGATTGGAAAAATTGACGCGATTAGATTAAATCGGCACCAATTCACTTCAATTGGCGTTGACTAGTTTAGATCGATGCCGATTAAACTAAATCGATGCTTTGATTGGACCGAATAGAATGATAAGATTATAGAATGTGTTTTTGATGTTCTGATTTGGATAAATGGGAAGCTAACATTGCTCTTAACATCGTGGATGCAGGCATGAGAGGCTTTACACATGCGGGATGCTATTCTCGAGCTTCTAGAGACCATTCTCCCGATGTGACTGACGCAGATTGGCATCACCTAGAGCTAGCCGGGCTCGGGGGCTTTCGGTACTACCGACGGGTGCCTCGAGATGTAGAGCTGATGTGAGCACTAGTACGGTGATGGGATAGCAAGACATGCACTTTTTGGTTTAGGATGGGTGAGATGACCATCACCCATGAGGATATATATAGGATCCTGAGGTTGTCGATCACCAGGGGACCCGATTGAGATTACTCCACAAGAGCAGCAGCAGAGGGCCCTAGGATGATTATATGGAGATAGGGCAGATGATTCAGAGATAGTGTCAGGGCGGTGAGGATAGCCTCACATTATAGATAGGATGATGCTAGGAGCAAATGGATAGCACTGATTCAGATCACGATCTCCTATTTTGCTCTGCCATATTTAGGAGGTGGGAGATTTCCATTTCTATTACTAGACTATGTTTGTGACATCCTGTAGTTCAGACAGGTGTTTGCATTTGTCGATGCCCTGATAGCTTAGATATACTATGAGTTATGGATGTACACCACCGGTAGGCAGACAAATATTGATGTTAGCTTTTTGCTCCATTGCTAGGCATATGAGCACATAGCAGTGATCAAGCCATCCGGGCTTCCATGGATGCCAGTAGTAGAGGGCCCTTGATTATGGATTCCGGTGATGGCGGGCAGACATGGCCTCGAGAGATACAGGGAGATCTGCGGAGAATGGTATGCTAAGCACTTCAAGATGCTGACACTAGAGCAGGTCATTTGGAGACCATATCGGGTCTACCCGACATGGGCCAGTCAGGAGGCTCACCTGGTGGAGCTCGAGACATAGAGGGGTGGTAGGGGCCGTAGGCCAGATATATGGGAGCACATCCCATTTATACAGGTATTAAGGTAGTTCAGCTTAGTACAGACAGTTCTAACCACCTACAGGCCATACAAGTGGGATAGAAGAGAGACCAATCTACCGATTTTGATCCTAAAAGATCCATCGAGGGAGGCCCCACCTTCCACAGATAGTGATGATGACACCAGTGTAGATAATGGCTATGTAGCATGCTATTCTATAGAGCTACCATGACACCTGCCAACATCTATAGATGCTTGAGACATAAGGAGGACATAGCTGCAGTCAAAGTTGAGAGGGAGAGCATGCTACCCTAACGCAGACACACTAGGCTGCCCTTGAGGAGATTAGAGCTCTGATGGAGGAGAGGGATGCATTGATACTAGAGAGAGACATAGCACGTCAAGAGTGAGATACAACGATCCAGCAAAGGGATCACTACCATCGGCACAGAGAGGCCCTCAGGGCCAAATACGGTGATACAGGCACTATTTTAGAGTCTGGGTCATAGGGTATGACATTAGGAGGGCCACCACCAGCAACAACACCATTACGAACACCTGGTATGATGATTACGAGCACTTATCAGTCTCTCCTCGCTGAGGTGAGATATTACTAGGATGCCCTGGCACAACATGCCCCTGATGTGCCTCGTTACGGTGCGAGGAGGAGATCAATGACAGCCGCATCTAGTGGTGCATCAGAGGGAGGGAGCACTGGGAGAGATTGAGGTGGTGGCGGGACCCCAGCAATAGGTGCTTCTAGCTCGATAGGTGGTGGCCAGGAGAGACATACTGGACCAGAGGAGGGTGGAGGAGATAGTGTCTTCCACTTATCGGATTTTACGATATAGATATGTTATTTTTTGTATCGATATATTGATGTAGCCTCGATTTGAAGGAATTTTTAATATATGATATAGATGGCTTGATTGAAATCCATCCATCTTTTTTATATAGACACGCATGTATATATATATTCATCATTTTTGTCCTATATGATTGTACTCATGCATTTAATTTAGATAGATATGGATAGATGTAGCGTAATTGTGATAGATATAGACATATGCTTTGATAGAGAATAAATAAATGTGATTTGATGGACATAGACATAGAGGATAGATAGATGTGATGTGATTTGATGTGATTGATATGTTTAAAATGTTCATTTAATTTTGATGAAAATAGATATAGATAGATGTAGTGTAATTTTGATGGTTATAGACATGTCTTTGATAGAGGATAGATAGATGTGATGTGGTTTGATGTGATTGATTAGATTTGATATGTTTAAGATGTTAATTTAATTTTGATGAAATGGATATAGATAGTCATTTGTGTATTTAGACAAAGTAGATAAGATGAGTATAGATAGATGGTAGTTTTTGATTAACATGTTAAATGTCAATTTAATTGGATGAATAAATAATAATGGGAAATGCCTCTTGTGAAAGAAAAGGATGTAATGATATTATCTTAGTTTTAGAAGATAAGGAGTAATACATTTAGATGGAAAAAGAATGATAAGTTAGGCTCCTAACCGACCATAAATAGAGACTTTGATAGAACACCAGACAGACGATGCACACAAGGCCATATATGAGGTTAAAATAAACCTGACACTAGCTAGTCACAAACCAGATCGAGGAGGTAAATGGAATGAGAAGTAAGTGTGTATCTCATCAAAATATACAAAGGACATAATACGTGCTCATATTGGGAAAATAGGGTCTCCATATGATTGAAAAAGTTCTTTTGATAGAAGAGAAAACTGATCAATGCGGGAAGTTTTCTAGAGAAAGACTGATTGATATGGGAAGTCTTTTAATGATGCTAAAAGTGAACAAAGCGGCTAAAGAGGAAGTCTTTTACTACAAAGGCTGATGGGTGTGCGAGAAGACTTGAAAATTACATGAAATAAACAACTGTCCTTCAAGGAGCAATCGTATTTTGAATTTGATGATAGCCATCCTTCAAGGGAATGGTCTATCCTTTTTAATTTTTGATAAGGCATGAATAGCTGTCCTTCGAGGGATCAATCTATCTTTTGGAGTTTTTAAGACTTTTTTTTGGAGCTTTGAAAGAAGCTGAGTTTAGACCAGATAGATCAGATAGAGGGGAAGAAAATGTATACAAACACGTACTCATGCCCCAAGTAGATTTGATTAAGATAAACACTTAGGATAGATGAAGTAGTGATTAAGGTGTTCCTACCATGAGGAGGAACATATCCATAAGAAAAATGCCATGAGTAGAGCCGCAGTACTCATATTTAAGGTAGAAAAGACATAATGCGGAGAACCACATAGTTTTGAATCACTACAAAATATATGACCGGTTGTAGATGTATGAAAATTCTATTTTGTGACCAAGATCGTGTAAGATAGATATTAACAATAAAAGGGCCTTAGATGCAAGGCATTAAGAGGCTCCACTTCAGGTACACCATCTATGGAAGATAGATGATAAGCCCCAAACCCATATTTATGAGTGACTACGTACGGACCCATCCAGTTAGGAGTGAACTTACCACGCTGACTCCTTTCTAGTGTAGTGACATTTTAGTTTTCTTTAAGAACAAGATCACCAAATTTGAAGTCATGGTGCTGTAAGTGCTTGTTATAAGCACATTTGACATGCTCAAGATAGACTTGATGATGCTCAAGAGAATTGAGATGCCGCTCATTGAGTAATTCAAGCTGCGCTAGATGATTTTGATGATAGTCCTCATCAGAGACAAATTCTTTGAGAGAGACACGAAGAGATGGGATCTGGACTTCCAAAGGAAGAATAGCCTCAAACCCATAGATGAGAGAGAAGGGAGTAGCACTAGTAGGAGTATGAATGCTAGTCCGATAATCCCAAAGAGCAAAAGGGATATGTAAATGCCAATCCCTACCAGCTCGACTCGTTACCTTTGTGAGGATATTACACAAAGTTTTATTGGAAGCCTCGGCCTGGCCATTAGCTTGGGGATAGTATGGAGAAGAAAAGCTGAGTTTGATATTGAAAGTGTCATAGAGGTTCTATAAATCAATGTTTTTGAAATATTTACCATTGTCTGTGATGAGTTTGTGTGGGACACCAAAGTGACAAATGATGTGTTGATAGACAAAATCAACAATGGGTTTAGCTTTGGTCGATGAAAGAGGAATAGCTTCCACCCACTTAGTGAAGTATTTTGTGGTAGTAATGATAGAGTGATGATGTTGTGAAGAGTGGGGATTGATGAGACCGATGAGATCAAGACCCCATTGTGAAAAAGGCCACAAATCTGTTGCAGGTTGTAAAGCCTGACTAGGGATATGTGTAAGATTGGAATGTTGTTGACACTTGACACACTTCTTAGTGTATTCACAATAGTCTCGATTAAGAGAAGGCCAATAATAACCTAAATGTAAGATGCATTTAGCTATAGCCAAGCCACTAAAATGTTCCACCACAGATACCATCATGGACTTCTTGGATGGCTTTAGATGATTCAGGGGTTTTGAGGCACCGAAGAAAAATATCATCAAAACCATGTTTGTAGAGGATTTCGCCCATAATAATATAGTGATTAGCACGTAGGATAAAAAAAAAATCTTCGCCATTGGACATCAAATAAGGAGGCAGCAGTGAATGAATGAGATAGATAATAAAAATATGTCAATACCACTCATCTTGAGTGTTGGTTGTGATGACGTTGATTAAATTCAACTACCCGAGATGAGAGGGTTGGTCTAGACACTTTGCACAACCACGTAAAGCAGCGAGTCTTTGGTAAACAATGGAATAAGTGAGGCTAAAGAAGCCATTATATCTCGTGAATCAGTTTGCAGTGTGAGGAATAGCTTGGATAGTAAATTTATCAAAAGATTGAAGTTAAAAGAGAATGATATCGTAATATTTTTGAAGGATATCATTCTTGCATTGATAGACACCAGTGACTTGATTAATGATGAGCTCAGAATCACTGAAGATGTCGATATGATGAGTGCCAAGACTAATGCCATTTTGAAGACCTAAAACAAGAGCCTCATACTCAGCCATATTATTGGTACACTCAAAGTTAAGTTTGTGTGTGACAGGATAGGTGCACCCCAAAGAAGGTCATGATGATGCCTACACCTCCCCCTAGCGACATACGGACCCGTCAAAGAAGAGTTTCATTTAAATGGAGAAAGACCAAAATTGATTTGTTGAATGCATTCATCTGGGAATTGAGCAAGGGGAATTTGAGTGTCTGGAAGAGGAGTATCAACTAATTGATCCGCAATGACCTGACCCTTGATATATTTTTGTGAGATGAACTCGAGATCAAACTTTGTCATGAGCATGAGCCAACAAGTGATACGATCATTGTGATAGGGTTTCACATGCATTGTATTGAGTGGATTGACACTCATAACAATGTAAGTCTTGTGATTAAGGAGGTAGTGACGAAGCTTAGAGGTTACAAAGAAGATAGCACAACATAATTTTTTGGCTTTGGAATAACGTGTTTCATACTCATGAAGAGTACGACTGATGTAATAGACAACTTCATCTTTACCGTTAGCATCTCGATGTGAGATCATGGCTCCCAGAACATGGTCGAGTCACAAAAATATAAAGATAGAATGGCTCCCCCTCATGCAGAGGTGTAAGCATAGGTGGAGATAGAAGATAATCTTTGAGATCATCAAAGGCATTTTGGTAATGCTCATCCCATTCAAAATGCAGATTCTTACGGAGGAGATGATGAAAAGTTTGACAATGGTCTCGATAGTTGTGAGATAAAATGATGCACTGATTAAAGGCATCCCTGAAGACCATGGAGCTACTTTAAGTTTAAAGGGGAGGCATCTTGAGGATAGCCTTTATTTTTGCGGGATCAACTTCAATGCCACTAATAGAAATGATAAATCCTAGGAGTTTACCAGTGAGAATGCCAAACACACATTTAGTTGGATTTAGGAAAAGACAAAAATGAATGAGCCTCTCCAAGAGAGGTGTGAGAATGAAAACATGATCCTGACAAAGCATTTGAATTTACCGAGGAGATCATCGACATAATCCTCCATAGTTTTGTGTAAGAGATCATGGAAGATGTAGGTCATTGCTTGTTGGTAGGTTGCTCCTACATTCTTAAGACCGAAAGGCATGACACGATAACAAAAAGTCCCCCAAGGGGTTATGAAGGAAGTCTTATGTTGGTCCTCTGGTGTGATGAGAATTTGATTATATCTAGAGAAACCATCCATAAGAGAAAGCATCTCGTGACCTGCGGTTAAATCCACGAGTTGATCGATATTAGGTAGAGGAAAATCATCTTTCGGACAAGCAAGATTAAGATCCCGGAAGTCGGTGCAAATTCAAATTTTCCCAGTAGCTTTGGTTACTGGTACAACATTTGAAACCCATTGTGGATAGTCAATGGGTTGGATAAAATTAGTGGAAAGCAAGTGCTGTAACTCTTCTTTAACAAGAAGGGCTACACGAGGATGCATTTTACGTAATTTTTGTTTAACCGGTTTGATGTCTGGAAGAGTAATGATATTGTGGACCACGATATCAGGATCGAGGCTTGGCATATCTTCATATGACTAGGACAAATCTTGGTAATGGTTGGAAAGAAATGTGGTAAAGTCTCCTAACTCCTGTGGGTTGAGAGATTGGCCGACCTTAATGATGCGAGGGTCTTCAGAAGTCCCTATATTAAGGTCGATAGTAGCTTCGTTGAGAAGCATAGACGTGTCAGAAGGAATGGTTTTAGGAAGATAAGATTCCTCTACCCCCAAATAGGTGAGGACAAAATCATCATCCACACAGTGGATAGTGTTGATAGTGGGAGAGTTGTTTGCAATTATTTCAGGGAAGACTATGGGTATGGAAGTCGATTTTCCATTAGTTTCATAGGTCAGCGGACCTAAGGAAATGGTATTGACTAAAAAAAAAGTTAGGCAGGATGGAAATGATGTCATCTACATCAAGTGATGCTTTTTTACCCGGCAAGAGAAAATGGTTCTTCAATGGAGAGAGGCTCATCGAGAATGGTGATGGTGGCTTTTGAGAGAGGTTTAAATCCTAAACCAAATTTTTGATGTGGTTTAAGAGTTGGAATGGATGTGAGGTCATGTATACCCTGTTCATATTTTCCTGGAAAAATCCCTTCCATGCATCGATATAAATAAGTTTTTACAAATGCGGGATTCTGTAAACAATCAAATTCTGCTGAATAGGGTTTGGCCCTTAGGGGAGAATCCGGGTGATAGTGAGGTGTATCAAGACCACCATAAATGAAGTTATTCTATTGATTGGGCAGAAAAATGGTGATGATGTGACCAAGACTCGGCTGGTATTTAGGTTGTTTCTCTGGTCTACCATACTCATTAGGTTTGAGATGGGCATTAAAAGAAAGAAGAGGAATCTCTCCTAGCGAAAAATGCTGCAACTTTTCTTCCAGATTTTGTAAATCTAGTAGTTTTGTTGAGGGTATGGAAGAGGATGAAGCCTCCTCAGGAGAACCAGCATTCTCCTTTAGAGAGGCTGATCTTGTGGTCATGTCACATTGTGCAGAAGGAAAAGGATCTCCTAGATGAGTATAGATTTTTCCCTCATACTGATATTTTAAGCATCGATGGAGGGTTGATGGGACGCAATGCATTGTACAAATCTAGGAGCATCCAAGGATCATATTGTAGTGGAATTTCCCTTCAACAATGTAAAAGAGCTCGTGAAGTGGCTTCTTACCTACTCGAATGGGTAGGACCACGGTTCTAAAGTAACCACCACTAATTGTTAAATGATCGAAGGGTGAAAGGCGGTGGTGACACTACATTCTTTGGCAACTTAAGTTGTTTGAATGTGTGTGAGGAAATGGTGTTGAGTGCAGCACCACTATCAATCATAGTGCATTTTAATGTAGTGTTGTTGGTTTGAACTATGATAAAGAGGGAGCCTCTAAATCCTCGGAAGAAAGGGAAGGAAAGGAAGGAAATGGTGGTTGATGGTGTATTCAATCCAACAATCATCTCAAAAGGTCGGGGCTCATCTGAATTCACTGTGATATGGTGTAGATTATCAATCAGAGCCTGGCAATGCTGTGGAGATGATTGAATGAGGTCAAAAAGAGACATTTTGACTAAAGCATGGGTAAGTTATTTCATAACACTCTCCTCTACTAATACGGGAATCTGAGCCCAAGGTGAAGCATGAATAGAGACCCGAGGTCTCGAGGTTGATGAGGAAGGAGGAACTCCTTCAAGGGCTATAGAAATGATAACCCGTGGTCGAGATGTTGTAGATGATGATGGATTATCATACTGTTGTGCTCTAGTGGCGATATGAATTGTGTCGATTTGAGAAGGTGGAAGATCATCCGGAGTGGAATTAATAGAATTAGAGGTCTGGGTAGACCATTCAGGCTCAAATGTAGTTGAGATGATAGGAGATACTTGTTCCTCCTCCTCTTCTAGCAGAAGATCACTTTCTTCCAAGAGGTTGTTAACGATAGATTGAAGGGCTTTACATCCCTCGGTATCTGTGTCTGGGTGTAATGGTAAGCACAAATCAAATTAGTGTTGAACCGGGAAGGTTTTAATCCTTTAGGATTATAGGGTTTGATAGGAGGAAGAGATATAGATGAAGATTGGATAAGTTGGTGAAGGATTTTAGTATATAATCCCGTAGACAAAGATGAGGACAGAGATGATGAAAGCACCTCTTTCTCCCTAACAGACTATCGAGGTAAAATAATATGCATATCTTGTTTGACAGTTTTTTTAGGGATCATTTTTCTTTTCTGGACATTGGGAGAAGTGGCCTTGGGTGCCTGGGATGGAAGTAAGTGGGACATGATTGATTTTGGTGGAGGAGGAGCTCCTAAGATAGATTTTGAAGAAGAGGAAGATGTGACAAGTGTCATGGTCTTCAGAGATGAAGGAGAATTCTTGGTCAAAATGGATGATGATTTAGATAATGCTGATTTAGATGAGGGAGGAGCTCCTCAAATAGGTCTGATAGGAGGAACAAAGGGTGCCTTGGCTTTTGGTGAGGAAGATGATGGTCCTGATAAAAGAGGTGATGCCCTTCTAGTGGGTAAATTCACTTTACTAGGCACTGGTGAAGATGGTGTTGGAGAAGAAGATGATGATTTTGATGGTGTTGTAGAAGAGGACACCTTCCCAGTGGATAAATCCAATCTTTTATGAGGTACAGAGAGAGATTTTTTAAGGAAAGCCCCAAGAGTCTTAATAGTCTGAAATATTGGTTTTCCTTTTTCGGGGATGGTGACAACTTCAACCACATAAGGTGATTGTAACCTTTTCGGGGAAGGAGATGGTGTGGTAATGATGATGCAATGTTAGACTTTAGTTGTCTTGATTTAAGTTCTAGAACTGAAAGTGTAGGTGTCGGTGCTTTATTTCTTTATATTTTTGTAATGGTCAATGCAGCGTCGATGATGGAAGAAGTGGATGACGAAGAAGTGGTTCCTTGTGAGGGAGATACTTCTAGTATAGTAGTTGTGGGTGTAACTACTATAGGAAAGGAAACAAGAAGAGTTAGAATTGAAGATGCTTCCATTCATAGAGAAGTTGGTACGACTATAGGTATATTTACCAATGGCATAGTCACAATGAAAATGGGAGAAACAAAAGTAGATGTATTTCTTTATGGAAACTCGAAGAGATGTAAATATTTCTAGCATCGAAATCATGTCGAAGATGAGACAGATGAGGATGAAACTATCTCTCGGCATATATGGAAGATCGGAAAATAGGTGGGGAGATATGAATCCATCTCTAACGGTGGAGAAATACTCAAAGACAAATTGTCTAAAGATGGCGGAATTTCATTATTTAACGAGTGGGAGGAAGTTCGATTCGGTCGATGTGCTCATAGATAGCTTAGTTTTAGAGGAAGATTCTTCATAGAGAGGAAGAAGTGATAGTATGAGTGTTTGGTTTTTGAGACTCTAAAGTGTCATTGTTTGGGGAATGATTGGGAAAAGGTTGTTTAAAGACATCAAGTGCCGATTTGGGGAGCATTTGGGTTATCCAAAATGAGCTCGCCTTTATCAATGAATTTTTGGACAAGATTTTTGAAGGTCTGACATCGTTCAATGTCATGGCCTTTGGTTCTATGATAATGATAGAAGTCATTTTCCCTATACCAGAATGGTCATTCTTGGCTTTCATCAAAATTTCTAATAGGGGAAGTTTGATCATGTGAACTTCCAACATTTTTTCTAAGATGGACGCATATGATTCCCCCAATGAAGTGAAAGATCGAGATGATGAAGGTCCTTTTTGAGAAGATGAGGAGTCTCTCCGAGGTGTTTGATTAGAAGTGTTATCGGCTCGTGATGTTTTTAATATGATAGCATTGGTAGATCCCTGATTCTTGTCTTTGTTAGAAGTGGAAGGGTTTGATTTTGTAAACCAAGAAAAATCTGGTTTAGATTTAGAGTGAAGTTTTAACTTCCCTTGTTCAATGGCACGGGACTCAAGTTTGCGTGCCATCATAAAGGCTTCTTAAAATGTATGAAAGTTTTTAATCCTTATAGTGGAAGAAATATGATTAGTGCAACATCGAGTAAACAACTCGATTTTTGTGATTGAGGAGGGAGAAAGATAATTGATTTATTATACCTCTCTAACGAGTGACAAAATCTATAATAGACTCATCATCAAATTGACGAATGTTGTGAAGATCTGTAATTGAGATCTTATGTGTGATATTTATTGAAAAGTTTTCAACAAACATCTAGGCTAATTGAGAGAAAGAAAATAGGGGTTTTGAGGGATGTTATTATACCGGTCTAAAGAAGGCCTGCTAGAGACATAGGAAAAGTACGGAGCATAAGCTCGATCACTGACTATAAGGTAGCAAGTGTGTTTGAATGCTCATAGGTGCTATTGAGGATATTCTCAACTATGAAATTTTGAGAACTTAGGAAGTTCCCATTGGGGAGGATAAGGCTTAAAAGCCATTGATGGATGAATCGGTTCATTACACACCTCTTCAAAAGAGTATGAAGGGTGAGCCCCTTTGGTGGAGGCTTCTAGGTCTGTGATTTTCTTGAAAAGAATTTGGACAACATCAGATTGAGGAGGAGGTATGTTGGTATGTCCTACATAAGAAGTGAATGGTAGATTTTGTTGAGGTGTTAATGGGGGATTCATCTACTGATTAACAGGATGATAAGAGGAATAACCAGGCATTTTGGGTGATGCCTGATGAGGTACTTATTGTGAAGGAGCCTACGTATGAACAAGTTATGAGATGATAAGTGGTTGAGAAAAAGGTGGTTGAATGAAAGACGGAGCCTATGATTGGTAGGCTCCTACACTTGTTGACTGAATCGGAATGGGTTGAGGAACATGGGTGTTGATTTGATTGGACATGGTGGGGAACAAAGTCTAAATGAGACTTTTGACTACCGGATTGGTTATTAAGGGTGCCGACACCAGAGGATGGGTAAAGGTCACTATCATTGGAGCATTGGAAGAAAGACCAGCTGGAGGATGAGAAGAAGGAACCAACTGACTCGTAGAAGGAGGTTGATTCATAAAGAGGTACTGACCCTGGGATGCAATGGATGGCATAGAAGAATTGATAGCAATCTGTGAGTGCACGGATGCACCCATCATAGCTAAAGAAGAGGGCCTCTCGAAGGTAGGTTGTGGAGTAGCTGAGGTAGCCGTGGCACTAGGAATAGGCAAGACCATTTGAGAACTAGTTGACATGGTCGGTGGAAGAGAAAAAGGAGGCACAGATGTGCCACCCTCTTCCATGGTTTGAGGTGAGAAAAAGTGTGCTAACTATTCTATAAAATCCTGGGATGGTTCATGAGAATAATTGTAAACTTGCTAGATTGGTGGTCCCTAATCAGATATTCAAATAGACTTATGTACTAGATAGTCCATAAGGGCTACCGGATTATGATCAAGGAGTGCCTAAAATTTAGGATCTCCACGAGGAACATACTCTATATCAGAAGAAGATGATACCTCTGAAGGACTGGGGGAAGTTGGACATGATGGGATCGCTTTAGGATGATAGAAAGGATTATATGACCAAGATGGGGAACCAACTAACAAAGGTGGTCCCGAGGGGTGCGAAACATCCACATTAGTGGTGGTTTTGGATGAAGAAGGGGCCAATTGAGCCATTTTTCTAGATTGTAACCGGGTGATGACCATCATAAACAAGCAAAAATATAGAAAAAGAAGATTGACCTAACTAATGCATACAGACAATTCAAGCAGCGTAGGTGATTATCTCTTTTAATTTTTCATGCTTTTAAGAAAGAAAATATTAGGGAAGGCTTTTAGAATAGGAACTACTCAAATAGCCAAACTAAGGATGGTTTGGGGAATGTTTTGGTGAGGAGTCCGAAGGCACTTTAGTAAAAGACCAGTACGTGGCTTGATATAGGGGCCTACCCCTACACTTCACACACTTCATTGTGATAAGGGAGTCGATTGCTTTGCCAATATATACCGAACTTCTATGAATTTATAGCACGGCTGAGCACCGCGTGAGGCTCTTCCTCTTAGATGTCACTTCCAAGTAGGTGAGGCTAGGGAAGGAATTTTTGTTTAAATTCTTAATACCTAGTGATTTAGGCTTTGTGTGCAAGGGTGAAAAATAAAAATCAAATAGTGTCACTATCGATTTTGATCAATTTTCCAACCTATTTAGAAAACTAGATGAAGAACATATAGCAGAAATGACAAAGAAAAAGTTCTTTTTAAGCACTAAAAATGAAGTGTTTGATTTCGATGAAGACAAGTCAAACAAGTTCTTTCCCAAATGCAATTAAATTCTTTTTAAGCACCAAAATCAAAATGTTTGAATGTGATAGAAAACAAGCAAACAAGTTCATTTTAAGTTCTTAAAAAGGAGAAAACACCGTAAAAGAAGAATACCTGTAGATTTAGCTCTCCAAGGTGTGTGGACTTCAAAAAGCGTGTTGTTGAGCTCTTCCCCTCGAACAATCCCATGAACAAGCAAAGTGCTCCACAAGAAAAGGTTAAGCAAACACACAAACAAATCTGAAAGATATATCCAGATAATAGTAGAATGAAAATTTCTATTTAAGGAACTAGAAACTTTCAAAGAAATGACAATTCGCATAAAGAGATAAATCAAAAATGCAATCTTGAAATCAAATGAAAGATTTGCTAATCTTTGAAATAGAAATTGGGATTTGGATTTGCAAGAAAGAAACAAATTTGACTTTGCAAATTATAAATGAAAGAAGCAAGACCAAAATGAAGGAAGGAAATGCTTAAGGAAAACTGATGAAAATTAGTGAAGAAAAAGAACAACAGCTCAAAACTAGAAAATAAATGAACTTACCAATAGGGGACTTTGGTTGGGTCCCACTGGGTGTGCCAGAATGTAGATCAATAATTTCTACACTTGTTACCTATCCAAGTTAATGTACCAAACTAAGCACAAAAACCCTGAAAAACTCAAATGAAATCGATACCTGATAGATAAGACAAGATGCGAAGATGTAGATGGAAAAGAAAGCCGATGTAGAAAAGATGGGCACACATGAGTGATCCTGTAAGGTAGATCTGAGAAACCTATGAGACACAAATACTTGATAGAAAAAGACAATGTTAAAATATATTTGGGTGGACTTCCCGAAAAGTGGGTTTGGGAAGTGATAAGCTCCCTCGGTGGATGTCAGTCCACATTTTCAATTAAAGGAAGAAGCATACATGATAAAAGAATGTAAATAAATGTCTAGATTTTCTTATCAAAAGTGACAAACAGAATGTAAACAATGGACAGAAAGCAACAGAAAACAAGAAAATGTGAAAACAATGCTAGATTTGTGTTACCTGAATTCTTTTACTGTTCATGAGCCGATCGGCTCGATTTGAAAAATATCGCGCAACCGAGATAGGTCGGCGTCGACTATGCAAAATTGGCATCAATCGGGACTAGTAGCATTGACTAGGGGAAAATTACAGGAAGATTGAGAAATGGACAATGAAAGCTAGATCATCAATGTCCGTTGGATCTGTAGGAGCCTTTGGGATGCTAACAAAGCTCCACCTTCGCTAGATGCAGGAGCAGAGTCACCAAGAGATCAATGGAGGCTTGCGATGTCGATGTGGTAGGAGCAGGGTAACGGTACTCCTCTCAAGGATTGATTTCGATGGAATTATCTTTTTCTCGATAGATAATTCTCAGGCTTGATGTTCAAAACTCTCTGTCATTCTTTCTGTCTAACCAAAACTAAATTCTAGCCCTGTATTTGTAATCGGCGCCGACTAGTGTATAGTTTACGCCACCGAAAATTCGGAAAAATTGGCGTTGACAAATTAAGGAACCAACTCTCAAAATGGAAAAAAATGAATATTTTTGGAAAGATGAAAGTGATCCCTCTAACTCAAATACGGGAAATATCCCACTACATGGTTTGGGGGAGGAGAAATAGGGGGATAGATGGATAAAATTGATATGGGAGGTTAGGAATTGATATGGGGTAGATAAGCGGTTAAGATACATGTAAAAAGTGTAATTAAATAGTTAATATTTAATTATCTATGGGTAAAACATAATGGGGTGAAATAAACTTAGGATAGATGTTTAAATCGAATATTAAATAATACCCTAAGGGAGAAGTGGTGATATAAAGGTGCCCCAAGCTACCCGAGAAGGTAAATGAACGTCGGGGACACTAAATTGGGTAACCAATTTTAGGTGTCTCTAGAAACATACACCATGGAATGAAAGTTAGAGATTCGGGCCATTGAAGAGAAGAAAATCTAGTTACGCAATAAGAATTGGAATTCAAGTCAAATGATACATCTTCTTTCGCCAAACCACAAACATATTATTCAAAAGCTAAGGGCACCATAATGCATTGGTACTCAAGGCCAACCCAACACATTTTTCAAATCAAGCTACCCCCTCATCTAATCTCTCACCTATCCAGAATTTTCAATTCGATAAGAGCGAAATGAAATATACCCCAATTGGGGAACCTTTCTGTTTCTATCTTAGAAAATCTTATCAAAGATGGATCCATCACCCTTCCACCTATAAAACCACACATTGGTTTTGACCTACTACCCCATACCCGCATGGTATAAAGAACATGACTTCTGTAACTATCATCGAGTAAAAGGTCATAGTGATGGCAATTGCATCACTTTCAAAAATATTGTCCAAGAAATGCTCGAGAAAGGAAAGTTATCCGTGGATAATCCTAATGCATCTATTAACCAAAACCTACACATCTTCAAGAAACCATTTCCCGGACATGCCCCTTCATCTAATCAAACCGATGAGACCCCAACTCATGATACACATACTTGGGAGGTTCATGATATCTTTAATGACATACCCATTACTTCCCAATTACCCCATATTCCTTCCATAGTTGAGATCCTAGCCTGAAATCCTCCTTCGCACGTCAGAACCAACCTCCCTATTCCTTCACCAATAGAGGAACACCTTTCATCTCCTTCATCACCTACAAGAGGAGTCTTTTGCTAACATTGAGACCATCTCACCCCCGGCTTCACCACTTAGAGAGACTTTACCTACAGTACATTCTCCTCCATCCATGAGGAGCACCCATTACCTCCTCTACCTATAGAGGAGCACCCATCATCTCCTCCACTTATCATAGACCTAGTATAGATACCTTTTCCTCTTGGTGAATATTCTCGGTCTACTACCCAAAATCCTATAGACCTATTTTCGGCTCTCTTACCCATAGAAGCTGAAGCTAGCAAATTTCACATATCTAAGACACATTTTATGGGAATCACCATTAGGTCCTCATCAACTCCACCTACGGACATGTGTCATTATCATTTTTGGCTGATCACTTAGATTATGTGGATAGATCCTTACTATGGGGACGTCTTTTGCTTCCTATCTCAACGCAGATGTAGAGATCCCTTGTTGATACCTCCACTATCTACCCAAGAATATTTCTACCAATCAAAAAAATACAAAAACCTCTATCACAACCCCTTCCATGACACTTTTTATAGCTCAAACCAAACCCTTACCCATAACCCGACCTACATCTAAACCCAAATCCACACCTACAACATCTTCCTCAACTAAACCTATTACCACTTTAGAGGTCACCCCTACCACCAGCCTTACTCATCCACCTATCAAACTGGATTTAGATAAATCCTCCAAAGTCAACACCATGAAGACACCAAAGAAAACCAAAGCCATCATCCGCATACCCCGGCTGCACCAATTACACTGTACCTATCCCATCCATCTTAGGATCTCGCCTTCCCCACATGGTCAAGCAACCTCCACCCATCAATAAAACAAATACACAACAACCCATTCCTTCCTCACAAACCTCTAACTTACCCTAATGCCCAACATGACTTACACTGGACCTATAGTATCTTTACCACCAATATCTCTAATACCCTCGCTATTGCTTCACTACCCACTACACTTCAGTCACTATCCCTCACATCCCTTATAAAACCCATGTCATCTACCTTCACACCTCCATTATCCCCATGGGTAACTCGCCCTCTTCCCCCATCTAATTTTCCTTCTAGACCTTGTACACCCATATCACCTTTACTAAAGAAGTTGTAACCCAAAAACAAAACTTTTCTATCCCACAACAAGGTAGTCAAAATAGCCACACATCCTCTTACGCATCCATCTACTATACCACTACCTAAACAAGCATGACCGAAACCTAAAACCACACCAACAACTAAACCCATAGCTCGATCCACTCAAACTCTTCCAAATACCATTCCTTGACAATCAACCACACCTACACCCAAACCCACATTCACTTCCCATTGCGATCCACTAGTAGGGTCCTATGCCAAAATTTTAATCAACCTCCTTGCGACTTCTATCATCACATTACCACCACTCAGACCTTATGACCCCCTCAAACCCAAGCCAACAAGGTTTGATGATACTGAAATTTGCACATACCATCGTGTGCCAGGGCACGATGTGGACAAAGCTGTAAGGCCTTGAAAATTGTCATTATCCAATTGTGTCCACCAGAAACCAACTTTGACGATGATGACCTTCTCGATGAGGATCCTGCTTCACCAACACCCATTCCCACATTTCCCACTCAATAACCAAAAACTCCACCCTCATAGATCCTGGAACCACCCACAAGATTTGAAATTAACATGGTTCACATCAGAGAACTTGCCACGCCACCACCCTAATGTTGTTGCGCCCAGCTCACCTCACAAGGCTTTTCTCCTCCAATAGGTTTTTTCCCTTCATGTCATTATACCACTCATTCTACACCTTATCCATTTAACAACTTTCCCTGAGATCAACATGATACACATCACTACATGTGTGTAGAAGGATAAGGGCAAAGAAAAAGAAACTAACCCACCAACCAATCCTATACCCAATAGACCATCTCGCACCCATACCTAAAATCACTATCTGTGGGCATACTTACCCCATTTATAATGGCGTCACACATCACACATGCTCAAACAATTACATCAATTTCCCATGAAAATGTCCTTATATGACCTCATTCAAACTTCAAAATCCCATCGTCAAGCTCTCATAGAGGTTCTTCAATTTATTGAGGTTTTACCCAATGACCCTAAACCCGTAGCCTCCATTATCACACCCTATCATGTAGCGTCTCTCACCAAATTACCACCTTCATCTTCACCCCAACCTATTCACCAAGTGGCCTCCCTTAGCTTCTCGAGAGAAGAGATCATGCAACACCAAAATGATGACCTAGACCCATCCCTTTTATTTTTTTCCACATCGACAACATATGGGTACGTTGTGTGATGATTGATGAGGGTGCTAGCATTAACATCATTTCATCCCATGCATTCACTCAAATGCGTATACCTGACAATTGCATGCATAAACATCCGGTCATGTTACGTTCATTCAATGATGCTATCACCTCTACACTAGGTACCATCATCCTCCACATTTGTGTGGGCCCCCGCACTGTTCCAAAATTGTTTTATGTCTTGGAGGGGGAATTCCAATATAACCTATTGCTTGGTAGACCCTGGATTCATGTCATGGGTTACGTTCCTTCCACTTTTCATAATTGTGTAAAGTTTTAACACGAAGGACACAATTATAGCATTGCTAAACCCTCACCTTTCAAAACATGTAACATGCTTTACCGACCCAATGATGTGCTCATACCTAATAATCCATCTACCTCCATAACCGCTACTTCTTCACCTACACCTCCACCTACTAGTACAGCTGCTGCTTCTACCACACATACCTCCTCCATTCCTACTACTTCCATAACCTATACAACTGACCCATCATCTTCCCAATCTTGACTCTACCTCAAAGCAACGAAATCCAACATTTTATCCATACCACTACCTACATACCAACCACTGATCCCTTGGAAGGTGTTTTTCAATGCCTCACTTGTGGGAGTACCACTTATATAGTGTCAACACATTCCTTACTCCAAAATAATATGGAATCCTTCACCAACACCCACGTTACGATCACCGTATAGGAGAAAGTATCCTTTATGGTTCATTTTACCTTTGTACTAGTCTCACCTATGGGAGAATTGATACTACCACTTACACACCCAAACCACTGCCATAAACCTGCCCATTTTCTGCTAACTTCCAATCACTTACCAATCTTCATTTCACCCACACCTTCCTGAACTGGTGTGTGTGGAAGGGTTTTGGTTTTTGATTTTATGAGCAAGGATGCCATACCGTTATTCCATGTACCACCCACAAACATAACAACCGTAGTGGTATTGGATTTCCCAAACCACCTACTAAATAGGCCCACATTGAACTCATTAATGACACTAGCTCTTTTACACCTCCACCAGCTCCACCTTCATCACCACCTTCACCGATGGAGTCGATGGATCCTAAATCTATCCCTCCTAACTTTTTTTCTTCATAAACACCATTTCTTTGGGGCCTCTAACTTATCAATGCAAGGGCTAGGCCCCTTCCACTCTTCCCTTCCTGTATCCTGAGATGATCGATGATGACACACCTTCAATTAATGTCGTTCAATGTCGGGATGATGAATCCATACTCACTTACCTTAGTGTAGGAGACTCATATATTGATCAATCGTTACCCTTGAGATGTAAACCATGTTGAATGAATCAACTATCGAGATCAACATTCATACTTAGGACGACCCACACATCCTAAATATTGGACAATCTTTAGATGCTACTGAACAGGAAGCCATCACTTCTTTTCTCGAGAGATCATAATGATGCTTTTCGCTTGGTCTTACAGACATGTCTGATATTGACCCCATGATAGTGGTCCACAATATCGTAACTATTCCCGATGCCAAACCCATCAAACAAAAGCTGAGGAAAATGCACCCTCGCATTACTCTTCTTGTCAAAGAAGAACTTCAGCACCTTCTTTCCATTTTCTTCATCTTACCCATTGATTATCCTCATTGGATTTCTAACATTTTCCCTATCACTAAAGCAACTGGAGGACTCCACATTTGCATGGACTTCGTGACCTCAACCAAGCCTACCTGAAAGATGACTTTCCCTTACTTGGTATTGATTAGTTGGTTGACCTTACCACTGGCCATGAGATGATATCACTCATGGATGGCTTTGTGGGTTATAATCAAATTTTGCTTGAACTAGAAGATCAACACAAGACCTCATTCATCACCCCTTGGGGGACCTTCTACTATCGAGTCATGCCTTTTGGCCTTAAAAATGTTGGTGCCACATATTAGTGGGCTATGACTTACATCTTCCACGACATCATGCATTACATATTGGAAGATTATGTGGATGATCTCTTGGCTAAATATAAATGCTCCTCTAAGCACTTAACCTGTCCTCAGAACCATCTTTGACTGCCTCATTAAATATTGTGTCCATCTTCAAACAAAGAAGTGCATCTTCACAGCTTATCTCAGGAAAGCTCCTAGGATTTATCGTTTACCTCCGTGGTATAGAAGTTGACCTTGCTAAAGTCAAGGAAATTCTTGAAATGCCTCCGCCTACTAACCTTAGACAACTCGTAGCCCGCAAGGTAAGTTGTAGTCTATTACCATTTCATTTCCCAATTGTCGATTGATGTCAACCATTTCAACATCTTCTCAAGAAGGGTGTCTCCTTTAAATGGGATGATGACTATCAAAATTCTTTTGAGGCCTTAAAACAATACCTTCTCCAACCACCCGTTCTCATTCCACCTAAAGATGATCAATATTTTTACCTATACATATCTTCTACCGATCATTCCTTGGGAGCCATGCTCACTCATCACGATGAACAACATAGGGAGTAGGTGGTTTATTACATAACCATACTCTTTTGGACTATGAAACTTGATACAACCAACCCAAAATTTTTTTCTTACCCTTAGTTTTGTTTCCACCAAACTCGTCATTACCTACTCAACCACAAAACCTATGTTGTGACCAATACCGACCCTTACACTTCATGTACGCCAAACCTTATCAAAATCAATATGTCGTATGATGGGTTATGCTTTTATCTGATCTTGACCTCAAATTCATTCATCAAAAGTCCATAGAGGTCCAAGCTATCACTAACCAATTGGATGACACACCTATTTCCAATGACCAACCCTCTAATTTTGAATTTCCAGATGAGTCAATTCTACCCTTTCCCCTGGATGAACCTCCTTACTAAATGACACTCTTTTTCAATGGTTCCAAGTGTCGAGTGTGGGGAAGGGATGGTATTATCCTCATTCAAATTGATGGTGAACCCATGCCTTTGTCTTTAAAATTAGATTTTGAATGTACCAATAATATTTTTGAATACGAAGCGCTCATACTAGGTCTCCAAGCCACCTATGCCCTAGATGTTAAATCAATCAACATCTTTGGTGATTCTCAATTGGTCATAAACCAAGTCAATGGTATGTACCAATGTCATAATAAGATAATTCAAAAGTATAAACATCATGTAGACATAATTTTGACCACCTTTGATCGTTACACCCTTCAAACCATCCCACGTTTAACCAACAAATTTGTAGATACCATGGCCTACTTAGCTTCCCAAATACCCACTTCACCTACCAATTCTACAATCTTCATCACCATACAATGACTCTAATCACCTTCTTATTTACCTCATGATGTTTACTCGATCGGAACCGATACCCCGACCGAGTGACCTTTGGTATAAATAATACTCACTACCTTTCTCTCTCCATCTTACCTCCTGATCTTACCGTAATGGACAACGCGCCTTCCTTAAAAAGGTCTCTTGTTATGTCATCTTGGGGGGAATCCTCTATAAGCATGGCTTTGATGGTATTCTCTTACAATGCCTCACAAGTTCTAAAATTCCTTATACCATTAAGGAGGTTCATGATGGCATATGTGGAGGTCACTTTAGTGGCCTTGTTGTTGCTAAGCGTATTCTTCGCCTAGGCTATTACTGGCCTGACCCTTAACCATGATTGTTGTGACTACATCAAACATTGTGTAAAATGCCAACAACATTCCAATCTTCATCATACACCCATTCATGCCTTACAAGTCACTCGTGACCTTTGGCCCTTCTCTCAATGGGGTTTGGATCTTGTCGGAGAGATCAATCCTCATTCATCCCAACATCATCAATGGATCATCACTACTACCAAATATTATACAAAATGGGTGGAAGCCATACCACTCATTTCCATGAAAGTAGAGAAAATATGTGAGTTCATCAACCACCACATTATTTTTCACTTTGGTGTTCCTCATCGCCTCATCACTGATAATGGAAAATAATTCAAAAATAAAACATTGCAAAAATTTATGACACCTTCGTCATTCAGCTTAGTTTCTCATCACCTTATTACCCACAAACCAACAGCCAAGCTTAATCCACTAATAAAGCCTTACAAAAATTCTTATCAAAGTGGTTGATGATACTGGGAAGGATTGGCATACACACATTCCTTTTGCCCTATGGGCATACCGCACTAGTATTTGCACTTCCACTGTGGCCACACCCTTTTCTCTGGTCTATGGTATAAAGGCATTTTCGCCTCTTGAAGTCTAGATCCCGTCACTTTATATTTATCTCCATGACATGCTCAATGATGATGAATTTCATCAGGACCATTTAGCATAGTTAGAGTTATTAGACGAATGTCATCTTAACACTGGATCACCTTCAAGTTTACCAAAAATGTATCAAACATGCCTATAACAAACATGTTCATGAATGAACCTTCAAGTCAGTGACTTTGTCTTGAAAGAAAATAAACATGTAACCAAAGCAGAAAAAGTAAATGGGGAAAATTTTCTCCTAATTGGCTTGGACCATACATCGTAACTCATATCTATGGATCAGGAGCTTATCATTTATCTTCACTCAATGGTAAACCCAAACCTGAGTCCCTTAATGCCTTGCATCTTCAACCATTCTATTATTGACTTGTCATCCTACCTCACCTTTTATCTCTTTCCATGCTTGTCCCTTGAGTTCTATTCACTCCATACACCTCACCAATTATTAAACAAGAATCATGTAAGTACCTGTCACTAGTTATCTTCTCTTGAATATGTGTACCACAGCGCTGCACATAGCTTGATTCTCATGGATAATTTTCATCTACCTTTAGATGAGATCCCATGGTTATTTCTTCGTTCCTTTTAAACAAGAGTCCTATCCTTCACCTTGGTCTTTTCCATGACTGCAAAGACTTCACATGGGACTAAACTCCTTGAGTCAAACTTCTAATAAAAAGATGACTTCTTCAAAAGGACATCTCCCTCTCAACAATTTTTTCTATAAATAGACTTCTCCCTCGAAGGAAAAATATATACAGTTCAAATAAAAAATGAGAGCAACCGAAGCTTCCGCATCGATCAGCTTCATGAAGACCTCAAGGAGTTAATTTTTCCCATATAGACTTCCCGCATCGATCAGTCTATCTCAATTATAAGTCAAAACACTCAACCTTTTTGTCATGGACGTGCCCATTGTTACCTCAGATCTCTTTCCCAAAGCACATGCTACTTCATAGCATATAAAAATTACCTAATCTTCACCCCTTTGAACCATGCCCACTCTCATTTCCTACTACCTCAAGGGACTTCTTGGAACTTAGACATTTGGAGATCATGTGACTAGTTTTCACCGTAGAGCAGTCCATCATGCAATGTCTTTAGGTTTTTATGTTCATCACCTCCACCAAGGTATGATCCTACCCAATCGGTGGCTTTATTATCCCCTTTTATATTTTAACCATCTTTGTTTACGTTTTGATTACTTTATACAGACTTGGTCCTCGATGCTTACTTTTGGGGTAATATTCTTCTTTCAAAGCACAATCGACCCCACCTACATAATTTTACCTATAATCCACCCATACGTAACAAATCTAAACCAAAAAAATTCCTAAAAACCTACCAACTCATTTTCATACCTCCTCATATTCTTCCCTAGCTTATGGGAGAACTACATTGGCCTGAGGTCCATTTTCACTGGGACTATGTAGGTAACAGTCTGAGGGCATGGGGTCCTTAGAGGTTAGATCAGCCATTCTCTACCCTAAACAATTCATCTTCCATGTTCATCATATTACATCACACCTCACTTAGTTTCCCTTTTTTACCTAACATTGGAAATTAAACCAAATACATAACAAGTTGCTTCATATTTTAATAATTATCACAACATGCATTTATTATAACTACCGTTTCTCTAACATCATCATACATATAATTTACAACATCTCACATATGACCCATATTATCATTCATTACATAAAATATTGAATCACAACTTCACCAACTTTGAACTCAATCCATGCCTAAGACCTAACTCCACCATGCCTAACAAACCTGACTCGATCCATGCCTAAACTGACCTGACTCTATCCATGCCTAAGAACTAACTCCCCCATGCCTAAAAAACTTAACTTGATCCATGCCTAAACCAACCTAACTCCAACATTCCTAACTCACCTACTTTCCATCTATATCAAAATAACAAATCAAGAACATCAACAAATAAAAAAATACCATGTATCTCAAATATAAACATGGCTATCTCTCATCTATTTCCCATCATCTCAAAAATGTTGGCACATAGGCCGATATACAAAACAAAATGTCATCGGCATGCAGGCCGGTCTCATATATACAAAAAGAATGAATCAATACAAAATCTCTTTGGCACGTGGATCGGTATATGCTCGAAATAACATCCTCACTATCTTTGGCATGCGAGCCGTATGTGATCAAAAATACAACTATCTTTGGTATGCAAGACCTTATATATATCTCAAAGAGTATCTATCATACATAAAAACTAGGTGACCACATATCGGGCATCTCGCCTAGTAGTGCATTATAAATGTACATCACAAAGCTAACCTACCCTACGCCTGCACATATGCCCACAAATATTTGTATAGCTGCACCAAGAATGCTAGTGCCCGGGAAAATTGGGTCTCATGCACCATCATGTAATGGAGTACCCCATCGGTGATCGGGAAAAAATCCACCCTTTGCATCTGGGCAAGGTGCATAGTAACACATCACGCCTCCATCAACAAGACTACTAGCCTTGTCTCCTCTAGATGAGCTAGGTACATCTCTCCATAACTCAAGCTGGTGCTATGGAATCTCATATCAGGCACTCCCTCACAAAAATAATCCCAATAAACTCCTCTAAAGCCTCATAGGAGATAGAGTAAACACGGGTACCCAATATGGGTAATCAGTAGAATCCGTAACACGTCCTCCACGGTGATAGTCATCTCACCCATTGACTGGTGGAACGTGTTGGTCATGGAGTCCCATTTATCGATGAGCGTGACCATCAAGATAGGCTACCGAAAACATGTCCGTAGTGGTGAACCCCACTCAAACCCACTACCTCCACATTTTGTATCTCCAACGGGTCATTGTACTTATCTACAATGTCACCAAGAGAGGTGGAACCCTGTCCCGCATATGTAATTGTGCTCTCCCCGCATCTAATCAAACCACGACATTAATCCACATTTACCATGTCCATATTCACCAATTAACCTTTTCCTACACCCTATTTTCACCCTACCCATCTCAACTACCTAGCCCACATCACTTTTGGACCCTTGTGCCTAAAACCCCGATCGGTACTAGTTCATCATAACCGAATGCGGTCACCCTTAGAATGGCATTGGTCACCGCTTGGTGATAGATACCGGTTCACCCTTACTAACCATGGTTACCCCTTAAGAAACATTTTCACACTGTTTAGTGATTGATACCGGTTCCACCTAACCGACGGGCACACTTGACCAATGTCGGTAACTATCATGGAAAAAAACCGTGACTTCCCAAAACCCCCTTTTATAAAAAGCTCCCCCTTCCCCTTTTACCCCACCTATAATGACCTAAACTCCTTGGACCTCTACCCATCCCACCTATACCATTTACTACCCTCCCCTTCCTCTTTTTTCCCGTTATTCCCCCATACAAAAATTTAATTTTTACCCACCCACAAAAACCTACAAATAACAATAATCTACTCCTCTAATCTATCAAATCCACAATGTAGAGTAGGGTGCTTACCTCATTGCGCTACCACCATCTCGGTGGCATGTCTAGCCATTGTACCGGTGGCCCACCCGATCCCTCTCTGGCCTTTTCCATCACCGAATAGCTACTCACAACCTCCAACTAATAAAATCTCTCAACCCTGATCTCATGGACCCGCTGCTCACCAACCAAACCCTCGTCTAATCACACTACCATCTCACTGTCCCATTTTGTCTGGACACCTTTTCTCTTTTTCTCTTTTTTTTTTCATTTTCTCACTTCGCAAATAACAAATGAATAACAAAAAAGGATTTTTTTTTACTTTTATAACCAACCCGACCTAATCGACGCGGTTACTTGACCAAAGCATCGGTCATGTGCCCTACCTAACCATCGTTGGTTGACCTATACCGATGTCAATTTTCCATGACTGGCATCATTCAGCCTCACCTACACATTTCTCTACATTTTCCTTTTTTACCTCACCCAACCTTCACCTTGAACATTTATCCTACCCAACCTTTACCCACCCATTTATCTCAACTTTCCTAACCTCACGTTTACTACCTCCCTTTGTCCTCCTTTGGGGACTCCTTATTTTACCCCTATCTTGGCCTTACCCATGCCTATGACATAGATATTTGGACCTAGACCATCGCTAGTGACCTTTAACCTCATGTGTTAGCTATACCTTACGGAATCAATTACTGTGTTGTTGACCTAATGACCTTACCTAGCCTATTATAGTGACCGTTTATCCCGACCTTACCTTTGGTGTACTTGGAACAAACCTAAATGTTCCCGCACCTAACCTACATTTTGTTTCCTTACCATATCATATACCATGGATACTAGAATCACTTCAACCTTGTTTTAATAAACCTATTGACCTAAGATGATGTAGAGTTTTCACGCTTTTCAACCCAAAGGCGTGTTGCAGTTTATACGTGTGATTGCATTTGAATGTTGCTACCTTTGACCCAGACCCATTACCTAGATTTCCTGAGTAGACCTTTAACTCTTTCTCCCCTGTGCACACCTACCTTTTCCTCCCATTTACCTTTTATCAAACCACTCCTGCAATTCTCCCTTCTACCTCATCAGTTCCTAGTTTGAGGGGGATCACCTTCACCCACACATGGGGCAACCACATCTTATTTTTGTTAGTGTCCTTACTAATATAAGATACACAACAAAAGGGGAAAAATTTATACACTAAAATTAGCTCACACTCCCCTTTGGTCCCTTGACAAATAAGCACCCTTCATCACATTAACCTAGCCATGACCCCTTTCACCTCACTAATATTAATTTAATTAAATAATGCATTATCCTCACTATATTTATTATTTAAATATATTTTTTTAAATATATCCACACATATAGTTCACTTAGACACCTCACCAAGCCAACTCAACCTAAGACTGTTCTTAGTAAGTTGCCATAATTAACTAAGACTTAACCAAACCCTAAAAATTAATGCCTACATTCCCTCTAACCACATTCTCGCATGATTACAAGAGGCTTTCAGTCTAATCCATGGGTTAATGACATGAAATCCGAGGAAATCAAGAGGATCTCCCTAGTTTAGTAAACCTAGGAAATCCCACCTTGACCAATGCCGGTTACCCCTAACCATCACCGGTTAAGCTAGAACCGTCATCGATTACCATTTTAAACCAAAAACAACCTTATTCTCAAGGTGGAAAGTGGACCAACATTGGTAGAAGGTTGGTGAGCATTAACACATCTTCGAGAGAGTGAATTCTAGTGAGAAACCACATGTAAGGAAGGAGATCAAGCATTTTCTCTTGCACAACCATCCCAGCTAGGATCTAATCTAACCAAAGCAAAGAGGAATGTATATGCAGCCTATGTAGAAGCTTTCCTTCATTGGTGATCACTTGTAGATTTCAAACCTCTCATCAACACCTCCATCCCTCACTCACAAGCATCCATAATCAGAATCCAAGTGAGTATAACATCATATTTCTCTCGTTTATTTCATTTCATCATCATTTTATAATCTATTGTTTACCTACCCACCTATTGACCTTCTCCAACACTTCCACCTCCATATACCCACTAAAACCTTACCAAATCCCTTCCAAGTCACCCAATACCTCATCTGAATAACCAAAATCCTTTGTGTAATAAAAAAGAGACCCAAAGCTTGTCCCGTGGCATTCCCATATTTCCACAAGAATCGGTACCGATTACACCTAATTGTTCGTCAATCACCCTTAACCAACATCATTCTTTGTATTTTCCCATACAAACCTAGAACAAATACCTACCCAACTAATTTCACCTCACCTTCATTCACCTCTTATCTAAGTGAGACCTCTATCAAACCTTTTGAACCGAGAACCAGCCACTTGATGTTTGGATCCTATTCGACTTAGCCTGCTAGACTAAATATATTTCTTATTGTGTTTTAAGTGAGATACCTAAATCATTTCAAATTAAAATAGGATTTATTTTGTTTACCGCATTAAATTGTTTAAAATAGTGGACTAACAACCATCTAGGAAGTATCACACTTCTCGGATCTAGCATACGCTAGGCAATTCACTGCATATATTGTTTAACTCCTTCTAAGGTCATGCTTTTCATTACAAGTAGTTCCTCCTAGCCAAAAGGAAGTTCTCACAATCATCTCGTGGATTGGAAGTCATATACACACAACAACCCATCAACCAACACTTGAATAGGTATTCCTCCTACACCCGTTACCCTATTTGTTTCGTCAACACTTCAAAAAAATGATCTAAGAATTAGGTGAAACACCAACGACATTACTCCCATAGTGTTCATGTGAGAATTTCAATGCTTTGGAAGGAGAATCGATGCTTTTTGGGCCTCTGGTTGAATATTTTGTGTTGTCTTGATGATGAGAGGATTTTGATTTGTGCTTGAATGCAATTGTCCTCTCAAAAATTAAAATTACCAACCTATGTACAAGGTTGCAAAGTTTTATATAAAGGAACCGATGACGGTTAGGTAACCAATGTAGACACCAAATTTGTGTCTTACGACACCTGTGCCCCACATCTCATATTTGTAACCTAACCTCACCACTTAAACCTTACACAATTACCTATTAATTACCTTATAATTAATAAATCTACATCTCCAAACCTGCCACCTCATCATGACCTCAGCATGACCTAACCCTAAACTAACCTAATTAAGACCTATAACTTGGTCTACATCCACACCCATGACTAATTACTCCTCACCCCCACCAAAACCAACCTAATAATGACTTGACCAAGCCCACAACTAATCCCTCGAGAGAAAAGGAGGGAAAGTTGGCTATTTTACAAAAAATAGCCCACTTTGACTTAACCGACATCGATTCCTACTCGACCACCATCGGTTACATAACCGCCATCATTTCCCTGTAAATAACCTCCCCCAACCAAAGACAAAGGATTAAATTCATTTGAAGAAATCTAAAATTCACTTGGCAGAGTAAAGACAAGTGAAGAAAAGAGAAGAGTTTGTAGAGAAGGACATTGAGCCCAAGACTGCAACTGAGTAACCAGACCCTAATGACACTCATCCAAGCATTGGGAGAGAAGATAGATCACTTTTATTGTTGGATCATCCCACTTGAGCCCTGCCTTCGTCATCATAGTCCTTTGACCTGTATCTTCATCAGGAACTAGTAAGTAGTGTCTTGTACATTTTTAAATAACATTTCTTAAACTTTTGAATCACAGTAATTACAAGTTCACTCATAGATCTACTACCCAGTAGCCCCTGCATCTAACTGTCATTCCTCTACCCTTACATTGCCCCAAGAACAGCCCCCACACTCTCTGAGTCTTATCCATCACCCCATTGCCTATCCCTAATCATTTTCCAGCCTTATAAACACCATAGCCGCCTTATAGCCAACCTTTATTAAAAGCCCCTAAATCACTGCCCCTACCGATATCGGTTATCAACAACCGGTCCAGGTTATATAGTGACCGGCATCGGTCACTGTGACTCAAACCAAAACCATCCTTTCCTCTAGTGCTTTTTAACGAGGTAACTAAATTTTAATTTTGTAATAATTTATTTGTTAGAATTTGTGTTAATTCATATTAAGAGGGAACTGACCACCTTCGAAAGGAAGTCCAATATTTCTGGGCCCAAGGCGGTTCCTCATTTATTGTCTAACTAGAATCCGGTGGTCTTGTATTCTTACTTGCGCAGTAGTCCTTCCTAGACAAAAAGGAGTTCTTTGCAATCGATCTGATCTCTCTCTACGGTATGCACGCACCCTCTCAACATTCAACAGGTATTCCTCCTAGCCCTAACCCTTATCTATTTCTCAAGAGAATGAAAGGATAGAAGCAACTCTATTCTAGGAATGGAAACATTCTGTGTGAAACATTTTGGCACGCCCGGTGGGACCCATTTCGGGTTTCTTTCTTTCTTGCTTGCTTTCATATAGGGAGCATACTTGCTGTTTGTTTCTGCTAAATATTCACAAAATATTTTGTTATTTTTGGTAAAAAAAAATTCTTGCTTTCACATCTTTGCATTAGTGAAAGTCATCTCCTTTGCTTCATCGAATATCATTTTCGATTTGGGTTTAAAACACGTGCATCACATTCTTGCTTGTTGTTTTCAATTCTAGTGAACATAGGTTAAGTAACAAGTCGTACACGTGGGGGTGATATCCACAGTATTGACAAGAAATTAATCTTACTTTCACTGCACAACACATACCAAATCAAATCATAATCAACAAAACAGCTCAAACATCCCCCTTTTTCCGCGGTATTCTCCGCCCGATTGAGGTAACCTTATAAGCCAAAACAAACTTGACATTTCCCCTAGGTCTTTTATTTAGGATTGACATCATCTTGTGTCTAAGGCATAAGCCCACAATAATTAAAACTAATGTTAGGGTTAGTCTCTTGATTTGCTTGTGCATCTTGCTTGTTTTTAGTTCTGTTTCTCTGTCATACACTATTTCAGTAATCACTTCAGAACAGTTTGGTAGGTATACTAAGCATCATTAACCCCAAATCAGCAACTTCTTATAGCTTCTTACACTGGTCCTATTCTACTGACATTGGTTAACTTACCGATGCCGGCTATAGTCTGACCGACATCGGTTACCTGACCGATATCGGTTACTATCTTTCACAGTTCTCGACAAACCAGCAACCTACCAATTCCAACATTTTGTGGTTGTTTCTTATCCCGATAGATTGAATCCCTGCTATCTACTCTTGTCCATGGTTGTTATCACTTGGAAACAAGTTGCAGCCATGGTTTCACATGCCTGTTCCGTGCCTTTTCCTAAATCACCCCCTTCACATTCTATGGGGAATCCTACGGACACCAGTGAGGTTCCCAAAATCCCTGTAGGAGATAAGGAATTTGTGAAATTTTTGGATGCTAATCCTAGCGTTGTACAGTACTATTTGTCTCATACCCCTAACCATACACCCGATGGTCAACTCCTTGTTGGTATGCCTATTAGTATAGCTGCTCACTTAGCTCCTTCCCCACCTGATAACTCCGCCTTGCCTTCTTCATCCTTAGCCCCGTCTCCCAACTCAGTGGCTTCAGGGGTTCATATGGCACAGATTGGCTTTCCTTTGGTTAACCTGGGGCCCCACATATCATTACCACTGACTGCTCCTACCTCGTCTCTCTCGGAGACTATTCCTTTCATAACTTGCTCTCTACCACCTATCCACACAAGCTTTCCTTCTCAAGCTCCGCCCACCTTTTCATTTCCACACACGTATCCAGTGGCTTCAACATCTTATATAGGACATCCCTATTCGGCCGCCTCAACATATTCATCGTCAATACCTTATCAACATTTAACCCCACCATTGTCTAGTAATGGCTCTTGGCCCAATCCTCCTCCATTTATGACAACTGCACCATCATCTCATCCAACCACCTTTGATTTAATCAAAAAAATGATGGACAAGGTGCAAAATCTTAAGGCTTCTGTTTCAGGAAGCCGTAGCACCCTGACATACGAGAAAGTTTGTCGGGATCCTATTCATCCTTCTGGTCCCCTTCATTCATATCCTCCTCAATGGGAATTACCAAAATTTACTCGTTTTAATAGTAAGGAGGATCCTCAACAACACTTGTGATCATTTAGACATGCCTGCTATCTGATTGCTCATGATGATGCCTTACTACTCCACACCTTTCCCATGTCCTTATCGGGACTGCCTTGAGTGGTACGGTGCTTTAACCTAGCACTCAATTTTCTCTTTTAACCAATTAGCCCAATATTTCTTGGATCATTTCTCCATTAATATTTCCAAGAAAGTATCCATCACCGACCTCTATGCCATCCAACAATTCAAAGATGAATCTATTGCAGATTTCATTGGACGATGGCGAGGCCTTATCAACCAACTTACTTATGCCTTACCTTAGGTGAACTTATTGAACTCTTTATACGGGCTCTCGCGCTAAGCACATTTCTCCTACCCTCCAAATTCAAAATTTCCACAACTTTGATGAGGCCTTTACTATGGCTCGAAAACTAGAGATTCGAGCCTTAGAGGAAGAGAAATTGTGGTTGTGCAACAAAAACCCTAATTTCTGAACCCAAGACTCCACCAACAAACCCAACACCACCAATTCTCACGCATCGATCGCTTGAAATCAAAAGGAGATGTACACGCGGTGATGGTCAAATCCCAAGCACCATCTAATACCCCACCAAAAACCACCTATAAGTATAAAGTCGAGCCCATCAATTACACTCCCTTGGGAGAAACTTATGGTGTCATTTTGGAAAAATTACTCAAAGCAGGAGCTATCACCTTACCTCCTGTTAAACCTCACTCCGGGTTTGATTCCACCCACGCTATACCTTCTTGGTACAAAGAAAATGACTTCTGTAACTTCCACCGCGTGAAGGGACACAGTCACGAAAACTGCAAGATGTTGAAAAACATAGTGCAGGAAATGGTTGATGCAGGGGATATAACCCTCGATAATCCTAATGCCCCTGCTAACTGAAATTTGAAAATCTTCAACAAACCATTCCCAAACCACTCATCTAATAGTAACATAAACCAAGATATCTTAGCCGAGGAGAGTGTTCATGAAATCCATGCGGTCTTCGACTCCCAACCAAAAGCTCCTATCGAGGAAATTCTGAATCGAGCCTCTTCACTAACGCAGGGATCCAAACCCCCTCCACCCCCATCAAGACAAAACGATAACCTTACCATTCCTTTACCCATAAAGGAATTAACCGCCCAGAGTTCTCTTCTCATAGATGAGCCTTCTTACACCACATCCCTGCAAGACTGTGAGTGGATGTTATCTAACTTATCTATTTCCCAAAAATCTCCTTCTACCACTCTTGCTTGTACAAGAGGAAGGCTCGTCACTTTTTTGTCATCCTTAGAAGAGACACCTCTCGAACCAACATCACCAAATTCTTTAATCATGACAGATCCTCTCAAACATGCCCTCCTACCTATTAGTTCTTCATCACCTAAATATTTTCAGCGACTGGTTGACCTCTTAACGCCCATTAATATAGTGCCTCATTTACCCCCTGTATCACACCCACAGTGGACCGGAATCACAACCCACCTCTCTTCCATACAAAAGTTCCTATTCACACGTGAATATTGTCATCCCTCAGAAGATAGATGAGTCCTATGGGAGTGTTTGAGTACACCATGCTCTACTCAAATGCAGATGACCGATCCAGACACCTCTACCATATACCCGAAGTGTTTACAAAAGCTCAAAACGCCTATGTCCTCATCCTCACCCCCCTCATCTCTACCGGATACCTCATCCACCTCTATTAACCTAACCAAACCTCCCCCTATGCTTGGGAATTCACCAATACCTAGCTTAACACACCCACCTAAATGCTTAGATTTATCCAAAAATAAAGCCGTCCATCCACCTAGGAGACAAACCCAATCTCCTCAAGTCCAATCTATGCCTCTGTCACAACTAAAACCCTCACCGTCACACCTACCTTCTATATTGGGACCTCACCCCTCCACCTTGCCTCAATACATCATACCTCCTACGTTTTCTTTAAAACGACTTGCGCCTTCTACACCCATACAGAGATCCATGGGTGTATCAACACCGTCACCCCAAGTATCCTGTCCACCTATCAACCCTAAACAAACTCCATCATCAAAGGATTTGTTTCATTGTCACTCCTCTTTCTTTGTGGTTGTTTTATCCTACCATGTCATCTGACCAGCTAAACATAACTTCTACTCGAAGAAGCCATGTTTAGTTAAATCCAATTATCAAAACCCCTTGTCTAAGCCACCACCTATACGAACCAACCATACACAAACGTTACCAAAACCACCCAATCAATAGCCTCATCTTCCTCGACTTTGACCCGCTCAAAGGATATTACGCTAAAATCCTTGATATGTTGGTGGAGAATGCGACCATTCCCTACCCCCACTTAGACCCTACATGATCCATCTAAGCCTCGACCTATAGGTTATGATGAGTCTAAAATTTGCGCTTACCACCGCACACCATGACATGATGTAGAGGGATGCAAAACTTTGAAAGCCATCCTTCGTCGGGTCCACCGCTCTCGGATAGAAAGGTTAAGAAAGACAACTTACAAAGGGAGAAACCTTTAGCTTCAATCCCCTCTCCTATACCACCTGTCCCCACCTCACCAAGAAATATCATTATTGCAACCCCACCTCTCAAAGATAATGACTTATCCCTACCATCTTCCTCCTCTCGTGTTCACGAGATCAACATGATTAGTATTGCTACTCGAGGGCAGAAAAACAATGGGAAAGCTAAAGAAAGCACACCTGCGACCTCTCTTCCTTCGTCTGCCATCTCGATCGCACTACCACCTAAAGTGGTTATTCATGGACTGCCTACCCCGTCTCGATGGAGTTTCCCACCGTACCATGATCAAACACTTCACCAATCACCAGTAATAATGACACGTATGATGATCTCATTCAAACCTCGAATCTCATCGACAAGCTCGTTGAGATCCTTCAAGGTATATAGGTCTTACCTAACGAAACCTTTCCCGTTGCCTCCATCTTAACACCCAACCACGTTGCTTCTCTCACCAAACAAAATACCACTTCGTCCCTGTACAACAAGCCGCTTTCATCGGTTTTCTCGAAGACAAAATTGTTGACTTTGGTGCAGAAGATCTTGACCCGCTCTTTTCATCTCGGCTTACGTTCGGGACATCCGAGTACATCGTGTTATGATCGATGGGGTGCTAGCTTAAACATCATCTCTTCCAAAGCCTTCCAACAAATGAATATCCCTTCCAGCTGCATGTGTGCCAACCCCACCATGTTGCGTTCATTCAATGATGCTATTACTTCTACCTTAGGCACCGTGATCCTTAACATTCATGTAGGGCCACGTACTTTACCTGAACTCTTCTATGTCCTTGAGGGAGAATTCCAATACAACATGTTGTTAGGCCGCCCTTGGATCTGGGCTATGGGATGCGTTCCCTCCACCTTACATAGATGCATAAAATTCGAGTATGAGGGGAAGTCATACACCGTAAAAGCTGACCCTCCCCCTTCAAAACCTATAATATGTTATATCACCCTAATGATGTGCTTGTACTAGTCAAGACATCCATTCATCCAACCCAACCATCCACTTCAACCACACCTCAACCATCCACCTCAACCGCACCTACACCTTCAACCAATGAAACCGCCACCGCAAATACCGCTTCCTTCCCCACAGACAACATCCCGACCTCAGATCCCTTAGTAGATGTTTTTCAACACCTTACGCTGGGGGAGTATCACCTATATAATGTTAGCACTTTCCATACCCCACAGGAGTACGGAAAGTTACATGCACATCCTACCTACGACCATCATGTGGGGGAAGTAATCTCCTACGAACCACCTAATTGCCACACCAACCTAACATATGGGGGTGTCGATACATCCTCTATCACCCCTGAACCTCCCCTTGGTGTGGTTCCCTTCCAATCTGATTTTCAATATCTAACTAATCGTCGCTTCGCCCTCACCTTCTTGATGCGTTGTGCTTGGAAGGGCTTCGGTTTTGGTCTTTATGAACAAGGCCGACATACGATCATTCCTGTAACTACACGCAAACACAAAGATCATCGTGGTCTTGGATTCTCTGAACCACCTACACCAAAGACACCGCATATCCGTTGTATCCAGGAAGATGACGAAGTCACTCCTTCCGAACCATCATCACCATTTTTGCATCATCACCACGAGTCGATAAACCCTAAATCCATCCCTCCTAACTTTTTTTTCATAAACGCTATCTTCCCGGGTCCTCTCACTTATCAACTCGATAATGAAGACCCATCTTCTCTTCCCTTTTGTATCCGGACATGATCAAAGAGGAGTGGCCTTCAATTAATGTTGTTGAGTGTCGGGATGACAACTCCATTCTCACTTACCTTGGAGTGGACGACTCTTATATTCAACGTGCCTTACCATTAAAACTCAAACCATGTTGATGAATGAGTCAACTATAGAAATCAACATCCACACAGAGGATGATCCTCACATTTTGAAGATCGGATAATCTCTTAATGCATCAAAATAAATTGCCTTCACTACCTTCCTTCGTGCCCATGCAACCAAGCTTTCGCTTGGTCCTATCTTGACATGCCGGGAATTGATCCCGACATTGTTGTCCATAACATTACCTTGAAACCCGATTCCAAACAAGTTAAACAAAACCGAGAAAATGCATCCACACATTGCCCTCTTGGTCAAAGAAGAGCTTCAATGACTCTTTTCGCTTCCTTCATCTTACCTATTGATTATCCTCAATGGATTTCTAACATCGTACATCTACTAAAAAAATGGGGGACTTCGGATATGTACGGATTTCGGGACCTTAACCTCGCTTGCCTAAAAGATGAATTCCTCCTCCCAAGTATTGATCAACTTTTTGATCTCACTGCAGGGCCATGAGATGCTTTCTCTCATGGATGGCTTCTCAGGATACAATCAAATTTTGGTAGCCCCGGCCGATCAACATAAAACCACCTTCATAACTCCTTGGGGAACCTTCTACTATCGTGTCATGCCATTCGGCCTTAAGAATGTTGGTGTGACCTATCAGTGGGCTATGACTTATATTTTTCATGACATTATGCACACTATCCTTGAGGATTATGTCGATGATCTTCTTGGAAAATCTAAACATCGCAGTGAACATCTCGATGTTTTAACCATTATTTTTGATCACCTGTTACAATATTGTGTTCGTCTTCAACCAAAGAAATGTGTCTTTGGTGTCCTTTTGGGAAAACTCCTTGGTTTTATTGTCTCTTTACATGGCATTGAGGTTGATCTAGCTAAATTCAAAGCTATCCTAGAAATGCCCCCACCCACTAACCTCAAACAATTACGTAGTTTGCAAGGAAAACTCCAATCTATCCGGCATTTCATCTCACAACTCTCGGATCGATGTCAACCTTTCCATCATCTCCTTAAAAAGGACATTGTCTTTCAATGGAGCAAAGAGTGCCACCAAGCCTTTGAGGCTCTTAAAGCCTATCTCTTGCAACCACCCGTGCTTATCCCACCTCAGGACGATCGCCCTTTCTACCTTTACCTTTCTGCCACCGACCATGCTGTAGGAGCCATGCTCGCACATCATGACTCGAGCATCGAGAACAAGCCATTTATTACATAATTCATACTCTGGTGGATTACGAGACTAGGTATACACATGCAGAAAAGTTGTGCCTAGCCCTATCATTCATGGCCACCAAACTCCGACACTACCTCCTGAATCACAAAACTTTTGTCATCACCAATGCAGACCCCATTCATTATATGTATGCCAAACCTCATCTAAACCAACGCATCACCCGATGGCTTATGCTCCTCACCGATCTCGACCTTGAGTTTGTACACCAGAAATCAATCAAAGGACAAACTATCACAGACCAACTCGTGGAAGCCCCTTTACCTGGGGAGCAGTTTACTAATTTTACTTTCCCTGACGAACTCATTGCCACTCTTTCACTTAGTGAGGAGTCATATCAATGACCCTCTTCTTCGATGGATCCAAATGCTAGTGTGCCGCGGAGGGGCCGGTGTTGTTCTCATTCCTCTGGACGCTGAACCTATGCCTCTTTCATTCCGGCTCAATTTCCCCTGCACTAATAATACAGTGGAATACGAGGCCCTTATTTTGGGTCTCCAGGTTGCGTTACACTTAGGTGTAAAATCTATTAACATTTTCGGTGACTCTCAACTGGTTGTCAATCAAGTTATGGGCATCTACCAATGTAAAAATGAGGAACTTCAAAAGTACAAACATTACGTGGATTCACTTTTGACCTTATTTACTCATTATTCTATCCAAACCATTCCCCGCTCTACTAATAAATTTATGGATACTATGGCTTGCTTAGCCTCACAAATTCCTACCTCACCAACCGACTCTGACATATTTGTCTTGGTCCAACAACTCTTTGCCCCATCTTACTCTTACTCAGCCCCGGATGTTTGTATGATAAATAATGTGTCTCGCTAATTCACGGGATAGTGGTATCACCAATTTCACGACTACCTTACAACCTTTGTTCTCCCACCTGACCTTACTAGTAACGGAAAACGTGCTTTTCTTAAAAGTGTTTCTCATTATGTCGTCATGGGGGGACTCCTCTATAAACATGGCTTTGATGGCATCCTCCTTTGATGTCTAATCGGCGCGGAGGTTACCTATACCATCCAACAAGTCCATGACGGTATTTGTGGTGGAAATTTTAGTGGCCTTACCATGGCAAGATGGATCCTTCGCCTCACCTAGGCTATTATTGGCCTACTCTTAATAATGATTGCTACGAATATGTTAAGCGTTGTGTTATGTGTCAACAACATGCCAACCTTCAACATACTCCTAGCCATCGTTATAAGTCGCATGAGATCTTTGGCCTTTTCACAATGGGGTTTAGACCTTATTGGTGAGATTCACCCACCCTCTTTCGCAACGCCACCATTGGATAATCACAAAGAACGAATATTACACTAAATGGGTGGAGGCCATTCCACTCATTTCAACCAAAAAAAAAAAAATTAGAATTCATTAACCATCACATTATCTGTCGTTTTGGTGTTCCTCATCGCCTGATAACAGATAATGGAAAATCTTTCAAAAATAAGTTGTTACAAGACCTTTGTGACAACTTTGGTATCAAACTTAGATTCTCATCACCTTACTATCCACAAGCAAATGGTCAAGTTGAATCTTCTAACAAAACCCTGACCAAAATTCTCATGAAAGTCGTTAATGATTCTAGAAAAATTGGCCTGATCACATCCCCTTTGCCCTTTGGGCTTATCATACCAGCATTCGTACCTCCACTAATGCCACCCCATTTTCTTTGGTATATGGTACCAAGGTTGTCTTGCCTCTTGAAATACAAATACCCTCCCTAAGAATATCTCTTCAGGATATTCTCACCAATGATGATTTCGCCAAGAGCGGTTAGCCCAATTGGAGCTTCTTGACGAGCGTCATCTTATAGCTCTTGACCACCTTCAAATCTATCAAAAGTGCATCAAGCGTGCTTATGATAAGCAACTTCATGAGCATACCTTTAAGGTTGGTGATCTTGTCCTCAAAGAGAATCAACATGTAACCAAACTAGAAAAAAGCAAACGTGGAAAATTTGCTCCTAATTAGATTGGGCCTTACATTATCACTCACACTTATGGATCAGGAACTTATCATTTAGCTTCACTTAATGGTAAACCTGAGCCTGAACCCCTTAATGCCTTGCATCTTTGGCCATTCTACTGTTGAATTTAGTGTTATATCACTTCTTATCTACCTTGCGCTCATCCCTTGAGCTCGTTTACCACCTCATACACTTTGTTTCATGCATCTCAAAATAGAATCAAGCTCACGTGGTTTGGTCATCACCTCTTCTTATAGATGCCTTCCCCTTTTTAGTCTGGTCCATGACTTAAAAGTATCAAAATAACATGTTCTCAATTATACACTTATGGGATATTCTTGAGTCAAACTTCCTACAAAACTAGATGCTTCATGCCAAATGGACATCTAGACCTCTAAGTTATACATAGACTGCTCCCTCGAAGGATAGTTATGTGCAAAGCCACATCTGCTATTATAAATAGATTGCTCCCCGAAGGACAGCTATACACAAAAGCCGCATCTGCTACTATAAATAGACTGCTCCCTTGAAGGACAACTATACAAAGTCAGCCTTTATCAGAAGCTTCTCGCATTGATCAGCTTCGTGAAGACCTCAAGAACAACAAAATACATATCCCATGTAGACTTCCCACATCGATCAGTCTATATCCAGAAAAATAAAAATAGTATTCAAAAGCACTTTTGAGTCATGGACTTCTTTATTTAGGTCTGGTTCTCTTTTTCAAGCATAATCACCTTATAACAAATTCTCTACCCTGACTCTACTAGCCACCTCACCTCACCATTCGTCAAAGCAACAAAACTCAAGGGACGTGACATATATCGATATATTGAGATTATACAACTCTTTTCACCTATCGAATTCTCGCATATGCAAGGTACCTAGGGATTCAAGCTCATCCTACGTTAAATTACCTAACCACAACCAAATTACACGATTCACCTCCCTAGTCCTAAGGGAGAACTACATCTATCTGAGGCCCCTCCTTGCTTTGTGCAATGGGCTATGTAGGCAACACTTAGGAGACATGGGGTCTCCCAAGGTTAGCTCGACCATCCCCTACCATAACCTATCATGTGTTGTGTTTTTCCTTAAAAATATAAGTATCTTCATGTATTTATATTGATAACACTCACCTCTGCAACCAACCACTTGGCCTGACCTAAGGCCACAACAAACCAATTGGCCCAACCCAAGGCCACAACAAACCAATTGGCCCAACCCAAGGCCGCAACCAATCACTTGGCCCAACCCAAGGCCACAACAAACCAATCGGCCCGACCCAAGGCGCTGCAATAAACCAATCGGCCCAACCCAAGGCTGCAACAAACCAATCGGCCCGACCCAAGGCCGCAACCAACCACTCGGCCCAACCCAAGGCCGCAACAAACCAATTGGCCCAACCCAAGGCCGCAACCAACCACTCGGCCCGACCTAAGGCCACAACAAACCAATTGTCCCAACCCAAGGCCGCAACAAACCAATTGGCCCAACCCAAGGCCGCAACCAACCAACCGACCTAACCCAAGGCCGCAACCAATCACTTGGCCCGACCCAACGCCACAACAAACCAATCGGCTACCGACCTAAGGCTGCAACAAACCAATCGGCCCGACCCAAGGCCGCAACCAACCACTCGGCCCGACCTAAAGCCCGCAACAAACCATTTGGCCCAACCCAAGGTTACAACCAACCACTTGGCCCAACCCAAGGCCGCAACCAACCAATCGGCCCGACTCACGGCCGCACCAATTAAGTACCTCAACTAAGACCCACAAATTACGATTTTATCCACCCATCATGTAGCTTTTTGTTCAATCGCACGCTCACTTGTTTGTGTTTTTAGCATGATTAGGATACTTGAATTGATTAACCACCAACTTTCCTAGATCGAGACCGTGACGTTTATCTCAACAAACCAACCATTTGGTGCTACCGAATATGCCTAAATATTCTTGTACCTTACCCGTTATATCCCCTGGAGCTACTTCCTATGCCTTGGATACCAGGATTATATCACCCTTGTTTGGATAAACTATCGACCTTTGCCTATGAATTGCTTGTTTGCTCTTCAAATCATGTACCCTGGTCGCACTACTGCATTTCAACGTGCGTCTGCTTCCTTGAACTTACCCCACCATCTTACCATCATCTCAACACCATTCACCCTTTATCAACCCTATCCCTGATTTCACGTCGCCTCAATCTATGATAGATTTGAGGGGGATTACCTATACCCTTAACGGGAGTAACCACTTCTTATTATTGTCAGTGTAACTTTACAAGACAAGCTACACGACAACAAGGGGCTAATGTAGACACCAAATTTGTGTCTTACGACACCCTGTGCCCCACATCTCATATTCACAACCTAACCTCACCACCTAAACCTTACACAATTATTTATTAATTACCTTATAATTAATAAATCCACATCTCCAAACCTGCCACCTCATTTCACCACCTCATCATGACCTAGCCCTAACCCTAAACTAACCTAATTAAGACCTATAACTTGGTCTACATTCACACCCATGACTAATTACTCCTCACCCACACAAAACCAACCTAATAATGACTTGACCAAGCCCACAACTAATCCCTCGGAGAAAAGGAGGGAAAGTTTGCTATTTTACTAAAAATAGCCCACTTTGACTTAACCGACATCGGTTCCTACTTGACCACCATCGGTTATGTAACCACCTTGGTTCTCGTAAATGACCTCCCCCAACCAAAGAAAAAGGATCAAAATTCATTTGAAGAATCCAAAATTCACTTGGCAGAGCAGAGACAAGTGAAGAAAAGAGAAGAGTTTGCAGAGAAGGACATCGAGCCCAAGACTGCAACTGAGTAACCAGAGCCCAGTGACACTCATCCAAGCATTGGGAGAGAAGATAGCTCACTTTTGATTGTCGGATCATCCCACCTGAGCCCTGCCTTCGTCATCACAGTCCTTGGACCTGTATCTTCATCAGGAACTAGTAAGTAGTGTCTTGTACATTTTTAAATAACATTTCTTGAACTTCTGAATCACAGTAATTACAAGTTCACTCATAGATCTACTACCCGGTAGCCCCTGCATCTAACTGTCATTCCTCTACCCTTACATTGCCCCAAGAATAGCCCCCACACTCTCTGAGTCTTATCCATCACCCCATTGCCTATCCCTAATCATTTTCCAGCCTTATAAACACCATAGCCACCTTATAGCCAACCTTTATTAAAAGCCCCTAAATCACTGCCCCTACCGATATCGGTTATCAGCAACCGGTACCGGTTATACAGTGACTGGCATCGGTCACTGTGACTCAAACCAAAACTAGCCTTTCCTCTAGTGCTTTTTAACGAGGTAACTAAATTGTAATTTTGCAATAATTTCTTTGTTAGAATTTGTGTTAATTCGTATTAAGAGGGGAACTGACCACCTTCGAAAGGAAGTCCAATATTTCCTGGGCCCAAGGTAGTTCCCTCATTTATTGTCTAACTAAAATCCGGTGGTCTTGTATTCTTACTTGCAGGTAGTCCTTCCTAGACAAAAAGGAGTTCTTCGCAATCGATCTGATCTCTCTCTACGGTACGCGCGCACCCTCTCAACATTCAACAGGTATTCCTCCTAGCCCTAACCCTTATCTATTTCTCAAGAGAATGAAAGGATAGAAGCAACTCTATTCTAGGAACGGAAACATTCTGTGTGAAGTAACCGGTGCCATCCAAGGAAAACCAATGTCGGTTAAGGTAGAGAAGTCTAGGTTTACCAAAAATAGGCAAATCTTCCAAGATTTGGCATGCTTTCCAAGTTGAGCCTTCATAGGGAAGTGGAGTTCTCATTTAAAAGGTAGGAAGGTCATAGAAGAAGTCTAATTAGGTTTGAGAAGAATTCTTAGTTAGTTAGGTCAAGTGGTGACTTAACATTGAGAGTGATGACTCAATGTTGAGAGTGATGACTTGGTCACTATGAGTTAAATTCCTTGGAATGAGTCTAGGGTAAGGTATCATGGTGAGGTGGGGGTGTGAGGGTGAAATTAATTTAATTAATTAATAATGTTAAGGTGAATATATTATTAATAATTAGTAATGAGGCCCTGGTGTGTTTAATTAATTGAAAGGGACCAAGGGAAGTGTGACCAAAATTTGGTGTCTACATTTTCTCTTTTTGTCACATAGCTTTTATTCGCAAGTGATGTTGATAAAAATAGGAAATCAATGTCCTAGGTATTATAGGAGATTAGGTTGCCCCAAGTATGGATGAAAGTGATCCCCCTCAAACTAGGAACTGATGAGGTAGGAAACGGAGTTGGTGAATGGTTTGATAAATAGGTTGTTAATAAAAAAAAGGTGGATGGGTTATAGGTAAGGGTAATGGTCGGTGTCGAGTAATAGGTAATGGAAATCAAATGCATGCACATGTATAGATTACGATAAGGTACTAGGTTGAAGAGCTTACAAACTCTACTTCATCAAAGGTTGATAGGTTTATCCAAATGAGGTTGAAGTGGTTCTAGGTATCCAAGGTATAGGATATGGTCTTGAATCACAACTAGGAAAGGTGTAGGAATGGGTAATAGGTTTTGTTCCAGGGCACTAAAGGTATGGTTAGGATAAACATCATGACATTAGGAAAGGTAAGGTCATTAGGATGAACAACATGGGTAATATCATCGCAAGTTGTAGTGAGTACACAAATTGAATAGCACAAAATTTGATTCAAGTTAGGGTATGTAGGTTAGGGCATAGGTAAGGCCAATGTATAAGTAAATAACATGTCCCTAAATGCAAGTAAGGAAATGTACAAGTAATGTAGGCATGTGGTTACATTTTAATAGGCATTGATAAGGGTAAAAGTTGTTTGAGCAACATTAATTTTAAGAAAAGTGGGCAAAATGTGAGTCAAATGGTTATGTTAGGTGACTAATGCTAGTTAGAGCTTAACCGACATTAGTTAGCTAGGAACGACCTGACATATGTTGGTCATGTTGATTTGGGGTTAAAAAGGAAAACACCCACTTTTTAAGGATTCATTTGTTGATTTTTAGTTATCAAAAATGACAAGTGAGAGGTGTGGAAGTGGAAAACGATAGTGCCAAGTTGTGAGCAGAGTCAACAATCCATGAGGAGGTGATTGAATCCAATGGATGGGCCCATGAGATCGAGTGGATTCATTTGATTGGTTGTGAGAGGAGGAGTGGATTCATGGCCATGGTGGAGCTAGGAAAGGGAGCATGAGGACCATGCAGAGACTCGAGGTAGAACCGAGGACATGACACCGAGGAGAGGTAGGAATCAATCCTCGTGCCCCTGTTTTAAAATAATTTGGGTAAAAATGAATTAATTTGGGGGAATTTTTTTAAAAATTATGGTGAAAATGGGTGAAATTGCGGTGGGGAAGGGAACATATAGGTTAAATAGGTTAGGAAATGAATGTAGATGGAATTTGGGTGGGGTAGGATAGTTTTCTAGTGGGTGTTGGTTATTTGTTTTTGAAATGGGAGGACGTGGGGTTTCGGTTTATCACCAAAATAGTGATTGATTTCTATCAAGAGTTACACAATGTCGGTTTTGTTTTCCACCATTAGTTGGTTAAGGGGTGACTGAAACAGGTCAAGATTACGATGATGGTCAAGGTGACCAATGTCGGTCACTATAAAAGTGACTAGGTGAAAAAAGGGCTAGATGGGAAAGTTAAACAGAAAGTATGGGTCGAGAAGACTAATTAAGTGGAAGAGGGTAAGGCAATATGTTGCTGATGTGTGATAGGTAAGTAGGTGAAATGATTGATGATAGTGGGTAAGTATCAAAATGGAGATAATAAGGTGTTAGGTGAATTAAGTAAAGAGTAGGTATGGAAACCAAGTGAAGGGTAGGTATGATTGATGGTTTTAGGTATGATTTGGTAAAAAATGGCTAAGTATGAGGTCAGTTGAGGTTTGAGGAATAGGTGATGTGAGAAGGTATTTACTTGATAGTGTTGGCTTGGATGATGTAGGTAAGAGATCAGCTAACTATGAGAGACAGAGTACAACCTCTATTGGTACAAATTCAACCTAGTGGGATAGATGAGGAGTGGGAGCACATAACGGATGTGAGACTTAGCTTAATCAGTGCTTTATAGGTGTATAGGTGAGATCTTATCTTGATGGTCATTGTCATCGACATATGGGACTCGTGACTAAAACCTTTCATTTACTAATAGGTAAGATGACCATCACATTGGAGAATGTGTATAGGATCCCATGGCTTCCCATTGTTGGGGAGTTATTATATTCACTTTCGATAGAGGCATTGATGGAGCCCATAGCAACATAATTTTGTGAGGTGATGGGCATGGTGAGTTATCACAATGCGAGTCCGAGGTATGGGGATGTGTATGCAACATTTCCACGGGATACCATACTATATATTTTGATGATGGTGGTAGTAGGTTGTTTTCTCTCCCAAATTTTAAGGGTGGAAGATTTCCACAAGCACCGATGGGTGTGTTATATGACATGGTTGAGGAGTGGATACATTTTACTTGGTTGCCATCTTTTCTAGTCTAGTTATATAGGGAGTTATGGGCCTATGGTAGGTACAAGAGATTTGGTATGTGTTATACATACTTGTTACATTATTGGGCATATGAGCACATTGTGTGTGTGCATCAATTAGTTTATAATGATAGGACTAGTTTGAGGGTGGTTTGTACAGAGTGGGTTTCAGGAGATGGGTACCAGTCAAGGCACAACCGAGAGTGGCCAGGGCCACATATGATGTTACATACTAGAGGAGGCTATTAGAGGGCTTAATAGTTGTTGATATTGTGTGGTAGTCATATTTTGATTTTCCTTCATATAGAGTTATGGATATGGAGTTAGAGGAGCTTTAATTATTTATATGGATATAACAATGGTGTTCTCGTCATCACGAGATGATGCCCATGGATAAGGTCAGATGATAGTTTTGATTGTGGAAGAATGTGTCCCTAATCGTCCCACAAGACCATAGAGATGACATGGGGAGACCCATGTATCCACCATGTCTGAGTGATCCCATAAGGAAGGAGGAGCTGGTGCAAGAAAAATGGATTAATGATGTGAGTGTCACTTATGTACACAAGAAGTGCTGGGTGACATAGCTATAGGTGGCACTGTTGTGGCCAGGGCAGCCTAATTTAGCTATACTCATAGTTCAGAGAGATACATTATAGGGGTAGGTGTCTACCCTATAGGCATAGATTACAGGGTTATAAGGATAGATGAAAGAGTCACACAGATAGGTGATCACCTTGTAGGAACAAGTGATGATCTTTCGAGCCCGAGTGACGACCCTATAGGCCTAGGTAGCATAGGCACATGCTCCCACATAGGGTGGAGATGTGGATGGAGGGAAGGTAGCCACCTTATAGGTATAGGTTGCCCAATTGATGTCCCTATAGGCTCGGGTAGTATAGGCATAGGCTCCCACACATGGTGGATATGGGGATGGAGGGAAGGTAGCCACCTTATATGTACAAGTGTCATATTACATGGCTAGTTGGTTGTAACAAAGGCATAGGTTGTGTCCCTACAGTGCCTAGGTAGTGTATAGTACCAATTCGGGAATAGGGATAGGGTCCCATAATACAAGATCATGCACCAAGATAGGGTATAATTTTTGTAGTGAAAAGTTCACGGGGGAAGTGAGGCTGATGGCACCACAACAAACCATATCTATGACAAGGTTTAGGGATGCCCTGAATGAGGCTTGCTATTATCATGACCATCTAGCTAGCATAACAATTTATGTTCCTTCATATACCGATTACTAAGCCTAGTAGGCAACAAGTGAGTGGACTAGACCCATGACTCATAGTTATGGTAGCCCAAGGAGTCGTTTACCCCAAAGATAGGGCCAAGGTGAGGTTACTAGCTCTCGGAGACTAGGCATGGAAGAGAGCTAGAGGCAGAGGTGGAGGTTAGAAAGGGAAAACAAAGGGTGGTGGGATGTTGGTAGGGAACTTGACTTGTAGGGATGAGGAGACAAGAGAGAATGAAGAGGAGGGCATTAGGTGGGGGTGATGATTGCTATCCATAGTAGATATTTTACTATCATTTTGATTTTTGATATATATATCGACTTGCAGAGCTAAAGACATGAGATTGTACATGAGAGTTTGATATTTATTTATATCTATGTATATGTATTGATACACATAAAATCCCATTGTATAGTTGATGATTTTTGCTGGATGGATGACGAACTCATTTTAATTTCCATTGCTAGGGTGTATTGTGGAAACTAGTTGAGTTAGGCATGATTACGTTGAGATCATGTAGGCATGATGGAGTCAAGTTTAGGCATGGTGGAGTCATGTAGAGGCATGGTTGAGTTAGGTATAGTTATGGTGTAGTCAAGTACATGAATGGTTGAGTCGAGGTCATGTAGGCATGATGGGGATATGTATAGGCATGGTGGAGTTAGGTACAAGCATGATTGAGTAAGGTATAGGCATGGTGGAGTCTAGGTAATTTCCAAGTTACAGATATTATGAAAATAATGGGTTGTATGTATGTTGTGGTTAAATTTCCAAGTATTTGATATCATGGAAATGTGAAATGATTGATGTATGATATGGTTGATGTTATAAAATGGTAGGTATGCATGTTTATATAATAGATTAAATTCCTAGTTTTGTGTAAAATGGAAACTAACTAGGGTAAAATGTGAATATAAAGGGGGAAATTGGTTAGGGGAAAAGGTGTACAGAGCTAAACTCCAAGGGCCCCATACCATCAAAGTGATTTCTATATATCCCAGGTGAAAAGAGGACTCGGGTTGATGTAGTTCTCCCATAGGCTAGGGAAAATATATGGGTTAGTAGGTTTTAGGCATGGTTGAGTCTAGGTATTTTTAGGCATGGTTGAGTTTAAGTCATTTAGGCATGATTTATTTTAGGTTGAGTAGGCATGGTTAAGTTTAAGTCATTTAGGCATGGTTGATTTTAGGTCATTTAGGCATGATTGAGTTTAGTTCATTTAGGCATGGTTTTCATCTAGGTTGAATAGGTGTGGGTGATTTTGGAAGAAGAGGAAATACCTAAATATAGGTGTTAAAGATCTATTCCTATGAAGGAGGATCAATAAGTAAGAAACGATGTGAATGGTAAGAGGATAAAAACTACCACCAAATTGGTAAGAACCATTACGAGTCTATCATAAAAACTATTGGCTTATGAACATAAAACACTAAAGGCATTGCATGATTGACTATTCTAAGTGTGAATAAAGTCACATGTTCATGAAATATCACATTTGCAGCATGTCCCTTGATTATGGAGAAGATAAGAAAGGAAATGTGGTTAAGTGAAACATGTAGTTTTAACATAACCCTGGTGTGAGACAACATGCCTCTTTTACAAGATACCCAAGATCAAAATAGGCAAGTCCATGACAAAAAAATTATTTTTCTTTTTTATTTTGTTTTATAGATTGATCAATGTGGGAAGTCTATGTGGGATGAATATAATATCTCCTTGAGGTATTTGTGAAGTTGATTGATGTGGAAAGCTTCAAAATATTTTTATTTTATTTTTTTAGGAATAGTATTATTTTGTGATAGACTATGTACAGTATGGCTAGCTTTGTATAGTTGTCCTTCAAGGGAGCAGTCTATTTATAGCAACAAGATAGAAAGATAGATGTCCTTTTTGAGGGATTCATCTATTTATTAGAGGTTTGACTCAAGGTATTTGAATTTGAAAATCATATATGTTACTTTTGATTTTTTTTTTGAATTTATATTTGGACTTTTAGGTCATGAACAAGACTATAGAGGAGTATAGACTTCCTTTATGAAGGAAAAATCATAGCACATAAAGGGTGACTATGCAAGATGTGTTTTAAGTGACGAATGACCATGATATTCCATCTTGAAAAGGATGAAAAGTATCCATGAGAATCATGCCATCGGTAGAGTCGCGGTACTCATTTTGAATATAAGGTTGGGAGGTGATGGGTAGTCACATGATTCTTGTTTAGTTGTTGTAGACACCTAAAACATTATTAGACTTAGAATCTCCTCCGATCTAGTTAATTAACGACACTTAGTTAATTCCCTACTCTTCACTCTTTGTTCGGATGCCCATTAACGACATTATTTTGGTTGTATTCCCCCTATAACCAACTAATTGAGCTAATATCTCTCTTATTAGCTTAACATTCCTCCTTTTGACCATTTAGAACCTCCCTATTTCTCTACGAACCACTTTTTTAGGATTCCTAGGCTATCTATCGGTCACATGTGATTAACTGGACCCCTTCCATCTCTCAATGACTCTCTAATCACTTGCTAATCAAGTTTAACTAGCTTAACTAGCCTAAAGCATGTTTATCAACTCCTAATCATAAAGTGATTTTTGAATCTCCTTTAGATCCAAATACAACCAAATTCCAAACTCTTCCAAATAAAAACTATAAATAAGATCCTAAAGCTTTTCTTTCAAATGGTCCTTCTCTCACACATTTGGATATCTTTGAATTATACCTCATTTGCATTAGCTAAGCTATATAGGCATTTGATCTTTCCTATCCTCCATTGTTGAAGCTCCTCCATCTTGTATCCATACCTTAACCTAGGTTTGTACGAGGGTATCTAAACTCCTCCTTCTAGACATTTTATAAATACCTCTTCACTCCATTAAAGAAAACAACACATCTAATTTTATTGCTCGTAGGTTTAACTAGATTCAATTTATGTTTTAAGTAATCAAAGAGAAGTTAGATATGAAATGATAGTGTTTTAATTTAATTAATTATTATAGAAGTTATCTTGTTTATCACTCATATTTATGTTTATGATAGTTTTATTTAGATCATGGAACTACTTAGTTAGTTTCTTGTTTATTAACATAGCTAATCTATTCATGCATACAATCATTGATCCTTAATATAGGTAAGTGGAAGGTGAATGTTATTCAAAGGACTATCATTTAATAGATAGAAGGTGATATAGGAAATGATTCAAAAATAGAACGGTCAAAGATGAAAGGCATTGAAGTTCTCAAGTTTGGGTTTACCTTTGAGTGAAGATAAACAATAAGCACCCAATCTATAGGTATGAGCAAGTTATTCAAAATGAAGAAATAGAGTGCACCAATTTAGAGGGTGTTTCTAGATTTCTCACCTACCTAAATGATGAATTATGGGATTCCTTTCTTGCCCAAAAAGGTAAAGTACATGTAGGCACGGGTTTTGCAATTCCTCCCATCATTGTTACGGGTGAATTCAATGCGGTTTAGGTTGGTTGAAGCAAGATTTCTAGTTTCTTTTCTCTCTCCCTTGTCTCATTCTTCCTATATATTATAAGGATGGGAATTTTCTATTGTTGGATAATTTTACTTTGCACCCTCACTTATTCTCTTTTCTATAAGTGAATTTATGGAGTTAAAACCTCCCATCCGAGGCGTAAAATGCAATCTTTCCTCTTAGCCATTATAATGCACTGTATCAAATTTGTGGATCAATAATAGAAGTCTATGGATGAATTCAACCCTCTCTTATGTTCACTTTGCATCTTCCCGAACTTTCATTGTGATATTGGTTATCTGTGCATGGTGGTTGTATTACATTTTAAATGTTTTTGTTTAATGGTTAGTGGATTCTCATCGGTGGATTGATCTATGGTTTGTTTTCATCCTTCTTAATCTAATTTTGGTTTCCATTTCAATGCAAAGAAGGTGTTCAACATTCCTTTTGGTGCATTGCCTCTACTATTTTAGCTCTAATTTCTTGTAATCTTCTTAACCCTATCTCCTAGAAAATTTATATTATATCCTCTACAATTTGGATGTGTGCATTAGAATAGAGGAAAAGGAGCCAACCTTCATCCGAAGGGTTATCCTAGTTGTAAATTCCCATACTTTGGGATAACTCCATGTTTGAAATATCCCACTGACTCCCTCAACCATTCACTTGTGAACAATTAGGGGTGTTGTTATTTTGTAATAACAATTACCAAATCATTCCTTATCTATCATTATTCCTTAATCAAAATATCACCTTGGGTCACCTTTGAGTAGCCCATCTTCTTCTTCTATAATGGAGCCACCCCCGGTTAGCCCTTCATTTTCTACATGTGGGTCACCTCACAGTAGCCCATTACCTTTTATTATTGGGCCATTTCATAATAGCCCTTCATCCTCTTCTATCTATGGGACAACTCTGAATAGTCCCTCCTCATCTATAGTTGGGTCAGACCCTAGTAGTCCCACACCATCTTTTGTTTTAGGAATAAAACCTAGTAGCCCTCAATTATTTTCTATTTGTGAGTTACCTGGGGTAGATCAATACCTTATATTCTTGTGCCACATCCTAGTATCCCTTCGTCCTCTTCTATCTATGGTATACCATCATCTTATATGCTTAGGCCATGTCCTCGCATCCCAATTTCTTCCATCTTAGGACAATATTCTAGTAGCCCTTCATCATATTCTATCACTAGCTCACCTCCGGCTAGACCATCATCTTCAATTATTTGATTGTACCATTTTCATCTATAACATTCCTCTTCTATCAATGACAAGGAAATTCCACCATCATTTATCTCATTCCTATCATCAATCATAAAAATTTACTTTCATTTCCCACTTCTTGGGATCAAATAGGTCACATAGTCTCGATAAGAAACCCAAGTAACTTCTTCATCAAACTTAGGGTACACATCCCACAAACTCCAAAGTTTCCAAAATTCCAATGATTTTAAAGTTAAAAATCAAGTGCGATTAAATAATGCAAATCAATGAAACCATCAAGTATGGCATAAAGTTCATAAAGCTATGGATAGGGAAATCAATCTCTAGCATATGTAATCAACATTTCAAGATAAATCACGGTCATTTATTGAGTACGAGCTCACCATAATCATCGAGATCAAGGATAATATGATTCTTGATAAACAAACATGCTTAATCTCCCTTATCAAGGAAGCCACAAAAATCGTTATTGAATCCTATGAATGGAGTGAATATTTTGGTCACACCTTTCTAAAAACCATAAAATAAAAAAAAATAAAAAAACATTTCAAAATACAAAAAAAAAAGGATAAAACATAAGAAAAATCAAAGGTACAAAGATCACATATTGCAATCGGGAATTGCATACACATGGATGTTATTTCTTCCCTTTCTTATCATTCCATTTCAAGGAATCTACCATTGTCATCCCCTCGGTGATATGTTGGTTATTCTATTCACACACATTTTGTAAAATTTATATCTATGGTATTCATTTGACCCTATTCTTTTATCTCCTTGGTAAATTAAAGAAAGATTGAACTCATGGAGATACTATCAAAATTTACATCTAATAAACTTGTTGTGAAGAACTTTTGGACATATTTGTTGACACTAGACAATATCGCCATCACAATCACTTCCATATCCTTCCATTGAGCCATCTCGTGGTTCTTAACACATTGTCCAAAAATAGAGAGCTAAAACAAGTTTTGAGAAAGCAAAAGAATCAAAATCAATCAAAAATCAAAAATTTAAATCTAAAAGCAAAAGAAAAATGATATATTACTCTCTCTGTGGGTATTTCCAATAATCTTTATTAGGGTGTAGACACTAAAATTAGGTCACACTCCCTTTGATCCCTTAACAAATAAGCACCCTTCATCACCATTCACCTAGCCATGGCCCCATTCACCCCACTAATATTAATTTAACTAGTTTAATTTAATTAATTCATTATCCTCACCATATTTATTATTTAAATATCTTAATTTAAATAATATCCACACATACACTTCACTTAGACACCTCACCAAGCTAACTCACCCTAAAAACCTATTCTTAGTAAGTTGCCATAACTAACAAAGACTTACCTAAACCCTAAAAATCAATGCCTACATTCCTTCTAACCACATTCCCGTATGCTTACAAGAATATCCCAGTCTAATCTATGGGTTAACGGCATGAGATCTCGAGGAAATCAATAAGATCTCCTAGTTTAGGAAACCTATGAAATCCTTCCTTGACCGACGTTGGCTACCCCTAACCATCACCGGTTAAGCGTAACCACCCGTTGGTTACCCTTTCAACCCCAAAACAACCTTATTCTCAAGGTTAACAAAAGGTTGGAAAAAGATTGGAAAAGTTGGAAAACATTAGCACATTATAGAGAGATATCGAATCTTCTGAGAGTGAATTCTAGTGAGAAAATGCATGCAAGGAAGGATATCAAGCATCTTTTCCTACTGACCATCCCAAGAATGATCTCGATCTAATCAAGAAAAGAGGAATGTAAATGCATCCCATGCGAAGCTTTCCTTCGAGTTGGTGATCACCGTAGCCTTTAAAATCTCTCATCAACATCTCCAGCCCTCACACACATGCATCTAGGACCAGAATCTGAGTAAGTAGACATTATACCTCTCTAGTTTATTCCATTTCATCATTATATTATCATATTTTGTTTACCTAGCCACCCATTGACCTCCCCCAACACTCATCCCTCCATATAACCATTACAACTATGCCAAATCCTACTTAAATCACCCAATACCTCATCCCAACCAACCAAATTCCATTGTCCAATCACAAAGGAGACCAAAATCTCATTTGGTGGCATTCCTAGAACTCCACAGTAACTAGCACCGGTTACACCCAACCACCGCCTGGTCACCCTTAACTAACATCGGTTACATAACAATGACCTATCCACCTAATTCCCTTTCCCCATCCTTCACCTGTGATCTACCTCAAACCTCTATCAGAGCTACAGAGACCCGAACCAGTTGCTTGACTTTTGGATCCTATTCTAACCTACCATGTTAGATTAGATCTATTTCTTATTGTGTTTTAAGTGAGATACCTAAATCATTTCGAATTACAATAGGATTTACCTTATTTACCGCATTAAATTGTTTAAAATAGTGGACTAATAGCCATCTAGGAAGTATGAAACTTCCGGATCTAGCATACACTAGGTAGTTCACGGCATATATTGTTTAACTTTTTCTAGAGGTTTTGCTTTGTATTATAGGTAGTTCCTCCTAGCTAAAAGAAACTCTCGAATTAGATGTGGATTCGAGAATTCATATGTGCGCAACAACCTATCAACCAACAATTGAATAGGTATTCCTCCTATGCTCGTTACCCTATTTGTTTCGTCAATACTTCAAAGAAATGATCTAGAAAATGGTGAAACATTTTGGCATGCTCGGTGGGACCCATCTAGGGTTCCTTGCATTTCATTCATTCCTAGGAAAAGTTGTGTGTTTATTTCGGATTTACCGAGTGTGCTTGGGCCATATCATCATCATTCTCATAATTTTAGGTTTGATTCTACATCATATTTTAATTCACAACCACTTTTCTTTCATCACTATTTCAATTTCACGATAAATGTCATCGGTTATCCTCTAACTAACCGTAAATCGGTTATACCTAATCAACGTCGGTTTGAGGTTTTTTTAACCTACCCAAAAGGATATTTTATTCATTTTCTTCCACTTTTCAAAGCCCCTATCACTATCATCATTCCCATTGACATTGTAAAACATCATCGATTTGACATACATGTCGATTTGACCTTCTACCTAGTCTTTCACTCACTGACCATTTTCTATAGCGACTAGTAGTGGTTACCCCCGACTAAAGTGTTGGTTTTCCTTAAATGACATTGGTTTGCTTTGTTTCACTATCCAACCACCATTTGGTACCTAATCCACTTTTTTTCCACTACATTCACCTATTCCTATTGTTTTCTATGTCATTTACGAGAGAAGCAACCCTACCTAATCGATCTTGGTTTACATGGTGTTGACACGAAGACAAGAAAATGCACTCGTATTTCATGCCAATTATCACCGATCCCTCCTAGTCATTCACCACCTTCCATTTTATCACCAGCCATGGATCCCATCCAACCTATAGCTATCACCACCGGAGATGAGGTGTTCACACAACTCCTTGACCAAAACCCTGTTGCCTTCTAGTTTTATCTTTCCCACTCGTGCACTCAAGATTCCTCGAGTCGGTTGATATACGACATGCCCATATCTATCCCCCGACTCTCACTCCCACTCCTGCATTGGCCCCATCTAGTTCTGTGCTTCTTGTATCTACCTTACCCCCAGTCATTTCGTAGCTAGGTCTTATACCCGCTATGACTGCCACATCTGCCACCTCTATAGCACCCACCACATCCACCATACCCTCGACAACTATCCAAAACGCAACCTCATCCACCCCTAATGTCTCACACATACCCGTAGCTACACTACCACCTCCGTGTTAGTGACCCCTACCCCTTTTCAGAATGTGGTCCTTTCCATTCCACAATCGTTAGCCCCTATTGCCACTAGGGTTACCACGACCCTTCCACCCCCATATACATACTACCAACAACCTCCCGTTTCATCCATTATTCACACTGGGTACATACCCCTTGTTTCACTACCTTCTTCTCAATCAACCTACATGGCAGCCCCATACACTAGAGTGTCACCCCTGTTATACACCAAAACCAACCCTCTCATGCTACAGGAAGCACCCAATCGTCACAACCCACCAATGACCTAATTAAATTGATGTTGGACAAGATGCAGACATTGGAGACATTAGTTTCAGGCTCCTACAACACTCTCACCTACGATGAGATTTCCAACAAGCCCATCCACCCATCCATTCCTATCCACTCATACCCCATGCATTGGGAAATGCCTAAATTCAATCACTTCAATAGCAAAGAAGACCCACAACAACATTTATGGTCATTTAAACATAGGTGTTATTTGATCGCTCATGATGATGCCTTGCTCTTTAGAACCTTTCCCATGTCCGTCACTGGACCTGCATTAGATTGGTATAGTGGGTTACCTAGACACTCTATATTATAATTCAAGCATGTAGCCCAAGCCTTCTTAGATCATTTCTATATCAATATTGTCAAGAAGGTTACCATGACCGATCTGTACTCCACATGTCAAGTATGAGGAAAAGTCTATCACTGATTTTATCACTTGCTTGAGTAGCTTAATCAACCAACTTACTTTCTAACGCCATAAATAGAACTCATTGAGCTCTTCACATAGGCTTGTGCTAGGTATATCTCACTAACCTTGCAGGTCCAAACCTTTCAAACATTCGATGAAGCATTCACTATGGCATGAAAGTTAGAGATTCGGGCCATCGAAGAGAAGAAAATATAATTATGCAATAAGAATTCAGCATTCAAGTTGAATGATACCTCTTCTTCTTCCAAACCACAAACACATTATTCAAAAGTTAAAGGCACCTCTAATGTAGTAGTACTTTAGGCTGGCCTAGCTCATTCGTCAAAGCAGGCTACCCCCTCATCTAATCTCTCACCCGTCCAAAATTTTCAATTCAGATGAGAGCAAGTGGAAATACACCCCAATTGGGGAACCTTACTCTTTTGTCTTAGAAAAGCTTATCAAAGTTGGAGCCATCACTCTTCCACCCATAAAACCACACACTGGTTTTGACCCTTCTCACCCCATGCCCGCATGGTATAAAGAACATGACTTTTGTAACTATCATCGAGTAAAGGGTCATAGTGACGAAAACTTGCATCACTTTCAAAAATATTGTCCAAGAAATGCTTGAGAAAGGTGAGTTAACCGTGGATAATCCTAATGCACCTATCAACCAAAACCTACACATCTTCAAGAAACCATTTCTAACCATGCCCCTTCATCTGATCAAACTGGTGAGACCTCAACTCATGATACCCATACCCATGAGGTCCACGCTATCTTTAATGACATACTTGTTGCCTCCCAATTACCTCACATTCCTTCTATAGAGGAAATCCTAGCCCAAAATCCTCCTTCCACATCAGAACCAACATCCCCTATTCCTTCACCAGTAGAGGAACATATTTCATCACCTATGGAGGAGTCCTCGCTAACATCGAGACCATCTCACCCCTGGCTTCTCCACTTAGAGAACCTTTACCCACAGTACCTCCTCCACCCATAGAGGAGCACCCATTACCTCCTCCACCCACAGAGGAGCACCCATCATCTCCTCCACCTATAGAGGAGCTCCCATCATCTCCTCCACCTATCATAGACCTAGTTGAGATACCTTTGCCTCTTGGTGAGCATTCTCCATCAGCTACCCAAAATCTTGTAGACCTACTTTTGGCTCTCCTACCCACAGAAGCTGAAGCTAGCCAATTTCCTGTCTCTAAGACACATTTTACAGAATTTCCATTAAGTCCTCATCAACTCCACCTATAGACGTTCCATTCTCATGTTTGGCCAATCACTTAGATTATGTGGATAGATCCTTACTATGGGGATGCCTTTTACTTCCTATCTCAATGCAGATGCAAAGGTCACTTGCTGATACCTCCACTATCTACCCAAAAATATTTTGACCAATCGAACCAAACACAACCACCTCTATCACAACTCCTTCCATAACACCTGTCATAGCTCAAACCACATCCTTACCCATAGCCCAATCTATATCTAAACCCAAACCCACACCTATGACATCATCCTTGACTAAACCTATTACCACTTTAGGGGTCACCCCGACTACTAGCCTTACTCATCCACCTATCAAACTGGATCTAGCTACCTCCTCCAAAGACAACACCACACCTACTCGACACCCAAATAGAAGCACCACACCCATAGAACTCATACCCCAGCCTATGCCAATCACACTTGTACCTTTCCATCCATCTTAGGATCTCAGCTTCCCCACATGGTCAAGAAACCTCTACCCACCAATAAACCAAAAACACAACAACCCATTCCTTCCTCACAAACCTCTAATCTCCCCAGATGCCCAACACAACTTACACCAGCACCTATAGCATCTTTACCACCCATACCTCCAATACCCTTAGTTGTTACTTCACTGCCCACTACATTTCAATCTCTATCCCTTACACCTCATACAGGACCCACATCGTCTACCTTCATAGCACCTTCGTTATCCCTGTGGGTATCTCATCATATTCCCTTGTCTTCTTTTCCTTCTAGACCTCATACACCGATATCACCTTTACCCAAGAAGGTACGACCCAAAAATAAAACTCCACTACCCCATAATAAGGTAGTCAAAACAACCACACACCCTCCTACCCATTCATTTACTATACCCCTACTTGAATAAACAAGACCGACAACCAAAACCATGCCAACACCCAAACCTATAGCTCAACCCAGTCCTCCTTTTCCAAAGAATGTTCCTCAATAATTAACTATTCCTACACCCAAACCCTCATTCAAATCCCATTGTGATCCACTAGCAGGTCCTATGCCAAAATTTTAACCAACCTCCTTAAGACTTTTGTCATCACATTACCCTACTACTCGGACCTTACGACCCCCTCAAACCTATAAGCTAAAAGGGTTTGATGATACTAAAATTTACGCTTACCATTGTGTGCCGGGGAACGATCTAGAAAAACTGCAAGGCCTTGAAAACCATCCTTAACCGGTTGTGTCCCTCGGATGCCGACTTCGACGATGATGACCTTCTCGATGAGGATCTTTCTTCACCAACACCCATTCCCACACTACCCACTCCACAACCACAAACTCCATCCTCAAAGCTCCTAGATCCACCCCAAGATTTGAAATTAACATGGTTTACATTAGAGAACTTGTCACGCCACCACCAAAATGCCACTTGCACCCAACTCACCTCTCACAGGTTTTTCTCCTCCAAGTAAGTTTTTTCCCATTGTGTCATTATACCACTTACCTAAACCTTCTCCATTTTCCAACTCCTCTAAGATCAACATGATACACGTCACTACATGTGCTCGAAGGATAAGGGTAAAGAAAAGGCAATTGACCCACCAACCAATCCTATACCCAACATACCATCTGCACCCATACCTAAAATCACTATCCGCAACCCTATGTACCCCATTTCTAATAATGTCACACATCGCACCATGCTCAAACAATTACATCGGTCTCCCCTCAAAATGTCCCTATATGACCTCATCCAAACCTTAGAATCCCATTGTCAAGCTCTCATGGAGGTTCTTCAATCTATTGAGGTTTTACCCAATGACCCTACAATCGTGGCCTATATTATCACACTCCATCATGTAGCCTTTCTCACCAAATTACCACCTTCATATTCACTCCACCCTATTCACCAAGTGGCCTCCCTTAGCTTTCTTAGGAGAAGAGATCGCGCCAAAACAAAATGATGACCCAGACTAAGCCCTCTTCATCTCTGTCCACATCAATGACATATGGGTATGCCATGTGATGATTGATGGGGGTGCTAGCATTAACATCATTTCATCCAATGCATTCACTCAAATGCGTATACCTAACAATTGTATGCATAAACATCCAGTCATGTGTTGCGTTCACTAAATGACACTATCACCTCTACACTGGGTACCATCATCCTCCACATTCGCATGGGCCCCCGCATTGTTTCATAATCATTTTACATTTTGGATGGGGAATTCCAATATAACCTATTGCTTGGCAGACCCTAGATTCATGTCATGGGTTAGGGTAAGTGCAGTGAAGTTGATGGACAAATATAGGGTCATCCGTGGACATCATATTGCAAATAACAACATAATATCAACATGTAGGGATTATTAGCAATACCCTCAAAATTTGACAAAATTATATTAATATGAATCGTAGCATCTAGAATCTAGTTTCTAAAATACTAATTTTTGTTGGACAAAATTATCTATATTAAACACTCAAAATTCAATGACTTGGTTTTTTTTTTAAAAACGCCGATAAGATTATAGTTTGTTTGCCCACAATTTGGATGACCAAAAATTGATGTCATATTTTTTTCCTTTGGTGAGAAGTTATATGCCACTATCTATCTTGGGAAAGATTTTATTTTGTATTTTTTGAGTAATATTTTATTTTTATGATTTTTTCCGTGAAAGTGGTATGAAAACATAAAGAAAACAGAGCACTTTCCGTTTTCCGCCATAACTTCATCAAAAATATTGAAATCAAATAATTTTTTTTTGAACATGTATAATTTCACTACGGTTGGGATGGTATAAGTTTTATCACATTCTGATAAGTGAAAAAAATTTAGAGTCTTAAACGTAAACATAAACATTCACAGAAAAAGTGTCTTAAAGACCTACTATTAGTAAAAATTATAAAATGATATTTATCCTCTTCTCACCATATTTATACAAAGATAATAGTCTCCCCTACGTAATGGTACCATTTTTATGACATATTTTTAATTTTCGGCATGGTTCAAGTCCGCATGAAGATTAAATTTGATGTTTTGTTATTTTTAATGTAAAATTCGTGATTTGATGTCCACTTAATTGTGCCCCAACTTGGTGCACTTACGTTACGTTCCTTCCACTTTACATCATTGTGTAAAGTTTGAACATGAAGGACACACCTATACCATTCTAGCTGACCCATCACCTTTTAAAACATGCAACATGCTTTACCGACCCAATGATGTGCTCATACCTATTAAGCCGACTACCTCTGCAACTATTACTTCTTCACCTACACTTCCACTTACCAGTGCAGCCGCTGCTTCTACCACACATACCTCCTCCATTCCTACCACTACCATAACCTCCCCAACTAACCCATCATTGTTTCAATTAGTCAACTCCACCTCCAGATCCACCTCGACACATCTTCTATTCTAGCTACCCACATACCAACCACTAATCCCTTGGAAGGTGTTTTTCAACGCCTCACTCTGGGGGAGTACCGCCTATATAGTGTCAACACATTCCTTACTCCACAAGAGTACAAAAGTCTTCACCAACACCCTCATTACAATCACCATATAAGATAATGTATCCTACATTGTCCTCCTCACCTTCGTACTAGTCTCGCCTATGCGGGACTTCATACTACCACTTACACACCTGAACCACTGTCACAAACTTGCCCCTCTTTTGTTCACATCCAATCACTTACCAATCACCGTTTCACCCACACCTTCCTGCACAAATGTGTGTGGAATGGTTTTGGTTTTAGATATTATGAGCAAGTCCACCATACCATTATTCCATGTACCACCCATAAAAACATCTTGACCGTAATGGTATCGGATTTCTTGAGCCACCTACCAAATAGGCCCACATTGAACTCATTAAGGACACTAACCCTTCTCCACATTCTTCACCCGCTCCACCTTCATCACCACCTTCACCGACGGAATCGATGGATCCTAAATCTATCCCTCGTAACTTTTTTTTTTCATAAACACCATTTCCTTAGGGCCTCTGACTTATCAATGCGAGGGAGAGGCCCCTTTCACTCTTCCCTTCCTGTATATCCTAAAATGATTGATGATGATACACCTTCAATTAACATTTTTAAATGTTAGGATGATGAATCTATACTCGTATACCTTGGTGTAGAAAACTCATATATTCATTGGTCATTACCTTATGATACACAAACCATGTTGAATGAATCAACCATCAAGCTCAACATTCATACTCGGGATGACCCACACATCCTAAATATCGGACAATATTTAGAGGTGCTAAATAGGAAGCCATCACTTCTTTTCTCAAAGATCATAACCACACTATTGCTTGGTCTTATGTAGACATGCCCTAATATTGACCCCACCATAGTGATCCATAATATCGTAACCATTCTCGATGCCAAACCCATTAAACAAAACCTAAGGAAAATGCATCCTTGCATTGGTATTCTTGTCAAAGAGGAAATTCAGCACCTTCTTCTTTCTGTTTCCTTCATATTTCCCATTGGTTATCCTCATTGGATTTCTAACATAGTCCCCTGTCACTAAGGCGACAGGGGAATATCATTTACACAAACTTCCATACCCAAAAGATTACTTTCCCTTACGGTATTGATCATCCGGTTGACCTTCTTTGCTGGTTATGAGATGTTATCACTCATGGATGGCTTATCGGGTTATAACCAAATCCTGCTTGCCCAAAAAGATCAACACAAGATGTTGTTCTTCATCCCTTGGGAAACCTTCTCGCTATCGAGTCATGCCTTTTAACCTTAAAAATGTTGGTGCCACATATCAATGGGCTATGACTTACATCTTCCATGACATCATGCATCACATATTGGAAGATTACGTTGATGATCTCTTGGCCAAATGTAAACACCACTCTAAGAACCTTGCCATCCTTAAAACCTTTATTGACCATCTCATTAAATATTCCATCGACCTTGACTAAGAAGTGCATCTTTGTAGTTCTTTCAAGAAAGATCTTGGGATTTATCGTTTCCCTCCATGGTATAGAGGTTGACCCTACTAAAGTCAAGGCCATTCTAGAAATTCCTCTACCCACTAATCTTAAAAACTTTCGTATCCTGTAAGGTAAGTTCGGTCTATTCACCATTTCATTTCACAATTATCAGATCAGTGCCAACTGTTTCATCATCTTCTCAAGAAGTATGTCTCCTTTAAATGGGATGATGACTACCACAAATATTTTGAGGCCCTAAAACAATACCTTCTCCAACCACCCATACTCATCCCACCTAAAGATGATCAACCTTTTTACCTATACATATCCACTACCGATCACTCCTTGGGAACCACGCTCGCTCATCGCGATGAATAACACAAGGAGCATGCGGTTTATTAAATAATCCGTACTCTTTTAGACTATGAAACCTGATATAACCACCCCAAAAACTTTTCTTAGCCTTATTTTTGTTTCCACCAAACTCCTTCATTACCTACTCAACCAAAAACCTATGTTGTGACCCACACCGACCCCCTTACACTTCATATACGCCAAACCTTATCAAAATCGGTGTGCGCAAGATGGCTTATGATTTTAGTTGATCTTGACCTCAAATTCATTCATCAAAAGTCCATCAAGGGAAAAATATCACTGACCAATTGGTTGACACACCTATTTTCGGGGATCAACCCTCTAATTTTGACTTTCTAGATGAGTCAATTACTACCCTTTCCCTGGACGAACCCCTTACCAAATGACACTCTTCTTCGACGGTTCCAAGTGTCAGCATGGGGGTGGGGCTGGTATTATCCTCATTCCCCTTAAGGTTGAACCCATGCATTTGTCTTTCAAATTATATTTTGAATGTACCAACAATATTTCCAAATATGAAGCGCTCATACTAGGTCTTTGAGCTACCTATGCCCTAGATGTCAAATCAATCAACATCTTTGGTGATTCTCAATTAGTTGTAAACCAAGTCAATGATATGTACCAATGTCGTAATGAGATACTTCAAAAGTATAAACATCATGTAGACATACTTTTGACCACCTTTGATCGTTACACCCTTCAAACCATCCCACGTTTAACCAACAAATTTATAGATACCATGGCCTGTTTAGCTTCCCAAATACCCACTTCACCCATCAATTCTACAATCTTTGTCATTGTACAACAACTCCAATCACCTTCTTATTTACATCACGATTTTTACTTGATTAGAACCACTACCCCTGACCTGAGTGACCTTTGGTACAAACAATACTCTGACTACCTTTCTCTTGACATCTTACGTCCTGATTTCACCCGTAACAGACAAAGGGCCTTCCTTAAAAAGGTCTCTCATTACGTCATTCCAAGGGGCCTCCTCTATAAGTGTGGCTTTGACGGTATTCTCTTAAAATGCCTCACAAGTTCTGAAATTCCTTAAAAATTAAGGAATTTCATGATGGCATATGTGGAGGTCACTTCAGTTGCCTTACTGTTGCTAAGCATATTCTTCACTTGGGATATTACTGGCTGACCCTTAACCATGATTGTTGCAACTACGTCAAACATTGTGTAAAATTCCAACAACATTCCAATCTTCATCATAGACCCAGTCATGCCTTATAGGTCCCGTGACCTTTGGACCTTCTCTTAATGGGGTTTGGATCTTGTCAATGAGATCAACCGCCATTCTTCCCAATGACATCAATGGATCATTACCGCTACTAAATACTATAAAAAATGGGTAAAATCCATACCACTCATCTCTATAAAAGTTGAGAAAATATGTGAGTTCATTAACCACCACATCATTTGTCATTTTGGTGTTCATCATTTCCTCATCACTGATAATGGAAAACAATTCAAAAATAAAACAAGGAAAAACTTTATGACACCTTTGGCATTCATCTTAGTTTCTCCTCACCTTATTACCCACAAACCAATGGCCAAGCTGAATCCACTAACAAAACCTTAAAAAAATTCTTATGAAAGTGGTTAATAATACTGTGAAGGATTGGCATACGCACATTCCTTTTTCCCTATGGGCATACCACACTAGTATTTGCACTTCCACTATGGCCTCACCTTTTTTTCTAGTCTACGGTATAGAGGCATTCCTTCCTCTCGAAGTCCAGATCCCCTCACTCCACATTTCTCTCCATGACATGCTCAATGATGATGACTTTCTTCAAGACCATTTAGCATAGCTAGAGTTATTAGATGAATGTCATCTTAATGCTCTGGATCACCTTCAAGTTTACCAAAAATGTATCAAATGTGCCTAAAATAACATGTCCATGCACAAACCTTCCAAGTTAGTGACCTTGTCCTGAAAGAAAATCAACATGTAACTAAATCAGAAAAAAGTAAACAAGGAAAATTTGCTCCTAATTGGCTTGGACCATACATCGTGACTCATACCTATGGATTAGGTGCTTATCATTTATCCTCACTCGATGGTAAACCTGAACCTGAGCCCCTTAATGCCTTGCATCTTCGACCATTCTATTGTTGACTTGTAGTCCTACCTCACTTTTTTCTCTTTCCATGCTCATCCCTTGAGCGCTATTCACTCCATACACCTCATTAACAATTAAACAAGAATCATGTGAGTACCCATCACTTGTTATCTTCTCTTGAATATGTGTACCACAACACTACACATAGCATGATTCTCATGGATACTTTTCATCTACCTTTAGATGAGATCCCATGGTCGTTTCACCTTGCCTTTTGAACAAGAGTCTTATTCTCCACCTTGGTCTTGTCCATGACTTCAAAGACCTCACATGGGACCAAACTCCTTGAGTCAAACTTCTAATAAAAGATGTCTCCCTCAAAAGGACATCTTCCTCTCGAAAACTACTACTATAAATAGACTACTCCCTCGAAGGATAGCTATGTAAATCTCTTAAAAAAATGAGAGCAACCGAAGCTTCCCGCATTGATCAGCTTCACGAAGACCTCAAGGAGTTAAATTTTCTTCATCCCATATAGACTTCCTGCATCGATTAGTCTATCTCAACTATAAGTCAAAAACTCAACCTTTTTGTCATGGACTTGCCCATTATGACCTAGGTTCTCTTGCTTGAAGCACATGCTACCTCTACCATATAATTATTACCCACTTTTCACCCTTGAACCATGCCCACTCTCATTTCCTACTTCCTCAAGGGAGTTCTTTGAACTTAGACATTTGGTGATCATGTGACTACTTTTCACCTTAGAACAGTCCATCATGCAATGTCTTTATGGTCTTATGTTCATCACTCTACCAAGGTATGATCTACTTGGTATGATCCTACCCAATCAGGTGGCTTTATTGCCCCCTCTTTTCTTTTAAACATCTTTGTTTACACTTTGATTACCTTATACGGGACATGGTCCTCGATGCTTACTTTTGGGGTAATATTCTTATTTCACCACAATCACCCTCACCTACATCATTTTACCTATAATCTACCCATACCTAAAAATCTAAACCCATAACATGTCCAAAACCCCGCCAACCCATTTTCATACCTCCTCATATTCTTCCCTAGCTTATGGGAGAACTACATCGGCTTGAGGTCCCTTTTTTGGGGGACTATGTAGGAAGCACTACAAGGGCATGGGCCCTTGGAGGTTAGCTTTGCTATTCTCTACCCTAAACAATTCATCTTCCATGTCCCTCACATTACATCATACCTAACTTTGTTTCCCTTTTATACCCAAAATTGGAAATTAAACCACATACATAACAAGGTGTTTCATATTTTAAACATTATCATAGCATACATTTATTACACCTACCATTTCTCTATCATCACTATGCATAGATTATACCACATCTCACATCAACCCATATTATCATTCATTACATAAAATAATGCATCACCACTTCACCTACTTTCGACTCAACCATGCCTAAACAAACCTAACTCAACCATGCCTAACAAACCTAACTCAACCATGCCTAACAAAACTGACTCAATCCATGCCTATAACCTGACTCAACCATGCCTAAAACAACCTGACTCAACCATGCATAAACCAACATGACTCGATCCATGCCTAAACCAAACTAACTAGATCCATGCCTATACCAACCTAACTCCATCATGCCTAAATCACCTAATTTCCATCCATATCAACACAACAAATTCATATCTCATAAACAAATCAACAAATCAAATAATACCATGTATCTCATCAACACATCAACAAATCAAATCATAGCATGTATCTCATCATATAAATCAATGTGTATCTCAAATATACATGGCTATCTCATCATGTCCATCATCTCAAAATCATTGGCACGTAGGCCAATATATAATACAAAATGTCATCGGCATGTAGGATAGTCTCATATATACAATAAAATAATGAATAATACAAAATATCTTGGCGCAGACAGGCCAGTATATGCTCAAAATATACAAAAAATATCTCATACATCCTCACTGTCATTGGCATGTAGACCTAGTATGTGATCAAAACTATAAATATCTCTCGACACAGGCTGGTATATATCACACAAAAACTATCATACATCAAAAACCAGGTGCCATATCAAGCATCTTGGTGGATGTCCTCCATCTTGGTATCACCTGTACCCTCGGCCTCCTGGGTCCCCTGTTGGTTCCTCAACTGGAGCTAATCTCTGTGCGCTGGTAGCCTCTACCTGATCGGGCCTTAGAGCTCACTGACCCCCTGTGCTCTCCACACTGTGAGTAAAGGATATCGTCCTCTCACTAGACACCTAATGTTCCCAGTACTCGGCATAGGATATGAAGTCCATCCCGGCCACCATCAGCTAGTCTTGATAGTATCTCAACTCACCTAGGGCATCCCGTAACTTGGATATAGGCATGGTATATGGTGGTCCCATAGGTCTCGACCCCTATACCTATCTGCGATACCCCGCCCGCTCCATCTCTGTGAATGGGACCTAGTCCCGGTGCCTGTGGTGGTGCCCCTACCCCTGTGCCTATATCTGGGCCTATAAGACCCCAATCTATGCCTAGGATGTGGAAAAATGGCCTTGTAAACCTACCACCTGACCCTATAAAGCTACCACCTAACCATCCCCTCCTCTCCATCTCCATCTCCTCCACCAGCCATCTAGGCTTGCAGACTGGCCACTTGTACATGTAGCTCTGCTACCTCCACCTCGAGCCCTCCAACTATGTCTACAATATACCCAACTGGGTAATGAGCGTAGCTACCTACCCCTGTAGGGCATCTCTCTACACTATAATGGTAGCTAGATCTAGCTACCCCGGTCTAGGTGGTATGGCTCATAACTGAGCCACCCACCACTATTTGTACATGTTTGTACACCCAATGTCATCTATCCACCAGTCCACTAGGTACTCCTCCTACCCTATGGGCACTATAGGTTGTGGTAGAGGTAAGGGCCTCTCTACGTCATCTCTTTGATAGTGTAGGAAGGGTAGAGGTATGTCATGTACTAGCCTGAACTACCATCAGACTCTGTCTACCAAGATCATCTCGTCCTCCCTAGCACATTGACTGTGTATCCATATCTCTAGCTAGAGCTTAGCTAGCTCCTCATGCATATGCCTATATGAGGGGAATCCCACATATGGCCTCCATATAATGTCCACTCTGGACAATCCCTCCAATAACTTCTAGAAATGGGCCACATCATGTGTGGCCTATCAGATCTCTGCTCTCTTATCACCAGCACCCATCTCTTGTATTCCACTCACACAAATCATGCTGGGAATGCATCTACTCGGGGCATCCCTATAGGCCACACACAAACTATGTGCTCATATGCTCATGTGGTACAATATAAATGTACATCACAGGATGAACCTGCGTAACCACCCATATGACCACAACTCCTGTATGCACTACACCAAGAATGCTGGTGCCCAGGAAAAGTGGGTCTCATACACCATCATGTTATGGATTACCCCCATTAGTGATCAGGGAAAGCATCCACCCTCTACATCTGGCAGTGCATAGCAACACACTACCTCCATCAACAGAACCCCTAGCCTCGTCTCCTGTAGATAGGCTAGGTACATCTCTCCATAGCTCAAACTGGCACTATGGAATCTCGATCAGCCATCCCCTCTCCAAAAATAGTCACAATCAGTTCCTCGAGGCCTCAAAGGAAATAAAATAAACCTGGGCACCTAATATGGGTAATCAAAAATCTGGAACACGTCCTCCAGGGTGATAGTCATCTCACCTGTCGGCAGGTGGAACGTGTTGGTCACAAAGTCCCATCAAACTAGGTTGTCTGACTACATGTCTATAGCGATGAACCCCACTCAAGCCCACTACCTCCACATGTTGCAGCTCCTCCGGGGTTACTGCATCACACACTATCACCAGTAGAGGTAGAACCCTATCCCACATATGTAACTGCACTCTCCCCTGCATCCAATATAAGCATGACATTAATTTACATATATCAATCCATATTCAACCATTATCATTTTTCTATACCTTATTTTCACCATACCCATCTCAACTACCTAGCCCACATCACTTTTGGACCTTTGTGCCCACTAATCCAACTTGTACCGGTTCATCTTAACCGACCCCAATCATCCATTAACTTACATTGGTCACATGTTTGGTGACCGATACTAGTTCACGTTATCGACGGCCCGGTCACTATTAACTAGCATCGGTCACCTGTTTGGTGACTGATACCATTTCCACCTAACTAACTAACCAACCTTGACCAACGCTTGTCACTTTTGCGGAAAAACCCATGACTTCCCAAACCCCCTTTCTAAAAAACCTTCCCCCTGCCCCTTTTACCCACCTACAATGACCTAAACTACCCTTGGACCTCCACCCACCACCCCTATCCCATTTATTACCCTCCCCATCCCTCCTTTTACCCAATATACCCCCATTCCCAAATTTAATTTGTGCCCACCCACAAAAATGAAAAATCAACACAACCTACAAACAAAACTAAAAAAATCCTCTAATCTATCAAATCCACAATGTAGAGTAAAGTGCTTACCTCGTCGCGCTACCACCATCCGGGGTGGTACATCTAGCTACTATACTAGTGGGATGCCCAATCCATCTCTAGCCTCCACCATCATCGAATACCTATTCACAACCTCTCACTAATCAAATCCCTCGCAATGATCTTGTGGACTCGCTACTCACCAATCAATCACTCGTCAATCACACTACCAGCTCACTATTTTGTTTTTTCCAGACACTTTTCTCTCTTTTCTCTCTTTTTTGTCATTTTCTCACTTTGAACAATAACAAATGAATAAAAAACATGGATTTTTTGTTTTTATAACAAACCCGACCTAACCGACATTGGTTACCCTTGACCGGCATCGATTGCATGCCCTACCTAACCATCGTTGGTTTCCCTCTACCGACGTCGGTTATCCATGACCAGCATCGGTCACCATCAACTATACATTTGCCCTACATTTTAACCTTTACCCTACCCCTAGCTCCCTTTTTTTCTAACCCAACCTTCACCCTAATCATTTACCCCACCCCAACTTTACCCTACCCATTTACCTCACCTTTCTTGACAAAATCATTTACTACGTCCCTTAGTTCCTCCTCCTGGGACTCATTATTTTACCCCTACCTTGGCCTTTACCCATGTTGTGATCTAGATATTTAGACCGGACCATCGCTAGTTACCTTTGACCTCATGTGTTTGCTATACCTTGTGGCATTGTTACCTGTGTTGTTGACCTAATGACCTTACCTAGCCTATTGCCATGACCGTTTATCTTGACCCTAAATTTGGTGTACCGGAACATACCTAAACGTTCTTGCACCTAACCTATGTCATGTTTCCTGACCATATCCTATACCTTGGATACCGAAATCACTTCAACCTTGTTTGGATAGACCTATTGACCTTAGATGATGTAAAGTTTTCCTTCTCTTCAACCTTGTAAGCATGTTGCAGTTTATACATGTGTGTGCATTTGATGCCTCTACCTTTGACCTGCACCCATTACCTAGCTTACTCGAGTAGACCTTGCTCCTCTTCTTCTTTTTCCTATTATCCACCTTTCTTTTCCTCACATTCACCTTTTATCAAACCATTCACTAATTAGGTCTTTGGCTTCATTAGTTCTGGTTTGAGGGGGATCACCTTTACCCACACATGGGGCAACCACATCTTATTTTTGTTAGCGTCGCTTACCAATACAAGCTACACAACAAAAAGGGGGAAAATGTAGACACTAAAATTAGGTCACACTCCCCTTTGATCCCTCAACAAATAAGCACCCTTAATCACATTCACCTAGCCATGGCCCCCTTCACCCCACTAATATTAATTTAATTAATTAATTTAATTAATTCATTATCCTCACCATATTTATTATTTAAATATCTTAATTTAAATAATATCCACACATACACTTCACTTAGACACCTCACCAAGCTAACTCACTCTGTAAAAACCTATTCCTAGTAAGTTTTCATAACTAACTAAGACTTACCTAAACCCTAAAAATCAATGCCTACATTCCTTCTAACCACATTCCCGCATGCTTACAAGAATCTCCCAGTATAATCCATGGGTTAATGGCATGAGATCTGAGGAAATCAAGAGGATCTCCCTAGTTTAGGAAACCTAGGAAATCCTACCTTGACCAATGTTGGTTACCCCTAACACCATCACGAGTTAAGCTTGAACCACCTTCGTTACCCTTTTAACCCAAAAAAACCTTATTCTCAAGGTTGCGTAAGGTTGGAAAAAGATTGGAAAAGTTGGTGAACATTAGCACATTCCAGAGAGATATCGCATCTTCTGAGAGCGAATTCCAGCGAGAACATGCATGCAAGGAAGGATATCAAGCATCTTATCCTGCATAACCATCCCAACAATGATATTATCTAACCAAGCAAAGAGGAATGTACATACGCAGCCCATGCAGAAGCTTTCCTTCAGTTGGTGATCACCTGAAGCCTTCAAAACCTCTCATTAGCACCTCTAACCCTCACACACAGGCATCCAGGACCAAAATCCAAGTAAGTAGATGTCATATTCTCTGGTTTATTCCATTTCATCATTATATTATCATATTTTGTTTACCTACCCACCCATTGACCTCCCCCAACCCTCATCCCTCCATATACCCATTAAAACCATGCCAAATCCTACCTAAATAACCCAATACCTCATCCCGACCAACCAAATTCCATTGTGTAATCACAAAGGAGAGATAAATCTCATCCAAGTGGAATTCCTAGAACTCCACAAGAATCGGCATTGGTTACACCCAACCGCCATCGGTCACCCTTAACCGACATTGTTATTGTATTTTCCCATATAACCAAGAAAAGTGACCTATCCACCCGATTCCCTTTCACCCTCTTTCACTTGTGATCTACATGAGACCTATGTCGAGACCTACAAAGACCCAGAACCGATTACTTGAACTTTGGATTCTATTCTAACCTATCTGTTAGATTATATCTATTTCTTATTGTGTTTTAAGTGAGATACCTAAATCATTTCAAATTACAATAGGATTTACCTTATTTACCGCATTAAATTGTTTTAAAAAGTGGACTTACACCATCTAGGAAGTATCACACTTCCCTGATCTAGTATACACTAGGCAGTTCACCGCATATATTATTTAACTTTTCGGAGGTCTTGCTTTGTATTACATGTAGTTCCTCCTAGCTAAAAGGAAGCTCTCACAATCAGATGTGGATTTATAAGTCATACGTACATTTTGTGGCTAACTCCTTTACATCTTTCCTTCTCTTGTGCCTCAGTCAGAATATTTTGTTTTCAGGGACTCAAAACCTTTCTGGAAATGGCACCATTGGATAGAGCTCTCTCTCATCTTTCCAAAAAGGTAAAGTTTTCCTCCTAACTCCTCATATTTTTCAAGTTATGGCTCGACGGAGTTTTTGTGGGAAATTTTCCCTTAGAGGGCCCGCAGCCAATCAGAATGTGCCATGTGGCACCTAGAGTGGTGGAGCATGGGGAAAATTTGAAATTTTTTTCCAAAGACCAAACGGGTAAAAATTCAAACTTTTTGCCCGCCGATCCGATTTTGGCCTGTTTTTGCCCTAAATTTTCAAATCGCCATATCTTTCGATCCAGAGCTCAGATTTTCACGTTCTTTATATCAATGGAAAGCTGGTGAAATTATCTACATGATTCCTAGGGTCAATTTTGCATTTTGGTTCAGTTTGGAGAGATAAAATCAAGAAACATCTCTGGCACGTGGTAATGGCTAGAAATGACGTTTCAACAACCAGTTTTAATGCAAAATGGGTCGCATTCTTCTTCAGCATGGCAAAAATGTCAGGGCATGGGTCTGTAAGGATGCCCATGCTATTTTAATGCATCTTCATTCAATGGGGAATGGCTCCCACATTTTTTACATGTTTTCTCTCTCCTGGGCTCGACCCATGCATTGTAAAAGCCAGATTTGGCTCATTTTTTTGAGGGTTGAACATTTTTTTGGACAGCAAGCTTCTTCTTTCACCTTCAACAAGTGATTTTTGCAAGTATCAGACCTTCTTCATGATTGTAATAGGTTTCTACCTCTTTGATGTTGCAAATGCAAGGATTTTGACAGTGAAAATGACAGTGCAGACTCTGTGATCAATTTTCAGTCCTTTGTTTGTATTGTCTTGTTTCATTTCAGACCTCTAATTGCATCTTATCAGCCTGTGTATGATGTTTCATGTTGCATTTCATGAAATTGTGTCAATTTTCATGAACAAGAAGTGTTCACCACTCCTTTGGTGTATCACCTATTAGTTTAGTTTCAATTTTTGCACTTTCTATCTCTGTCTCCTTGGAATTTAGAGTAGGATTAGGATTCAAACCTCTGCAATTGTGCAAATAATAGATCTGATCAGAGGAGTTTGAGGAACCAGCCTCTTCTAATCTAGAGATTTCTCTCTCATTTTACAAGTCCCACACTTGGAGAGAGGTTTCAATGTTGTGCAATCACACTGGATGCCTGAAACATCAACTTAGAAACCTGATTTGCATCCAGGGGTGCTGCTGATTTGCAACAACAGTTTTGGCACACCCGGTGGGACCTTAGAGGTCTCATTTTCATTGCAGCAAAGTTGATGTGCATCTGCTGCAATTTTCTTGCTTAAAAGAGCTATAAATTACACATCTGGTGACTCCAAGGAAGAAGAATCAGCTGGTTTTAGCAGTGCAGACCTGAAAACTCATGAGAAGAATCACTACAAGGTCAAGAGCTGGAGAAGAAGAGGTGTTGTTTGAATATCTGCAGTTATCTCCAAGAATAAGGCAAAGTGGGAGGAGAATCCAAAGGTCTCCATCTCCACCAAACAGAACTCTCTCAACTCCTCCACCTGGTAGGCCTTTCATTCAATCAACAAGGGTTCTAAGGCCAATTAGAATGGCACAAAACAACCCCTATGTCAATTTCACTGGCAGCAGCCCACTTGCTCTCAATGCACAAAATCCAATTCCAATTGCAGCCTTGAAGAACATTCCATACTTCACTGGAGAGAATCAGACTACTCCTGGTGATCATGTTAAAGACATTGCCAACCTTTGTGCAATTCATGAAATCAATGAGATGCAAGTTGTTGTCAAATTGCTGGCATCTTCATTCAAGGGGAAGGCTTTGCAATGGTTTAGAAGCCTTGCCTCAGGTTCTATTCAAAATTGGAACCAGCTATGTGTAGCACTTCATGAGCAATTTGGAGAGAAGGGAGACAACTTGTCTCTTTTGGAAGCAATGACAACCATCAAGAGAGCTCCCAATGAGCAGCTGACTGATTTCAACTTCAGATTTCAAAGGACTTGGGAGAGAATTCTAGTGGCAGTCAAGCCAACAGTAGAAGGTGCTTTTCTTTACTATCTCAAAGCTCTAAATTCTGATATTTCTATGTTAATTCAGTCCATGGGAGGCACAACTATCCCCATTGCTTATAGCATTGCCATTAGAGCTGAAAATTGTTTGATCCAAGCTGGCAAACTAGCCCCTAGACCTCCCATGCCATTGTTTCCAAGTTTAGAGAGCCCAAACACTAATCAAGCACCTAATTTGGCTCCTTCTCCCACTCCTAGAAATCAGAATTCAAGTGAAGCTTCCACTTCATCTTCTAGTGCCTCAAATGAACTTCAAGAAGTCATGAAGCAATTGCAAAATTTAGGTAATGAGCTGGTTACTCTCAAGAGGCAACAAGCCCAAAGTTTTAGACCTTCCTTCCAGCCTCAAGCTCAGCCTAACAGGCAGCCATATCAACCTCATAGACCACCCAATCCAGCTGCAAATCTAAATCAAGCAAGGCCTCCTGCCAAAAGACCATTTCAGCCCTATAATCCAAATGCTATATCTGCCTCTAAGGCATTGGTGCCAACACAAAACAACGTTGCTCAGGAGTATGATTGGTGTTTTCCATGCAATGAACCTCACAACCAATCTATGTGTTTCAACGGTGCCTTGAATCAAGCATTAATGGTGACAACTACTGGTGTGGAGGGTGAGGGAAGTCAAGGAAACAACCAACAACAAGAAACATTCCAGCAAAGCAATCAGCTCCAAATGACACCACACTTGTGAACTGGCAGGCAGAGGATTTTTGTGGCATAAATCAAACAATCTCTCAAGGTGTTGCAGCCAACACAAGGTCAAAAAGAAGGAATTTGGGTGAAGAACAACCATTAGCTCCAACCAATCCACAACCTTTTATGGCTCCACAAATGGTTGGAAAACAAAATCCAGTTGTAAATGCACAAGGGCAGCCAAGAACAGCTCCTAGACCAACTCAAATACCAGTTGTTGCTGCCCACATGCAAGGGATGAATATGCAAACCAAGGGACAACAAAGAGATCCTTCATCACCATTTAGTATCATTGATCAGATGAAGAAGACAAATGTAAATATATCAATGTGGGAATCCCTATCTATCCAGGCCAGAGAGATTTGCTACAAGCTGCCATGAAGGACTGGCCAACTTCGAATCAGCAAGTCCAAATGCAAGAGAAAGTGCTCACAAATGCTGCCCAGCCTGAAGGGAATCATGGAGGACAAGCAAGGTAAAATGTTGAAGCCCCTCCTTTTTATGTCTCATTAATCATTGGAAACCAATTGGTGCACAATTGCATGATTGATTCCGGGGCAAGTAGCTCAGTGATGCCCAAGCAAATAGCTGATCAGCTAGGACTTCAATATGAAACCATATCCAAAGGAGTAGTGCAGTTGGATGGGACAGCAGTAACAATAGTTGGGGTGATTAGAAACTTGAGTCTTACCTTGCATGCATGTCCAAATGTTGTTGTTTTACAAGATGTATCAGTTATAGACCTTCCACCACTCTTTGCCCTATGTTTGTCAAGAGATTTCACAGCCAAGATTGGAGGATATTTGTCTGCTGATTGGTCACACATGTTGTTCAGAACGAGGTATGGAACCAAAGCTACAATCAGGTCTGAACCTATTGCAAACTTCCACATTGAGCCCTACACTCCAAGTCAGATCAATGCCAACTGTTCGGCATTTGATCAAGAAGATCACCCAAGCACTGATGAAGCTGACACCAAGGTTGGAAGCATCCCGGATCTAACTCTTGATGAATGGGCAAACAAGGTGCATGCTTTTGATCCTTATCAAGAAGTAGAAGAATCTGAGCTAGGGGTCTATTGCATACATCAAGAAGATCAGCCCATTCCTAGCATCACCAAGCCAAACCACAAGGATGACAATGAGGTATGGCAGCTATTTTTTGATGGATCAAGGAGTAGACAAGGTGCAGGAGGTGGAGCTATGCTTATTTCACCTCAAGGAGTAAAGTACTATTCAGCTTTTAGATTTCAGTTTGCATGCTCCAATAACACTGCTGAATATGAAGCCTTGGTGCAAGGGATGCATTGGGCAATAAAGAGAGGAATAAAGAACTTGCAAGTCTTCGGTGACAGTGAGTTGATTGTCAACCAGGTCAAGGGGCAGCATGCTGTCAAGAATGATCTACTCAAGTGCTACAAGAACAGGGTGTGGGACCTCATTGAAGATTTTGAGGGTTTTGGCATCAAATCAATTCCTAGGAAAGAGAACCAAGCTGCTGACAAGCTTGCAGCAGTTGGGGCAGCCTTTGACGTTGTGGAGAGCATTCAAAAAGATAAGGTACAACCAAACATCCATGTGATTGTGAGGCCTTCAGTGCCGGATAACAATGTAAGTTGGCAAGTGTTTGAGAATGACCAAGCAAATCATCCATTTCTTATAAGAAGAAGTTGAGTTCTCAGCTAAAAATCAGGAAAAATTGGAACAGCAATATGGTGACCAAGTGGTACAGCTGAGAACTAACAAGCTGCCCAAGGGACTTATCACTTTGGAGTCCATTTTCAATCCCAATGATCAGTTTAGGAAAGAGAAAGCAAACATTCAAGTCAAGAGAGAAGATTCAGTATCCATCTTGGTGGAAGAGAACAAACCATTGCAAATTGGAAAGATGACAACTGAACAAGAAAGGTATGAGTTCATATAGCTGTGTCAAGAGTTCCCTGATGTGTTTGCTTGGAGCTACGAAGATTTGAAAGGTTTCAATCCCAAGTTAGCTCAGCACACCATTGAGTTGGACCCAAATACTAAGCCCATCAGGAAGAAACAAAGGCCAGTCAATCCACACATGGAACCTCTCATGAGGAAGGAATTGAACAAGTTGATTGAGTCAAGAATCATATTCCCAATCAAGCATTCTAGTTGGGTTGCCAACTTAGTTCCAGTCAGAAAGAAGAGTGGAGAGATCAGATTGTGTGTTGACTTCAGAGACTTGAATAGAGCATCTCTCAAGGACCATTACCCACTCCCTTCTATGGAGCAAATTTTGCAAGTTGTGGCTGGCTCCGAGAGGTTTTCACTACTTGATGGCTACTCGGGCTACAATCAGATTATGGTGAAGGAAGAAGATCAGTTCAAGACAGCCTTCACAACCAAATGGGGAACTTATGCATACAGGAAAATGCCATTTGGGCTGTCCAACGCTGGAGCTACCTTCCAAAGAGCAATGGACATGGTGTTCAAAGGTTTGATTAACAACGTGGTGCTGATATACCTTGATGATATCACTATTTTTTCAAAGAATGCAGCAGACCACCTCTCTCATTTGAGACAAGTCTTCCAAAGGTGCAGGAGATTTGGAGTGTCTTTGAATCCTAAGAAGTGTATCTTCCTAGCACATGAAGGAAAGCTCCTTGGCCATATTGTCTCCAAAGAAGGATTAGCAATTGATCCAGAGAGGGTTGAAGCCATAAGAGCACTACCATTGCCAAGCCACAAGAAGGCCCTTCAGAGTTTCTTGGGGAGAATAAACTTTGTTCGGAGGTTTGTCCCAGATTTTGCAGCCCTTGTCAAACCTATCACCAAAATGTTAAAGAAAAGCATGGCTTTCAAGTGGACAGCAGAAGGCAAGGAGAGTTTTGAAGCAATCAAAGAAGCCATCTCCCAAGCACCAACTCTCATCAACCCGGATTTCTCCAAGGATTTCATCCTCTATGCATTTGGAGGTAATGATACTATTTCTGCCATTTTGGTACAGCAGAACAAGGACAATGATGAGCAGCCAATTGCTTTCTTCAGCCAAAGCCTAGATGACTATGAGGTGAGATATTCTTTTATTGAGAAGCATGTACTTGCAGTAATCAGAAGCTTGAAGAAATTCAAGCATCTAGTCTCAAACAACAAGGTTCAGTTGTTGGTCTCTCATGCGGGAGTAAAGGACTTCCTCCTCAACAAGGATTTGAATGAGAAAAGGGCAGGTTGGATCACTCGTGTCATGGAGTATGACATTGAGATCAAGGTCACCAAGCTGGTAAGAGGAAAAGGATTGTGTGAGCAGCTGATTCTGGGCAAGCAAAAAGGAGTATGCAATAAAGAAGAGGCTATTTTGATAGTTCAAGACAGCCATGTGCAAGGTAGCACTCAAGAAGAGGATAATGTTGTCCCCACTCCTTGCTGGACCCAAGGTATAATGCATTTCCTAAGCACAGGCCTATGCCCTCCAGAGATGAACAAAACCCAAAGAAGACACTTCAGATTGCAGGCTGTCCCATATGCCATAGTAGACGGTGTTTTGTTCAAGAAAGATGTGAATGGAGTGCTGCTGAGATGCATTAGCACAAATCAGATTCATAGGGTGTTGGAAGAGTTCCATGGTGGACCAGCTGGTGGTCATTTTGCACCAAGAGTGACAAGCTCTAAAAATCATGAAGGCTGGTTATTATTGGCCCAAGATTTTCAGTGATTGCTTTGCGTGGATCAAAAGGTGCAAGAATTGTGCATTCTTCAGGTAAAGAGAGGCTTGCTGCCCTTCCATTGCATCCAATTTCAGTTGACCAGCCATTCATGCAATGGGGTTTGGACTTCATTGGAGTCATTAATCCCAATTCAAGCCAAGGGCATAAGTGGATTTTGACAGCCCACGTGACTACTTCACCAAGTGGACTGAAGCAATAGCACTCAAGGAAGCAAATGAGTCTAGCATCTTAGACTTCTATGAGGGGATAGTAACCAGATTTGGCATACCTGCTACAATAATCTCAGATAATGCATTAGCATTCATTGGATCCAAGGTGACTGAGTGGGCTGTCAAGAATGGGATCTACCTAAGTACTTCATCAAACTACTACCCTCAGGGTAATGGCCAGGCTGAATCTACAAACAAGAACTTGTTGAGGATCATTAGGAGGACTCTTGATGAGAATCAGAGGTCTTGGCATACCAAACTGAAATCAGCCTTATGGGCTGATAGGATAACTCCCAAGAGATCCACGTGTAACTCTCCATTCAGGCTTGTTTATGGAAGAGAGGCAATCTTGCCCATGTCACTTGAGTTGCCAACATTGGAACTCATGAAGCAGTTAGAGTTGCTAGAGTTTGGGCCCATGGAGGTGAGATATGCAGAGTTGATGGAGCTCCAAGAGATCAGAGATCAGGCATCCCAAGCAATGGAGAAGGATCAAGCTTTGATCAAGAAGACCTTTGATAGGAAGGCCAAGAGTAGATCTTTCCAAGTTGGAGATCTAGTGTTAAAATGGGATGCAGATAGAGAAAAACCGGGAAGGCATTCAAAATTTGATGCCATTTGGAGTGGCCCATACATGGTCACAAAGTGTAAGGACAACAATGCCTTCCAATTGTCTTCATTGGATGGCGAAGAACTACAGATTCCAGTCAATGGAATCTATCTAAAGCATTGCTACTAGAGGGAAATTCTCCACCTTGTAAATATTAGCTTAGGTTTTCATTCCTCCAAGTGCTTGTGCACATTTTTTTGTTGTAGGTTGTTTTGCTTTCCCTAAGTGCTTTGGCACAACTTGCTATTCCTGGGAATGTGTTTGTAGGCCTTGCTCCATCAGGTGATTTTCCATGTTCCTCTTTGCAATGTTCTAGTCAGTTGGGGTATTAAACAGAGAATCAAGTGACTCCATGCCCAATGGATTGCTTCAGGCAACTGGTAACTTCATCCAAGCAGCAGATGACCCCTCTGAGTCGCCAAAATTGTTATCCCAAATGTGCCCCCTGCTCATTTTGTGGCTAACTCCTTTACATATTTCCTTCTCTTGTGCCTCAGTCAGAATATTTTGTTTTCCAGGCACTCAAAACCTTCTGGAAATGGCACCATTGGATAGAGCTCTCTCTCAGCTTTCCAGAAAGGTAAAGTTTTCCTCCTAACTCCTCATATTTTTCAAGTTATGGCTCGGCGGAGTTTTTGTGGGAAATTTTCCCTTAGAGGGCCCGCAGCCAATCAGAATGTGCCACGTGGCACCTAGAGTGGTGGAGCGTGGGGAAAATTTGAAAAAATTTTCCAAAGACCAAACGGGTAAAAATTCAAACTTTTTGCCCGCCGATCCGATTTTGGCCTGTTTTTGCCCTAAATTTTCAAATCGCCATATCTTTCGATCCAGAGCTCGGATTTTCACGTTCTTTATATCAATGGAAAGCTGGTGAAATTATCTACATGATTCTGGGGTCAATTTTTCATTTTGGTTCAGTTTGGAGAGAGAAAATCAAGAAACATCTCTGGCACGTGGTAATGGCCAGAAATGACGTTTCAACAACCAGTTTTAATGCAAAATGGGTCGCATTCTTCTTCAGCATGGCCAAAAATGTCAGGGCATGGGTCTGTAAGGATGCCCATGCTGTTTTAATGCATCTTCATTCAATGGGGAATGGCTCCCATGTTTTTTACATGTTTTCTCTCTCCTGGGCTCGACCCATGCATTGTAAAAGCCAGATTTGGCTCATTTTTTTAGGGTTGAACATTTTTTTGGGACAAAGCAAGCTTCTTCTTTCACCTTCAACAAGTGATTTTTGCAAGTATCAGACCTTCTTCATGATTGTAACAGGTTTCTACCTCTTTGATGTTGCAAATGCAAGGATTTTGATAGTGAAAATGACAGTGCAGACTCTGTGATCAATTTTCAGTCCTTTGTTTGTATTGTCTTGTTTCATTTCAGACCTCTAATTACATCTTATCAGCCTATGTATGATGTTTCATGTTGCATTTCATGAAATTGTGTCAATTTTCATGAACAAGAAGTGTTCACCACTCCTTTGGTGTATCACCTATTAGTTTAGTTTCAATTTTTGCACTTTCTATCTCTGTCTCCTTGGAATTTAGAGTAGGATTAGGATTCAAACCTCTGTAATTGTGCAAATAACAGATCTGATCAGAGGAGTTTGAGGAACCAGCCTCTAATCTGGAGATTCCTCTCTCATTTTACAAGTCCCACACTTGGAGGGATCTCTATGAGTAAATAGGATTAGTATGTTAGCTAGTGTCTTTTTGGGGACCTTGTTCAGACTTTTCTTTAGTCCATATTTTATCTCATGATTTGTGCCTTTGGATAATCATTTTTTCATCACGTGGATTCTAAGCTACATTAATTACATTTTTTTGTTCTTATACTTCTTTTAGAGCATTCATGTGTATAAGATTGAATTTTTGGACATTTTGCGAGACACCTTTGTCCCCTTTCACAAAAAAATCTTCTCCTTCCTTTCTATCATGTTCTTTTAGGACATCTTATGCTAGGGGCATCCTTTCTCCTTCTAGCATGTCATTGGTTTACGTTCGAGTATCATGATTGAACCTATCCATATTGGCCTTGATCTCGCTTCTACACATGAAGAGTTTTCCATGGAATACTCCCACCTAATGTTGGGGAATTTTCACATCTTCACTTTCTTGTGCATGTGCTTGGAATTCTACCCTTGTGCATCCCATCCATTGCTTAGGCATTCACATTTCTTTATTTTCCTATACATAGTTTCATAAAACTTTTAAAAATCAAAACATTCAAATATGTTAGAAAAATCACAAAAACATTAAAATATTTTTAAGAAACAACAAAAACAATATAAATCATCCTACAAAATTTTGCTCTTTGATTCTCACCTATTCATGTGTGCGACTTGTGGATCATTTTGATCTACCTTCACTAAAAAGATAGTTTTCATGCTTCATTTGTACTATGGGGAACAACGAGTTTCCTAGTAATATTTCTAGTGCACAAAGATTTTTCATACAACCCAAGAGTTCTACGTTATTCCCCTCATATGTATCCTTGTTTGGGGCACCTTCATTAACCCTTTTCGTTAACTCAAATAAGTTGGAATTGAAGCTTGATAAAAAAATGTGGTACTTGTTTCACTATTATGTTAGCTTGTTTACTTTCTCGTATTGTATTGCATTATGTATGTTGCATGGAGTTAGGCATATTTTAATTTCTTGTATTGCATTGTGTTTTTATGTTTCATGGAGTTGGTGTATTTAGCAATGGAATTGTGTTCGTATATGGATTTTCTTGTCATCTTGCACTTTTTTCATTCTTTTTAATACGGACCAATGATGGAGATCACTTGTAATATGATGAAAACTAAATATGTTTAAAAGGCATTGAATGGATGTTAGCTCATTTCCTCTTCTTCATAGTCCCTTTTCTTTTATATCCTTTTTATTCTTCTTCACACTAATCTTTCTTCTTTTCTCTTGCTGTCATCATCTTTTCGATCGTCGATTGAGTTCTTTCATCACCCCATCGACAATCAAGGGGGAATCCTTCATTCTACTCATTTTTCTTCTATCCCTTCAAAAATTTCTACTTGTTTATTCTTTTCTACTATATTTGAAGTGATGTCACTTACGCCAACCTAAAGAGCGGAAAATGTAGACACCTAAAATATGCATACACTTAGCATTTCCTCCAATCCAGTCAATTAAAAACACTTCATTAATTCCCTACTCTTCAATCCTTTCTCGGATGCCCATTCATAATATTATTTCATTCATACTCCTATAATAAGCTAATAGGGATAATATCTCACTTATTAACTAAACATTCCTCCTTTTGACCATTCAAAACCTCCATAGTTCTCTCCGAACCACTTCGTAAGCTTATTAGGCTATCTATCAGTCACATTTGATTGACCATACCTCTCCCAACTCTCAATGAGTCTCTAATCACTTGCTAATACAATTTAACTAGCCTAAACCTAACTTAACTAGCCTAAAGCATGTTTATCAACTCCTAATCATAAAGTTATTTTTGACTCTCCATTGGTCCCACATGCACCAAAATTCAAAAAAAAAAAAACTATGAATAAGAGCCTAAGGATTTCCTTTCAAATGTTCCTTCTCTCACATATTTGGAGATATTGGCATTAGACCTCATTTGCATTAGTTAAGCTATATAAACATCTGATATTGGCTATCCTCCATTATTGAAGCTCCTCCATCTTCCATCCATACCTTCATGCTAGGTTAGTAGGAGGGTATCTAAACATGGCCTTTTATCCATTTTAGAGAGACCTCTTTACCTCCAATTAAGAAAACAACATATCTAATTTGATTGCTCGTAGGTTTAACTAGGTCAATTTATGTTTTAAGTAATCACAAAGTAGTTAGAGATTAAATGATAGTGTTTTAGTTTAATTCATTATTATAGAAGTTATCTTTTTAACACTCATCTTGATCTTTATGATAGGTCATGTAACACCCTTGTTAGTTGTTAAATTCCTCCTTGGTATTTCAAGTGTTGACATGTGATTTCTCCTTATAAAGATGTGTTCTTATGTTTATAGGAAATCATGCTTGAAATGAATAAATCATTTCTATTCTTTAGATCAAAGGACTAAAATAAAATGGCTTCTTTGAATCCATTTTTTCTTCTTGTAGGTAAGCTGCAATCTGGCTTGGGATTTGCAAACCTAACTCTTAATCTGACTCATCCTTGGATCAATTCCATTGATCCAAGGAGTGTTTTAAAATCTTCTTTGTTGAATGAGCAGTAAATTGACATTCAATAATTTAGGGAACATAATGGATTGAATTTTGTTGTTACAAATTCTTTGAGTGTGTGAGAACGTGTTTAAATTCTATGTCTGGATATTCTTGGGTCTTTGTAGATCAATCTTGACAGGGCAATCAAGCATAAATGAAATACATTCATTTCACGACTTAAGAAGGATTTAGAATCCTAAGTTGGGCAAGATTATCTACTTCTCAGCTGTGTTATTTAAATGGGTTCTATCCTAACCTAGGCTCTTGTGCTAAATAAATTTAATATGGAATTCCTAAGGTTGATAGACTAATTAAATTAATCTAATGCCTAATTATATATGGTTATGAAATTAATCTAACCTATTTCCTAAAACTATGTATAATTGTGAATTAATCTAATTTAATTCCTAAAACTATATAAATAAGATTTAAATTAACCTAATTCCTAAAACTATGGGGATGTGAATTAACCTACGTGTAAAGACCTAGGTGAATAATTGTAAACTAACCTAAATTTTTAATGAGACATATCCTAAACTATATTCTAAGGAGCTAGGGTCACATGTCTTAGGCAATGGTTACAAATGGGCATTTTTTGGTGATAAGGTTTTTAATGCTCAAGGACTACCAATTCTGGCAGGGGCTAGTTGGCATTGGTAGAATGTTAAGTGGAAGCTCCACTAAAGTTGGAAATGCATATTAAATTTTTTTCAGTGATCACCAAATTTGGATGGATGTGACAAATAAGGATGAGTGGGAAAATTGCATTTAATGAAATTAAATGGCCTCAGTTTAGGTGCCCAAACAACCTTGGAAACATGGAAGGCAAATTTTGGGGAAGTTGTTTGTTTTCTCACTCTCTCCATATTTTTCTTTGCATGGGGCAAACTGGTTCTTCCAACCAGTAGTTTGACTTGCACTTAGTTGCTATTTTTGGCTCTTCTGATCTATTTTTGATCATGGGAAATTATAAGAGGCATTCTGAGGAAAGTTGGTTCTTCGTTTGACCTTGTGTGGAAGAGAAAGGAAGTTGGAAGCTCATCTTGGAAGCTCCTTTGATTTCATATAAGTGCTATTAGGCATGATAGGCTCTAACCATTAAAGTTTATTGCTTTCTTTGAAATGTTTGTTTAAAAGAAATCTGTTTGAATAAGATTCTTGAATTGCATGTTTTAACTAGCTATTTTCTTCTTTGGGTTTTGATATTTTGTGAAATCTGGGTATGAAACCCACTACAAATGATGATAAGTTTAGAAACTTATTTGGTGTAAGATATTAATGAAACATGCATGAGAACCTCGATATTTTGGCTTTGTTTGTCTTTTAGTATTTAAAAATGAGGTGTTGCGTGGAACAGACCTTTGTTGTTTTACTTAGGACATGACTGGGAACTTCAATGGAAATAAGGGTTCTGTTTGTTCTTGTGTGAAGCTCGAATGCATGTACATGTTGAGATTTTGTTGTATTGAAATCTCATGTTGAGCTGTGGCTTGTAATGAAATTGTTTTTTTGTTTAGCTGGTATTCGGCCATGTTGGGCTTAAGCTTGTATTAAACTCATGTTTTCTGTGAGTTGTATTGGGCTCATGTTTGAATAGGTTGTATTCAGATCTACATATGAGCTATTACTGTAATTTCGTGATGTTTTGAACCTCAATAGAATTAGGGTTCTACCTATTCCTATTTGGAGTTTGTGTTTTTTCGAGACATGAAATGGTATTGAAAGATCGTGTTCATTGACCTATAGCTTGTGTGGAGCCTACATTTTGCTTTAACTTGTACTTGAAACCTGTGTTTCATTAAGTTTGTTTTGGATGCGTGTTTTGGTTAATTTCATATTCAGGAATCATTTTGATTGAAGTTTGCATTGTAGTCTTGATGCTCTGAACTCAGGAGTGGGATAGTGCAAACTTGGGACTGTTGTTGAGGTATTTAGGTAACATTGTACTCATATCTTATTTTCTTGTGCTATTTTGGACTGTTCAGAGTAGTAAATAGTATATGATACTGTAAATCATTCCTCGTGTGGTTCTGATTTATTGTTGATGCTCGTGTTTCATTGTTAAGATGGTTTGAGTCTCCTTCATTTTTGATGTAAACTGGAATGGGAACTAGTGATACCTGAAACCACGATGAATCTCTTGTGAAGTCTTGAACCAAAGTGTGTGAAATCTATGTTCGATATTGTGATTTTGGGTTTTGGAACCTTGAGTTCTGAATTAGATTTTCTTTATCGTTATGTTTGATCTAGTTTTGATAAGGAATTGGGATTCTCCTTATACCTGCTTAAATGTTTTTAGTCCTGAACTCTGTTTTAAAACTCATGATACTTAAAAATTTCTAGGGGTTGGTTTTTTTAAACTATTTTTTTTTATTATTGGCAAATAGTTTTTTGAAAGGGACTATACCCTTGAGTACAAAAGAGGGCCTAGGAGCCAGAATAGGAATGAAAACCAGAGAAAAAGGATCAGAATCCAAGTGTGACAATGAAGCCCAAAGTAGCCAAAAAATAGCTACCCAATCAAGACAAAACAACAAAAACTCTGCAAAAAAGCAGCAAAGAAACCACAAAAAAATAGCAAAAAAACAAACAAGAGCAGCTAAAGCACCTACAACTACTTCTTGGCAGCTTTTTCGATGCTAGTTTTGATGTTCTTCTAGGATTTTAACATTCCCAAAGTTGTCATGTGGGCAGGATCAGTCTTATCCAGCTGATCAATGGTCCTTTTTCTTTCCTTATCATTTCCCCAAAGTGTTGTTGAAACTCCGCTGAGATTGGAGACACTTCTGACATGCTGCTCAATGAACTCCTCAATCGCACTAAAAATGGCTATATTGTAATCATGATGAGTTTTGGCCTTCCCTAAATGGGAGTCTAAGGAGTTCAGCTTCTTGTAGATATCTTCAATTTGGATATTATCAATATCCACCTCCTCCTCCTTCCTCTTTCCTTTCTGTTTTTCCAAGTTCTTAACCTCATCCTTCAACAGCTTCATATCAGCTTCTAAGGCTTCCATCCTTTTGTAGAGCTCTCATATGCACATCCAAGGGACTAGAACTGCAATATTCGATGAGGTCATGTGCAATTTCAATTTCATGAGGACCCTTCCCCACAACAAGAGTATCGAGGTTAAGCCTTCTAGATTCCCGGTGACCGGTCTATCCTGAGGTGGAAGCGAAGTGGGGGGTGGGAGAAGTAGTAGGGGGAATGGAAGATTAAGCCTAGAATGGCTGTAGCGGGGTGACAGTAGTGGTGGTGGGGCGAGAGAGTGGAGAAACAAGGCTAGGAGCAACAAAACCCAATAGATGGGGAGGCGAGCTAGGAGAGGAAGGGAGACCAGGATACCTAAGAAGACAAAATTTATGTAGTAGCAAAATAAGCCCCTGGTGTAAAGGAACCGCCCGGGTATGCTTTTGAAACTCAAAATGGAGCGCTCAAGAGAGTTCAACAAGTAACGGGGAAACAAACCATGCAATTCCTATGGATGTGGTTGAGAAAGATAAGGTGCTTAGTAGGTACGGTGAAAACCTCCTTCTAAGAAAATGAATTATATCATCATGCGAGTAACCTCATCATAAGGAAGAGGGATCGAGATAATAATCATGCCCATGGTAACATAGATCAGCTTCTCAGATCCCTCCACAAATCTCCTCTCTTCAACATCTCTATCGACCCTTTTGTTAAAAAAATGGTAGCCCTCCATGTTAAGGCCGGTCGCTTCAGCAATAAGCTCCTCATTGACCAAGATATTCTACCCCCCATATTCCACAGTCTACTCCTTCCAATCCTTTGCAAAATGCACCGAGATGCTTTGATCATGTCCCTGAACCTTCTCCACGAAGTTGGTGATGCCACCCTTGCTGAGTATATTCCATAGCTCAACATTATCCTTCCAGTCCAAGTCCGCACTAGGCTCAATTTGGCAAGGGGGAACCCCCATATTCACATTGTGCTTAACTATTTGAAACAAATTCCAAAATCCTTGAGAGTTTGAAGCCAATCTACTTTTTATTGTTGTAATCTGCATAATGTTGAAAATGAAAGCCATTGCTTTTCCCATGAACGTCTGTGTGCTGCTTTAATCTAAGCCTACAAAATTTGTATGTGGGAATAATGGCCTTTTTCTAGCCCACTCCCTATCATCAATTACATTATTACTGTCTTTGGTATCCGTGGAGCCTTGTATCCAAATTTTAGCAAGCACAGTGCTGTCTCCGCATGCGCGATTTTCATATCAATGTAACTCCACTTGGACTTCCCCATATACTTCACACTATCTTGATTATTCAACAGGATTTTCATAATCATAGTTTTTAAGTCAACACGTGTGGGAGTTTTATTGATACTGATCCATGCCCAATAATCATAACTCAACTCAAGAAATTGCGTGCGTATAGAAATCTACATGAATGTTGTTTTGAAGCTACTTAGGGATGCTATTGTTATCCCAAACAATGTGATTAACATTAATGCCATAATTAGCCAGTGCATCTACCAATTTATTACCCTCCCAGTAAGTATGCATGATCCTGATGTTATTGAATGTTTGATAAATACTTATGGACTCTGAGATAAAATCCTTGATGCTCCAATTTGGAGATGAGCATTGTTTAAGGAGATTAATGATATTTAGGTAGTCCCCTTCAATAATGAGGTTCTGGATATTTTGAGTCTGGGAAATTCTCAGGCCCCATAAAGCGAGATGTTATCCAAAATTTCACCCCTGTGGTAAATTTGATAACATGTATCGAATATTCAAGTCCCGTGCAATTGATCGATTCGAGTAAAAATCAGGTTTCTAGGGTCCCTTCAGAATTTTTCTAACTCTCTCCGAGTCCGTGTGTAGTTAGGAGCAAGCTCTGAGAAAATGTCGGAAAAGGTTGCAGAAGGCAAGAAGGTTGATCCAGAAAAAATGGTGAAAATCGGCTAAGTCCTGCTCTAGGGAGCAACTGGGACATTTGGGACGTCAAGGCGCGGATCGGCCGAAAATCCTCCAAGCGGCCCAAATAGCAACAGGGACATCTGGGACAAAAGTACGCGGCGGGCGCGAAAAGCCGATCCGGCCAAAAGAGAAAAATTGGCTAACTGCTGAGAGGGTCGCCTTTGGGACATCTGGGACAAAAGGACGCGAACCGGCCGAACCGGGTGAAATGAGCACAAGCAGTCCGAAACAAAGTGGGACAAGCGGGCCAAAAAGACGCGAACCGGCCGAACCGGGCGAAATGGGAATAAGCAGTCGAAACAAACTAGGACATTTGGGACAAATGGACGCGAACCGGCGGTTCGCCTGAAATCAGCACAAGGAGCACTGTGCCATCTGGGACAAAAACACGCGAAGGGCGTGAAAGAGCCGGCAGGGCCGAGAACCAATGACATCACGCCACGTGTCAGAAGGAGAAAAGTCAAAAAGTCAAAGTGGAAGGTTTGAAGCGCTGAACCGAACCAATGAAATGGCGCCACGTGTCCAGTTGAGGGCCCCACAAGGAAATTTCAAAAAAGACAGCCCGCCGAAAGAAGGAGGAGAGAGAATTTCTCGTCCAATCAGAGCGTGCCACGTGTCATCCAGTGGCGAGCACGGGAAAGATTTCAAAACACGTTTTCACCTGTTTTGTGGCCTAAAACTTCAGACCTCCATAACTTTCGATCCGAGCTCGGATTTGCACGTTCTTATATCAAGCGAGAAAGCTGGTAAAATTCTCTACACGATTCGGGGGGTCAATCTTGCGTTTTGGAGCAGTCTAGAGGGAGAAAATCAATAAATGGCTCTAACGCGTGTGCACGGCCAGAAGTGACATTTCAGCGGCCAAATTAATGCAGAATGGGTCGCATTCTCCTCCAAATCGGTCAAAGATGGCAGGGTATGGGTTGGTAAGGTATCCTATGCCATTTTAATGTGTTGGTATTCAATGAGGAATGGGCTTACATGTTTTCCCACGTTTATGTCCCCTGGGCTCGACCCATGTAATGTAAAAGCCAGATTTGGCTCATTTTGAAAAGAAGTTGTTCATTCTTTCTGCTCTGCTCTCCCTTCTTTTCTTCTCTAGGGTTGAAAATGGAGTTCGAACCTCCTCCCTTGCTCTGTAATGGCATTTTTGCCTCTTATTAATGGAATGATGTCATGCAAACTTACGAAGCAAAAAAACGTGTTTTGTGATGCATCATCCATCCTTTCGTTTTTGCTTGTTTTCTTCTTGCCTCTCTTCATTGCAGTATTTGTGCATGGTTTGAATGTTCATTGCAGGTGCTGGAGCTGTGTTCATGGAGTTTAGGGACATTTTACGTGTGAAATCTATCCTTGGGCTGTGATGCATCTCGTCCATCCTTCCCATTGCTCACCTCTCTTTGTCCCATGGCGGTTTTGATAGATGTCCAACATTCTCCTTCTCTACGGTGTATCACCGTTTTAGTGAAGGCTTTTGCTGTTTTTCCCTTCTCTCTCTCTCTCTCTGTCTCCTTGGCATGGTTAGATTAGGATTAGATTAGCTTGCACCTGGAATAGCTTGTGGCAGGTAGTTTAGGAGCAGGAACCAGCCTTCTCTGGAGATTCCTCTCTCGGTTTCACAAGTCCCACACTTGGAGAGAGGTTTCCATGTTGTGCAATCACCTTTGGATGCACGAACATCAACCTAGAAGCCTGATGTGCGTCCAGGGGTGCTGTGATTTTGCACTAACAGTTTTGGCACGCCCGGTGGGACCTTAGAGGTCTTTCACTTCATCTTTTGCAGGTTGATGTGTTCCTGTGAAGATTTCAGCCTTTGGAGGCACTTGCAAACACATCTGGCGACTCCATCTGGTCAACAACCATCTCTGAAGTTGCAGACCTTCCTTTCCATTCATTTCCATCCATTTTTCATTCATCCTTCTTTCCATCCCTTTCATTCTTTTCCATTCCATGAAGTTGTGCAACCATGACTTCATTTCCATCATGGAACTCACATTTACAACAACAGCAGTATTTTCCACTTCCAACATGTTTTACAAATCCTCCAGATCAGCATGCATACTCATATGAACAGCAGTGCCAAAGTCAGTTTGGCAATGAAGCTTCCCAAGAGCAAGAGTATGCATACAATGAAGACCATCAGATCCAAGATGCTGGTCTGTTGGAGAAAATCCAAAAGATGGAGGTGGAGATGTTGCAGTCCAGAGCAACAGCTCAAATGAGAGCTTTGAATTGGTTGCGAGAATCCTTGTCCATGGGGAGGCCCTTTTCCAAGACACTTCAGCCCTCAAGAGAAGCTGGACTTCATGATAAAGATGCTGCCCCAACTTGCACAATGGACAGCAGAGATAGAGGCCTACAGACTTGTTGTTGAACAACCTTGTCAATGGGTAAGTTCTACACCATCATCTGGTTTTTTTCTTTCCATTAATCAAGCAGCACCATCTCATTTAAACTCCCCATCTGCTGTCCCAAGTATTGAATCCATGTCTCCACCTCTCAGTCTTCCACCACACCTCGATTCTTCTTTCCTCTTCCCTTCCAAACAGTCATCCCCTCCACAAGAGCTAACAGAAATACCCCCTCCTCCAAAGAAACAAGAGGTTTCACCTCCTCCACCACCACAAAAAAATGTCAAATCAGTTGAGTTTCAATCTATCCCTCCTCTTGCATCCCCAATTCCATGTGGGGAAGAAGAAATTGAAAAAATCAGTCATCAAGGACAACAAGAGGAAGAGCCAAAAAGAAAAGAAATAACAGACGACTTGAAGGTTTGGGCTGCCAAGTTTGGGATGACAAGGATCCCCTTGATGGTTAAGCCTACAGAAGAGGCTAGGGTTGGAGAACAAATGGTGGTCAGGACTGATTTTGTTGCAGCAGAAGAAGAAGATCTTGCAGCCCCAACTTGCCCTCTAGAGCAGCAGAATGAAGAGTTTGACTTGACAAACTTCATGCTAGAGGAAGAGTTTTATCAAGAGCAAGATTCTCTTCAAGTAGTAGAGGAAGGAGAAGCTGCTCCAAATCCAAGAGAAGAGGAGCACAATCTAGCTGTGGAGGAAGAGAAAGGGCAGAAGGGTTCTACCATTGCTTCCACACCATCCATTCAAGGTCTACAAGAAGACTCCATTCTTGGAGTTGAAAATCAGAGCTATGGGCATATCAAACGGATCAGACCTTGCCCAATCAGGTATTTGGCTTCATTCGAGCCAAAGGAGAAGCCACAACCAGTCATGCTTGCTTCTAAGCATGAGGATGAGCTACAAAGTACCAAGGATCAGCTGCCATACCTCTTCAATCCAAATGCAGAGAAGTTAAAAGAGGCATTGAAATTTTCAGTTGATACCTTGATGATTTGGATAGAAGACCAGCTTCTTGTTGATTTTCCATCCATCCAAACAGCCATGATCAGTGCCAAATCAATTGCATGGCTGCCAATTTTGAAGAAAGGAAGCTACTTCTCACAACCAGTTGCAGGGTTTGTTTAGCTTGCCTTTGCTTCCAGTTAGAGTAGAGTAGCCAGGTTTGTTTTCAGCAGAAGAAGTGCTTGTGCACACTCTGCATGTTCCATTTGGGACATGTATGATTTTCAGTTCTGTACATAGTTTTTGGTGTTGCTGGTTTTGCTCTTGCACAGTTCGTTTCAGTGGTTTTTGGTGAGAACAACTCCATGCCCAATGGATTGCTTCAGGCCACTGGTCTTTTCATCTAGCAGGCAGATGACCCTGCTGAGTCGCCAAATTGTTATCCAAAATTTCACCCCCCCAGGGTAAATTTGATAACATGTATCAGAATATTCAAGTCCCAGGCAATTGACTGATTCAGAGTAAAAATCAGGTTTCTAGGGTCCCTTCAGGAATTTTTCTAACTCTCCTATCCAGGTAGTTAGGAGCAAGCTCTAAGAAAATGTCGAAAAAGGTTGCAGAAGGCAAGAAGGTTGATCAGAAAAATGGTGAAAATCGGCTAAGTCCTGCTCTAGGAGCAGGCCCAGGACATTTGGGACGTCAAGGCGCGGATCGGCCGAAAATCCTCCAAGCGGCCCAAATTGCAACAGGGACATCTGGGACAAAAGTACGCGGGCGGGCGAAAAGCCGATCCGGCCAAAAGAGAAAAATTAGCTAAGTGTTGCTTTGAGAGGGTCACCTTTGGGACATCGCGTGCATAAAAGGAAGCAAACCGGCCGAACCAGAGTGAAATGAGCACAAGCGATCGAAATAAAGTGGGACAAGCGGGCCAAAAGGCGAACCGGCCGAGCCCAAGGCGAAAAAGAACAAGCGGTCCAAAGGCAATCGGGACATTTAGGACAAATGGACGCGAACCGGCCGTAGTTCGCCTTGAAATCAACACAAGGAACATTGTGAACATCCAGGACAAAAACACGCGAAGGCGCGAAAGAGCGGCGGGTTTGAGAACCAATGACATCACGCCACGTGTCGAAGGAGAAAAGTCAAAAAGTCAAAGTGGAAGGTTTGAAGCTGAAACAAACCAATGAAATGGCGCCACGTGTCCAAGCTGGGGCCCACAAGGAAATTTCAAAAAAAGACAGCCCGCCGAAAGACGGAGGAGAGAGAATTGCTCGTCCAATCAGAGCGTGCCACGTGTCATCCAAGTGGCAGAGCGCGGGAAAGATTTCAAAACATGTTTTCGCCTGTTTTGTGCCCTAAAACTTCAGACCTCCATAACTTTCGATCCAGAGCTCGGATTTGCACGTTCCTTATATCAACGGAAAGCTGGTAAAATTCTCTACACGATTCAGGGGTCAATCTTGCGTTTTGGAGCAGTCTAGAGGGAGAAAATCAAGAAACGGCTCTGACGCATGTGCACGGCCAGAAGTGACATTTCAGCGGCCAAATTAATGCAGAATGGGTCGCATTCTCCTCCAAATCAGTCAAAGATGGCAGGGTATGGGTTAGTAAGGTATCCTATGCCATTTTAATGTGTTGGTATTCAATGAGGAATGGGCTTACATGTTTTCCCACATTTTTGTCCCCTGGGCTCGACCCATGCAATGTAAAAGCCAGATTTGGCTCATTTTGAAAAAAAATTGTTCATTCTTTCTGCTCTGCTCTCCCTTCTTTTCTTCTCTAGGGTTGAAAATGGAGTTTGAACCTCCTCCCTTGCTCTGTAATGGCATTTTTTCCTCTTATTAATGGAATGATGTTCTGTGCAAACTTCTGAAGCAACAAAACATGTTTTGTGATGCATCTGTCCATCCTTTCTCGTTTTTGCTTGTTTTCTTCTTGCCTCTCTTCATTGCAGGTATTTGTGCATGTTTGAATGTTCATTGCAGGTCCTGGAGGCTGTGTTCATGGTGTTTTGGGACATTTTCTACGTGTGAAATCTATCCTTGGGCACGTGATGCATCTCATCCATCCTTCCCATTGCTCACCTCTCTTTGTCCCATGGCAGTTTTGATAGATGTCCAACATTCTCCTTCTACGGTGTATCACCGTTTTAGTGTAGGCTTTTGCTTTGTTTTCCCTCTCTCTCTCTCTCTCTCTGTCTCCTTGGCATGGTTAGATTAGGATTAGATTAGCTTGTCTACACCTGGAATAGCTTGTGGCGGTGTAGTTTAGGAGTAGGAACCAGCCTTCTCTGGAGATTCCTCTCTCGGTTTCACAAGTCCCATGCTTGGAGAGAGGTTTCCATGTTGTGCAATCACACCTGGATGCCCGAACATCAACCTAGAAGCTTTGATGTGCATCCAGGGGTGTTGTGATTTTGCACTAAGCAAGAGATAATGCTTCTGTAAAATGATTGGTTTGAATTCCCATTTTCCCAAAGATACATAGCAATCAAACTACCTTTATAATTCGTATCACTCTCCCCCCGCCACAATCCCGTGGTTCCCCTTAGAGGCCCCATCAAAGTTCAACTTAAACCAATTAAAATCAGGAGGATGCCATTTAATCAAAGATCTATCAATGCTATTCCAGGATTGCTATGACTATTGACGGTTCCAATCTACCAATTGGATAAGATATATTCTTCATTCTCTGGATATCTCTTGTTCTTGGGGGGTTTAAATCTAGCAATGTTCTCTTTGATACCATTAGAAATTTTACCAATACTAAGTTTATAGTTTTGCTTCTTATTTCTGAAGATAATATCATTTCTATCCTTCCATATCCTCCAAATTAAATGAGGGATAACCAGCTTCTAGATCCTTTTGACAACACAATGCCTAAAGGGTGGGTTCCATTGAGTCCATAGCTGATTTAGATCCTTCGGCATCACCCAGAGAGCTTCAAATTTAGAGAGGGAAAAACTCCATATTCTGGTAGCATACTCACAATGTATGAACAGATGACTGATATCCTCATAATCTTTCTTACAAAGATGACACCTATTAGGGATTATAAATCCTCTTCTCATCAGGTTTTCAGTGGTAAGAATCCTTCCTCGATAAATGACCAAAGGAAAAAAATTTATTTTAGGAGTTAATTCAGTCATCCAAATCTTATTCCAATTGAACTCTGTTTGACTACTGTGGAAGAAATTATTATATCCAGTTTTGACAGAGTAATTCCCATCATTGGAATTATTCCATACCAGCTCATCCTTGGAATCCAGTTGACTTAAGGGAATAAGATCTAATTGATCTTGAAGGGAGGAAGTAATTTGCATCAGATCATTTCTCTCCATAGAAAGTTTTTTCCAATTCTTGCTGGTACCATTTCCCTCAATATAGTCCTTGATTTTAATGCCATACTTGCTTACAAGACTGTCCTTAACAATCCCAAATCTATCCATGAGATTGCCATTAAACCAATTATCATCCCAGAAGTTTATGTCCCTACCATCCCCAACTTTCCATTTACTTCCCTGCTTAATGAAATTTCTGTTGTTAACCAGATTGTTCCAAAAGATGGAACCATAGGGGAGGTGCTCATCTTGTAGGAAAGAGTCCATAGTCTGATGATTTAGGTATTTTTCTTTGATTAAATCAATCCAGGTTTTTCTCAGAAAGCATTCTCCAACCCATTTTAGCAATGAGGGCCTCATTCATTTTCTTAATATCTTTTATACCCAGGACCTCCCATAAACTTGAGGTGCAAACCTTATCCCAAGAAACTAAGTGAAATTTGAACTTATCTTCCATGCCTTGCCATAAAAAAATTTTCTGAATCCTTTCAATCTTATCTCTGAAGGAAGAGGGGATCTTGTAGAGTAACATGACATAAATGGGCAAATTTTGAAGAGTTCTTTTAATGAGCGAGCACTTACTGAAGCACTAGATAAAATGGCTCCTTTCCAACCAGCCATTTTTTTTGGAATCTCTCCAATAAATCATCCCACACCTTGCTAGAGACTTTCCTAGTGCCGAGAGGAAGGCCCAAGTAAGTGGCTAGAAGCGCACTTATTTTACAACCCAGAATTTTAGCAATTTTAAGCTGCCTTTCCTCAAGAGTGTTGAAAAAGAAGATGGAGCTTTTATCATAATTGATCTCTTTTCCAAAAGTAGATTCATAGAGCCACAGTAAAGCCTTGGTAGCCTTGGCTTCAATGACTAACGCCATAAGAAGGAGGATAGTATCATCCGCAAATTGTTGATGGGAGACAACTTGATCTTGGTGATGGAAGTGGGCTTAGAGCCATTTAAAAGACCATCATTAAGCTGCTTTGCCAATTTTTCTACTAAGGATGTCGGCCAAAGAATGAAGAGCAAGGGGGAGATAGGGTCCCCTTGCCTAAGCCCCTCTCTGCTAGTGAAAAACCCACAGGCTCACCATTAACCACCACTGAGAATCTGGCCGTAGAGATACAAGCCTTAATAATTTTTCTAAATTTGTCCGGAAAACCAAATTTAGTTAAGACTTTGTCAAGGAAAACCCAAGAGACCTTGTCAAAGGCTTTATTCATATCAAGCTTGAGGATCATATTTGCCTTTTTATTATTTTCCATAGAATGTATGGTCTCATGAACCATAATCACTCTATCCCGTATAATCCTCGCCTTTGATAAAGCCACTCTCTGCTGCCTTGAGATTAGATCATTCATAATGAGTGAAGCCTAGTAGTAATAATTTTGGTAAAAATTCTATACATGGCATTCACAAGGCTGATAGGTATGAAGTCTTTGAAGTCTTTAAGCATCCATTTTTTTGGGGCCAGCACAATGTGAGTGTTGTTTAGCTCTTTCAAAAGATTTCTCGTTCTATAAAATTCATTCACTACTTACGAGAAGATATGCCAGTTTGTTTAAACTGTTAGGAAGACCTCTTCGAGATATTATGGGGATCATCTTATTATTGAATGGTTCATTCTTCTCTGAGATTATTCATTCCTTGAATTTGGCAATGGTATGTAATTTGGAGATAGTCTATTCTTCACTATTTTGATGAAACCCGCATCGTGGGTTGTGTGTTGTTGGAGCAAGGTCTCCATTTTTGGAAACATGAAATGGTGAAAGTTGTTTGGATTATTGTCCCTTCTGGGAACCAAGACCTGCTTGCTTTTATAATAAAATGTGGAAATTTTATAAGTAGTATCAGTCCTTGTTAAGTTCTTAGGCACTTGTGAATTAGATGTTTATCTATTTTAGTCTCTACTCTTACCGAGTTCGTTAAGTTATTACCATCTTTTTTTTTAAAAAGGAAGTTGTGAAACCTTAAGGGGCAGTGTTCTATTTTGGTACTTTCCTGCTTATATTATTCGAACTAAAATATGAAACTTATGCTTCTATATGATAAGGAATGCAAAAAGGACTTGTAGTATGTCTTCTTCTTACTTAGAAATGGTCTTGTTCTCTCTTTTCTAGAAACTAGTGTAGGAACTAAGTTGTTTGGATTGGAAAGGGAGTTTGTTTATTAAGTTCAATAAAATGAAATAATTGAATTTCTTGAAATGAAGATTTTATATTTATTTGGTCTTCCTTAATTATTTTATTCAAAAAAGTAATGTAAGGTGAGATTAGATGTTCCGGTTTGTGGAACAGGAAATATAAACACTTATTTGTCTTTGGTGAAGATAATTGTTGTGTTCTAAGATGATAGAATCAGGAATAATGCTATGATGTTGTATTATAGTTTAAATTATAAGTGATAGGTTCAATTAAACTTTAGTTAGTAGGAAAAATTTGTAGAATGTATTATGTCATTCTCTTGGAAGGGTAAATTAAGATTTATTAATGCACTTCTTTCTGATTGTTATTACTTATGCTTTTATATATGATATGTTAATTGTTTCATTAAAGCAAAGTTGTTTTAATGGAACAATTAGTGGAAAGCATTTAGTTTTAATGTTTGGTACTTGTCATGCTCAGTTCTTTGAACTGACCCGTGCTAGCAATTTTTGTAGATGGATTTTGTAAGTGGTAAAAAGAAGGCAAAACTTATATGATACATTGGCTGATTTAAGTTTGATTCTTGTGAAGAATTCTCATTTCTTTCTTGAGTTGTATTTAGAAAGAGAATTTGTATTCTTGTTGAAGGAAGGTTGTTGTATTGGTAGTATGCCTAAAATGCATAGTATTGTAATTATCTAAGTTTACAAAGATGAATTGAAAGTTGGAAACTTACTTGCATTGGTTGTGTAAATTAGCTAGTACTTCTATGTAAGAAATGAAATTCTATCTTGTTGCTATTTTTCAGATTATTTATAAACTTGAATGGATATCTTTTGGTAAATTGGATAAGAGAATTTAGTTCAAACTCCCTAATTTACATACAGCTTGATAAGTTGTAAAATATGATGTTATTATCTAAAAAAATTAACATGGTAATATGATGGGTAATAAACATGTAGTAAAACTATTGAAATTGTAAAAGATGATAAGGGTGATAAATATTAATATTTAATCATGAAGAGGAAGACTCTTCCTCTCTCAAAAGAATGTAAACAAAAAGGGAAGGTGATATGTTTGTTAATTTATTAGACTTCATTCAATGAAGTCTACTTAGATAAACCTATGTGGTTACTACACCTTCTTGAATGGATAAGTTACATTTAAACAAAACTTATGATGTTGTTGTCTTATTTTTTTGGTTAAGCTGTTTGTTAAGCGTTAATTAAATGAACTTAAAAAGTAATTTTAAGTTAAGTAAAGTTCTTTAATGATTAATCAAATTAGATTTTGAAAAAGAACTTAAGGAGTGTGGATTTTAACATTTAACAAGTTATGTAAAATTAATCAATCCGCTAATTAACTAAATATCAACGTTCTCCTTGTAGTGTGTACATCTCGATGAGATAGTTATGGCAGATGTTGGCACATGCCAACCACGAGAATTGTACCATTGATAATACTAAGGTATTCTCGAAGATACATTACTACGATTGACATGTGGCGACACCCTTCTACATTTGACCATTCAAATCTACACATGTTGGGGAATTGTCTTGGTTTCCTTCTAGGTGAATTAGAAATATGATCTAGTATAGGGGATGACTCCCACTAACTAGAGGTAAATAGGCACATTCAATCAACTTAGGTCGATTGAATATGTCTAAGTACCCTTAGTTAACATGAATGATCCAATATACTAAATCATGTCACTAATCTAGGTTAGGATAAAATCTTGGACAAGTGGACTGACAAAAAGTTGGTAAAGACCATTCTAGATAATAGAAGAGTGAGGTGAAGGATGTATTCCATTGTGAGTATGATGTATAGGAATAATCACATAGACAACGAGTATGTTGAAAATATTTGGCCAAAGTATCGCAAGTGCTAGTTGCATTGTCCTATATCACCTACTTTAGTAGAACATGATATCGATGAATATTGGTAATAATTATTTAGATAGGTGTTTTAAAATGATCACTCGTAACCGGAAAAGGTGAGTAACCAAGTATACGTAGTATACACTAAGTATTCAGATTAGCATGAGAGATCAGGTTGAAACTAAGTCATGAAATGAGAAATCGGAAGATACCGAGTCATTACAGTTGTATATGGTTATCTGTTATAAGATTGATTGGCATCGAATGTGTGTTCTAAGTGATGTATTATTTAGAACAGAGAACATGCTTTGTAAAAAAAAAATTCCTTGTGTCTAAAGTCTTAAAATGGGAATGTTACATCTTGGTATCAGAGCTGAAGGTTGCAGCTCTTGGACCTATTGAGTCCATTATCTGATAAAAACTTAAATTTTCTTATTAACAGAAAATGGTTAGAACAAAGAGGAAATGCTGCGAATAACCCACCACCTAATGACAAAGAAGCAACAACCGATAAACTTGATGAGATCATTGTTTCCTGTTGGACACAAGAGATCATTTGGCTATACTAGAACAACAAGTGATGGGTAACGAGGAGGAAAATAATGCTGGTAATAACAATCACCACCTCCGAGGGAAATGCCAATATGGGGGTTGATAATAATCTTGTTAAAGTGCCCGATCCACCAGAGAACAAATAGGCAAGGTTAGTAGCTAAAATCACCAATGACATAAAAAGGATAAGTCCACCTATGTTTTATGGAACCACTTTGGGAGATGGAGCTAAAAGCGGCTCAATGAAATGGAGAAGTATTTTGCTATATGAAATTATCTCGAGTAAACAAAAGCGATATGGGGAGAATATCAAACTTTTGATGAGGTATCTTCATGGTGAGACAACAAAAGGCTAAGTTAAATATTTATGATTCTAATATTACCTGGGATCAGTTCAAAATCTATTTTAGGCAACGCTGGCTGCCACAACTTTACTATGACCAGAAAATGATAGAATTTCAGAACTTAGCTCAAGGGAAGCTAACTGTAACGGAATACTGGGAAAAGTTTACTAAACTCCTTAAGTATGTTCAATAGTATCAAACTAATGAAAAGTTTAGAATAAGGAAATTCATCATGGGATTGAGTCCCGTAATAGGAGGAGAAGTGGATGTTCATAGTCCAACCACGATGGAAGGAGTTGTGGAAAAATCCATAAGGCAAGAACAAAAATTGAAGGCAATTTCTGCTCACAAAGAGGAGGTAAAGAAGAAATTTCCAAACTCCTCTTCAGCCTCGCTTGCACCAAAGAAGGGGCCGTGGAAGAAATTTGGTAATAAAAATAAGTTTACAGCTGATAACAACAAGAAAGCAGCAATGGGTAAGCCTACTTGTAAATACACGGAACAATTTTGTAAAGAATGGCAATAATGGACAGAAGTCCTATGGAGGTCAAAATAATAATTTTAAGGCTGGAAATAACTTTGAGCCAAAAAGGGGACCTATAGGAGGTTACATAACTACAGCAAGGATCCCTATGTAAATAATTCTCCTTTTAAAAAGGATGATTGTAATCAGTAGCACAAGATACATCTGCTTTATAGCAGACAAATAGTCATAAAAGCAAGTCACACCTATAGAAGTTCCTGGTAAGTTATTTGGTATACCTGTAACTATTATTTTTGATACAAGAGCTACTGAATGTTTTATTTCTAATAAACTTGCATCAAAACTAAAACGTAAAGCTAGAAAAATGGATAAAACATGGACTGTACATTATGGGAATAATGTTGTCCATATAGTTAGTATGTGTCTTTTTGGGTCAGTCCTTGAATTACCCACTTTTTCCACTGAGGTTGATCTGTATGTAGCACCTTTGGGATCCTATGATGTAATTATAGGGGCTAACTGGCAAGAAGATCACAAAGCAAAAGTTGACTATTTTGAGAAATATATAAGTTGTTTAGATTATCTATAGAAAACAATAGAGATTCAAGGTGTGAAATGTGAAATTTTAGTTAGGAAATTGACTTCTATGCAACTTAAAAAGGCCAAAAATAAAGGTTGTACCTAGTATGGAGTAAAAATTTTTGAATCTGCAAAAGAAAAAAATGATCTCTTGGATCGTTATCTGCTGTTACGAAACTACTGTGATGTGTTTCTAGAAGAATTACCAGGTCTTCCACCAAAAAGGGAATTTGATTTTACAATCGAGATCAAACCTAGAATGGAACCTATTTCTAAGGCACCCTATAGAATGACTACTACAAAATTAGTAGAGCTTAAAGCACAATTGTAAGAACTTTTATCAAAAGGGTTTATCAGACCAAGTGTTTCTCCTTGGGAGCACCGGTAATTTTGTGAAAAAGAAAGATGGGACACTTAGGTTTGCATTGATTACAGGATGTTTAACAAAGTGAAAATCAATAATAGGTACCCACTTCCTAGAATTGATGATTTATTTGATCATATGCATAGTGCGTCGGTGTATTCTAAGATAGATCTTAGGTATGGTTATTATCAATTACGAATTAAAGATGAAGAGATACATAAAACTACTTTCGGGACAAGGTATGGGAATTATGAATTTCTTGTTTTACCCTTTGGGTATATAAATGCACCTACCGCTTTTATGAATCTGATGAACAATATATTTCAAGAATATTTGGACAAATTTGTGCTTGTATTCTTGGACAACATTCTCATATATTCTAAGAGTGTTGAGGAACACCATGAGCACTTGAGGATCGTTTTGGAAATCCTGAGAAAGAGGAAGTTATTTGGTAAGCTGTCTAAATGTTCTTTCTATGATATGGAAGTACACTATTTGGGCCACGTTATAAGTAAAGAAGGGATTGTTGTAGATCCTTCTAAAATTGTAGTGATAACAAAATGGCCTGCACCTAAGAACGTACATGAGGTCAGAAGCTTCATGGGACTTGTTGGTTATTATAGAAAATTTGTTAAGGATTTTTCTAAGGTAGCTGCACCAATAACTTTGTTACAGAAGAAGGATAAGAAATTTTTATGGAGTGAGAAGTGCAAATCTACTTTTGAAACTTTGAAAAATCAGCTAACTTCTGCACCTATTCTAGCTATAACTGATCCTAATGGGGATTTTAGAGTTGTGACAGATGCTTTTGGAGGAATATTATTACAAAATGATCATGTCATAGCTTATGAAAGTAGAAAAATTAAGTTACATGAGTTGAATTATGCTCCACATGATTTAGAGCTTACTTGCCATTGTTCATACACTTCAAGTATGGAGACGTTATACGCTTGGTAAACCTTTTGAATTGAAAACTTATCATCTAGGGTAGAAGTATATTTTAACTTAACAAAATATGATGGTTAGATTTTTTGTCTCGATATGATTTTGACATAAGTTACTTAAAAGGTAAGGAAAACAGAGTTGCTTATACTCTAAGTCGTAGGAAGCACATTTTTGCTCTTATAACATTAAGAACACGGTTTAAGGATGAATTAAAAGATGTTATAGAATATGATTCTTATTTTTAGCAAGTGAAAACAACGCTTGTTGTAGATCCAAAAGACGTAAGGTATAAAGGTTTTCACTTTGATAAAGAAGGAATGTTACGGTTTAAAAATAGAGTGTACATACCTTCACTTAACGAATTGAGAAAGAAATTACTAGTTGAATTTCACAATTCACCTTTTCAGAGGCATCCCGCATCACGAAAATGCTCACTAATATAAAGCAGCAATATTTTTGGAAAGGAATGAAAAAGAATGTTATTGAGTTTGTAAAGCATTGCTTGGAATGTCAACATGTTAAAGTGAACACATATGCACCCAAATGATTTATTATATCCGCATAGCATTCCACAGTACAAACAAAAATTAATACACATGGATTTTGTACAAGTTTTTCTTATGACAAGAAACAAACATGATGTTATTTTAGTATTTGTTGATAAACTAATGAAAGTAACACATTTTATTGCTGGAAATCAAAGATGATACTTCTATTTTGGAAAAAAGGTTTGTACATGACATTTTCAAATTACATGGAGTACTGAGTTAATCAAATCTGATAGAGATACTAGAATGATGTCAAGGTTTTGCCAAATACTTAATGCAGCTCTAGGAACCAAGCTGAATTTCAATTCTACGTATCATCCGAAATGGATGGATGAGACTAAAAGAGTAAATCAGGTTTTAGAAGATATGTTACACATGTATTGTATGGATCAGCAGTATAAGTGGGAAGAGTATCTTCCACTAGTTGAATTTACATAGTAATACATATTACACCTCTCTTAAGATGGAACCTTTCGAGGCACTATACGGAAGGAAATGCATAACTCATGTTAGTTGGGACAACATTGAGGATAGAGAAGTAATTGGACCTGAAATCCTTACGGAAATGGAACAACAAGTTAAAATGATTTGTGGATGTTTGAAAGAAGATATAGATAGAAAAAGAGTTATACTAACTTGAAGTGGGTTAATAGGAAGTTTGAGCTTGGTGAGAAGGTATTTCTTTGAGTAAAACTGAAAAAGAGTTCAATAACAATAGCCCATCATTTAACATTACCTCCTACTTTATCACGAATGCATGATGTTTTCGATATTTCTTTACTTAAGAAATACATTTCAGATTTATCACATGTGCTAAATTGGAATTCCTTGTAGGTCAAGACCCAAGAATAATCGTGGTTAAACCATTACGAGTGCTAGAAACTCATCATTTGCATTTAAGAAATCATGAACCGAGGTAATGTAAGGTCCAAAGTGGGACAAGTTTAATGAGGAGAGTGCAACACGGGAAAACATGGAGGATATGAAAATTGGTTTTCCATTTTGTTTGAATAGAATTAATTCTAAAAATTGATAAAATCTGAAATTTTATACAATTATGTCAATAAATCTTCCAGTTTTGGGAAGATGACTATTTAATTCTTTTGAATAAACAACTGTGTGAATGCTGATTTCTGGAACTATAAGATTCTGATATGTTTTTGTCATATGAAAAGAAAAGTGAATGAATTGGTTATCCTTGATATTAATTGTTAAAGCAAGGTAATCATCGGGACGATGATTCTTTTTAGGAGGGAAGCATGTAACACCCTTGTTAGTTGTTAAATTCCTCCTTTGTATTTCAAGTGTTGACATGTGATTTCTCCTTATAAAGATGTGTTCTTATGATTATAGGAAATCATGCTTGAAATGGATAAATCATTTATATTCTTTAGATCAAAGGACTGAAATAAAATGGCTTCTTTGAATCCATTTTTGCTTCTTATAGGTAAGCTTTAATCGGCTTGGGAGTTACAAACCTAACTCATAATCTGACTCATCCTTGGATCAATTCCATTGATCCAAGGAGTGTTTTAAAATATTCTTTGTTGAATGAGTGGTAAATTGACATTCAATAATTTAGGGAACATAATGGATTGAATTTTGTTGTTAAAAATTATTTGACCGTGTGAGAATATGTTTCAAGTCTGTGTCTAGATATGCTTGGGTCTTTGGAGATTGATCTTGGCAGGGCAATTGGGCGTAAATGAAATACAGTCATTTCACGACTTAAGAAGGATTTGGAATCCTAAGTTGGGAAAGATTATCTACTTCTTAGCTGTGTTATTTAAATGGGTTCTATCCTAACCTAGGCTCTTGTGCTAAATAAATTTAATACAAAATTCTAAGGTTGATAGACTAATTAAATTAATTTAATGTCTAAATATATATGGTTATGAATTAATCTAATTTAATTCCTAAAACTATATAATCGTGAATTAATCTAATTTAATTCCTAAAACTATAAAGGTGGAAATTAAACTAACCTAATTCCTAAAACTATGGGGATGTGAATTAACCTACGTGTAAAGACCTAGGTGAATAATCCTAAACTAACCTAAATTTTTAATGAGACCTATCCTAAACTATATGCTAAGGAGATAGGTCCCATGTCTTAGGCGATGGTTCCAAATGGTAATTTATTTGGTGATAAGGTTTTAATGCAAGGATTGCCAAGTTCAGCGAGGGCTAGTTGGCATTGGCGGAATGTTAAGTGGAAGCTCCACTAAACTTGGAAATGCATGTTAAATTTGTTTTGGTGATCACCGGATTTGGATGGCGGTGGAAAATAAGGATAAGTGGGAAAATTACATTTAATGAAATTAAATGGCCTCGGTTTAGGTGCCCAAATAGCCTTGGAAACATGGAAGGTAGATTTTGGGGAAGTTGTTTATTTTCTCACTCTCTCTGGATTTTTCTTTGTATGGGGCCAAAAGCTGGTTCTTGAACCAGCGCAGTTTGACTTTGCTCTTAGTTGTTATTTTTGCTCTTCTAATCTATTTTCGATCATGGGAAATTATAAGAGGCATTCTGAGGAAAGTTGGTTGTTGTTTGACCTTGCGTGGAAGAGAAAGGAAGTTGGAAGCTCGTCTTGGAAGCTCCTTTGATTTGGTAAAAGGGCTATCAGGCATGATAGAATCTAACCATTGAATTTTATTGCTTTCTTTGAAATGTTTCTTTAAAAGAACTCTGTTTGAATGTGATTATTGACTTGCATGTTTTAATTGGCTATTTGGTTCTTTGGGTTTGATATTTTGTGAAATCTGGGTATGAAACCCACTGCAGACGATGATAAGTTTGGAAACTTCTTTTGTGTAAGATATTAATTAACCATGCATGAGAACCTCGATTTTTGGCTTTGCTTGTCTTTTGGGCTGGAAAATGAGGTGTTGTGTGGAACAGACCTTTGTTGTTTACTTAAGACATGATTGGGAAACTTCAATGGAAATAAGGGTTTGTCTATTCTTGTTTGAAGCTCAAATGCATGTACATGTTGATATTTGGTTGTATTGAAAGCTCATGTTGAGCCGTGGATTGTAATGAAATGTTTTTTTTTTTAGCTGGTATTCAACCATGTTGGCCTTAATCTTGTATTAAACTTGTGTTTTCTATGAGTTGTATTGGGCTCGTGTTTGAATAGGTTGTATTTGGATCCACATATGAGCTATTACTATAATTTCATGATGTTCTGAACCTCAATAGTATTAGGGTTCTTCATGTTCCTGTTTGGAGTTCGTGTTTTGTTGGGACTTGAAATGGTATTCAAAGCTCGTGTTCATTCGGGCTATAGCTTGTGCATATCTGCGTTTCGCTTTAACCTGTATTTGAAACCCATGTTTAGTTAAGCTTGTTTTTGGATGTTTGGTTAATTTTGTATTAGAATCCATTTTTGATTGAAGTTTGCATTTAGTCTAGATTTACGAACTTAGGAGTGGATAGTGGAAACTCGGGACTATGTTGAGGTATTTAGGTAAGTTGTAATAACGTATCTCATTTTTGTTTGAATTTGATTTGGAGGAGTAAATAATATATTTTACTTGTAAATTGAAATGTGATTTTGATTTATTGTTGATGAACGTGTTTTGTTGTTAAGTTTGTTTGAGTCTCCATCATTTTTGGATGTATCTGGAATGGGAACTAGTGATACCTAAAACCAGTATGAATCTCTTGTGAAATTTTTAACTAGTGAGTGAAATATGTGATCGATATTGTGATTTTCACATGGAACCTTGAAATAGATTTTCATTATAGTTATGTTTGATCTAGTTTTGATAAGGATTTTGGGATTCTCCTATATTTTTAAATTTTTAGTCTTGAACTTGTTTTTAAAACTTGTGATACTGGAAAAATGAGTGGGATTGGTTTGTATCCTGGAATTTACAAAGCCTAATATCTTTGGAAGACCTCTTCAAGATCTTATGGGGATACATCTTGTTACTCATTCTTACGATGGAAACACACCTACATATTTGCATGTAAAGCATTGATAGAATCTAAATTCATCCTTATTAATTCTTTATATATTTTGCACAACATATTTGGCTAATATATAGCCAATATAATAGAAGAACTACTTCTGAAAATAGGAAGTCAACAAACAACTTACCATGTTTAATTTTTTGGTGTACAACAAAACTCTATAATAATAATATTGTTAAAACAATATATTATAACAATTGTAATATCAACTCAACATAATTATAATCTACATTTTATAGTAATGTGAGCACTAATAATAATTCTAACATTCCCCTTAGTGCAAACATGGTAGAAAAACATCCACACATCCGCTGCAGTAGTAGCTCACCCTGTGAGCATGTCCAACTTGTGACTCATGACCTTGATCCAAAAGAAAGGCTCACTCCTTCCATGGTTTTAAAAAGCTTACCACGTGATCTTGAAGTGATAGAACCTCATCAAATTTCGACCTCGTGTGGTTTTTGATCATTCCCACAAACCCTTTCAAGATCCATGTTTTGAAGAATTCGCTCTTGGTTTTTTGATCTTCCTATGCTTATACATCAAGAATTATGAGTTAGGAAACACTATGCATATCTCAAAACTTCAGAATGGAAGAAATTGAAAAAAATTTCACATTACTTCCTATAAGAATTTTGAGGTTCTTAATTTTTAGTCTCATATCATTGATCGCCACTGATCTCAAAAAAGATAGAGATCCCCTTTGCCAGCCCCTGAGCTTTCCTTGACCCATAAGTCTCCTTTGGGTGCAAATGGGAATGGAACATTGGTATGTATTCCCCACCACAATGTGAAATTCCACTCATATGAGATCTTGAGAAGCAAAATTGCGCATCGAAGAACATTTCCAAATGGATCTTTTAGTTAGGTCTTCTATTCTGGTCATAATAACATTAGTGTGTATTTCCTTGTTGACCATCTTAAAAAGTTGAAGTATGGCTAGTATTTAAAGATATATAGTATTAGTAATAGATTCTCCATATTAAAAAGAGAGAACTTTCTTTCAACATCCATCAAATACTTATAAGAAAGTCATTAGAACTGTGAAAAGAATCTCAAGTGAAATTGGAACTGAAAGAGACTCAAAACAAGTTTTATCACATCTTTGCCACCAAAGTCTTTGTGAGTCATTGATCGAGAGAGGTCATTGTTTGACCTCCTTCCTTATTGTTCCTCCATCAATTAAATAGGTGAATTTGAATCTTGGGGCTCAAACATGCCTTGAACATCGGATTCCATGCCGAAAATGCTCTTCGTGAGGCAAATTTTTTTTGCTATTTTTGGACTTTTACAATCTTGATGGGGTAGCTGTTTTTAACACTTTGACAAGCAATAATCCTAAAATCACCTATTTAACTTTTTAACTTTTAATGACACAATTATTGACATTTTAATGACAAGCGGTAAAACTCGCTAATGACAATATCATTATATCTTGACTTAACAAAAACATATAATGATGAAACAATATAAATGACAAGCTAAACAATAACGCATTGATTGACTACCCAACGTTTGAAACACATGACTTTATTTACAATAACCCCCTATGTTTTGATGAAACAAAGGTAGTAAACTTAATTGAAATGAAATTTTGACATAGAAATGATGGCAGCGGCCAAGGATTTTGATAATATAGAGAGAGATACAAGGCATTCAAAAACCTATCAATTAACCAACGAGAGCAACACAAAACTAAATTTAAACAACTATTAATGACTAGTGGCACATGAACAATAACATACACTTTTTTGTAAAGTTACATTTGATTTCAGTTGTGTGCGAGCAAATGATTATTTTCAGGGTTTGCATGTTATTTCCCATAAGTGAAATGTTCAGACATCGAGATCCGGATACATGGTCATCAATCTCCATTTAAATCTTTTCAAATTTGTTATCTATGAGAGATCCGTCAATTTCTAAGCAAGCATAGGAAGGGATGCCAGAATCACAACTGATTAAGGCCCAGAAAGGTGTAAAAGAGACTGTGGAACATCATGATATTGAGAAATATGTGGAATTTTGGTAAAACTTTTTTCCCGTAAGAGGTTTTAGGCGAGCACTCCACATACACCAAAAACACAAAAACAATATTCTGAGGTTGTTGGGAGTGGGGGCAAGCATCCATGTTGACGTCTCCACGTTTTGCACGTATAAAAGATCCAATATCTTGAGTAGAATGTTGGCTGTCTTGAAACACCATCCAAATCATGCACGCACGGGAAAGAAAACAATAACATCGAAGGAAGTGATCAATTGAGCCTCCCATAGTTCACGCGCTAAGGGGGAAAAGATTAGAATACTTCCTTATGCCACATTAACGATAATGGATTCTTACGTAATTGTAGGGCATATAATAATGTGGAGTAAATGAATTGTAATAACCTCCAAATAATTTAATTTTTCATCATTTGGTAGAATTAAAAAATTGCACGATATAAGAAATGATGGAACAACTACATATTTCCTAGAAAATAGGAACAAAAATATATTATTAATTTGTATATATTTTGACATATTTGGCTAATATATAGCCAATATAATGAAGAACTACTATACCTGGATGCGTGTTTTGAAAATAGGAAGTTGGGTATTGTTTTAACTTACCCGTTTATAATTGTATTTTTGATGCTACAAAACTCTATAATAATATATTGTTAAAACAATATATTATAACAATTTGTAATATCAACTCAACATAATTATAATCTGGTTTATAATAATGTGAGCACTAATAATAATTCCTGTTGTCTCGAGACTATTCATTCCTTGAATTTTTGAAATGGTAACTGGAATTGGAGATAGTGATCTATTCTTAACTTTTTGATGAATCTCTTGCATCAAGTCTTGTGTGGTTTGGAAAGGTCTCCAATTTTGAAATGTGAAATGGTGTAAGTTGTTTGGAACCCTGAGTTATGAACAAGATTTTCTTTATCTTTTATAATAAAATGTGAAATTTTATAAGAAAGTGGTAAGTCCTTGTTAAGTTCTTAGCACTTATGAATTAGATGTTTATCTATTTTAAAAATTACTCTAAGGAGTTTGTTGGTTTGTTATCACCGTATTTTTTTAGGAAAATTGTGAAACCTTATGAGGGAAAGTGTTACTTTTGGTACTTTCCTACTTATATTATTCTTAATTTGAAATATGAAACTTATGCAATTTTTATATGATAAGGAAACAAAAAGGACATCAGTATGTTTTCTTCTTACTTAGAAATGGTCTTGTTCTCTCTTTTCTAGAAACTAGTGTAGGAACTAACTTGTTTGGAATGGAAAGGAGTTTGTTTATTAAGTTCAATAAAACAAAATAATTGACTTTCTTCAAATGAAGATTTTATATTTTTTGGTCTTCCTTAATTATTTTATTCGAAAAAGTAATGTAAGGTGAGATTAGATGTTCGGTTTGTGGAACAGGAAATATAAACACTTATTTGTCTTTGGTGAAGATAATTGTTGTGTTCTAAGATGATAGAATCAGGAATAATGCTATAGTTTAAAAGATAAGTGATAGGTTCAATTAAACTTTAGTTAGTAGGACAGATGTTGTAGAATGTATTCTGTCATTCTCTTGAAAGGGTAAATTTAGATTTATTAATGCACTTCTTTCTAATTGTTATTACTTATGTTTTTATATATGATATGTTAATTGTTTCATTAAAGCAGAGTTGTTTTAATGGAACAATTAGTGGAAAGCATTTAGTTTTAATGTTTGGTACTTATCATGCTCAGTTCTTTGAACTGACCCATGCTAGCAATTTTTGCAGATGGATTTCGTAAGTGGTAAAAAGAAGGCAAAACTTATATGATACAATTGCTTATTTAAGTTTGATTCTTGTGAAGAATTCTCATTTCTTTCTTGAGTTTTATTTAGAAAGAGAATTTGTATTTTTGTTGAAGGAAGGCTGTTGAATTGGCAACATGCCTAAAATGCATAGTATTGTAATTATCTAAGTTACAAAGATGAATTGAAAGTTGGAAACTTACTTTTGTATAACATTGAACCTTTATGTATGTAAACTATCTTTTTGATAATATTCACATTATTTATAAACATGATTGGATATCTTTTGATGAACTGGATAAGGGAATTTAGTTCAAACTTCCTAATTTAGATACAACTTGATAAGTTGTAAAATATGATGTTATTATCTAAAAAATTTAACATGGTAATATGATGGGTGATAAACATGCAGTAAAACTATTGAAATTGTAAAAGATGATAAGGGTGATAAATATTAAATATTTAATCATGGAGAGGAAGACTCTTCCTCTCTCAAAAGAATGTAAAAAAAAAAGGAAGGTGATATATTTGTTAATTTATTAGACTTCATTCAATGAAGTCTATTTAGATAAACCTATGTGGTTACTACACCTTCTTGAATGGATAAGTTGCATTTAAACAGAACTTATGATGTTGTTGTCCCTTTTGTTGGTTAACTACTTGTTAAGCCAATTAAATGAACTTATAAAGCAATCTTAAGTTAAGTAAAGTTCTTTAATGATTAATCGAATCAGATTTGAAAAAGAACTTAAGGAGTGTGGATTTTAACATTTCACAAGTTATGTAAAATGAATCTGAATCCACTAATTAACTAAATATTAATGTTCTCCTTGTAGTATGTACATCTCGATGAGGTAGTTCTGGTGGATGTTGGCACACGCCAACCATAGAATGTACCTTTGAGAAGGCTAAGGTCTTCTCAAAGATACAGTACTGTAGTTGACATGTGGCAACACCCTTCTACATTTGACCATTCAGATCTACATATGTTGGGGACTTGTCTTGGTTTCCTTCTAAGCTGAATTAGGAATATGATCTAGTATAGGGGATGATTCCCACTAACTAGAGGTAAATAGGCACATTCAATCGACTTAGGTTGATTGAATATGTCTAAGTACCCTTAGTTAACGTGAATGATCCAATATACTAAATCATGTCACTAATCTAGGTTAGGATAAAATCTTGGACAAGTGGACTAACAAAAGTCAGTAAAGACCATTCTAGATAACAGAAGAGTGAGGTGAAGGATGTATTCCATTGACGTGTATGCCATCTAGGAATAATCACATAGATAGTATGTTGAAAATCTTTGGCCAAAGTATCACAAGCTGCTGGTTGTGTTGTCCTATATCACCTACTTTAGTAGAACGTGATATCAGATGAATATTGGTAATAATTATTCAAATAGGTGCTTTAAACTGATCACTCAGAACTTGGAACATGGTGAGTAACCAAGTATACATAGTATACACTAAGTATTCAGATTAGCATGAGAGATTGGGTTGAAACCGAGTCATGAAATGAGATATCGGAAGATACCGAGTCATTACAGTTACATATAGTTATCTGTTATAAGATTGATTGGCATCGAATGTGTGTTCTAAGTGATGTATTATTTAGAATAGAGAACATGCTGTAAAAAAGGAATAAGTTCCTTGTGTTTAAAGTCTTAAAATGGAAATGTTACATCTTGGTATTAGAGCTAAAGTTTGTAGCTCTTGGACCTATTAAGTCCATTATCTGATAAAAACTTAAATTTTCTTGTTAACAGAAAATGGTGAGAACAAGAGGAAACATTGCGAATAACCCTCCACCTGATGATGGAGCAAAACAACCCAAAAACTTGATGAGATCCTTGCTTCCATGTTGGACACAAGAGATCATTTGGCTGTACTAGAACAACAAGTGATGGGTAATGAGGAGGAAAATGATGTTGGTAATAACAATCAACCATCTCCTGAGGACAACACCAATATGGGGGTTGATAATAATAATGTTAACGTGCTTGATCCACCAGAGAACAAAAAGGCAAGGTTAGCAGCTGAACTCACCAATGACATAAAAAGGATAAGTCTACCTAAGTTTGATGGCACCACTTTGGGAGATGGAGCTGAAAAATGGCTCAATGAAATGGAGAAGTATTTTTCCATACGAAACTTCTCCGAGGAAACAAAAGCGATATGGGGAGCATATCAACTTTCTCATGAGGCATCTTCATGGTGGGACAACCAAAAGGCTGAGTTAAATATTGATGATTCTAATATTACCTAGGATCGGTTCAAAAGCTATTTTAGGCAACACTGCTTTGGCTGCCATAGCTTTACTATGACCGAAAATGACGAATTTAGAACTTAGCTCAAGGAAGCTAACTATAATGGAATCTGGAAAATTTTACTAAACTCCTTAAGTATGTTCAATAGTATAAAATTGATGAAAAGTTTAGAATAAGGAAATTCATCATGGGATTGAGTCCCATGATAGGAGGAGAAGTGGATGTTCATAGTCCTAACCATGATGGAAGGAGTTGTGGAAAAGCCATAAGGCAGAACAAAAATTAAAGGCAATTTCGCTCACAAAGAGGAGGTAAAGAAGAAATTTCCAAACTCCTCTTCACCTCACTTGCATCAAAGAAGGGGCCGTGGAAGAAATTCGGTAATAAAAATAAGTTTACGGTGATAACAACAAGAAAGCAAAGAATGGGTAAGCCAATTGAAATACATAGAACAATTTTGTAAAGAATGGCAATAATGGACAAAATTCCTATGGAGGTCAAAATAATAATTTTAAGGTGGAAATAACTTTGAGCCAAAAAGGGGACCTATAGAGAATCTATTATACAACTATGGCAAGGATCACTATGTAAATAATTCTCCTTTGATAAAGGATGATCGTAATTACTAAAGACAAGATACACATCGCATATAGTAGACAAACAGGCTAAAAAGCAAGTCACACCTAGAGAAGTTCCCTGGTAAGTTATTTGGTATACCTATAACAATTCTTTTTGATACACAAGCTATTGAATGTTTTATTTTAGTAAACTTGCATCAAAACTAAAATGTAAAGCGGAAAATGGATAGAACATGGACTATACATTATGGGAATAATGATGTCCATATAGTTAGTATGTGTCTTTTAGGGTGTAGTCCTTGAATTACCCACTTTTTCCACCGATGTTGATCTGTTTTAGTACCTTTGGGATCCTATGATGTAATTATAGGGGTTAACTAGCTAGCAGATCAAAAAGCAAAAGTTGACTATTTTGAGAAATATATTAGTTGTTTAGATGATCTATAGAAAACAACAGAGATTCAAGGTGTGAAATGTGAAATTTCAGTTAGGAAATTGACTACTATGTAACTTAAAAAGGCTAAAAATAAAGGTTGTACCTTGTATGTAGTAAAAATTTCTGAATCTGCAGAAGAAAACAGTGATCTCTTGGATTTTTATCCATTGTTACGTAACTACAGTGATGTGTTTCTAGAAGAATTACTAGGTCTTCCACCAAAAAGGGAATTTGATTTTATAATCGAGATCAAACCTGGAATGGAACTTATTTCTAAGGCACCATATAGAATGACTACTACAAAATTAGTAGAGCTTAAAGCACAATTGCAAGAACTTTTATGAAAAGGGTTGATCAGACCAAGTGTTTTTCCTTGTGGAGCACCAGTAATTTTTGTGAAAAAAGAAAGATGGGACACTTAGGTTGTGCATTAATTACAGGATGTTGAACAAAGCAACAATCAAGAATAGGTACCCACTTCCTAGAATTGATGATTTATTTGATCAGATGCGTAGTGCGTCAGTGTATTCTAAGATAGATCTTAGGTATGGTTATTATCAATTATGAATTAAAGATGAAGAGATACATAAAAATGCTTTCAGGACATGGTATGGGAATTATGAATTTACTATTTTACCTTTTGGGTATACAAATGCACATGCCGCTTTTATGAATCTGATGAACAATATATTTCAAGAATATTTGGAAAAATTTGTGCTTGTGTTCTTGGATGACATTCTCATATATTCTAAGAGTGTTGAGGAACACCATGAGCACTTGAGGATCATTTTGGAAATCCTAAGAAAGAGGAAGTTATTCGGTAAGCTTTGTAAATGTTCTTTCTATGATACGAAAGTACACTATTTGGGCCACGTTATAAGTAAAGAAGGGATTTTTGTAGATCCTTCTAAAATTACAGCGATAACATAATGGCCTACACCTAAGAACGTACATGAGGTCAGAAGCTTCATGGGACTTGCTGGTTATTATAGAATTTTTTTTAAGGATTTTTCTAAGGTAGCTCCACCAATAACTTCGTTACAAAAGAAGGATAAGAAATTTTTATGGAGTGATAAGTGCAAATCTACTTTTGAAACTTTGAAAAATCAGCTAACTTTTGCACCTATTCTAGCTATAATTGATCCTAATGGGGATTTTACAGTTGTGATAGATGCTTTTGGTGAAGGTCTTGGAGGAATATTATTACAAAATGATCATGTCATAGCTTATGAAAGTAGAAAACTTAAGTTACATGAGTTGAATTATGCTCCACATGATTTAGAGCTTACTTCCATTGTTCATACACTTCAAGTATGGAGACATTATCTACTTGGTAAACCTTTTGAATTGAAAATTGATCATCTAGGGTAGAAGTATATTTTCACTCAACCAAATATGATGGTTAGAGTTTTTGTCTCGATATGATTTTGACATAAGTTACTTAAAAGGTAAGGAAAACAGAGTTGCTGATGCTCTAAGTTGTAGGAAGCACATTTCTACTCTTATAACATTAAGAACGTAGTTTAAGGATGAAGTAAAAGATGTTATGGAATATGATTCTTAATTTTAGCAAGTGAAAACAACGCTTGTTGTAGATCCAAAAGACGTAAGGTATAAAGGTTTTCACTTTGATAATGAAGGAATGTTACGGTTTGAAAACAAAGTGTACATACCTTCACTTAACGAATTGAGAAAGAAATTGCTAGTTGAATTTCACAGTTCACCTTTTCAAAGTATCCTGGCATCAAAAAATGCTCACCGATATAAAGCAACAATATTTCTTGAAAGGAATGAAAAAGGATGTTATTGAGTTTGTAAAGCATTGCTTGGAATGTCAATGTGTTAAAGTCGAACACATGCACCTAACCGATTTATTATATCCGCATAGTATTCCACAAGTACAAATGAAAAGTAATACACATGGATTTTGTACAAGGTTTGCCTATGACAAGAAACAAACATGATGTTATTTTAGTAGTTGTTGATAAACTAATGAAAGTAACACATTTTATTGCTGGAAATCTGAAAGATGATACTCCTGTTTTGGCAAAAAGGTTTGTACATGACATTTTCAAATTACATGGAGTACCCGAGTTAATAATATTTGATAGATATCCTAGAATGATGTCAAGGTTTTTCCAAATACTTAATGAAGCTCTAGGAACCAAGCTAAATTTCAATTCTGCGTATCATCTGGAAATGGATGGACAGACTGAAAGAGTAAGTCAGGTTTTAGAAGATATATTACACATGTATTGTACGGATCAGCAGTATAAGTGGGAAGAGTATCTTCCACTAGTTTAATTTGCACAATAATACATGTTACACATCTCTTAAGATGGCACCTTTTGAGGCACTATACGGAAGGAAATATAGAACTCCCCAAATAGTTGGGACAACATTGAGGATAGAGAAGTAATTGGACCGAAATCCTTACGGAAATGGAACAACAAGTTAAAATGATTCATGGATGTTTGAAAGAAGCAATAGATAGACAAAAGAGTTATACTAACTTGAAGTAGGTTAATAGGAAGTTTGAGCTTGGTGAGAAGGTCTTTCTTGAGTAAACCGAAAAGAGTTCAATAAATTTTGACAAAGTTCAAGTTATCATTGTGAGATAAATTGTGGAAGTTATCAACCTATCATTTAACATTACCTCCTACTTTATCATGAATGCATGATGTTTTCAATATTTCTTTTCTTAAGAAATACATTTCAGATTTATCACATGTGCTAAATTGGAATTCCTTGCAGGTCCAAGACCCAAGAATAATCATGGTTAAACCATTACGAGTGCTGGAAACTCGTCAGTTGCATTTAAGAAATCATGAACTGAGGCAATGTAAGGTCCAGTGGGACAAGTTTAATGAGGAGCGTGCAACTTGGGAAAACATGGAGGATATGAAAACTGCTTTTCCATTCTTGTTTGAATAGAATTAATTCTGCAAATTGATAAAATCTGAAATTTTATACAATTATGTCAATAAATCTGCCAGTTTTGGGTAGATGACTACTTAATTCTTTTAATAAACAATGGTGTGAACGCTGATTTCTGGAACTATAAGATTATGATATGTTATTGTCATATGAAAAGGAAAAATGAACGAATTGGTTATCCTTGATAATAATTGTTAAAGCAAGGTAATCATCGGGATGATGATTCTTTTTAGGAGGGAAGCATGTAACACCCTTGTTAGTTGTTAAATTTCTCCTTGGTATTTCAAGTGTTGACATGTGATTTCTCCTTATAAAGATGTGTTCTTATGTTTATAGGAAATCATGCTTGAAATGAATAAATCATTTATGTTCTTTAGATCAAAGGACTAAAATAAAATGGCTTCTTTGAATCCATTTTCGCTTCTTGTAGGTAAGCTGTAGTCTGGCTTGGGAGTTGCAAACCTAACTCTTACTCTGACTCATCCTTGGATCAATTCCATTGATCCAAGGAGTGTTTTAAAATATTCTTTGTTGAATGAGCGGTAAATTGACATTCAATAATTTAGGGAACATAATGGATTGAATTTTGTTGTTACAAATTATTTGACCATGTGAGAACATGTTTCAAGTCTGTGTCCTGGATATGCTTGGGTCTTTGGAGATCGATCTTGGTAGGGAAATCAAGCGTAAATGAAATACAGTCATTTCACGACTTAAGAAGGATTCAAAATCCTTAGTTGGGAAAGATTATCTACTTCTCGGTTGTGTGATTTAAATGGGTTCTATCCTAACCTAGGCTCTTGTGATAAATAAATTTAATACGGAATTCCTACGGTTTATGGACTAATTAAATTAATTTAATGTCTAAATATATATGGCTATGAATTAGTCTAATTTAATTCCTAAAACTATATAAGCATGAATTAATCTAATTTAATTCCTAAATATAATGAAGAAATAAATTAACCTAATTCCTAAAACTATAAAGGTGGAAATTAAACTAACCTAATTCCTAAAACTATGGGGATGTGAATTAACCTACGTGTAAAGACCTAGGTGAATAATCCTAAACTAACCTAAATTTTTAATGAGACCTATCCTAAACTATATGCTAAGGAGCTAGGGTCGCATGTCTTAGGCGACGGTTCCAAATGGGAATTTATTTGGTGATAAGGTTTTTAATGCCAAGGACTGCCAGTTTTGGTAGGGGCTAGTTGGCATTGGTGGAATGTTAAGTGGAAGCTCCACTAAACTTGGAAATGCATGTTAAATTTGTTTTGGTGATCACCGGATTTGGATGGCGGTGGAAAATAAGGATAAGTGGGAAAATTACATTTAATGAAATTAAATGGCCTCGGTTTAGGTGCCCAAACAGCCTTGGAAACATGGAAGGAAGATTTTGGGGAAGTTGTTTATTTTCTCACTCTCTCGGATTTTTTACTTTGCAATGGGCCAAATCGGTTCTTCGAACCAAGCAGTTTGACTTGCTCTTAGTTGCTATTTTTGGCTCTTCTAATCTATTTTCGATCATGGGAAATTATAAGAGGCATTATGAGGAAAGTTGGTTTTTGTTTGACCTTACATGGAAGAGAAAGGAAGTTGGAAGCTCATCTTGGAAGCTCCTTCGATTTGGCAAAAGTGCTATTAGGCATGATAGGATCCTAACCATTAAATTTTATTGCTTTCTTTGAAATGTTTCTTTAAAAGAACTCTGTTTGAATGAGATTCTTGACTTGCATGTTTTAACTGGCTATTTGCTTGCTGGGTTTTGATATTTTGTGAAATCTGGGTATGAAACCCACTGCAAATGATGATAAGTTTGGAAACTTCTTTTGTGTAAGATATTAATGAACCATGCATGAGAACCTCGATTTTGTGGCTTTGCTTGTCTTTTGGAACTGGAAAATGAGGTGTTGCGTGGAACAGACCTTCGTTGTTTTACTTAGGACATGACCGGAAACTTCAATGGAAATAAGGGTTATGTCTATTCTTGTTTGAAGCTCAAATGCATGTACATGTTGAGATTTGGTTTGTATTGAAAGCTCATGTTGAGCCGTGGCTTGTAATGAAACTATTTTTTTTGTTAGCTGGTATTCAACCATGTTGGCCTTAATCTTGTATTAAACTTGTGTTTTTGTGAGTTGTATTGGGCTCGTGTTTGAATAGGTTGTATTTGGATCTGCATAAGAGATATTACTATAATTTCATGATGTTCTGAACCTCAATAGAATTAGGGTTCTACCTGTTCCTGTTTGGAGTTCGTGTTTTGTTTGGGACTTGAAATGGTATTCAAAGCTCGTGTTCATTCGGGCTATAGCTTGTGTAAAGCCTGCATTTCGCTTTAACCTGTATTTGAAACCTATGTTTAGTTAAGCTTGTTTTGGACCCGTGTTTTGGTTAATTTTGTATTCAAGAATCCTTTTGATTGAAGTTTGCATTGTAGTCTAGATGCTCTGAACTCAGGAGTGGGATAGTGGAAACTTGGGACTATTGTTGAGGTATTTAGGTAACACTGTACTCGTATCTCATTTTCTTGTGCTATTTTGGATTGTTCAGAGGAGTAAATAATATATTTTACTCGTAAATTCCTCATGTGATTTTGATTTATTGTTGCTGATCATGTTTTGTTGTTAAGTTGTTTGAGTCTCCTTCATTTCTGGATGTAAATTGGAATGGGAACTAGTGATACCTAAAACCACGATGAATCTCTTGTGAAGTTTTTAACTAGTGAGTGAAATATGTGTTCGATATTGTGATTTTGGGTTATGGAACCTTGAGTTCTGAACTAGATTTTCTTTATAGTTATGTTTGATCTAGTTTTGATAAGGAATTGGGATTCTCCTTATACCGCTTAAATGTTTTTAGTCCTGAACTCTGTTTTAAAACTTGTGATTCTTAAAAAGTTCTAGGGGATTGGTTTGTTTAAATCTATTATGAACACCTCTTCAAGATCTTATGGGGAATATCTTGTTCTTTGAATGGTTCATTCTTCTCGACACTATTCGTTCCTTGAATTTGGAAATGGTATGTAATTTGGAGATAGTCTATTCGTAACTTTTTGATGAAACCTACATCATGGGTTGTGTGTTGTTGGACCAAGGTCTGCAATTTTTGGAAACGTGAAATGGTGTAAGTTGTTTGGATTATTGTCCCTCTGGGAACCAAGACCTGCTTGCTTTTATAATAAAATGTGGAAATTTTATAAGCTAGTGTAAGTCCTTGCTAAGTTCTTAGGCACTTATGAACTAGATGTTTATCTATTTTAATCTCTACTCTTACCGAGTTTGTTAAGTTATCACCGTATTTAAAAAAAAAAAAAAAGTTGTGAAACCTTAGGGAAGTGTTCTCTTTTGGTATTTTCCTACTTATATTATTCTAAACTGAAATATGAAACTTATGCTTCTATATGATAAGGAATGCAAAAAGGACTTGTAGTATGTCTTCTTCTTACTTAGAAATGATCTTGTTCTCTCTTTTCTGGAAACTAGTGTAGGAACTAGCTTGTTTGGATTGGAAAGGAGTTTGTTTATTAAGTTCAATAAAACAAAATAACCGAATTTCTTCAAATGAAGATTTTACATTCTTTTGGTCTTCCTTAATTATTTTATTCAAAAAAGTAATGTAAGGTGAGATTAGATATTTTGGTTTGTGGAACAGGAAATATAAACACTTATTTGTCTTTGGTGAAGATAATTGTTGTGTTCTAAGATATATAATAAGGAATAATGCTATAATGTTCTATTATAGTTTAAAATATAATGTTAGTGTGAGTTATCCTATGTGTCCTCCTCTCATGTTGGAGGGTCATCTCACATGGGTTGGGTTTAGGGTTAGGTTTAGGGTTTCATATGTGTCATGCACTAGGGTTACTTAGCACCCTATATGTACCCCTTTTCTATTCATTTATGAGCATGCCAAACACTCCGCTTTCTTTCCTCTATGCTAGCTTTGTTTACGTAAGCAAGTTCTTCCATTACGATCAATTTTTTTCCTTGCTATCGCTGGAGCTTTCACGATTCCATTGGAGTGCAACTACTTCGTGGTGCCTTGTTTTCGATTCGATTCTCGCTAACTCTTTTCATCTTGCACTCCAACAGAATCGTGAAAGCTCCAACAATAGTAAGGAAAAAATTGATCAGTAATGGAAGAACTTGCTTAATAGAAACAAAGCTTGCATAGAGGAAAGACAGTGGAGTGTCTTGGCATGCTCATAAATGAATAGAAAAGGGGTACATATAGGGTGCTGAGTAACCCTAGTGCATGACACATATGAAACCCTAAACCTAACCTAAACCTAACCCATGTGAGATGACCCTCCAACATGAGAGGAGGACACATAGGATAACTCACACTAACACCCCCTTCATCGAAGCTGGGGTAGTGGCTGTGATGAGTCAGACGGAAGAGGAAGACACTCCTAAACAACTAAGAAAGATGTGTCAATGGGGCCCGGCAACTAAAGGCCTGATAAGGTGCCCATATACAAACACAATCTTCCTAGAAGAAGAAGAAGAAAAAAGAAGGACTAAATAGCCCTAAGAAGATGGGGTAGGCTGAGAAGACCTCACCCAAGAAGAGACCGTAAGTGAAGAAACTTCATCTCAGTGAAAGGCTTGGTGAATAAGTCTACAATCTGATCAATTTATCTGAATGTATTGAATGTCGATGATACCATCATGAATAAGCTCCCGTATGAAGTGCATATGGATCTCAATGTGCTTCATCCATTGATTTTGAACTAGATTTCTACAAATAGAGATAGTGCTCATGTTATCACAGTAGATAATGGTAGGCCACGAAAGTGGATGCCAAACTCTGTCAGAATACCCTATAGCCAAATAGCTTTTGTGGCAGCGTTAACTGCTCCTCTGTATTCTGCCTCTGTAGATGATATCGCAATTGCATTTTGCTTCTTGCTAGACCAACTAATAGGACCCGAACCAAGAGAGAAACTGTAGCCAGAAGTAGATTTCGATGATCTAAGTCACCGGCCCAATCAGAATCTGTGAACCCAATCAAGTCAATATCAACCCCTCCATGATAGTGTATGCCATCAACATAAGTGCCACGAACATAATGAAGGATCCGTTTAGCTGCTTTCCAATGTAGCTCATGTGGCTCCTGCATGAATCTGGACATGATCCCAACAGCATATGATAAATCCGGTTGAGTGTGAGTCAAGTAGATCAAGCTCCCAACTAACTGTCGGTAAAGAGTACCATCAACCAAGGGAGTAGAGCAATCTGAAACCAACTTAACCCCGGAAAGAAAAGGAGTAGGAGAAGACTTGCAATCGGACATTTGAAACCGAGCTAGCAAATCAAGAGCATACTTAGGTTGCGAAATCAAGATTCCTGAGTCAGATTGTGAAATTTGGATCCCAAGGAAGTAATGAAGCAGACCTAAGTCAGTCATGGAAAACTTGTTGGCTAAGGCGATCTTCACAGAATCAATAATAGAGGAAGAGCTGCCTGTGATCAACAAGTCATCAACATATAGAACAAGAATGAGTATGGAGTCATCTTGCCATAGAATATAAACATTTGGATAGAGTGACACCTAGTAAACCCTGATGTAAGTAAGAAGGAGTCCATCTTGGCATACCAAGCCCGAGGGGGCTTGTTTAAGGCCATAAAGAGACTTCTTTAACTTACAAACCGAGGAGGAATCTTGGACATAACCTGGAGGTTGTTCCATATAGATCTCTTCCTCTAGGTCACCATGAAGGAAGGCACTCTTAACGTCCATTTGATGGACTTTCCATTTGTTTGCTGTTGCGGAAATGGCTAGGGTCAGTCGAATAGAAGTCATCTTTGCAACCGGAGCAAAGGTTTTTGTATAATCAACCCTAGCTATTTGGGAGAAACCCTTAGCTACTAATCGTGCTTTAAACTTTTCGACGTCTCCATCTACTCCATACTTTGTTTGGAACACCCACTTACACCGAATGATTTTTCTTCCTTTTGGAAGAGTGGTGAGATCCCAAGTATCGTTCTTCATGAGAGAGGAATACTCCTCATCCATGGTAGAATCCCACTCAGGAATACCAGAAGCCTCCCGGAAAGACTATGGATCAGAAGCAGAGGCGAAGAAGGAGTGGGGTCCAACGAAATCTGAGTGAGTACGTCTCATATCTGAAGTATCTCCAACTAAATCTCTAGCACTTTGCAAAGTTTTCCTAGCCCAAAGGGGACCAGGAGGATCAGGCTCAGAGTCGGAAGATTCTTCACTTGAGTGAGAAGGGACATAGTCCTCATCATCACTATTGTCAGAATCAGAAGACTCAAAGGTCTGATGGTCGGGAGGATCAGAAGAGGAGCACGCTCAATAGTATCATCATCTGATGAGTCAGAATCTGAATCAGTGAGCTGAAGAACCTCTATAGGTGGAGAAGTAGAAGTTGAAGAAGACTCATCGAACTTAACACTTCTCTCAATATATAGCTCATGAGAAGTAGGATTCATCAATCGATATCCCTTCACGCCATCAGGATACCCTACAAAGATACAAGGTTTGGATTGTGGTTCCAAGGCCTTGCATTTCTTCTTGGGAATCCGAGCCATAGCCTTGGATCGAAGACTCGAAAGTGCTCAACATCAGGCTTGCATCCAAACCAGGCTTCAAAGGGTGTCATCCCTCTTACTGCCTTGTGTGGAACACGGTTCTGAATGTAATTTGCACAATTCACTGCTTCGGCCCAATACTGCGGAGGAAGAGACTTCGAGTGAATCATACAAGTGGCCATCTCCTTAAGAGTATGGTTCTTTCTTTCTGTGACTCCATTCTGTGAAGGGCTATAAGCAATTGTATATGTTGCTGAAAGAGATCCCTTGAAAGTACGAGAAATCCATGAACCTATTGTTTACATATTCACCTCCATTGTCAGTTCGGAGAACCTTGATAGACCATTCTGCCTGTTTCTCAGCAAGAGCCTTAAAGTCTGAAAATGTTCAAAGACTTCAGACTTAAGCTTAAGAAAATATACCCAAGTATATCGCGAATAGTCATCAATGAAGGTTAGCACATAAAGAGCTCTAGTAAATGAAGGAGAAGGAAATGGACCAGAAACATCGTTGTGAACAAGATCCAAGGGATGAGTGGCTCTCCAGGATTTTCCTTTATCAAAGTTCTTTTCAGGATGCTTTCCAAGGGTACAACCCTCACAAAGACCCTTAGAAAACTTGACGCGAGGCAACCCATTGACCATTTCGTTTTGACTCAATTGTTCAAGGTAGCGATAGTTTAGATGTCAAAACACTCATGCCATAGCTTACTAACCTCATTTGCATGAGTGAGCAAGGAAGTGGGCGTAGAATCAGAAGTAAAGTGGGAGAAGGTGTACAACCGTGAATGGTGATCTACCTTTCCCTCAGCCACTGTAGTGTCATTGTTAAGCTCACGAATAATCGAGTTAGGACCAAATTCCACTCGCATTCCTTCACCAAGGTGAGTAATTTGGTAAATCGATAGGAGATTGGTAGAGATATCGGGAACACTCAACACTTGGTTAAATGTTCCCCATCCATCTCTACCGATCCCTCGAGGAAACCGACACTTTGTCGTGTCATTACCCATCGTGATTTGGGACATTCCACAAGGTTCGATGTTGGAAAACTCAACATGCGAAGAACCCATGTGGTGCGAGGCACGAAATCTATAATCCATGTCGATGAAGGAGCAACTTTGGCTACTAAGGGCCTTTCCTTTCTTCTTATCATTTCTAGCACCTTTTACAGTAGAAGACTGGCCTTGGAGCACTTTGTTTTATTGATTCAGGAACACTTATTTTATTTTTCTCAAGTAAATGAGATAAGTGATCAATCTATTTCTTAAAACAGTGTTGCTCGTCGTGACCAGTCTTCTTGCAATAGGAACACAAATACTTGCTTTTCTGTGCTCTAGGCTCAGAAGTCAAAGTGTTTGTGTCATTTTTAGGTTTGATCTTGGTTTCTTTCTTAGGTTGATCCTTAGTTTCTTTCTTCTTTTCAGTCTTCTTTCCCTTGCTAGTACTTGCTACAAGGGCATGTGACTTGGACTTGAGAGACCCCATTTGAATGAGTTTGTCCTGTTCTCGAATGAGTTGGGATGAAAAATAGTCAAAGGAGGGCATTGTCCAAGTATCGCCCAAAGCAGCTTTTGTAGCGTAGAAAGTTGACACGAAGACAGAATATTCGGGACCTAGCTTAGAGAGAATCGACAAGATCAGTTGAGAATATTTCTTTTCTACTTGACATCCTTTTAACAATAATCTAATGTGGACAAATTTGAGAAGAAGGCTTGTAGGTTTTCAAAGTCACTAGGATTTAACCCTAGTAGTTTGTTTTCCAACTCATGCTCTCATGTCATCTAGTTGTCCAAACATCGCATCCAGCATTTTCCACGTAGATGTAGGTGTTTCAGATGCCTCAATGTGGAAGAGCAAGTCAGGAGAAATGGACATGCAAAGAAGACCTAAAGCTTCATCACTACGGTTTAACCACTTAGATTTTTAGGTTCGTCATCTGGTTCAGTCTCAGTTCCCATGGTGATGCGGTATAACCCTTTACCCCTTAGTTTCATTATTATTTTCGATCTCCATTCGAAAAAGTTGAATGGCGTAAGCAAAGGAATTGAAAGTGCATCCATAGTGAGAGAGAGAGAGAGAGAAAGAAATGCAGAAAAGAAACACAACCACCCAGGACAATAACAACCCCCTGCTTTGGCACTTTATAGTTTAGTGTGTTGATTACAATCGGGTCCGTGCATGTGGTTTGAAACACTTGGTAACTCATCTTGCAATTAGCGTAATAACGCAAAGAGAGGAGACCACAACAGTGTTTCGTGGAGCGCAACAAAAGAGGAACACCGTAAACAAGCACAAGAAAAAAATAGAAAGGAGGTGAAAGCCAACCCTAGTGGTGAGAAAAAGTCTCACATCGCACAAAAGAATCCCTTTGTCATAAAACTGTGGTGGACGTGCTCACAAGTCCACGAAAAAAAAGAATAGAACAAAGCTCAAAAGAATGAGCTGAATTAAGCAAAACAAAGACACCCCCCAGAATGCGGCACTTTATAAAATTAGTGTGTTTACAAAGATAATGATCCCATCATCTAGAGTGTGAAAAAACATGCAACTTTGACTAAAGAAGTGCTCAAAACCGAGCAATGAGTCAAAAGTTATAGCAAAAACCAATTCCCGCAATTTGATGAGAAAAAGCCAATAAGCCTGCAAACGGATTAAAAAAGTGCCCTAAATGCGCATAAAGGGTGTCGTATGTATGCTCGTTGGAAATGGCATGGAATTTTAGATAGGGTTTGTTTGTATTGCGAGGGGGAATTAGCCACCTGCCAATCCCGGACCTCACCCTTCGTCTTCGGCACTCGACGGAAGGTTAAAAATACACAAAGCCAATAGACCAAATTATAGTGCCAAAGAAATTTAGTGTGTAGATAATGTGAAATTAATAAAAGATAGATTTAATTAACTTAAATCTAATTAATTTCAGGAAATAATTAAGATCTAAAAAAGATAAGAAAAAGATTTAGAATTTAATTTAGATCTTTTAAATATTTGAAGAAACTTCTAATTAAAAACAAATTTCAAATTTGATTTTAGAAACTTAACAGATATTAAAGAAACAAGGTGAAGTTTAGAAATCTTTAAAAAACTTACTAAAAAGTTGATTTGTTTTTAAAAAAACATGAAAAAAAAAAACAAGGTCGTTTTTGTTAAAAAAGCAAGGATTTTTGAGATAAAAAAAGAAGGAACTTACCAACCGACTGTACCAACTGACTGTACCACAAAAAACACTGAAAAACGTGCCTTCTTGGAGAGCATTCGGCTTGCGAATGAAGTTGCAGGTTACAGGCAGGCCGCGCCAAAAAAGGCCATGTTTTAGCTTTAATTTACCAAAAAACTTTGAGAAAAATTGTTTCCACGTCTGACCAGGCTGCACAGGAGAGATAAGATGCACAGCCGCATAGGAGAAGCAAAAAAATGCAGAGAAATGTTGCCTGGCCGCGTCAAGAGAGTGTACAGGCCGTTTTTGCTTCTGCCAGGCCGTTTTTGTTTTAGCAGGCCCAAAAAAAACGTGGCAAATGATTTTTTTACAACCCTGTGAAGCAAAAAAATGAGGCAAATGATTTTTAGAGCCCTGTGAAGCAAAAAAAACGTGGTAGATGATTAAAAAATGCCTGTGCAATCAAAAAAACGTGGCTAATGATGAAAAAACTCCTGTGCTATCAAAAAAACGTGGCTAATGATTAAAAATGCCTCTATCAAAAAAACGTGGCTTATGATTAAAAACCACCTTAAAAAAAAATGCTACACCTAAAAACCACGTTTTAGCTTGCCCACACCAAAAAACGTGGCAAATTTGATTAAAAAACGCCAGGAAGCAAAAAAATGCGGAGGGACACTTGTTTGTTGAATAGTAACCACAAGATTTGAAGAACTCAAGGATATTTTGACCATAGACAACACATACAAGCAAAAAAAAACAAAAAACTTTCCGAGAAAGCTTGTTAGAGATATTAGCAAGATAATTTCAGAAAATGGTGATCAAAAGACTTGCATGCAGAGTAAAATAACGAAACCAAGTAAGAGTAATAGCAACAAAAAATAAATCGAGTGCACGTTTACCCGATCTCAGCTCTGATACCATGAAAAGAGTTTGCGAGAATCGAATCGGAAACGAGGCACCACGAAGTAGTTGCACTCAACGGAATCGTGAAAGCTCCAGCGATAGCAAGGAAAAAATTGATCAGTAATGGAAGAACTTGCTAATAGAAACAAAGCTTGCATAGAGGAAAGACAACGGAGTGTCTTGGCATGCTCATAAATGAATAGAAAAGGGGTACATATAGGGTCTTTGAGTAACCCTAGTGCATGACACACATGAAACCCTAAACCTAACCCTAAACCTAACCCATGTGAGATGAAACCTAAACCATAGGATAACCCGAGATAAGTGATAGGTTCAATTGAAGAATTCTCATTTCTTTCTTAATTTTTATTTAGAAAGAGAATTTGTATTCTTGTTGAAGGAAGGTTGTTGTATCAAAGTATGCCTAAAATGCATAGTATTGTAATTATCTAAGTTACTAAGATGAATTGAAAGTAGGAAATTTAATCGCATTGGTTGTGTAAACTAGCTAGTACCTTTATGTAAGAAATGAAATTGGATAAGGGAATTTAGTTCAAACTCCCTAATTTAGATGCAGCTTGATAAGTTGTAAAATATGATGTTATTATCTAAAAAATTTAACATGCTAATATGATGGGTAATAATCATGCAAAAACTATTTAAATTGTAAAAGATGATAAGGTGATAAATATTAATATTTAATCATTAAGAGGAAGACTCTCCCTCTCTCAAAAGAATGTAAACAAAAAGGGAAGGTGATATGTTTTTAATTTATTATACTTCATTCAATGAAGTCTACTTATATAAACCTATGTGGTTACTACACCTACTTGAATGAATAAGTTTCATTTAAAGCGAACTTATGATGTTGTTGCCCTATTTTTTTGGTTAACTTCTTGTTAAGACAATTAAATGAACTTAAAAAGCAATCTTAAGTTAAGTAAAGTTCTTTAATGATTAATCGAATTAGATTTTGAAAAAGAACTTAAGGAGTGTGGATTTTAACATTTCACAAGTTATGTAAAACGAATATGAATCCACTAATTAACTAAATATCAACATTCTCCTTGTAGTGTGTACATCTCGATGAGGTAGTTTTGGTGGATGTTGGCACACGCAAACCATAGAATTGTACCATCGAGAATACTAAGGTATTCTCGAAGATACATTACTACAGTTGACATGTGGCAACACCCTTCTACATTTGACCGTTCAGATCTACACATGTGGGGACTTGTCTTGGTTTCTTTCAAGGCTGAATTAGGAATATGATCTAGTATAGGGGATGAGTCCAACTAACTAGAGGTAAATAGGCACATTCAATCGAATTAGGTTAATTAAATATGTCTAAGTACCCTTAGTTAACGTGAATGATCCAATATACTAAATCATGTCACTAATTCTAGGTTAGGATAAAATCTTACACAAGTGGACTAACAAAAGTCAGTAAAGACCATTCTAGATAACTGAAGAGTGAGGTGAAGGATGTATTCCACTCGATGTGTATGCCATCTAGGAATAATCACATAGATAGTATGTTGAAAATCTTTGGCCAAAGTATCTCAGCTTTGTTGGTTGTGTTGTCCTATATCACCTACTTTAGTAGAACATGATATCAAATAAATATTGGTAATAATTATTCGAGATAAGTGCTTTAAAATGATCACTCGTAACCTGGAACAAGGTGAGTAACAAGTATACATAGTATACACTAAGTATTTAGATTAGCATGAGAGATCGGGTTGAAATCGAGTCATGAAATGAGATATCGAAGATACTTAGAGTCATTACGATTACATATGGTTATCTCTGTTATAAGATTGATTGCATCGAATTTGTGTTCTAAGGGATGTATTATTTAGAATAGAGAACATCTTTGTAAAAAAAAGGAATAAGTTCCTTGTGTCGAAATTCTTAAAATGGGAATGTTACATCTTGGTATCAGAGCTGAAGGTTACAGCTCTTGGACCTATTGAGTCCATTATCTAATAAAAACTTAAATTTTCTTGTTGACATAGAATGGTTAGAACAAGAGAAAATGTTGCAAATAACCCACCACCTAACGATGGAGCAAAGCAACAACCCAAAAGGTTGATGAGATCCTTGCTGCCATGTTGGACACAAGAGATCATTTTGTTGTACTAGAACAACAAGTGATGGGTAACAAGGAGGAAAATAATGTTGGTAATAATAATCAACCACCTCCTGAGGGCAACGCCAATATGGGGGTTGATAATAATAATGTTAAAGTGCCGATCCACTAGAGAATAAAAAGGAAAGGTTAGCAGATAAACTCACCAATGACATAAAAAGGATAAGTCCGCCTAAGTTTGATGGCACCACTTTGGGAGATGGAGCTAAAAAATGGCTCATTGAAATGGAGAAGTATTTTTCTATACGAAAATTCTCTGAGGAAACAAAAGTGATATGGGGAGCATATCAACTTTCTGATGAGGCATCTTCATGGTGAGACAGCCGAAAGGCTGAGTTAAATATTGATGATTCTAATATTACCTGGGATCAGTTCAAAAGCTATTTTAGGCAACGCTGGATGCCATAGCTTTACTATGACCAGAAAATGACCGAATTTCATAACTTAGCTCAAGGGAAGCTAACTATAACGGAATACTGTGAAAAGTTTACTAAACTCCTTAAGTATGTTCAATAGTATCAAACTGATGAAAAGTTTAGAATAAGGAAATTCATCATGGAATTGAGTCTCGTAATCGGAAGAGAAGTGGATGTTCATAGTCCAACCACAATGGAAGGAGTTGTGGAAAAACAATAAGGTAGGAACAAAATTGAAGGCAATTTCTGCTCACAAAGAGGAGTTAAAGAAGAAATTTTCAAACTCCTCTTCAGCCTCACTTGCACCAAAGAAGGGGCTGTGGAAGAAATTTGGTAATAAAAATAATTTTATTGCTGATAACAACAAGAAAGCAGCAATGGGTAAGCCTACTGTAAATACACGGAACAATTTTGTAAAGAATGGCAATAATGGACAGAATTCCTATGGAGGTCAAAATAATAATTTTAAGGCTGGAAATAACTTTGAGCCAAAAAGGGGACCTATAAGAAGATATTACAGCTGTGGCAAGGATCACTATGTAAATAATTCTCCTTTGATAAAGGATGATTGTAATCAGCAACACAAGATACATACTGCTATAGTAGACAAACAGGATGAAAAGCAAGTCACACCTAGAGAAGTACCTAGTAAGTTATTTGATATACCTATAACTATTCTTTTTGATACAGGAGCTACTAAATGTTTTATTTCTAATAAAATTACATCAAAACTAAAATGTAAAGCTGGAAAAATGGATAGAACGTGGACTATACATTATGGGAATAATGATGTCCATATAGTTAGTATGTGTCTTTTTGGGGTGGTCTTTGAATTACCCACTTTTTCACCGATGTTGATCTTTTTGTAGTACCTTTGGGATCCTATGATGTAATTATAGGGGTTAAGCGCTAGCAAATCACAAAGCAAAAGTTGACTATTTTGAGAAATATATTAGTTGTTTAGATGATCTATAGAAAATAGCGAGAGATTCAAGGTGTGAAATGTGAAATTTCAATTAGATAATTGATCTGCTATATAACTTAAAAAGGCTAAAAATAAAGGTTGTACCTTGTATGTAGTAAAAATTTCTGAATCTGCAGAAGAAAACAGTGATCTCTTGGATCGTTATCCATTGTTACGAAACTACAGTGATGTGTTTCTAGAAGAATTACCAGGTCTTCCACCAAAAAGGGAATTTGATTTTACAATCGAGATCAAACCTAGAATAGAACCTATTTCTAAGGCACCATATAGAATGACTACTACAAAATTAGTAGAGCTTAAAGCACAATTGCAAGAAATTTTATCAAAAGGGTTGATCAGACCAAGTGTTTCTCCTTGGGGAGCACCAGTAATTTTTGTGAAAAAGAAAGATGGGACACTTAGGTTGTGCATTGATTACAGGATGTTGAACAAAGCGACAATCAAGAATAGGTACCCACTTCCTAGAATTGATGATTTATTTGATCAGATGCGTAGTGCGTCAGTGTATTCTAAGATAGATCTTAGGTATGGTTATTATCAATTACAAATTAAAGATGAAGAGATACATAAAACTACTTTCAGGACATGGTATGGGAATTATGAATTTACTATTTTACCTTTGGGTATAAAAATTCACATGCCACTTTTATGAATTTGATGAACAATATATTTCAAGAATATTTGGACAAATTTGTGTTTGTATTCTTGGATGACATTCTCATATATTCTAAGATTGTTGAGGAACACCATGAGCACTTGAGGATCATTTTGGAAATCTTGAGAAAGAGGAAGTTATTTGGTAAGTTATCTAAATGTTCTTTCTATGATACGGAAGTACACTATTTGGGCCACATTATAAGTAAAGAAGGGATTGTTGTAGATCCTTCTAAAATTGCAGCGATAACAGAATGGCCTACACCTAAGAATCTACATGAGGTCAGAAGCTTCATGGGACTTGCTGGTTATTATAGAAATTTTTTTAAGGATTTTTCTAAGGTAATGCACCAATAACGTTACAGAAGAAGGATAAGAAATTTTATGGAGTGATAAGTTTGAATCTACTTTTGAAACTTTGAAAAATCAGCTAACTTCTACACCTATTCTAGATATACCTAATCCTAGTGGGGATTTTACAGTTGTGACAGATGCTTTTAGTGAAGGTCTTGGAGGAATATTATTACAAAATGATCATTTCATAACTTATGAAAGTAGAAAACTTAAGTTACATGAGTTGACTCATGATCCACATGATTTAGAGCTTACTTTGCCATTGTTCATACACTTCAAGTATGGAGACATTATCTTCTTGGTAAACCTTTTGAATTGAAAATTGATCATCTAGGGTTGAAGTATATTTTCACTCAACCAAATCTGAATGCAAGACGACGTAGATGGGTAGAATTTTTGTCTTGATATGATTTTGACATAAGTTACTTAAAAGGTAAGGAAAATAGAGTTATTGATGCTTGAAGTCATAGAAAGCACATTTGTACTCTTATAACATTAAGAATACAATTTAAGGATGAAGTAAAAGATGTTATGGAATGTGATTCTTATTTTTAGCAAGTGAAAAGAATGTTTGTTGCAGATCCAAAAGACATAAGGTATAAAGGTTTTCACTTTTGATAATCAAGGAATGTTACGATTTTAAAATAGAGTGTATATACCTTCGCCTAACGAATTGAGAAAGAAACCGATAGTTGAATTTCATAGTTCACCTTTTCAAGGCATCCTGGCATCACAAAAATGCTCACTAATATAAAGCATCAATATTTTTGGAAAGGAATGAAAAGGATGTTATTGAGTTTGTAAAAATGGCTTGGAATGTCAATGTGTTAAAGTGAACACATGCACCGGTAGCCGATTTATTATATCCGCATAGAATTCCGCAATACAAATGGCAAGTAATAAGCATGGATTTTGTACAAGGTTTGCCTATGACAAGAAACAAACATGATGTTATTTTAGTAGTTGTTGATAAACTAACGAAAGTAGCACATTTTATTGTTGGAAATCTGAAAGATGATTCTCCTATTTTGGATAAAAGGTTCGTACATGACATTTCAAATTACATGGAGTACCTAAGTTAATTATATCGATAGAGATCCTAGAATGATGTTAAGGTTTTTCAAAACACTTAATGCAGCTCTAGTAACCAATCTGAATTTCATTTTTGTGTATCATCCGGAAATGGATGGACAAACTGAAAGAGTAAATCAGGTTTTAGAAGATATGTTACACATGTATTGTATGGATCAGTAGTATAAGTGGGAAGTGTATCTTCCACTAGTTGAATTTTCTTACAATAATACATATTACGCCTCTCTTAAGATGGCACCTTTCGAGGCACTATCCCAAAGAAAATGTAGAACTCCCGTCGGTTGGGACAACATTGAGGATAGAGAAGTAATTGGACCTGAAATCCTTATGGAAATGGAACAACAAGTTAAAATGATTCGTGGATGTTTGAAACAAGGAAAAGATAGACAAAAAGTTATGTTGACTTGAATCGGGTTGATAGGAAGTTTGAGCTTAGTGAGAAGGTCTTTCTTTGAGTAAAATTGAAAAAGATTTCAATAACAATAGCCTATCATTTAACATTACCTCATGCTTTATCACGAATGCATGATGTTTTCCATATTTCTTTACTTAAGAAATACGTTTCAGATTTATCACATGTGCTAAATTGGAATTCCTTGTAGGTCCAAGACCCAGGAATAATCATGGTTAAACTATTACGAGTGCTTTGAAACTTGTCGGTTGCATTTAAGAAATCATGAACTGAGGCAATGTAAGGTCAAGTGGGACAAATTTAATGAGGAAAGTACAACCTGGGAAAACATGGAGGATATGAAAACTACTTTTCCATTCTTGTTTGAATAGAATTAATTCTGCAAATTGATAAAATCTGAAACTTTATACAATTATGTCAATAAAAATCTGCCGATTTTGGGCGAGATGACTACTTAATTCTTTTAATAAAAAAGCAGTGGTGTGAATGGTGATTTTGAACTATAAGATTCGATATGTTATTGTCATATGAAAAGGAAAAATGAACGAATTAGTTATCATTGATAATAATTGTTAAAGCGAGGTAATCATCGGGAAGATGATTCCTTTTAGGAGGGAAGCATGTAACACCCTTGTTAGTTGTTAAATTCCTCCTTGGTATTTCAAGTGTTGACATGTGATTTCTCCTTATAAATATGTGTTCTTATGTTTATAGGAAATCATGCTTGAAATGAATAATTCAAATATGTTCTTTAGATCAAAGGATTGAAATAAAATGGCTTCTTTGAATCCATTTTTCGCTTCTTGTAGGTAAGCTACAATTTGGCTTGGGAGTTGCAAACCTAACTCTTAATGGATCATCCTTGGATCAATTCATTTTTGAATGAGCGGTAAATTGACATTCAATAATTTAGGGAACATAATGGATTGAATTTTTTTGTTACAAATTCTTTGACCATGTGAGAACGTGTTTCAATTATGTGTCTGGATATGCTTGGGTCTTTGGAGATCGATCTTGGCAGGGCAATCGGGCGTAAATGAAATACAGTCGTTTCATGACTTAAGAAGGATTCAGAATCCTAAGTTGGGCAAGATTATCTACTTCTCAGTTGTGTTATTTAAATGGATTCTATCCTAACCTAGGCCCTTGTGCTAAATAAATTTAATATGGAATTCTAAGGTTGATAGACTAATTAAATTAATTTAATGTCTAAATATATATGGTTATGAATTAATCTAATTTAATTCCTAAAACTATATAATCGTGAATTAATCTAATTTAATTCCTAAAACTATATAATTAAGAATTAAATTAACCTAATTCCTAAAACTATGGGAATGTGAATTAACCTACGTGTAAAGACCTAGGTGAATAATCCTAAACTAACCTAAATTTTTAATGAGACCTATCCTAAACTATATGCTAAGGATCTAAGGTTGCATGTCTTAGGCGATGGTTCCAAATGGGCATTTATTTGGTGATAAGGTTTTTAATGCCAAGGATTACCAGTTCGGTAGGGGCTAGTTGGCATTGGCCGAATGTTAAGTGGAAGCTCCACTAAAATTTGAAATGCATGTTGAATTTTTTTGGTGATCATCGGATTTGGATGGTAGTGGAAAATAAGGATAAGTGGGAAAATTACATTTAATGAAATTAAATGGCCTCGGTTTAGGTGCCCAAACAACCTTGGAAACATGGAAGGTAGATTTTGGGGAAGTTGTTTGTTTTCTCACTCTCTCCGGATTTTTCTTTGCATGGGGCAAACTGGTTCTTCGAACCAGCAGTTTGACTTGCACTTAGTTGTTATTTTTGGCTCTTCTGATCTATTTTCGATCATGGGAAATTATAAGAGGCATTCTGAGGAAAGTTGGTTGTTGTTTGACCTTGTATGGAAGAGAAAGGAAGTTGGAAGCTCATCTTGGAAGCTCCTTCGATTTGACAGAAGTGCTATCAGGCATGATAGGCTCTAACCATTAAAATTTATTGCTTTCTTCAAAATGTTTCTTTAAAAGAACTCTGTTTGAATGAGATTCTTGACTTGCATGTTTTAATTGGCTATTTGCTTTCTGGGTTTTGATATTTTGTTAAATCGGGTATGAAACCATCTTGTAAATGATGATAAGTTTGGAAACTTATTTTATGTAATATATTAATTAACCATGCATGAGAACCTCAATTTTGTGGCTTTGCTTGTCTTTTGGAACTGGAAAATGAGGTGTTGCATGGAATAGACCTTCGTTGTTTTACTTAGGACATGACCGGGAACTTCAATGGAAATAAGGGTTACGTATGTTTTTGTTTGAAGCTCAAATGCATGTACATGTTGAGATTTGGTTGTATTGAAAGCTCGTGTTGAGCCGTGGCTTAAAATGAAACTATTTTATTTTATTTAGTTGGTATTCATCCATGTTGGGCTTAATCTTGTATTAAATTCATGTTTTCTGTGAGTTGTATTGGGCTCGTGTTTGAGTAGGTTGTATTTGGATCCACATAAGAGATATTACTTTAATTTTGTGATGTTTTGAACCTTAATAGAATTAGGGCTCTTCTTGTTCTTGTTTGGAGTTCGAGTTTTGTTTGGGACTTGAAATGGTATTCAAAGCTCGTGTTCATTTGGGCTATAGCTTTTGTGGAGCGTTTGTTTAAGCTTTAACCGTATTTGAAACCCGTGTTTCATTGAGCTTGTTTTGGACTCGTGTTTTGGTTAATTTGGTATTTAGGAATCCTTTTGATTGAATTTTGCATTGTATTCTAGATGCTCGAACTCAGGAGTGGGATAGTGGAAACTTGGGATTGTTGTTGAGGTATTTAGGTAACACTGTACTCGTATCTTATTTTCTTGTGCTATTTTGGACTGTTACATTTAGAGGAGTAAATAATATATTTTACTCATAAATTATTCCTTGTGTGATTCGATTTATTGTTGATGATCGTGTTTTGTTGTTAAGCTTGTTCAAGTCTCCTTCATATTTGGATGTAAATTGGAATGGGAACTAGTGATACCTGAAACCATGATGAATCTCTTGTGAAGTCTTGAACTAGTGTGTGAAATATGTGTTCGATATTGTGACTTTGGGTTTTGGAACCTTGAGTTCTAAACTGGATTTTCTTTATCATTATGTTCGATCTAGTTTTGATAAGGAATTTGGATTCTCCTTATACCTGCTTAAATTTTTTTAGTCCTGAACTCTGTTTTAAAACTTGTGATACTTAAAAGTTCTGGGGATTGGTTTGTTTAAACTGTTAGGAAGATCTCTTCAAGATCTTATGGGGGAACGTCTTGTTACTGAACGGTTCATTCTTCTCTGAGACTATTCATTCCTTGAATTTGGCAATGGTATGTAATTTGGAGATAGTCTATTCTTCACTGTTTTGATGAAACCCACATCGTGGGTTGTGTGTTGTTGGAGAAAGTTATCCAATTTTTTGAAACGTGAAATGGTGTAAGTTTTTTGGATTATTGTCCCTCTTGGAACCAAGACCTGTTTGCTTTTATAATAAAATGTGGAAATGTTATAAGACAGTGTTAGTCCTTGTTAAGTTCTTAGGAACTTGTGAATTAGATGTTTATCTATTTTAGTCTCTACTCTTACCGAGTTCGTTAAGTTATTACCGTCTTTTAAAAAAATGGAAGTTGTGAAACCTTAGGGGTAGTGTGTTGTTTCTGTACTTTCCTACTTATATTATTCTAAATTGAAATATGAAACTTATGCTTCTATATGATAAGGAATGCAAAAGGGACTTGTAGTATGTCTTCTTCTTACTTGGAAATGGTCTTGTTCTCTCTTTTTGGAAACTAGTGTAGGAACTAAGTTGTTTGGATTGGAAAGGGAGTTTGTTTATTAAGTTCAATAAAATGAAATAATTGACTTTCTTGAAACAAAGATTTTATATTTATTTGGTCTTCCTTAATTATTTTATTTGAAAAAGTAATGTAAGGTGAGATTAGATGTTGGTTTGTGGAACAGGAAATATAAACACTTATTTGTCTTTGGTGAAGATAATTGTTGTGTTCTAAGATGATAGAATCAAGAATAATGCTATGATGCTCTATTATAGTTTAAAAGATAAGTGATAGGTTCAATTAAACTTTAGTTAGTAGGACAAATGTTGTAGAATGTATTTTGTCATTCTCTTAAAAGGGTAAATTCAGATTTATTAATGCACTTCTTTCTTATTGTTATTACTTATGCTTTTATATATGATATGTTAATTGTTTCATTAAAGTAGATTTGTTTTAATGGAACAATTAGTGGAAAGCATTTAATTTTAATGTTTGATACTTATCATGCTCAGTTCTTTGAACTGACCCGTGCTAGCAATTTTTGCAGATGGATTTCGTAAGTGGTAAAAAGAAGGCAAAACTTATATGATACATTGGCTGATTTAAGTTTGATTCTTGTGAAGAATTCTCATTTCTTTCTTGAGTTGTATTTAGAAAGAGAATTTGTATTCTTGTTGAAGGAAGGTTGTTGTATCGGCAATATGCCTAAAATGCATAGTATTGTAATTATCTAAGTTACAAAGATGAATTGAAAGTTGGAAACTTACTTGCATTGGTTGTGTAAACTAGCTAGTACCTTTATGTAAGAAATGAAATTCTATCTTGTTGATATTATTCACATTATTTATAAACTTGATTGGATATCTTTTGATAAATTGGATAAGGGAATTTAGTTCAAACTCCCTAATTTAGATACAACTTGATAAGTTGTAAAATATGATGTTATTATCTAAACAATTTAACATGGTAATATGATGGGTAATAAACATGCAGTAAAACTATTGAAATTGTAAAAGATGATAAGGGTGATAAATATTAATATTTAATCATGAAGAGGAAGACTCTTCCTCTCTCAAAAGAATGTAAACAAAAAGGAAAGGTGATATGATTGTTAATTCATTAGACTTCATTTCAATGAAGTCTACTTAGTTAAACCTATGTGGTTACTACACCTCCTTGAATGGATAAGTTGCATTTAAACGGAACTTATGATGTTGTTGTCCTATGTTTTTGGTTAACTGCTTGTTAAGCCAATTAAATGAACTTAAAAAGCAATCTTAAGTTAAGTAAAGTTCTTTAATGATTAATTGAATCAAATTTTGGAAAATAACTTAAGGAGTGTGGATTTTAACTTTTCACAAGTTATGTAAAGTGAATATGAATCCACTAATTAACTAAATATCAATGTTCTTCTTATGGTGTGTACATCTCAATAAGATAGTTTTGGTGGATGTTGGCACACACCAACCAAGAACTGTATCTTTGAGAAGACTAAGGTCTTCTCGAAGATATAGTACTATATTTGACATGTGGTAACACCCTTCGCATTTGATCATTCACATCTACATATTTGGGTACTTGTCTTTGTTTCCTTCTAGGTTGAATTAGGAATATGATCTAGTATAGGGGATGACTCCCACTAACTAGAGGTAAATAGGCACATTCAATCAACTTAGGTCGATTGAATATGTCTAAGTACCCTTAGTTAACGTGAATGATCCAATATACTAAATCATGTCACTAATTTGGGTTAGGATAAAATCTTGGACAAGTGGACTGATAGAAGTCAGTAAAGACCATTCTAGATAATAGAAGAGTGAGGTGAAGGATGTATTCCATTGACATGTATGTCATCTAGGAATAATCACATAGACAATATGTTGAAAATATTTGGCCAAAGTATCGCAAGCTACTGGTTGTGTTGTCCTATATCACCTAGTTTAGTAGAATGTGATATTGGATGAATATTGGTAACAAGTATTCCTATAGGTTCTTTAAACTGATCACTCGGAACCCGAATAGGGTGAGTAACCAAGTATACATAGTATACACTAAGTATTCGATTAACATGAGAGATCGGGTTGAAACCGAGTCATGAAATGAGAGATCGAAAGATACCGAGTCATTACAATTACATATGGTTATATTTTATAAGATTAAATGGCATTGAATGTGTGTTGTAAGTGATGTATTATTTAGAAAAAACAACATGTTGTAAAAATAAAATAAAATAAAAATTTCCTTGTGTCTAAAGTCTTTAAATGGGAATGTTACAGGTTTAGTTAGATAATGGGACTACTTAGTTAGTTTCTTGTTTAGTAACATAGCTAATATTCTGATGCATATAGTCATTTATATTTACAATAGGTAAGTGGAAGGTGAATGTTACTCAAAGGACTAGTATTTAATAAATAGAAGGTGATATAGGAATTGATTAAAAATAGAATGGTTGAAGATACAAGGCATTAGGGGCTCAAGTTTTGGTTTACCTTAGAGTGAAGATAAATGATAAACACCCAATCCATAAGCATGAGTAATGATATAGGGTACAAGACAATTAGGAGTGAACTTTCACCGCTTAATTTTCTCTGTTTTTGTTACATGTTGATTTTCCTTCGTAATGAGGTCTCGACCTATAAGGTTTGTTCTTGGACACGTTTATTGTAGGTATTTTTGATATATTTTTGGTCGATTTAGTGGTGATCGAGAAAATTTAGACAATGTTCATCTAATAACTCAAGTTGTGCCAAAAATCCTAATGAAAATCATCATCATTGAGCATATCTCCGAGTGAGATATGAAGATATGGAATTCAGACTTCAAGAGGTATGACAACATTTGTACCATAAACCAAAGAGAAAGGTGTGGCAGTAGTTGAGGTGTGAATACTAGTGCGATAAGACCATAAGGTAAAATGAATGTGTGTGTGCAAATCCTTACCAGAATCATCAATCACTTTCATAAGAATTTTATTTAGAGTTTTTTTAGTTGATTCATCTTGGCCATTTGTTTAAGGATAATAAGGTGAAGAAAAACTAAGTTGAATGTTGAAGGCATCACACAGTTTCCATAGTGTTTTATTTTTAAATTGTTTTCCATTATCAGTGATGAGCTGATGAGGAATACTAAAGTGATAAATGATGTGATTATTGGTGAATTCATATATTTTTCGAGCTTTTGTAGAAATAAGAGGTACATATTCCACCCATTTAGTGTAATATTCGGTAGTGGTAATAATCCATTGATGACACTAGGAAGAATGAGGGTCGGTCTCTCCGACAAGATCCAAACCCCATTGAGAGAAATACCAAATGTCTCGTGTGACCTATAAGCCATGACTAGGGATGTGATGAATATTACCATGTTTTGAAACTTCAAACAATGCTTGAAAAGTCACAACAATCATGGTTTAGGTTTGGCCAAGAAGAGCCCAAGAAAAGGATGAACTTTATGACAGCTAAGCCATTGAAGTTACCCCCACAAAAACATTGTGAACTTCCTTGATGGTGTATGAAATTTCAAGACTCGTATGGCATTGTAAGAGGATAGTTTCAAATTAATGTTGATAGAGAAGACCACCCATGATGAAATTGTGAGAGACACTTTTGAGAAAGGCTCGTTGTCCATTATGAGTAAGATCCGGAGGTAGAATTGAAAGGGAAAGGTAGTCAAAAATTTCTTATACCAAAGGTCACACGCATCGGTTTCAATGTTTCCTACAAGGTTGACATATCTATTTGAGATAAGAAGGTAATTACAACTTTTGTATTATGAAAAATATTTTGAGTCGAGGGCAAAGAGGGGATCTAAAAATCAAGAAAGGATATGGTGTTGGAAAATTTATTAGTAGAACATGGGGTGGTTTGAAGTTTATAATGGTCGAAGGTAGTCAAAATAATGTCAACATGATGCTTATACATTTTGAGTATCTCATTACAACACTGGAATATGCCATTAACTTGGTTCAAAACTAGTTAGGATTCACAAATGATATTAATTGATTTAATGTCTAAGGCTATGGTGGTTTGAAGACCAAACATGAGTGCTTCATATTTGGTGATATTTTTAGTACAATCAAAATCTAGTTTGAAAGACACGGTGGCATATGATCACTATCAAGGGAATGAGGATAACTTCGGCACAACCCCCATAGTGACATTTGGAACCATTGAAGAATAAGGTCACATGGTAAATGGTATCATCTAGGGAGAGGGTAAAGAATGGATTCATTAGGAAATTAAAGTTAGAAGATTGGTTTCCGAGAGATAGGTGCGTTTACGAGTTGGTCGGAAAGGGTTTTTCCTTTGAAAATTTTTGATGGATGAATTTGAGATATAGGTCTATAAGAAGTATGAGCCAATTTGCAACATGTTGATGTTGGTAGGTATTAGCGTACAAATAACATAAGTGGTCCTTATTGGTGATAAAAACATTTTTTGGTTGAGTACATAATGACGAAGTTTAATGGTGAAAACATTAAGGCTAAGTAGAGTTTTCGGAATGAGTATATCTAGTTTCATTGTCTAAAAGAGTACAAATTATATAATAAAACACTTTTTCCTTGTGTCACTCATCATGATGAGCGAGCATGGCACCCAAGGAATGATTAGTAGAAGAAATGTATAGGTAAAATGGTAGGTCATCATTAGGGGGAATGAGCATAGGTGGTTAAAGGAGGTATTGTTTTAATGTGTCAAAGGCTTTGTGGCATTCATCATCCCGTTTGAAGGAGACATAATTTTTGAGAAGATGATGAAATGGATTGTAGCGGTTGGAAAGCTTAGAAATAAAGTGATGAATAGGTTTCAACTTTCCTTCCAAACTAAGAAGTTGAAAAAGGTTAGTAGGTTGATGTATTTAAAGAATAGCCTAGATTTTAGTGGGATCAACTTCAATGCCACACAAAAAAATATAAAACTAAGGAGCTTGTCAGAGAGAATAACCAAGACACAATTCTTAGGTTAAAGGTGAACACAATATTTGATGAGATGGTCAAAGAAAACTTTAAGGACAATAAGGTGCTCATTTCGATGTTAGATTTGGCAAGAAGATCATCAATACAATCTTCCAATATGTTATGCATGATGTCATGAAAATATAATTCATAGCCCGTATATATGTAGCACCAATGTTTTTAAGGCCAAAGGTCATGACACGATAACTAAATGTTCCAAAGGAGTGATGAAGGTAGTTTTGTGTTGATCTTATGGGGTGAGTAATATTTGGATATAACCGAGAAACCATCCATGAGTGATAGAATCTCATGGAAAGTGGTGAGATCTATTATTTTGTCAATACTTGGTAGAGGAAAGTCATATTTGGGCAAACTTAAGGTCATGGAAATCTATCCAAATGTAGAGTCTACCCCGTTTTTGCGAGAGGAATGATGTTAGAGATGCATTGGAGATAATCAATGGGTAGAATAAAGGAAATAAAAATGGTGTTGGAGTTCTTCTTTGACAAGAAGGGAAATCCATGGATGCATTCTTTGCAGCTTTTATTTCATGAGTATAACATCGGGAATGGCTACTGATTTTGTGGACCACAATGGTTGGATCAATACCGGTAATATCAAGCATAGGACCAAGAAAAAGTGTTTCTATGATCTCGAAGGAAAGAAGTGAAAGCTTCATGTTTATAAGCATCTAAAAATTGGCCTATTTTTAGAATGTGCGGGTCATCCTGAGTGTGAATATTGATCTCGATGGTAGATTCATTCAACATGGTTTGCATCTTAGAAGGTAATGGACGATAAATATCGAGAATATTCTACACCGAGGTAAGTAAAAATAGATTCATCATCTTGACATTGAATGATGTTAATAGAAAGGGTATCTTCATTGATCATGTTGGGATATAGGGAAGGGAAGAGAAGAGGGATCCTTTCCATCATGCTCATATGCAAGAGGTACTAGGAAACAGTGTTCACGAGAAAAAAAAATTTGGGGGAATGGATTTTGGCTACATAGACTTTGTAGGTGAAGGTGGTGAATTTGGTGAATGGGGTGGGAAATGGTTATCATCCTTAATGATTTTGACTTGGGCCTTCCTAAAAGGTGGTTAAGAAATTCCAACACCACCGTGGTGTTTATGCTTACGAGTGGTGCAAGGAATGACCTGTGTATGGCGGCCTTGTTCATAAAAACCAAATCCAAATCCCTTCTAAGCCCATAAATGGAGGAAGGCATAGTGTAAGTGGAGGTTGGTGAATATTGAAGGTAGAGGAAAATGGTTTCATTTGGGAAGGTGCCTCGGGTGAGTAGGTAGAAGTATCAAGTCCGTCATATGTTAAGTTGGTGTGAAGTTGGGGATGACTCGATGCGGTGATAATAGTAGGGATGTTGGTGAATTTTACCATACTCTTGAGGAGTAAGGAATTATCAATGTTATAAAGGTGATACTCCCCTAGAGTGAGGTTTTCACAAACACCTTCTAAGGGATCAATATTTTATATGTGGGTAGCAAGAATCGATGAATTAATGAATATTTGGGAGGAAGAATCTTTGATTGTTTGACAAGTAGATGGGTTGGCTGATGGGTCAGGTGTAGAAGTTGTGGTAGTTGTGGGAATAGAGGAGTTAGTTTTGGAATATTTAGCCACAACATTGGTGGATGAGGTAGTGTGAGAAGAAGAAGTTGTAGCGGTATTAGATTCCTTATCTCGTATAAGGATATCACTCGATCGATCCAACATGTTACAAGTCTTGAATGGTGAAGGGTCCGATAGAATGGTATAGTTGTGCCCTTCATATTTTAATTTCAAATAACAGTGTAAGGTTGAAGGAACACAACCCATGGTGTGGATCCAAGGTCATCCAAGTAGCATGTTGTACTAGAATTTCCCCTCTAAGACATAAAATAATTTAGGAATAGCACAGAGGCCCAAAAAAATGTGAAGAATGATGGTGCCAAGAGTGGAAGTCATGGCATTATTGAATGAACACAACATAACTGGGTTATTATGCATGAAATTAGCAAGGATGCGCATTTGGTTTTACACATGGGAAGAAATAATGTTAATAATGGCACTGCCATCAATCATAATATGTCAAGCACGTATATTATTAATGTATATGGAAATAAATAAGGCAAGATCAGGATAATCCAATTATAGAGGTATAATCTTGTCGTTAGAGTAACTAAAAGTGGTTAATTGATGAGTGGTAGTTGGATTAAAGGAAGTGGGGAAGTGGTGAGAAATGCCACATGATGAGGAGTGATAATGGATGTAACACATGTAGGGTCATTAGGTAGAACCTCAATAAATTACATAACCTCAATGAGGGCCTGTCGATGAGACTCGGAGGATTAGACAAGGTTGTACAAAGACATTTTGAGATGAGGAGACTAGTGTAACTATTTAATCATTATACAATGGGAAATCCCATCAAAAAGCAGATGGTGATTGTTTTTCTAGGTGCAGAGTGGAATATTGGGTCAAAGAGTAGTTGATGAGTTGGTTTTTTCTCCATTCCTTTTTCCTTCTAGGATCAGTGTAAATTTGAACCATATTGATATTTGGTAAAGGAGAAAGTGAGTCATGCTAAGTGTAGCGATAGGATGGAAAAAATATGGTGAGGGCATATACTAGTTTTGTAAAAAAAATGCAACACATTGTCATTTTGGCGGAGGTTTAGCTAGCTCTCTTATGTGGACCATAGTTATCTTAAATGTGGGAGGAGGATAAAAAGGTTGTGGAGATGAAGGTCATTGAATAGATAAGATATTAAGGTGTGTGGTGATAGGTGAAGGTGGAATACGGTCCTCATCTAAAATATTATCTTTGTTAAAGTTTTATTTAAGAGGACATAGACTTTAGAGAAGAATACTCTTAAGATCCTTAAATATTTCCACATCATGCCCCTGGAACATGATGGTAAGTGAAAATTTTGGTATCATCAAACCCTTCTAGTTTAGGTTTCAGTGGATTATAAGGTCTAAGTGGTGGAAATGTGATGACGAGAGGTTTCCAAAAGGTTGGCTAAAATTTTGGCATAAGACCACGCCAATGGATCACAATATGACGTAAGTGTGGGTGACTTTGGTGGGAGAGGCATCATTGGAGGTGAGAAAATTTGACCACTTGTTTGGTAGATAACGTTAGCATAATTTAGCATAGGCATATTTATTGCATTGTCTTTTATTTAATAATGTGCAACATGTGCACTCTAGTCTAGTGACTTGCATTCAATATTGTTATGTTGGATAACATTCAATATTGGTATTATTAGTAATTACATGTGCATGTGAGATGGGTCTTATCATCTCGTAGTTGGTTCCGATAGGGTGTCATGTCTATCCATATGAGGTTATCTAATATCTATAAATATTAAAGCTCTTGCATTGTTATGTAATATGATTTCATGATCAATAATATTTGTGAGGCTTTCATCCCTCTTTGGTCATTACAATCTAATTCTATTCTATCATTTGGTATCAGAGTAGGTTCTATCCAAAAAAGGTTGAAGAGGAGCACTATTGGAAAGGATCCATTGGAGAAGAAGATATGCATTAAAGGAGATCCATTAAAGCATCCCATGGCCTCCATTCCTTCCAAGCATCCCTCAACTAAAATTTTACCTATCCACTTGTTTGGAAGGTAATTTTTTTATTAGTTATTGGCATAGCCAATTGATCCAACATATTGGTGGAATATTTCAGATTTGGAGATCTTTAAAAAAAAAAATCTTGAAAAAAAAAATTATGAAAAAAAAGAGATCTTTAAAAAATAGGAGAAAGATCTTGAAAAAAATTGCAGATCTAAAAAAGAGTAAAAAAATGATTATATCTAAAAATAAAAAAAAAAAAAATCAGATTTGAAAGTAGAGGTGTGAAGAATTCAGGAGAAAAGGTCAAGCAATCTCACAACAAAATTCCAACAGATAGCTCTTAGAAAAAGGATGTAACATTTTCATACAATATCATATTGATATGCCATTTTTTTTCTGGAAAGAAAAGAAAGAGGCGCACAACTTTGCAATTTACATCATCTTCAAATTCGGCTTTTACATGTGACAAAAAGTCACAGCAAGTTGGATCATGTTTTTACGAAAAAATCAGATCTAGCTAGTAAATTGGTAAGATCTCAAAACCAAGATTCTGATTCTTCTGAAATTTTGTGGGTTTCAAGAAAAAAATTTATGATCTTCTTTGTGTAAAATTTTTAAAAATCTAGATCACGGTTTGTGAGAAAAGGTGAAAACAATATTGATTGTTTGTTTGGATCTTGGGAACAAACAGTAAGTAGTTCAATTCTCACTCTCTCCATATTTATTATTAAATTATGTTTTTGGAAAATTTGGAGAAATTACTAAATTTTGGGAGATTTCCAAATTTAGAAGCTCACTAAACACATTTAGAGCCACCACTAAATTTAACGGAAAAACACCTATTGGGGGTAAAAATATTTTTGGCCTAAATTGTGTATTTTGTGATTCTAGACCCTTTTTATAAAGAGGGGGACACAAAAACTTCATTTTGATGTACTTTTCGAGCATTTTGTACTAATCTTGGTGCATAAAGTGCAAAAAAAAAGTGTAAATTTTTTATTTTATGTTTGGTTATATCACATGAGATCTTTAATCTCATAAAGCAGTTGTTCGGTATATACAAAGTGCCTCAGGAAGTGCTTATGGGTGATGCCATCATGACTACTACTACACTTAATGCCTAACACACTATGCCTAAGTATTGTCTCGGGCATTGACCCTATAAAATCAATGGAGATTAATAATGACACAATACACACACATTTTAGCCCTCCCATCTATTTTTGCTTGCACAAACCCCTCTCCATACTTGTCTACGTACCAAGTACTAAATTATTTCACATGTGTTAACACCTCTTTCTCGTACTAACGTGAGGTATATTGAAAGGGTGATCTTCATCCATGTACCAATGGGTATATCGGAAGGGAGCATATATAGAAATGTTTGGTATATATCACTGATGGTATATTGATAGGAGACCATAAACATGGAGTGATAAGAGCCTTACCCTTTATCAAAAATTTAGAAATTCAGATTGCAGAAATGGGTGCACAAGCACCAAAGTTCTTCTTGCCAGATTCACAACTACTTAGAGGAGAAAACTATGCTACATGGAAATTAAAGATCAAGATGTTACTTGAGTTTGAAGACCTATGGACAGTTGTAGATGGAACAACAACAAGATCACTTGATAATGGAAGACAACAAGTTCAATTTGATAGGGCCAATCAAAAGGCCAAGTTGATCATCTTGTTTGGCATAACAGATGATGTACAATCCCACATTATAGATGCCACATCGGCCAAGGATGTATGGGATAAGTTGATCACAGTCTATGAGGAAAAGAACAAGAACGCCATCCTCAACCTACTATCACAACTGGATACTCTCAAGTTCAAGCACAATGAGAAGGTCTATTTTTTTAGATGAGTTGCTACTTTGAGGGCATCTCTATTAGCATTGGGAAAAGAGATAAGTGATGAAGACCTCCTACCAATTGTGTTGCGATCACTTCCTCCTTCTTATAAAATCTTTGTGACAACTATCAATATGAATGAACACACAAAGTCACCTTTGAAAAGTTGGTCAATCTACTCCAATAAGAAGAGGCAATGAACAACAAAGATCATGAAGATGAGCAAGAACTATCTTGCAATCATAAAGGAAAGGGGAAATTTTAGTCCAATCACAAGAAGTCCCAACAAAGAAAATTTTAGTCAAATCTTCATCAAATTGAAAGAATACGGATCACTAATGATTATAACTAATCACTAAGGATTATCCTTTTTTGATATAAACCTGTGATAACCGTATTTTAGGTCTTCATTTTTAGTTAGCTTCCTAAGGTTGGTCTTCATTTATAATAGGTCATTACTGAAGGCATTAATATTGTAATCTTACTATATTATAGCCCTATGAATCATAGTAATATTTAGCATATCTGTTCTTCACCCCTTATAGGTCATTCACACATCCACAAATTGAAATAAACAAATCTTATGACATTTGTAGTCTTCCTCTCTTAGGTACTATCATATTCTTATTATTATCTATCATAATATGCAAGTTAAGTATTATCCACTTCTTTGTATTATCTCCTTTATTCACCATTTACAATCCTAAGTCAATTCTATTTCCTTTATTACCAACATGTACGATTACGTAGTAATCGCCAACGATTCCCATAAATCACTAGTGATTGAACTTAATCGTTGATGATTCCTATTTATCAAAACATTTTACCTTTAAAACTTTCCTTTCTAAAATCCAGATCTGAATTTTAATTACCAGTCTACCTTTGCAAGTTCCTATCAAACCGTATCAATCTCCCTTGATTCATATGCATTACTCTATGAGTTTTCTTAAATCCAACATATTTCTCATCTCAGATTTTATGAGTACACACAGTGTAGACACCAAAAATCTACACTCCCTCACTATCAATGTCTCAAGCCCATTCACGGTCAAAACACATCACTCACAACACTCCATGACTCTAGGCCACCAAATTGTCTCCTTTAAAAAAATTAATGAGTACGCCACCACATCCCTAGGTATAATTAATTATATTAATTAAATTAAAACAAAAAAACCCTCACACCTCACCATGTCAATTCACCTTCACTCAATAGTTATAACTAGCTAGTTTTGGTAAACCTACATAAATGACACCTAACTACCTTTATCTTATCCCTAACCACCCTCATTCACTTAAGTAGTTAGAACTAATTTAAAATTAAAAACCTTCTAAAATAATTTGTATCTTCATCCTAACTAACCTATTATTAGTCTAAGTTTCTCCCACTTAACAACATAAGTTCCTTGAAATCCTCCCAAATCAACACCAAAATAGTAGGAAAATCACTCCTAATCCTCTAACTCATATTTTCAAAAATCATCGACGATTATTTTGGTTTTTGGAAATCTATATAAATAGGTTTGCTAGCCTTTATGGGGAGGTTTTGAATCATTTCACAGGAAATTATGTTCATTCATAGGAATTTCAGAGATCAAGCACCTTTAACAAAGCTCCACTGCCATTACGTTGCATCAAAATAAACAACTTGATCATTGTATTTTCAGTCATTTTAATCAAACCATCCTCATTCATTTGCAATCCAATTAAATCATTCATACAAGGTAATCATTTGTTTTTATTAGTTTCTGTCTCCATTAGCAGGTAATATTGTTCATCTTTTACTTATCATCTCAATTATGCTTTAAAAATCCATTGAAATTATATTTTTATTGAGTTCTCAATCTCTATTTTTATAGCATGCTAGAATTCACAACAATCATTGGTGATTTCCTAAATCACCTGCAATTCCTACATACTATTTTTCTATCCCAAATTTCATTAACAATCTTTGTTTGTTTTCTATCATTTATAACATGTTGTCGGAATGATGATGTCAAATGACCATATGAGGTGACAATTATCCCATTACTGAAATTAACTTTCTACCCATCATTCGTCATCCATTACATTGGGAGTAGTATGATTTTCTACATGATCTAGAACTCTATGCCACCCACGCTATGCCCTTTGATCTTTTATATATCATATTTTCATCAAATCAATGCATTCGTGAAGCAACTAAGGAGTTTTGGGAGGTGTATTATGAGGTTCAAAGGATCCAAGTTGACCTCACATAGTTTGAATATAATTATGAAGTTGGCTTAGACATACCAGAAGACTACCACACCACATCTGAATTCAAGTTTGAAACAAACAACCACATCAACATTCTAGATATTTGAAACTAGTGGTGTACACCTCTGTGATACTTAAGAAGAAATATTTAATTTTTTCATAGAGGATTATATCTTTGAGCCTAAATCCTACTTCACTGAAGAAGAGGATCTAGTTTGTTCCATAGGATAAATATTCTACGAGACTTATACATTGAATTAAATTCGACTTTGGATTCTAGTCATATTTTTCCATGATTGTCATCTTATGCATGTAATTAACTAAATAAGTTATAACACATGATCACATTTTTTTCATTTATTTTATCGTACTTCAACTTTATCATAAATAAAGATTAATTATTTAAAAAGAAGGTTGACATCCACAAAAGGAGTTTCTTGAATTCGAGAATAGGCTCTTGTCAAGCAGCTTGCCCATCGAATTTTACTAACTCCATCTTGTTTAAGTGTTTTTGATTTGTAGGCTTTCTTGTAGGGAAAATAATCCTTGATCATATTCTCACATGGAGAGCAAAAACATCATCACACATCCCGAGTATCTTGAAAACTCCGCCATAGTGAGGTTTATTATATTTTACCCTCTTGACACATCAAGAAAACCTTGAAGGTAAAATTTTGCACAACATATTGACACACCTAGTGGGACATTTATGAAAGAAAATAAACACATGATCGTCTTTCGCACTTTGACCTCCCAAGGTTATGTCGGGAAAAAAAGTCTTTGAATAGAAATGTATGTGTGTATGGATGATTATGGAAGTGATCAAAAAGTAATTGAGGCAACCTAATGTCTTCAACATACAATATCGAGATCTGTGAGTCTAAGGTGAGGAAATCCTCTCTAACCTAAGATGGTCTAATGGATTGGTAAGATAAAATGGCTACTTGGAGGCTCCTATCAATATCGAGCTCTAGAAAAAAATTTCTCTTGGTTGTTGAACATGCGGAAATACCCACAAATTCTGAAATGGATTTCTAGACAAGATCATAGAAGAAAAAACTATAAGTGTAGTGAAGCCACAAGGTTTATGGTAGGTTTTTAGGTTTGGTCAACAAATCCTTAGCTTGATTGGTGCTATGTTCAAGCATGAGAAAGTTGTGTAATAGTTTCGGGTAGAAGCAAGGATGATCTAAATACTAATACATGTAAACCAATGTCTATGCCTAATGGGTCAATTAACCCATTGGGTTGTGGGACATAGGGTTATAACCATGAACTTACGAAGGTTTGATCTCTTTATATGGTCATACAAGTGGCAAAGAGCCTATGCACAAGGAGTTTAGGAAATCTCCTCTCAGTGCGGTCCAAATATCATAGGCATGATTAGATATGATATATAAGATGTTAAGTTGTTTAATTTTCTCGAATACCTAGCAGGATTTTTAGGACAAGAATTCCTAAGCCCATATCAATTTTAGTGAACAACTCGGGTGCGTTGGGTTGTGGAACTAATGGATAAAAACAAAAAAATTCTCTTGTTGTGGACCCTTGATGGTTATGCAAAATGGAGTTGACTTGATTTGTTAAAAAAATAATGATCAAAAGAAATCAAAACTATGTTTTTTTGGTATTTTGATAGTATATCCGAACAAAAAAGGAATTAAACTAATCTAATGAAAGAAAAAAATTGATCTTTTCTAGTATTTTAAATAATGCTTCCAATCTAATACAAGTAATCAAATGGATGTAGCTAATTACTTGCAGGCAAGTATGTGACTCTAAATATAAAACAAATAATTACTTCAATCAAAACCATCAACCCTACCTCGGAGGTGAGAAACAAATCACATCTTCAAAGAATCCATTATTCCCCATGATTCTCGGGTAATGTTGAAAGTAAACATTTTAATGATTTGATCTATTTGAAATTGCTTGAATAATTGAAATGAAAGGATTTCACTACTCTATTTGATGTGGATTTGTAACAAATAAATTAAAAACTTGACAATTTAAACAAATGAAGAAAAACAAACAAATAATTCCAACCTAGATAAGCAAGAGCTTTGGCAAATCCAGTTGTATGTGTGTTTGTCCCCTCAGCTTATCTTTTCTTTCTTTATATGTCTTTATGATTCCAAGGGATTTATAATGGAAACGAAACAAGAGGAGAAGGCGTTTGAGCAATGGCAGCTCGAAGGAAAATCTACTTGCAATGCTAGTGTAATAGAGATGACACAAGTGAATAGATCTTGGCTATGCAATTTTAATAGGATTGTTGTAGCATTACTATGCAAGATACACAATATTCTCAGGGCCTTTTTCTTGAATAAAATCATTAAATATATAGGAATTAGCTAGGATGTGCCTTCATTCACAAGGCATCCTTGGAATGTGAAATTATTAGGTGAAGAAGCAATTCAAATTGATTAAATATATTTGAAAATAGAAGAGGAAAGGAATACCATGCAAACAAGACTATTTTTAGGCAAATTGGCTCACAAACGCACCTTGAAATTCAAGTTAAGTGAAATTTCATGCGTTTAAATCATGCATGAAAAGTTATGGAAAATTACACAGGCCCCCACCCTATGCATGGTTATAATCATAGAACTATTGCCCTATCCTAAGTGATGGTCAAAAAGCGCCACCCTTCCCCGGGAGATGGTTACGAAACCACCGCCCAAGTAGGGAGGAATATTTAACACTAAAGGCCGAAAAATAGGGCGAAAGAAGTGGGAACATTGAAGGAAGCATGGTAAATCTAAGTACGATGATGTATCGGATATAAATATACCCTACAAATGAGCTTAGGAATTTTAAAACCTTCTAAAAGGATATGAATCATCATCGTGGACTTTTGTAACTATTTTCCGATAATGTGACACATGAAAAATTGGGTGCATACATATTGACCTCTTAGAGAAGCTTCTTAGCAATGAAGAGGCATAAAACATAGATTCCGAGTATGAAATTTCTGAAATGGGGAGCTAGAAGTTATACCTAACATGCCCCAATGTGTTGAAATGTCACTACCCGAACTCCCACTACCTTCAAAACAAGAAGAAGACTCAAGTACGAGATAGATAAAATATCAAAAATAAATGCTAGACTAAAATGACAAGAGCACTTACCATTTTGCGCGTAGATATAGAAATATACCGCATCAACGTTCCCGTCCATCAAAACCATGCACTATAAATGAAGTGAAAACAATATATATATATATTTAATTCATTTATGGATATTGACTTGGTGATTTTGGAGCTCTAGACCCACGGTGACCATTATTGAGAGGATAGTAAAAACATTAATTGTGAGATAATGATCATGCCTCCATGACTAGGAGATCAACTTGTGGTCTAAGGTTAGTTTTTCTCACTTGTTTATTTTGAAACCCAAAATGTTAAAAGTTAAAAATCTTTGTGTAGGAGGGGTTATTTTCAAAATTTATTGTGCTAAAATAGTCTTTAGAGGGGCGCATTTTTTAAGGGAACAAACTCGTGTGGTGATTCTATGTAGAACTATCACCTTGAGTAGGGAAGTGGTTATGAGATCACCGCCTTAGCAAGGATATGGTTTGAAAATAGCCACCCCGACAAGAAGGTGATCACAAAATCCCCGCCCTACATAGGGTGGCGATTTGTAACAAAATTTAAAAGACTTTCCTAAGGCCATTTTTTTTGAATTTTTAGTGTTTCGTCATGTTTTTGATGAGCTTGTCTATTAGAATATGTCACTAAATTTCTCCTTTTTTGTATTTTGGATGCAAAAGAAGGAAGAGTGCATACATTGGAGTCACGAGAGGGAGTGTGACTAGCTCCCAAATATTTTAGATTAGTTGACTCAAGATGAGACTGACACACTACAAGGAGTTGGCAAAAAGAGGATTACACAGATGCCCCATGTCACTCTTTCCATTCATATATTATGTGACTTATTCTCTTATTGGGATGCGGACAAAACACATTCCAGTTACCAGTGTGTGTTAGGGGTGAGTGGTCTATCACCCTGGAGGATGTGTGTTGTATTCTTGGGGTTCCGATATTGGGCAAATGGTTGACTTTGTGGACAATAGGTCTGGAGCTATGATGAGTATGTGGGCTACTTATATGGGTGGTTTTATGGTGTTAGTTGGTTCAAATAAGGGTATGAAGGTCTAATCTATTATCACTTATCGTATCCCCTATCCATGAATCCATCATGGGTATCTTGGATTCATGGTTGATCGAGACAAGGAGGTGATACATTGTTATACTCCGGTCTCCTATTAACACACAAATTGAGGCATATGCATGTATCTATGCCGGGGGTAAACATACTGTAGCACTAACCACGACTTATACCAAATTTTAGGTTATAGGTACATTAATTGAGGCACCCTACATTGGTTATGAGTTGGGTGTATGAGAGGATCATCCCGTATAGGAGGGGAGCTTGAGTACATGACCTAGGGACCATCAAGGCTACTAGATGGATGGTGATGTCGCTTATCATAGGGCCTCACCGCTAATGGCTTTATTTACTACGATGACTTTATTTACTCCTTATCTTGATATTTCAAGAGTGTGGGGACAGGAAGGGACCATAGTGGTGGCTTGAAACAATCTTGACAAGTTAGTTGATAGGACTAGAAAAGTGGATATTCATCCATTTGGTTGAGTTCCTCAAGAGTGCATACTCCCATATATTGACATGCTTCCTCCTATGGCACTTGTATATAGGAGTGTCAAGGAGTACCGACATGGTCGTCGAGGTAACCCAAGTTGGAGAGTAGTGACTCTAGAGGTGCCAATCGCAGATTAGGCATGTTTTCCACACTAGACGGGAAGCTTCTACCATTCCTTCACCTGTTTTACATATTGAGGTTAGTCTCTCCTAGGGTGGGGGGAGGAGGAGGTGCCTATTGGTATTGAATCGGCTCTGAGGAGTATATAGGTGATGAGACTCGAACAAGATTCAGGAGATGATGAGGCTGGAGCAAATACTAGGGATGAATTCAGAGATAAGGGTATGGGTGGTTGAACTAGTGAGGTATCCCATATGGAATTGGAGGACAATAAACTAGAGTGTCACTAAACCCTAGAGAGATGTGAGGTGGAGAGAGACGAGGTAGACATAGATGGAGATAGTTGTCTCTAAGGGACCACTTACTCATGATGAAGATGGAGATGATGAATCTGTGATGAGACAAAGTCTCACCTCTAGACTTGGGGAGGATCAGCAGTAGAAAAATCCACTAACCCTACATGGATTCTGAAGTTCCAAGTATGTTTATAATCTTCTCTTGAATTTGTTGGTTGGAAATATTAGTTAGTATTTATTTTTTATTTTTTCGCTTTTTCTAACTTGTCGTTATTTCTTTGCTTACATGTTGATCGCTTTTCAAGGATGGTGAGATTTTATTCATCAATTTTTCATGGAAACCTTATTAATCTCTTTGGTAATGATAGGATATGAGATAACGGAGGACACTAGGCACCCTTTATCAGTTGGAAGACACACGTATGTGTTTGTACCTATGTGGAGGGTAGCGGAGATCATGAATTCTCATTGCACTTAGGTTACTACATAAGAGACAAATGAGAGGTTGATGAGGTGGAACCATTCTTGTAGAAAACCACATCCAACAAACATTATCACAAGCATTCCCACAATTCAATACATTATCGGTGCCGCATCCACAATATAAGCCCTAGAAGCATTCGTGCACCATTTCAGGGATCCCACATGGATTGATAGTCTAGTGGACCTTTTATTACTTATTTTCCATTTTGTGGGGCATTTATACAAAAAAATTATATTTTTCAGACTCATTGCAAGCATTTTGACCATGCCTAGTGTGTGATGGCATTTTACAAACTTTGACTTATTATGATACATATATAGATAACTCTTTTCTCAATGGCTATTCTTTGTGAAGGGTTGAATTCATTTTAAGGTTTTATTCACATGTGCACTCTAGATGTTTATAATTTCTGATTTTTCACACTTTTCAAAATGTAAGCGATGGATGAAAAATGCTAACAAAATAATATTTTCTTAATGTTGTTTTCATATGATCATGCAGACACATTGTAATGTTTAAACTTTATCTTTTCAAGTAAACTTTGGTACTTCATTTTATATTGGAAATACATGATGAATGATGGTATGATAATAAAATGAACTCACTCTACTTCTAACTCCACACAACTAGTTAGATGTGAGGGCTCAACACCGAGAGTCAGAAGAGACGTGAGTTATATGAGTTTGTTGAATGAGCATGATGAGAGTAAGACAAGGTTTTGACAAAAACCCAATTGAGAACCTACACCCTAGTTCTACACAAGTTTTCTACATAGTTCAAAGTGTAATTTCTTACCATTTTATCTAGACTTAGATCCGTAGATGGCCACTTGATTGAAAAAATCTGGTTTAAGGCTTAAAACTCTCTTGAAACTTTAGACATATAATTCACTTTGTTGGGATTTATGATTTCAAAGAACCTTTTATTGAATGAACTAATTTTAATTTATTAATTTATTTGTAGAGACCCCCTACACCTTGCCCCATGCTATGAGTAGGAAGCATGGGCTCATCACCAAGGAAAAGGCATAGGTGAGTAAGGGAACTCCCTTCCTTTCCCAACCTCATGCCACTAGTAAGAAGCATGGGTTTACACCAAGGATTGGTAGGGAAAGGAAGTGTGTAAATGAAAATTTTGTATTTGATTTTGACTTGACATATATACTCATTTTATTAAACTTTAAGTTGTGCTTTTGGGAGGGATAGTTTTCCCCTAGTCTCAACCCCATGTAACCAGTAGAATGTGAGGGCTCTACACCGAGGGTTGAGATAGGTGATAAAATTGATTAAGGTGACAAAAAATTATAGTGTTTTGTTTCCAAAGAGATGTGTATGGGATAGATGCGACACCAAGAAGCTTCTAGAAGAGACTATAGGAAAAAAATCCTAAACTAGAAGAAAACTAAGAGCAAAATCAAGTATGTGGGCCCCGTTAGGGTTAAGGTAAAAATCTATCTCAACTTTTTAAAGCGATGAAATGATAAGAATTATTGATGATAATATTGTGAGTGTTTCAAGAGTCATGATTTGAAATATTACCAATGTTTTTAGACATTTATGAGAGTTAGTTGAAAATAAGTTTCTTAATTATAATTTTTATAGAATGATTTTACAAGTGGTAATTGTTATCCAAAATAAGCCCCTGTGTATTTTGGCTAACTTGCCTTCTTTCCTTCCTCCCTTTTCTTCAATATGAAATTTTACACATTTCAATACTCAAAATTTTTCTGGAATTAGCTCCATAAAATAGGAGTTTTCTCACCTTTCCATAAAGGTAAAATTTTCCTCCTAACTCCTTGTAAATTTTGAGTTATGGCCAGATGAAGTTTTTTTGGGGAAAATTTCCCTAGGAAGTCCCTCGGCCCAATGAAATGGTGCCATATGATGGAGGAGGTAGGGGCAAAGTGGAGTGAAGCTGAAAAATTTACCAAAGTGGGCAAAGGGTTCAAAGGAGGAAAAAAATGGCCCCAGTGAGGCACGCAGGGAGGATGGAGAAATTTTCAAAGGCCCACCGAGTAATGGGAAGTGACACATGTCAAAGCCGGTGGCAAAAGTTAGGGGCGGCGAAAGGATTTGGAAAAATTTAACAAAGTAGTAAAGAGCACCAAGGTGAGAAATTAGAGCGCATCTCCACTAGAACAAGAGAGTGACATGTGTCACCGGAGAAGCGGAGTGTGGGAAAATCTTGTGAAATTTTCCCAATGTGAAATTAGAGGAAAAAGGTGAGGTTTGAGCTCGTGTTTCATCGATGAACGGGAAGGTTCCATGTGTGGTAGCAGAGTAAATAGGTGCGGGAATTTTTGAGAATTTTTCCCAAATTGAAAAAAGGGAAAATTTTCAAATTTCGCCCGTGAACCCATTTTTTCCTTAAATATTCAGAGGGCCATATCTTTTGATCCAAAACTTAGAGTTTTGCATTTTTATGTCATTGGAAATATGTTGAAATTCTCCACATGATGGACTATTTAATTTCATTTTTGGTGGGAGAAAAATGAGAAAACATCTCGGCATGTAAAAATACGAGAATTGACATTCAACCACCAAAATTAATGAAGTATGGGTCATTTTTTTGATCTGGGCAGGGAAGTTTACTTTGGCGTATGGGTTTGTACATGAATCCCATCACTTTGTAGGTGAAAGTGAAGGGATTTTATTGGTAGTTGAGCTCATAAACCATTTTCTCACATTTTTTTGCTTTCCTCCTTCTATTTTGTCATTAAAACCTAGTTTTGGCACATTTGTAAAGGGTTGGACGTTTTTGTTCTTGCAAACTCCCTCTTCCCCTTGGCACGTGAACTCGAGGAGTTTCGGACCTTCCATGGAAACCGTGACATGTTTTGTTCCTTTCTTCCAGTGTAATGGATTGTATCAAATTTGGGAATGGTAATGCATGTTTTTGAACAATCTCCCAATCCTCTCATGTGTTTATTATTGTTTTTGGTCTTTCATTACAATCGACAATCTATGCATGCTTGGTGTTACATCTCTATGATTTGTGTTTATTTGCAAGATAGAACTTCATCACTCCTTTAGTGTATCACCATTTTAATTAGTTTTGTTTCCTTTTGCATCCTTTATCTCTGTATCCTTGGAATTTAGAGTATAATTTAATATTTAACCTCTGCAAAATTCATGCATACACCTAAATAGAGGAATAAGAACTAGTTTCCTCTAGATAATTTTCTCATTTAGCAGGTTCCCACACTTGAGAAAATTCAATGTTGTGCAATCACACTAAATGACCCGATTATGAACTATAGATCTAGAGGTCATTTAGGGGTGTTGTAGATTTGCACTAACAATTTGGCATGCCCAAGTGAGACCCTTTAGGTATTCATCTCCATTACAACAAAGTTGATGTGTAATTTTGTAATTTTCTTTCTTAAAAGAGCCTTGATTTGCACATCTTGTGACTCCAAAAGGATAGAATCAACTTGTTTCAGAAATCCAAGCTTGAAGATTCATGAGAAGGATCCAAACAAGGTCAAGGGCTAGAGTAGAGGGATTTTATGAGTATCTACAATTTTCCCCATAAAGAAGAGAGAGGGGAAGAAGGATTCAAAGGTCTCCATCTCCACCAAAGAAAACTCTGTCAACTCCCCACTTGGTAGACCTTTCACCCAATCAACAAGGGTTCTCGGGCCAATCATAATGGCACAACCCAATCCTTATGTTAAATTTAATGGTAGCATACCACTTTCTCTCAATGCCAAAACCTATTTCCAATTGCAGCATTGAAGAACATCCCATACTTACTCTGGGAAAATCATACCACTCGTGGTGATCATGTCAAAGACATTGCTAATGTTTGTGCAATCCATGAGATTGTTGAGATGTAAATTATTGTCAAATTGATTGCATATTCATTCAAAGGGAGATCCTTGCAATGGTTCAGGATCCTTGAGGTAGGCTCCATCCAAATTGGAACTAGTTGTGTATAGCTCTCCACAACCAATTTGGAGAAAAGTGGGACAACTTGTCTCTATTGGAGCAACCGAAAACTATCAAGAGAGCTCCCAATGAGCAGCTAACAAAATTAAATTTCAGATTTCAAATAACATGGGATAAAATCCCATTGATAGTGAGACCAACAGATCAAGGTGTTTTCTTATACTTTCTCAAGGATTTAAATTTTGACAATTCTATATTGATCCAATCCATGGGAGGTGCAACTATACCGCACTTACAACATCGCATTAGGGCAGAGAATTTTTATTCAAGCTGGTAAACTTACACCTAGGCCTCCTATGCCCTTATATCTAGACTTGGAAATCCCAAGTAATAGTCAAGCACCTACTTTAGCTCCTATTCACAGCCCTAGAAATCAGGTTTCAAATGAAACTTCTACTTCATCCTTTGGTGACTCAAATGAGCTTCAAGAAGTTATGAAACAATTAAAAATTTGGTCAATGAGCTAGTTACACTCAAGAGACAGCAAGCCCAAAGTTTTAGGCCTTCTTATCAGTATCAAAATCAACCTAATAGATAACCATATCATCCTAATAGGTCACCCAACCCATTTCTACAAATAAAAATCAAGTAAGGCCTCCTACTAATAGACCATTTCAGTCCTATAACCCCAATGTTGCATCTACCTCTAAATCCTTAGTGTTAGTGGAAAATAATATAGCTCAAAAGTATGATTGGTGTTTCCCATTCAATGATTCTCACAACCAATCTATGTGCTTCAATGGTGCTTTGAACTAAGATTTGATGGTGACAAAAACTGGCATAGGGAGTGAGGTGAGTCAAGAAAAAAACCAATAACAAGGGACATCTCAATGAGATACAACTCCAAATGAGACTACAATTGTGAATTGGCATGCTAAAGATTTTTGTGGTATGAATCAAACACCTTCTCGAGTGTAGCACCTAACACATAGTCAAAGAAGAGGAATATTGGCGAAGGGAAGTCATTAGCTCCAGGTGATCCACAATCTTCCATCACTCCACAAGGTGTTGGCAAGTAAAATATAGTTCCAAATGTGTAAGGAAAACCCAAGCCACCTTTTAGACCAGCTCAAATCTTTGGTTGTTGTAGCCCATGTACAAGAGAAGAATGTACAGAATAAGGGGTAGAAAAGGGATGTTTTAACCCCATTTAGCATCATTGAACAAATGAAGAAGATAAATGTGAACATATCTATGTGGGAGTCACTATCCATCCCAGGCTAAAGGGATCTACTACAAGCTTCCATGAAGAATTTTTCAACCTCAAATTAGCCAACTCATATGCAAGAGAATGTACTAAAAATGCTACTTAGCCTGGAGGGCATCATGGAGGACAACAAGGTAAAATTTTGAAGCCCCCTCCATTCTATGTTTCACTTATCATTGGGGATAAACTAGTACATAATTGTATGATTGATTATGGGGCAAGTAGTTCCATGATGCCCAAGAAAATAGCTGATCATTTGGGCCTTCAATATGAAGTCATATCCAAAGGGGTGGTGTAATTATATGGGACATTAGTAACAACAGTTGGGGTAATTAAATATTTGAGCCTTACTTTGCATGCATACCCCAATGTCACTATTTTGCAAGATGTGTCAGTTATAGATTTGCCACCACTCTTTGCCATATGTTTTTCAAGGGATTTCAAAGCTAAAATTGGAGGATGCTTATCTCGTTGATTGGTCACACATGTTTTTAGGAAAAGGTATGAGCCAAGGCCACAATCAGGTCTAAACCTATTGTAAACTTTCACATTGAGCCTCATACTCCGAGCCCAATTAGTGCCAACTATTTAGCATTCGATTAAGAGGATTATCCAACCACACATGAATCGACACCAAATTTTGAAGTATTCCAAATTTGACCCTTGATGAATGGGCAAGAAAGATACATACTTTTTATCCCTACAAGGAAATAGAGGAATTTGAACTAGGAGTCTATTGCATGCATGAAGAAAATCAGCCTCTTCCTAGCATCACCAAGCCAGACCATAAAGATAACAATGAGGTATGGAAGCTATTCTTTGATTGATCAAGAAGTAGAAAAGGTGCAGGAGGAGGAGCTATGATTTTTTCACCTCAAGGTATTAATTATTATTCATATTTTAGATTGTAGTTTGCATTTTCTAACAACACTTGCTGAATATGAAGCTTTGATACATGGATTGCATTGGTCAAGAAAGATAGGTATCAAAACTTACAAGTCTTTGGTGATAGTGAGCTAATTGTTAATCAAGTTAAAGGAAATCATGCTTCCAAAAATTACCTACTCAAGAGTTATAAGAATAGGGTGTGGGATGTCCTTGAGGATTTTGAGGGCTTGGCATCAACTCCATCCCTAGGAAAGAGAACCAAGCTACCGATAAGCTTACAGTAATTGGAGCAACTTTTGATGTTGTGGAGAGTATTAAAAGAGATAAAATGAGCCAAACATCCATGTGATTGTGAGGCCATTAGTTCCGCACAATAATGTAAGTTGGAAAGTTTTTGAGAGTGACCAACAAATCATCAATTTCTTGTAAGAAGAAGCTAAGTTCTCACCAAAAATCAGGAAAAGTTAGAACAATAGTATGGTGATCAAGTGGTATAGCTGAGAACCAACAAACTACCAAAAGGAATTATGACTTTGGATTCTATCTTTAATCATAATGATCAATTTAGGAAGGAGAAAGAAAATATCCGAGTCAAGAGGAGAATATCCGAGTCCATCTCGGTTGGAGAAGGCAAGTCACTTCAAATTGGTAAAGTGGCAACTGAGCAAGAAAGGTATGAATTCATGAACTTTTCCAAGAGTTCCTAGATATATTTGCTTAGAGCTATGAGGACTTGATAGGTTTCAATCCCAAGCTAGCTCAACACATAATTGAACTAGATCAAAATGCTAAGCCCATCAGGAAAAAAAAAAGACAAGTCAATCCACACATTAAGCCTCTCATGAAGAAGGAATTAAATTAGTTAATAGAGGAAAGTATCATATTCCCCATCAAGCATTCAATATGGGTTACAAACTTGGTTCCAATCATAAAGAAGAGTGGATAAATCAGGTTGTGTGTAGACTTTAGAGATTTGAATAGAGAATCCCTCAAGGATCACTACCCACTTCCTTCTATGGAGTAGATTTTGCAGGTTATTTACTGGCTCTCGAGAGGTTTTTTTGCTAGATGGTTATTCATTGTATAATTAGAGCATGGTAAAGGAAGATGATCAGTTCAAAACAACCTTCACCACTAAATGGGAAACCTATAAATGTAGAAAAATTCCATTTGGGTTGTCTAACACCAGATCCACTTTCCAAAGGGCATTGGATATGGAGTTCAAAGGATTGATCAACAAAATAGTGTTGATATACCTAAATTATATTATTGTATTTCCTAAAAGTGTAGTAGATCATCTCTTTCATTTGAGACAAGTGTTCCAAAGATGTAGAATATTTGGGGTATCCTTGAATCCCAAAAATGTATTTTTCTAGCTCATGAAGGCAAGCTCCTAGGCCATATCATTTCTAAAGAGGGATTACAAAAGGATCTAGAGAGGGTTGAAGCAATAAAAGCACTTTGCCATTGCTAAGACATAAGAAGCCTCTTCAAATTTTCTTGAGAAGAATCAAATTTTGTTCGAAGGTTTGTTCCAAATTTTGCAGACCTTGTCAAGCCAATAACTATGATGTTAGAGAAAAATATGGACCTCAAATGGACAGATAGGTAAGGTAAGTTTTGAGGCAATCAAAGAATCTATCTCAAAAGCTATAACTCTCATTAACCCATATTTCTCCAAAGATTTCATCCTTTATGCATTTGGTGGTGATGATACAATTTCTGTAATTTAATAATACAAACCGAATGAAGAAAATGTAGAGCAGCCAATTACCTTCTTTAGCCAAAGCTTAGAGGACTATAAATTAAGGTATTAATTCATTGAGAAGCATGTTCTTGAAGTGATTAGGAGCTTGAAGAAATGTAAGCATCTAGTTTCAAACAATAAGGTTCAACTGTTGGTTTCTCATGTGGGAGTTAAAGACTTCCTCCTCAACAAAGATCTAAATGAAAAACGTGCGGGGTGGATTATGGGTGTCATGGAGTATTCCATTGAGATAAAATTCACCAAGCTGGTCGAGAAAAGGGATTGTGTTCGAAATTAGCCTTGAGCCAATCATTTAAAGAAAGCAAAGAGAAGAATGTTGTTTTGGTGTTGTAAGACAGTCAAGAACAAAGAGATGTTCAAGAAGAAAATGGTGGTATGCTCACTCCTTTTTGGACCCAAGACATAATGCACTTCTTACAAAAATCCTATGCCCTTCATAGATGAAAAAATCCAAAAGAAGACACTTGATTGCGCAGGCTATTCCATATGCACTTGTTGATGGTATCTTGTTCAAGGATGTTAATGGAGTGTTGTTGAGATGCTTGAGACAAATCAGATTGAGAGAATGTTAGAAGAATTCCATGGTGGATCAGCTAGGGGTAATTTTTCTCCAAGAGTGAAAACTCTCAAGATCATGAAGGTGACTATTATTAGCTCAAGGTGTTTAGTGATTGTTATGCATGGATCAAGAGGTGAAAGAATTGTGCATTCTTCATAGACAAAGAGAGATTAGCAGCATTTCCATTGCACCCAATCTCGAGTTGACTATCCATTCATGCAATGGGGTTTGGACTTCATTAGAGTCATCAATCCAATCTCAAGCCAAGGGCACAAATGGATTCTAACAAAGAACATACTACTTCACCAAATGGTGAGGTATTTACACTCAAAGATTCAAACGAATCTAGAATTCTAGACTTATATGAGGGGATAGCAACCATGTTTGGCATACCTACCTGCTATAATATTAGATAATGCATTAGAATTCATAGGATCAAAGGTAACTCGAATGGGCTGTTAGAAATGGGATCTATCTAAGCACTTCATCAAATTATTACCCCCAAGGTAATGGCCAAGATGAGTCTATAAACAAGAATCTATTAAGGATCATCAAGAGGAATCCTAATGAAAATTAAAGGACTTGGCACACTAAGCTCAAATCAGCTCTATGGGCTGATAGGATAAATCCCAAAAGATCCATAGGTAACTCTCCATTCAGACTTGTTTATGGGAAATAGGCAGTCTTTCCTATGTCACTTGAGTTGCCAACATTGGAACTCATGAAGCAATTGGAATTGTTGGAGTTTGAGCCCATGGAGGTTAGAAATGTAGAATTGATGGAACTCCTAGAAATTAGAGAACATGTAGCCCAAACAATGGAGAAGGATCAATCTTTGATCAAGAGAAGCTTTGATAGGAAAGCTAAGGCTTGAACTTTCCAAGTTGGAGATTAAGTGTTGAAATGGGATGCAGACTTATTTTGGCCAACTTGCCTTCTTTCCTTCCTCCCTTATGCTTCAATATCAAATTTTACACATTTCAAGACTCAATTTTTTTGGAAATAGCTCCATCAGATAGAGAATTTTCTCACCTTTCCATAAAGGTAAAATTTTCCTCCTAACTCCTTGTAAATTTTGAGTTATGGCCCGATGGAGTTTTTTGGGGAAAATTTCCCTAGGCAGGCCCACGGCCAATGAAATGGTGCCACGTGGTGGTGGAGGTCGGGGCAGTGGAGTGAAGTTGAAAAATTCACCAAAGTGGGCAAAGGGTTCAAAGGGAAAAAAATGGCTCGCGGGCTGTAGGGGAGGATGGAGAAATTTGTAAAGGCCCGCCGAGTAATGGGGATGTGACACGTGTCAGTCGGTGGTAGAATTCGGGAAGGAAGAAGGATTTGGAAAAATTTTCCAAAGTGGTAAAAAACACTAGGGTGAGAAATTGGAGCGCACCTTCACTGGAACCAGAGAGTGACACGTGTCACCGGGAGAGCGGAGTGTGGGGAAATCTTGGGAAATTTTCCCAATGTGAAATCAGAGGAAAAAGGTGAGGTTTGAGCTCATGTTTCATCAGTGAATGGGAAGGTTCCATGTGGTAGTGGAGCAGGTGTGGGAATTTTTTGAGAATTTTTCCCAAATGAAAAAAAGGAAAATTTTCAAATTTCGCCCGCGAACCCATTTTTATCCTTTTTTTCCATTTTTTCCCTAAATCTTTAGATCGCCATATCTTTTGATCTAGAATCGAGAGTTTTCATTTTTATGTCATTGGAAAGTTGTTGAAATTCTCCACATGATAGACTATTGAATTTTTTTTTAGTGGAGTTTATTGGGAGAAAAATGAGAAAACATATCTCGCACACAAAAAAATACATAATTGACATTCAACCACCAAAATTAATGAAGTATGGGTCGTTTTTTTGATCTACGGTGGTAGTTTACTTTGGTGTATGGGTTTTTCCATGAAGCCCATCACTTTGCAGGTGAAATTGAAGGGATTTGATTGGTAGTTGAGCTCATAAACCATTTTTCCCACCTTTTTTCTTTTCCTCCTCCTTCGCTTCACCATTAAAAGCTAGTTTTTGCTCATTTTTAAAGGGTTAGATGTTTTAGTTCTTGCATAATCCCCTCTTCCCCTTGGCACATGAATTCGAGGAGTTTTAGACCTTCAATGGAACTTGTGACATGTTTTTTACCTTTTTGCCATTGTAATGCATTGTATTAAATTTGGGAATGGTAATGCATGTTTTGTGAATGATCTTCCAATCCTCTCATGTGTTTATTATTGTTTTATAGTCTTTCATTACATTCTAGAAATTTTTGCATGCTTGGTGTTACATCTCTATGATTTATGTCTATTTCTAAGATATAATTTCATCACTCCTTTGGTGTATCACAATTTTTCTTAGTTTTGTTTCTTTTTGCATCTTTTATCTCTGTCTCCTTAGAATTTAGAGTAGGATTTAACATTAAACCTCTACAAAATTCATGCATACACCTAAACAGAGGAGTAAGAACCAACTTTATTTTAAGATTTTTCTCATCTAGCGGGCTCCCACACCTTGGAGAAAATTCAATGTTGTGCAATCACACTAGATGACCCCATTCTAAACTGCAGATCCGGAGGACATTTAGAGGGTGCTTTAGATTTGCACTAATAGTAATGTAATGCAAATGCAATGGGAAATAAATGAGAATGTTGATGGGATATGTGTATTATCTCTTAAGACAAAGAGAATTGATAGATTCATTGAATTATTCACCCTCTAATGTACACAAATGATATGCCCCATTTTTGTAGTCCTCTACAACTTGGTTTGGGCCTAACCACTTGGGCTTGACTTTTCTGCCTTCACCATTTTTCTTGTTTATCTAACTATCAAGCCTCAAGACCAATTATCCTTAATAAATTTTATGTTCATGGACTCATTTATTGTATTTCCAATCCATTGAGTCAGCATATTCTCTACGTAACTATTCAACATGGAGTTGAGCTTCATCAAGACTTTCTAAATTTGAGAGACGTGTTGTTCGGTATTCTCCTTCTCCTAAAACACCTTGTAAAGAAAGATGGGGACTAGGAAACTCAAATTTGAGCAATAAAACCTCTCCGATATAAATACTAAATAAAGTAGAGTTTCCCCCATTGGCATTCTAATCGACATCTAATAATCCCATAAAGCTGGAAGCAACTTTAGGTGCCAATCACTTTTATTCTCCTTGACGATTTTGAGGAGAATGGAATTTAATGTCTTGTTTGTGGCCTCAGCCTATCCATTGGCTTGAGGATAATATAGGGAAGCCATGTAATGATTTATCTTGAATCTCTCACATAATTCACGTACTTCCTCATTCTTGAAAGACATACCATTATCAGAGATAATGACCTGCGAGAGACCGTATCTACAAATGATCTGGTTCAAGATAAACTTTGCAACAATGAAACTTAGTAAAGTTGTAAGATAAATGGCCTCCACCCATTTTTGTGAAATGATATGTGGTCATGATTATAAATTATTTTCCATCCATCGACAAGGGATAAAAATTCCCTATCAGGTATAGATCTCATGTGGAAAAGGGCCATGGTGTTGCGATCAATTATAGAGCCTATGCAGGTATATGAATCTTGTGAGATAATTCTTAAAATTTATGGTGGTTACAAACATAATCAAATGCATCATGCTTTAACATGGGAAAAAATAGCACATCTGATGTATTTTACAAGTGGTAGCATGGCGTCTAAAATGGCATCCACACACTTTTTTGTGACACTCATAAATAATTTCTTTAGATTCTTCTACGTCAATGCATATAAGTAGAACTCCATCAAAGGATCTGTGATAGATAACTTTTCAAGACTTACATATTTAGCGGCTATGATGCACACTTGTTGTTTCACCTAATTTGTTTCTAATTAAAACTAAATAGAAAATAGGTTATGAGGAATACTTGTATAATGTAGGTTAAAGGTTGGATGCTCTCGTGTTACTAAATTTTTATATAAGTTGATCATGAAGAGCTTCCCATTGGCTAGGAGGAACGTCATGTATAAGAAACACAACAAGACAACCAAATAGTATTAATAATATAGGCTAGTGGACTACCTAGCAAGTGCTAGATCCGGAAGCGAGGTGCTTGATAGAAAGCCGAAGACTTTATAAATAAGGGGGAAAAAATAATTTTTAACCATAATGTTCTCTATTCTAAATAAAACATCATTTAGAAGACAAATTCTATTCCAATCAATCTCATAACAAATAACCATATGCAGATTCTATGACTCGGTATACTACCGATCTTTCATGTTAACTTAAAGAATAAAATACTTCATGTATACTACATATACTTGGTTTTCCTACCGTATTCAGTGTAATCGAGTGTTCTATTTAAATAACCTATTTGAATATTTGTTACTAGTATTCATCGACATCAAATTGCTTTAAACTAGGTGATATAGGAAAATGCAACCAGCAACTTCGATACTTTGGAAAAGATTTTCAACATACTATTCATGTTATTATTCCTAGACAACATACTCATCATTTAGGAATATGTCCTTCACCTCACTCCTCTATTATCTAGAATGCTCTTAGTGACTATGGTCGATCACTTTCCCAAGGTTTGACCCTAGCCTGTGTCAGCAACATAATTTATTATAAGAAGATGCTCATGATGACTTAGGGTATATGGGCATACTCGGTTGACCTAATTCAACCAGATGTGCCAAGGTACCCTAATTCATGAGAGCTACTACATATCCAAAACATGCTACTAACTTGAATTAGAGAGAAATGAAGTTCAAGTCCAGATATGTGTAGATCTAGATGAAAAATACGGAAGGGTGTTGCCACATGTCAATTGCAACAATCTATCCATGAGAATTCCAGGACTTCTCGAGCGCATGACCCTGCAGATTGGCTTGTTCCAAATCCGTTAGAACTAATTCATCAAGATGTACATACCCCACCAAGTGGTCATTAATTCATAATTAATTGGGTTAAGATTCAGATTATAGAAACCATGCCCAACCCTATTTCCAACAATCCTTAAGTTCTTTATCAATAATTAACCCGATTAGATATGGAGAACTTCATTAATTCATGTTTGCATTAATGTTCATTAACGTCACATAACCAAAAGTTATACCAAAGCGGGACAATAACCATCAAACATTTAACTCTTAATGCAACCTAGTTGTCCAAATCAAGTGTGTCAATCACCTAGATTCAGCTAGTGTTTACTTTATAAACGTAGTTTAAGATTAAAGATCATAACCACTATTCCTTTTATTTTCATTCCATGAGAGAGGAAGAGTCTTCCTCTACATGGTTAGATGTTAGGTTTAACATAACCTTTTTAGCATTTGTTACTTATATAGTTTAATTATATGTCCTAAGAATATTTCATTATTATATTATAGTTGTGTAGTTAGAGGATGACATCTTTTACAATTTAACAAGTTCATTAATATAAGGGAGATTATACTATCTCCTTAATCCAACTCATTATCTTATAACAACAAATATAAAGAATGCCACAAAGATATCACTATTATTTCCATCATACAAGTACAAAATAATTCACATCTCAATTTTGAGTCCATCATAAAACCTTTCAATTCATGAAGATAAATATAAATTTTCGATACTATGCATTTCAAACATTCTCCATGTCAATTAGATTTAAGGATCTTGAAAGAACATCACTTTTATTTTCCAATACAACTCAAGAATGAATTGAAACTCTTTACAGAACATCCATAATTAAATAAGCCAATGTATCATAAAAACTCTTTCCTTCTTTGAGCACTTATGATATCCATCAACAAAAATTGCTAGCATGGGTCAGTTCAATGAACTAAGCATGATAAGCACTAAGCATTAAAGTGAAGTGCATTCAACTAATTGTTCCATTAAAATAAATCTGCTTTAATGAAACAATTAATATATCATACATATAATCATTAGTAATAACATCTAGAAAAGAAGTACATTAAAAGAGTCTCGAATTTACTTTTAAGAAAAGAAATTAATATAATCTCCAACACCAACATTATATCATAAGGTTTAATTGATCCTATCAATTAATTTAAAAACAATCAACATGTCTTGTCATCCAATTGTTTCATAGTTCTATAAGAATAGAAATACACATTTATCTTTTCTAAGTAGCAAAAGAAGTTAATTACAACATAGCTCATATTAGGATGCTTCATCTTTCCATATAGCAAAAGAAGAAGAATCAATACATACTTATTCCCCATACTCTAATCATCCGAAAGAAAGAAACATGTTTAGAACATAGAAACCGCCTTAGTCCGAAGATAACCATAAAAGGAAAACATCTAACAAGAATCCCAAATAAGTTCAAGCAGGGGTAGAGACTCAAAACATTCCTCCTACAAGTCTAAACTAACTTCCACATGTTAAAAGATATAATTCAAGATCTGAACCCAAACTTTCCTTAACCCAAGCTAGAATCACTTAGAGTTAATCTCTTATCCAGTCCATTCAAGAAGGGTTCATATTAAGAAAGAGTTCAAAAAGAGAAAACCTTCCAATATCAATCCAAATGGAGTATGACTCAATCAAGAAAAATAGTCCGTCTAAGCATGATATTATTTCCTTTCCAACATTCCGACTCAGCTAATCTCTTTTCAAAACATTACAACAAATGACTTAAGCAAAGTAGACTAAATATTCCACAAGAAATTTCCATCTCAGAGGAGAATCAAATACAGAGAAGTTCAGTCAAATGAACTCATCCAAAAATAGTAAGAAGGATCTCCATTGGAAAATTTCCAATCCATATTTCATTTCATTTATAATATGAAATGAATTCTCATTTATACTTCAAACATTGAAATTATTTAACTAGTTCCCAAAGAGAACACAAAACCGAACGCATAGTTAAAGAAAGCACACTTCTAATTTTCCATCACAAATCTTACAAACTGGTTTACCTATTTCCATTCATCAAGCACAAGTTCAAATTCAATTCTCAAAAAAGTACAAAGTACAGTCCCTAAAATAGTATATTGTCCCCAAGAGAACATGTTCCTTTCTCTATAAAACTTGGAGATTCATTCAATGAATCCATCAAGGAGTAGAAATCCACAAATAGTAAAAGATATACAAGTTTAGAAGTAATCACGAACTCAAGAACTAAAATCCCATTACAAGGCTTCAACAGCTCAATACAAAGGAGTAAGTAGTTCATGATCCAAATAAGAACAATAATACAAAACTATCTGAACAAAGATAAAATATATCCTTTCATACAAAATTCAGTACACTAAGGTACTCAATCCATCTTAAAAAAACCCGAAATCAATTAAAAAGAAATGAGAGTGTAAGAAAACTCAATATATGTTTAAGACAAGTATTTTCCCAAACTTACCTCCAAAATGATTGAAACAAAATCAAAATGACTACAGAGAGTTCCATTTAAAAATATTACGACAAGGAAGGCATTTGTTTCATACATCTATTACAAGAAGGAGAGTAAATACTACATTACAAGAAGCCTCTAAAACTATTCATGACTATTCCAAATGAACTATAAATCATCAAATACCCATAACAATATATAATTCTAAACCTTTAATCCTTCTAATATAACACTAAAGCCTTAGTTCACTCATGGCAGAGAAGAATAGGATATACTTCGTATTCACACCCTATCAAGTTCAAAGAAGGTGGTAAAATCTAAAAGACAGAAGTAATAAAACCATTCACACTCAAGAAGCTATGTGAAGAATATCTCAAAAGAGATTACTAGGTCTACTTCAAAACAAAACAAATCTCTCAAGACCCTTTCGAGCAAATATTCCATAATGAGTTCAATCATTCTCAAATCCCTGAATACAAATAAAACTTTCAGCTCAGAGTACATGTACAAAAAAACTCATCAACTCGACTACAATTTTAGAATACAGAAGTACTAAATATGAGTACAGTGTCGAATATGAATATTCGAGAAAAAGTTCAGAACTACACAAAGCTCCAACTTAGCTCGAGAATAACAAAATTTTAAATGCAAGATCTCTAGCAAAACTTGAATGCTCCAATACAAGTAATAACAAAACACGAGTTCTAAATAATAGTTCGAACAAAACATGAGGCAACGTATACCCATTCGGTCAACACCTGACATGAATACCAGTTTCAGACTGAATTACAAATCTTCAAATATAATTTTCACAAGCATGTCACCATCAAACTAGCATAGAGAAAGTTTCCCAAAACCTTCATTACTAAGCAATGGATTTACATTCCAAAACCACAGAGATTCATAAAAACATGCAAGTAGATAACCAGACAAATCATGTAAATATTATCTCATGAGAGCAGAGTTGTTCTAATGAATCACTTAGAAGAAAGCAAGAAATCTTAATGGGTAGGGCCTATCATGCCCGATAATTTTCAGTAAATTCAGTAGGAGACTTCCATTTGAGCTTCCCACTCTTTTTCTTTTCCACGAAATATCAACAACCAAAAAATTTCCTTCTAATGCCTCATATACATTCCCTTGATAAAAAATAGACAAGAGAAACCAAAAATAGCCAAGAAGAAGAAGAATTCGAAGTATTGGTTTAAAGAACTAGATAGCTCCATGCAAAGAAAAATTCGTGAGGCATGAAAAACCAAAAACCTCCCACAAATTTGTCTCCCTTGTTTCCAAGACATTTTACACATAAAAACCAAGATCCATTAATGCCATAACTCCCATTCTCTTGCTTATCTATCCTTGCCACCACCTCCCAAAACTAGCAAATACCATTTCCAAATCAATAGGAAATTCCATACTTAGTGATGCCTCCATGTAAGCTCCACTAAATTTAACTAGCCCTTGCCAAAACCGACAAGTACATCCTTGCATTAATACCTACTCAAATTAATTAAAACCATTGGAACCATCGCCTTAGTGCCATGTGACCCTTAGGTTCCTTTTAAATAGTTTAGGCTAGATTTCCCAAAACTTAGGTTAGTCTAACAATTAATCACCTTAGGTCTTAAAACATTTCCATAGGTAATACCCACTTTAGGTTAGATTAAATTTACTTCCATATAGTATTAGGCATTAGGTTAATATAGCCTAATATCACCTTAGCAAACTTTCTCCCTTATTCCTTTAGCACTAGAGCTTAGGTTAGATTATAACCCTAATTAAGTAGACATAGCTAGGAAGTAGGTGCTCTTACCTAGTTTAGGATACTGTTAGGATAGTCCTTTAGTTTTAGGATTATGATCCCCTTCATAGTCATGAAGTAGTATATTTTTTTTTACGCCAATAATGTCCTGTAGAGATCAATCCCAAAGACCCAAGAAAAACATACAATTGAATGAAGACACGTTCACTCAATTCCAAAGAATTTGTAACATACAAAGTTTAGTCTATATGTCTCTCAACTAATGAATGTCATTTTACCATTTAGTCTGTTAAGAAGATTTAAAACATTCCTTGGATCACTAAAATTGATCCAAGGATGAGTCAGTGAAAGAGATACATTTGTGACTCTAAAAATTAGATTGCAACTTATCAATAAGAAGTAAAAATGGATTCTTGTAAGCCATATCATTCCATTCTAAAGAATCCAAGAGCAAAAATGATTTTTCCATAATAAGCATGATTTTCAACAATTAAGGAAACAATCCTCATTCTAGAAAATTACATGCCAATTCTTCTAATGCAAAGAGAAATATAACAGTTTGTCCCAAGTGTTACATACTTCCCTCCTATAAAGAATCATCATCTTGATGATTATCTCATTTTGATCATTACATTAAGGATAATCAATTTATTCACTTTCTTAACATATGTTTGCAACAATATCAGGATTTAAATTTCTAGAAATCAGCATTCACATAGTTGTTTATTTAAAAATAAATAGTTATCTGCCCCAAACTGGTAGACTTATTGACATATAAAGATAAAATCACAAATTTTTATCAGTCATCATAGTCAATTTTGATCAAATAAATATGGAAAAGTAGTTTTCATATCTTCCAAGTTTTCCCAGGTTGCACTTTCTTCATTAAACTGGTCCCACTAGACCTTACATTGACTTATTTCACAATTTCTTAAATGCAACTGGTGAGTTTCCAACACTCGTATGGGTTTAACCATGATTATTCCTAGGTCTTGGACCTGTAAGGAATTCCAATTTAACACATGTGATAAATCTGAAACGTATTTCTTAAGCAAAGAAATATGGAAAACATCATGCATTTGTGACAAAGTAGGAGGTAATGTTAAATGGTAAGCTATAGGGTTAATTACTTCAACTATCTCAAAGGGTCCACATAACAAGGTGATAACTTGGTAGCCTTGCTAAAAGTTATAGAGATCTTTTTTGGTTTAACCGAAGAAATACTTTCTCACCAAGTTTAAATTTCTTGTCAACCCGCTTTAAATCAGCATAACTCTTTTTCCTATCTATTGCTTCTTTCAAGCGCTCATGAATCATTTTAACTTGTTTTTCCATTTCCATAAGGATTTCACGTCCAATTACCTCTCTATCCACAATGTTGTCCCAACTAATAAGGGTTCTGAATTTTCTTCTATATAATGCTTCAAAAGGTGCCATATTAAGAGAGGCATGATATGTGTTATTATATGCAAACTCAACTAGTGGAAGGTACTCTTCCCACTTATACTGCTGATACATACAATACATTCATAAAATATCCTCGAAAAATTGATTAACTCTTTCATTCTATCCATCTGTTTCCAGATGATATGCAAAACTAAAATTTAGCTTAGTTCCTAGAGCTGCATTAAGTGTTTTCCAAAACCTTGACGTCATTCTAGGATCTCTATCCGATATGATTAATTCAGGTACTCCATGTAATCTAAAAATTTCATGCACAAATCTTTTAGCCAATACAGGAGAATCATCCTTTAGATTACCAGCAATAAAATGTGCTACCTTCATTAGTTTATCAACAACTACTAAAATAACATCATGTTTATTTCTTGACATAGGTAACCCTTGTACAAAGTCCATGCTTATCACTTTCCACTTGTACTGTGGTATGCTATGAGGATACAATAAACCAAGCTAGGTGCATATGTTCAACTTTAACATGTTGACATTCAAGGCAATGTGTCACAAAATCAATAACATCCTTTTTCATTCCTTTCTAGAAATATTGTTGTTTTATATCAGCAAGCATCTTTGTAATACCAGGGTGTCCGAAAAAGGTGAATTATGAAATTCTTCTAACAATTTCTTTCTTAAATCATTTAGCGAAGGTATGTAAACTTTGTTTTCAAATCCTAAGATTCCTTCATTATCAAAGTGAAAACCTTTATACGTCAAATCATTTGAATCTATAGCAAGCACTATCTTTACTTACTGAAAGTAAGAATCATTATCCATAACACTTTTTACCTCATCCTTAAATTGAGTTCTCAATTTTATAAGAGAAAAAATGTTCTTCCTATGACTTAGAGCATCGAGTGTAGTGCCCAATTCCCTTTGAAACCTTTTTATGCTTATGCCAATATTGTTAATTACATCATAGGACATTACTATGTTTTGATTTACTATCTCTACTAGACATTGGATTATGGATTATTGTGGATTTTGATTTGACTATGGTGCATGATGGGTATTAGAGACACCTTATATATGGATGATGATATGTTAATTGATATGGATGTTGTTCAGGCATGTGAATTGGATATTATGATTTGATCTAGAAAATGAATATTTTATGATGCAGATATATTTGTTGATTAAAAATGCAAATGATGTAATAGTGACTTTGATGTTGTTGTGATTCATTGTATAGTTGATTTTTTGTAATTTTGGTATCATATTGGATGTTCTGATATGGCCACAAGGCCGAAGGAGGATATTTGTATTTTACAAGTTAAAAATATCACAACAAAACATCGGGGGATCGAGACCAACCAAAATGAAATTCTAGGTGAATTCAACACGGTCACCATGGCAACTTGTTTTATTGTGTTGTGTATTGTTTTGTTAGATATTCCCATGGGGGGAATCATCTTTATATGTGACCATGGGTTGTGTATTTTAATATTATGGTTAATATTTATTTATTGTTGTATGTATTTTATTTGTAATGTGTTCTCTTCTTCTAATTAATTAATTGTGATATATTAATGTGAGAGATCGTACGTTTAAAGTTTAATTAAATAAAATTGGGATATGGGAAGTAATTATAAGAGTTTTTGTCTATTGTAATTAATTTGTAAGAGCTTGTGTAAGTCAGATTTTAGAGCATGAAATACTCCACCTCCATGAAAATTCGAATTTGACCTTGGGGGCTGTTTTTGGAGACTTGTGGGACAAGTAAAACTTGTCCCATGCCTCTAAATTTATGTTACCAACCATACTTATGGTTGGGGAAGTGATTGGTGACTTTTATAATGCATTTTATTCATCTTGTGCATGTTTTTAATTGCACTTTCTTACATTTTAATTTAATGGTTGTCCCTTGAGGTGTGGGCTGTTTTGGAGTGTGCAAGTAACTTATCATTCTTCACCCACCTCTTTATTAAGCCTTGGAGTTTGGATTTTGTCTTTTGTGTTGATTTGAGGTGATGTGTGATGTGTCATCCTACATGGATCCACATCATCCTCTTCTTTCCCCCTTCTATATATTTCAAACTCTCTTCTTGTTTTGGGGTTGTTGAACCTTTTTGCATTCTTCCTTAGGGATGCATTTTCTTGTGGGAGCTCTTACTTTTGAAGAAAGTTTTGGAGATAGCTTTACATGTTTGGGAGGTTGTTGTTTTGGGTTGTGTTTAACATTTGAAGCTTGTTGTTTGGAGCTATGTTATTATCTGGAAATCTTGTTGTTTGGAAGAAAAGTAACCATAGAGAGGTAGGAATTTAACTCTCTTTTATTTTGTTATTTTCTTACTCTGTTGTGTGGAAAATGCATGCTTTGTTTTATTTTTGCTTGGTTGGGTATATTTCCTTAGGGAAGGTGTAGGAGAAGGCTATGGGGAATTCTTGTGGGGGGCATAAGGGAATGCCATTGGAATCAAAATTTTGTGGATGGAGTTTGGGTTTGGTATCCACCATGGAAATGACATAGCTTGCATTTCTTACTTTGTGGGGGGCATAAGGAAATCTGTGGGGGGGAATAAGGAGGAATTTTGTGGGGGCATAAATAAATGTGTGTGATGAATTACTTGGAATTTTGTATTTGGTGGATGCCTAATTCCCAATTAGGAGGCATAAGTAGCTTCCCCCATAGGCCTTGCTCCTTTGGCTTGCAAGATCAAGCCTGAGTTCTACTTTGATGTGTTTCTAAATGTAGTTGTGAACTACTTGTTTGTTTTGTGTTGCAAAAATAAATGTGTGTGTGAAGGAATGTTGTGTTGTGGAAGCCAGTTGTTGCCACGGTTGGATTGCATCTTTTATTGTATCTTGGTTGGGGCTCGGGGGCCAATGATGAAGGAAGGATTCTCCTTTCATTGGATGTCTTGGTTGGGTGGAGAGCGTTGCCTTTCCCCCTCTCTTATTGTGATCAAATTAGAGAAAATGAAAATGAGCATGTTACTTCCCTAGAGAAAAAGATTTGTATAGTTTGATAGTCCCTTCTTGTGAGAAATTTTGTTGTATCCTTCCCACTTTGAAGTGGATGAGTAGTATAATTATTGTGAATGAGAATTTTCTTGTATTGATGAGGAAATTTTGAAAGTGAAATGTGAAATGTAAAGAGTTATATTCCCTTCTCTGTTTTGAAAAAGGAATGTGAAAGAGTGTTGTATATTTTGTAAATTGTATTTGAAACCAAATGAAAATTCTGTTAATTACATTTAGGCATTGAATGATGTAAAGATGTTTCTCTTTTGAAATTAATAAAGGAATTGCAAGTTCATCTCTTATTCACATTGTTGTAATTGAAATGGGAATATCTAATGGTGATTGAATTACTATTGTGAATGGAATCTCTGTTTAATTGCAAAGGAAAGAAAATATGCATGAGAGAATTATATTGCTTGTCTTCTTTTGAAATATATCAAATTAGGAAATCAGGTTTTAAAATATAAATTGGAAATGATTTTTAGAAACAACTAAGTGCAATGGACTAGTTTAGAATCTATATACACATTTAAATGATAAAATTGATATACAGACTTAAAAGAAAAAGATCACCATTATAAACTTTATACTGAAATTAATTTTAATAGAAAAGAATAGTTCAAACTTGCACACATTAATTAACTTGGAGATGTTAGAATTTAGTATACTGGTTCACAAATGAACCCAAATTGACAAAGAAATCTCTAGAGAACAACTTAGCCATTGCTAATTTGAAAACAATCCCTCTAACATTCATTTTCTATCACTTGTTGGAAACAAATACAACTTTGAATCAATTGAGCAAACCAACTTCTCTAAAATACTCTAAACCCTCCGTAGATCAATCCTCCATGTCTATTTGATATGTTGAGTAAAGGAGGAAACCAAATTTAATCAAAATCAAAAGTTGAAAATTACCAGCTTGCAAATTATAAACCTGCAGATCCTTTTTACAAAATTGACCCTTAAAAAATTATCAGAAAGTAAAATTTATGTTTCTTGTGCAAGGAGTGCATCGAGAGCTTTCCAAAAAGTCTTCATTTTCTCACAACTAATATTTCTAGCTCAAGTTATGGAAATTTGAAGTTTTTGTGCCTCGGTGGGAAAATTTAAAATAAAATTCCTAAGAGGCCCATGCAACCCAAAAATTTCCCATCATTGTGCCTTAGAAAAGTTTTTGGAAAAAAATTGGTTTGGGAAAATTTTTCTTTTTTCCTCCATTGGCCCACATCCAATCATAGGGCACCATGTGTCCTCTTGTAGCTACTGATGGAGGCATGGTTTCTTTTCAACCCTTAGACCCTTTGAAAATTTTGGGAAAAATTTTCACTTTAGCCCTGCTGGCCCGCAACCAATGAGAACGTGCCACGTGGCACCTTGGGGGTGGCAGTGGGGAGGGTGGACCCCTTGTCTTTTTTTGTTTTTAGCCTTTGGAAAAATTTTAAAATTTCCCTACTGTGGCTCTGTTTATCTACCTCGCCTTGAATTTTCTTCTTCCGTGGGTGCGCGGACCCACGCATCCCTTTTCCCTTTTCATTCTCCCTTCAGTAAAATTTGGAAATCTTCTCCACCGCTCCGCCAACCCCTCACCCCTTTCCCACTTTATGCCAGGACTCGACATGTGTCCACCAGGGACCTGCGGAGGTGCAAAAGAATTTTTCCTTTGTGTCGTGTGATGGGAAAAATTCCCCAAGCCACCCTGCGACCCGCCAACCTGTTGAAGTTGATTTCCCCACCTCTTAACACATGTCCCCCTAGGGGAAAATTTGACCTAAAAACTCCACCCACTCATAACTTGATTTCTGTAAGGAGTTAGGAGGACTTATTTATATCACCAGAAAGGTGAGAAAATTTCCTATCTAATGAGAATGGTTTAGGGAAACTTTAGAAGCATTAAGTTTGGGAAAAGTCTAGTTCAAACTCTGAGGATGCTAGAAAGCAGGCATGGGGGTAAATTACTCCCTAAACCTAACTAAAACATCTAACCCTAAAATTGGAACCTTGCAAACTTGATATTAGTTAATAAAGGAAACATGTGTTTTGGTAAAATTGGTTTTGTTCGGAACCTGCCAATGGAAATGGTTGTCTTGCAACATGGTTGTGGACACTTCTAATAAAAAAATATTCCATAATTTTCTAACTAACCCTAGGTTTTTCTTTGGTCTCAACTGGTCATTTAATTAGGAATCACGAATACCACTCTATTTTCCTTACCCTATATATAATTGATGTCAAAATCATATTGAGATAAAAACTCTAACCATCTTCGTTGTCTTGTATTAAGATTTAGCTGAGTGAAAATATACTTCATCCCCAAATGATCGGTTTTCAATTCAAAAGGTTTACCAAGTAGGTAATGCCTCCAGTTGTAGTGCATGAACAATGGCAGAAAGCTCTAAGTCATGTGTAACATAATTAAACTCATGTAACTTTAGTTTTTACTTTCGTAAGCTATGAGATGATCATTTTGTAACAAAATACCTCCTATACCTTCACCAAATGCATTAGTTACTACCATAAAGTCTCCATTAAGATCTAGTACAACTAGAATAAGTGCTTTGAAGTTAACCATTCCTTCAAATTTTGAATGCAATTTCACATTTCTCACTCCAAACAAACTTGTTATCCTTCTTCTATAAATAAATTATTGGTGCAGCCACCTTAGAAAAATCTTTTACAAATTTTCTTCTATAAATAAATTATTGGTGCAGCCACCTTAGAAAAATCTTTTACAAATTTTTTTATACTATCTAGCATGCCCCATGAAGCTTCTAACTTCATGTACATTCTTGGTGCATGCCACTCAGTTATAACTAAAATTTTAGAAGGGTCTACAAAAATTCCATTCTTACTTAATACATGTCCCAAATAGTGCACTTCTATGTCATAGAAAGAACATTCAAATAGCTTACTATATAACCGTCTCTCTCTCAAGATTTCCAAAACTATCTTCAAATGCTCATGGTGTTCCTCAATACTTTTATAATATATAAGAATGTTTTCCAAGAATACAGCACACATTTTTCCAAGTATTCTTGAAATATATTATTTATTAAATTCATAAATTTTGTAGGTGCATTTGTTAATCCAAAAGGTAAAACTGTGAACTCATAATGTCCATAACTTGTTCGAAAGATGTTGTATGAATGTCCTCATCCTTAATCTATAATTGATGATATATAGATCAAAGATCTATCTTATAATATACTGATGCTCCATGCATCGATCAAATAGATCATCAATCCTAGGAGTGGGTATCTATTCTTGATTGTTTCTTTGTTTAACATTTGATAATCAATGCACAATCTAAGTGTTCCCATCTTTCTTTTTCTCAAAAATTACTAGTGCTCCCTAAGGTGAAACACTTGGTCTAATCAAACCTTTAGAAAAAGTTCTTGCAATCGAGCCTTAAGCTCTACTAATTCTATAGTAGTCATTCGGATGCGGTGCCTTAGAAATAGGCTCGATTCCAGGATTGATCTCTATTATGAAGTCAAACTCCCTTTTGGGTGAAATACCTGGTAACTCTTCTAGGAATACATCACTGAAGTTTCATAACAATAGATATCATTCCAAGACATCATTGTTCTCTTCAGTTGTTTCTGTAATCTTTACTGCATATAAGGTACAACCTTTATTTTTGGCCTTTTTAAGTTGCATAGCTGACAGTTTTCTAACAAAAATATCACGTTTCACACCCTGAATCTTTGTTGTTTTATGTAGGTCATCTAAACAACTAATATATTTTTCAAAATAGTCCACTTTAGCCTTATGTTCTGCTAACCAATTAACACCTATGATTACATCATAAGACCCCAAAGGTGCAACATAAAGATCAACTTTAGTGGAAAATCTAGGTAAGTCAAGGATTGCTCCAAAAAGACACATACTAACCGTATGAACAACATTCTTTCCATAATGTAAAGTCCATGTTTTATCCATGTTTCCATATTTTATTTTAGTTTTGATGCTAATTTACTAGAAATAAAACATTCAAAAGTAGTTTCGGTGTCAAAACAAATAGTTATAGGTAAACCAAATAACTTACCCGAACCTCTACGGGCGTGGCCTATTTCTCGGCTGATTTTTAGCTACCGCAACGCGTCTATCTTGTCTTTGTTGATTACAATTGTCCTTTTCAAAGGGCATTGATTTGTGTAATGATCTTTTCCATAGTTATAATAGCCTCCTACAGGTCCCTTTCTAGGCTCGGATTTATTTCCAACCTTAGAGTTATCATTCTGATCTTCATAGGACTTTTGTCCATTATTATTGTTCTTGACAAAGTTGTTCCGTGCATTACCAACAAACTTGTTTGTTGCTGCTTTCTTATTAGTATCAGATGAAAACTTACTTTTCATTATGAATTTCTTCCATGGTCCTTTCTTAGGTGCAAGAGATGATGAAGAGGAGTTGGGGATTTTCTTCCTTACTTCCTCCTTATGAGAAGAAATTGCCTTCAATTTTTGTTCTGCCTTATGGCCTTTTCAACAATCCCTTCCATCGTGGTTGGGCTATGAACATCTACCTATCCTCCTATAACAAGATTCAATCCCATGATAAATTTTTGTATCGTGAACTTCTCATCAGTTTGGTACTGAGGTACATATCGAAGGAGTTTAGTAAACCACTCCCAATACTCAACCACGAGCTTATCTTTCCTTGAGCTAAGTTTTGGAATTTAGACATTTTTTATCATAGTAAATCATAGTATTTCCTAAAGTTGTGGAGCCATGTGATATTATTTTCATCAATTTTTAACTCAGCCTTACATTTGTCCCACCATGAAGATGCATCTTGGGAAAGACGATAAGCTCCCCATATCGCCTTTGTTTCTTCTAGGAAATTCCTTATTGCAAATTATTTCTCCATTTTTGTTGAGCCAATTCTCAGCTCCATCTCCTAATGTGGTGCCATCAAACTTGGGTAGAGTTATCCTTTCTATATCATTAGTGAGTTCAGCTACCACCCTAGCCTTTTTGTTCTTATGCTGATTAGGTATGTTTACATTGTTATTATCAACACCTAAATGTGTGTTGTCCTCAGGAGGTGGCTGATTATTGTTCTCAACATCTTCTTCCTCCTCATTTCCCATTACTTGTTGTTCAAGTACAGCCAAATGATCTCTTGTGTCCAACAGGGAAGCAAGGATCTCGTTGATTTTTTGGGAAGGGAAGTTGATGCTCCTTCCTCAGCGAGAGGATTATTTGCAACATTTCCTCTTGTTCTAACTAGTTTCATTAACAATAAAATTTAAGTTTCATCAGATTATGGACATAATAGGTCCAAGAGTGTAACCTTTAGCTCTAATACCAAGATGTATATTCCCATTTTAAGACTTTAGAAACAAGGGAATTTTTTTAACCATAATGTTCTCTATTCTAAATAAAACATCATTTGGAACACACATTATATGCCAATCAATCTCATAACATATAACCATATGCGATTGTAATGACTCGGTATACTACCGATCTCTCATTCCATGACTTGGTTACCAACCGATCTCTTATGTTAACTTAAAGCATAGAATACTTCAAGTATACTATGTATAATTGGTTCTCCTACCCTATTCCAGTCTTGATTGATATGTTTAAAGAACCTAATTGAATATTTGTTACCAATATTCATCTAACATCACGTTGCTTTAAACTAGGTGACATAGGACAATGAAACCAGCAGCTTGCGATACTTTGGCCAAATATTTTCAACATACTGTTCATGTTACTATTCCTATATGGCATACTCATCATTCCAAAATACATCCTTCACCTCACTCTTCTATTATCTAGAATGGTCTTAATAACTACAATCGAGTTCACTTGCGTAGGGTTTGACCCTAGCTCGAGATTAGCAACATAATTTATTATAGGAAGATGTTCATGATGACAAAGGGTATATGGGCATACTCAGTTGACCTAAGTCAACTGGATGTGCCAAGGTACCGAGTCATAGAGAGTTACTACTTATCCAAAATATGCTACCAACTTGACCTAGAGGGAAACAAAGTTCAAGTCTAGATGTGCGTAGATCTAGATGAACAAATACGGAAGGGTGTTGCCACATGTCAATTACAACATTGTATCCTTGAGAATTCCAAAGTGACTTCTCAAGGGTACGGTCCTTATAGTTGGCATGTGTCAACATGGTTAGACCTAATTCATCAAGATGTACACACCCCCAAGTCGTCATTAATTCATAATTAATTGGGTTAAGATTTAGATTACAACAACCATGCCTAACCTTAATTGTAATATTCCTTAAGTTCTTTATCCATAATTAGCCTGATTAGATATGGAGAACTTCATTAATTCATGTTTGCATTAATGTTCATTAACGTGGCATAACCAGCAGTTATCCTAAAGTAGGACAACAAACATCAAATGTTTAACTCTTAATGCAACCTAGCTGTCCAAATCAAGTGTGTCATTCACCTAGATTTCACTAGTTTTAACTTTATAAACATGGTATGATATTAAATATCATAACTACTATTCCTTTTATTTTCATTCCATGAGAGAGGAAGAGTCTTCCTCTACATGGTTAGATGTTATGTTTAACATAACCCTTTTACCGTTTGTTACTTATATAGTTTAATTATATGTCAAAAGAATATTTCATTATTATACTATAGTTGTGTAGTTAGAGAATGAAATATTTTACAATTTAACAAGTTCATTAATATAAGGAGATTATACATTCTCCTTAATCCAACTCATTATCTTATAATAGCAATAGTATACAACAAATATAAAGAATACCGAAAGATATCACTATTATTTCCATCATACAAGTACAAAAGAATTCACATCACAATTTGGAGTCCATCACAAAACCTTTCAATTCATGAAGATAAATATACATTTTCAAGACTATGCATTTCAGACATTCTGCATGTCAATCAGAATTAAGGATCTTAAAATAACATCACTTTTCTTTTCCAATACAACTCAAGAATGAATCAAAACTCTTTACAGAAGATCCATAATTAAATAAGCCAATGCATCATAAAATTTCTTTCCTTCTTTTATCACTTATGATATCCATCTCGTAAAAATTGCTAGCACAAGTCGGCCTAATGAATCGAGAATTATAAGCACTAAGCATTAAATTGAAGTGCATTCCACTAATTGTTCCATTAAAAAAACTCGCTTTAATGAAACAATTAATATATCATACATATAATCATAAGTAATAACATCTAGAAAAATAAGTACATTAAAAGAGTCTAAATTTACTTTTAAGAAAAGAACTTAATATAATCTCCAACACCAAACATTATATCATAAGGTTTAATTGATTCTATCAATTACTTTAAAAACAATCAATAGGTCTTGTCATCCACTTGTTTCATAGTTCTATAAGAATAGAAATACACATTTAGCTTTTCTAAGTAGCAAAATAAGATAATTACAACATAGCTCATATTAGGATGTTTCATCTTTCCACACATAGAAAAGAAGAAGAATCAATACATACGTATTCCCCATACTCTAATCATCGACTCAATCAAGATAAAGATATAATTCAAGAACTCGAACCCAAACGTTCCTTAACCCAAGCTATAATCACTTAGAGTTAATCTCTTATCCAATCCATCCAAGAAGGGTTCATAATAAGACAGAGTGCAAAAAGAGACAACCTTCCAATATCAATCCAAATGGAGTATGACTCAATCAAGAAAAATAGTCGGTCTAAGCATGATATTATTTTCTTTCCAACATTCGATTCAACTAATCTCTTTACAAAATGTTACAAAAATTACTTAAGCAAAGTAGACTAAACATTCCATAAGAAATTTCCATCTCATAAGAGAATCAAATACAGATAAGTTCAATCAAATGAACTCATCCAAATAAATAGTAAGAAGGGATCTCCATTGGAAAAGGTCCAATCCATAATTCATTTCATTTATACTATGAAATGAATTCTCATTTCTATTTCAAACTTAGAAATTCTTTAACTAGTTCCCCAAAAGAGAACACAAAACCGAACGCACAGCGATTAAAGAAAACACACTTCTAATTTTCCATTACAAATCTAACAAACTGGTTTACCTATTTCCATTCATCAAGCACAAGTTCAAATTCAATTCTCAAAATGAAGTACAAAGTACAGTCCCTAAAATAGTATACTATCCCCAAGAGAACATGTTCCTTTCTCTTTAAAACTTGAAGATTCGTTTAATGAATCTATCAAGGAGTAGAAAACCACAAACAATAAAATATATACAAGTTTAGAAGTAATATGAACCCATGCCCTGTCAAGTTCAAAGGTAGTATGAGTCTAAAAGACACAAGTACTAAAACCATTCACACTCAAGAAGATATAAAATGAGAATACCAGGTCTACTTCAAAACAAAACAAATCTTTCAAGACCCTTTTGAGAAGACAATCCATAATGAGATCAATCATTATGAAATCCTTGAATACGAATAAAAATTTCAGCTACGAGTACATATATAGAACAAAACTCATCAACTCAACTACAAGTTCAAAATACACAAGTACTAAATATGAGTATAGTGTCGAATACGAAGATTCGAGCAAAAGTTCAAAACTACACAAAGCTCCAACTCAACTTAGAATAACACGAAGTTTAAATACAAGCTCCTAGCAAAACTCGAATGCTCCAATACAAGTAAAAACAAAACACAGGTTCCAAATAATAGTTCAAAACAAAACATGAGGCAACGACTACCGGTTCGATCAACACTGCACAGTACCGGCCAGAGTGAATTACAAAGATTCAAATATAATTTTCGTAAGCATGTCACCATCAAACTAGCACAGAGAAATTTTCCCAAAAACCATCATTACTAAGAAATCGATTTACATTCCAAAACCACAGAGATTCATAAAAACATGCAAGAAGATAACCAGAAAAATCATGCAAATATTTATCTCATGAGAGCAAAGTTGTTCTAATGAAACACTTAGAAGAAAGAAAGAAATCTTAATGGGTAGGGCCTATCATTCCTGATAATTCTTTTCAAATTTGAAGGATACTTCCAACAAAGCTTCCCACTCTTTTTCTTCACATGAAATATCAACAACAACAAAAATTTCCTTCCAATGCCTCATATACATTCCCTTGATAAAAAAAAGACTAGAGAAACCAAAAATAGCCAAGAAGAAGAAGAATTCGAACTATTGGTTCAAAGAACCAGATAGCTCCATGTAGAGAAAAATTCACGAGGCATGCAAAACAAAACAACCTCCCATAAATTCACCTCCCTTGTTTCCAAGATGGTTTACACAAAAACTAAGATCCATTAATGCCATAACTCCCAATTCTCCTGCTTATCTCTCCTTGCCACCACCTCCCAAAACTAGCGAATACCATTTCCAAATCAACATGCAATTCCATACTTAGTGAAGCCTCCACCTAAGACCCACTAAAGTTAACTAGCCCTTGATAAAAATGTCAATACCTCCTTACATTAATACCCATTCAAATAAATTAAAAGCCATTGGAACCACCATCGTAGTGTCATACAACCCTTAGGTTCCTTTTTAAATAGTTTATGCTAGATTTTCCAAAACTTAGGTTAGTCTAACAATTAATCACCTTAAGTCTTAAAACATTGCCATAGGTAATACCTACTTTAGGATAGATTAAATTTACTTCCATATAGTATTAGGCATTAGGTTAATATAGCCTAATATCACCTTAACAAACTTTCTCCCTTATTCCTTTGCACTAGAGCTTAGGTTAGATTATAACACTAATTAAGTAGATGTAGCTAAGAAGTAGGTTCTCTTACCTAGTTTAGGATGTCATTAGGATATTTCTTTAGTTTTAGGATTCTAATCCCTTTCATAGTCACGAAGCAGACTATTTTTGTTTACACCAATAGTGTCCTATAGAGATCAATCCCAAAGAACTAAGCACAACATACAACCGAATGAAGACACGTTCACTCAAGCCCAAATAATTTGTAACATACAAAGTTCATTCTATTATGTCTCTCAACTAATGAATGTCAATTTACCATTGAATCTGTAAAAAAGATTTAAAACATTCCTTGGATCACTAAAATTGATCCAAGGATGACCCAATAAAAGGGATACATTTGCGACTCTAAAAATCAGATTGCAGTTTATCAATAAGAATTTAAAATGGATTCTTGCAAGCCATATCATTCCCTTCTAAAGAATCCAAGAGCAGAAATGATTTATCCATAACAAGCATGATTTTCAACAATCAATGAAACACACCTCATTCCAGAAAATCACATGCCAACGCTTGTAATGCAAAGAATAATATCACAATTTGTCCAAGGTATTACATTCTTCTATGTCAATGCATCTAAGTAGACTTATATAAAAGGATTTGTGATAGAGAACCTATTCCAAAATTATGTATTTAGCGGTTATGATGCATAGCCGTTGTTTCACCTAATTTGTTTCTAATTAAAACTGAATAGGAAATAGGTTATGAGGAATACCTATGATAAGTAGGTTGAAGGTTGGAAGCTTGTGTTACTAATTTTTTTAATCTAATTTGATCATGAAGAGCTTCCCATTGGCTAGGTGGATCACCATGTATAAGAAACACAACAAGACCACCAAATAGTATTAATAATATAGGCTAGTGGACTCGCCTAAAGTGAGTGCTAGATCCGAGAAGCCAAATGCTTCATAGAAAGTTTTCAATCCACTTTCAAATAAAATTTAATGTAAATTTCATGAAGTAAGGAAATCCTACTGTAATTATATGATTTAGTTATCTTATGCAAATATAATGAGTAAATACAATCCAACAAGAAAGGTTATGATTAAATGTGGAGGTTTGGTAGGTTATTTTGGGTTCTTACAGTGTCTAAGAAGGGTGCGGGATTGATCGGGTAATTTTTGGGTTAGTTTTGGTTGATTAAGAGGATTCTTGGTCAAAACAAATGAAATGACACATATACCTATATCCGTATAGAGGTGAAACCGAAGATGGTTAGGTAATCGATGTCGGTAGGGGCAATTGAAAATAATTTGATAAAACTAGTTTTTGGGCTTCTCTGTGATTGCACAGAGAGTAAGAAGGGTGTGGTTAGGTTCAAAATATTATTGAGAAGACTCGGGGATACCGAGGTGGAAGTTACAAAACAAAAAAATTCTATAGGTGGTTGGGTTGGTAGATTGGTGAGGAGGTGCAGATAAAAGAATACAAGAAAAAAAAATAAAGTATAACAAAATAGGTAAGGAATTTATACTTTAAGCAAGCACAATATGATAGAAATTAGAATAATTACTTGCCTTCACAGATCTGGTATGTGAAGGTGGATGACGATTGATCTATGAAGAGATTATGGAGTCATCCAATGACATTACTCCCGTAGTGTTCATGTGAGTATTTCAATGCTTTGGAAGGAGAATTAGATGCTTGTTTGGGCCTCTAGTTGAATATTTTGTGTTGTTTGGATGATGAGAAGATTTGGATTCATGCTTGAATGTAATAGTCCTCTCAAAATTAAAATTACCAACTGATGTAAAAGGTTACAAAGTTGTATATAAAGGAATCGATGGCAGTTAGGTGATCGGCACCACCGAGGGATAATCAATGTCGTGCAAAGGTGGATAAGTCTAGGTTTACCTAAAATAGGCCAATCTTCCAAGATTTGGCATGTTTTCCAAGTTGAGTCTTCTTAGAGAAGTGGAGTTCTCATTAAAAAAGGTAGGAAGGTCATAGAAGAAGTCTAATTAGGTTTGAGAATAATTCTTAGTTAGTTAGGTCAAGTGGTGACTCAGCACTGAGAGTGATGACTTAGTGCCGAGAGTGATGACTTGGTCACAGTGTGAGTTAAATGCCCTAGAATGAGTCTACGGTAAGGTATCATGGTGAGGTGTGGGTGTGAGGGTGAAATTAATTTAATTAATTAATAATATTAAGTTGAATATATTAGTAATAATTAGTGATGAGGCCCGGTGTGTTTAATTAATTAAAAGGGACCAAGGGAAGTGTGACCCAAATTTGGTGTATACATTTGCCCCTTTTTTCATGTAGTGTTTACTCATAGCGATGATGATAAAAATAGGAAATCAATGTCCTAGGTATTAGAAGAGATTAGGCTGCACCAAGTATGGATGAAAGTGATCCCCTCAAACTATGAACTGATGAGGTAGGAAATGGAGTTGGTGAATGGTTTGATAAATAGGTTGTTAATAAAAACAAGGGTGGATAGGTTGTAGGTAAGGTTAATGATGGGGTCGAGTAATAGGTAATGGAAATAAAATGCATGTACATGTGTATATTGCATTGAGGTCTTGGTTGAAGAGCTTACAAACTCTACTTCATCAAAGGTTGATAGGTTTATCCAAACGAGGTTAAAGTGGTTCAGGTATCCAAGGTATAGGATATGGTCTTGAATCACAACTAGGAGAGGTGTAGGAATGAGTAATATGTTTTGTTTGAGGGCACTAAAGGTATGGTTGGGATAAACAACATGACATTAGGAAAGGTAAGGTCATTAGGATGAACATCATGGGTAGTAGCATCTCAAGTTATAGTGAGTACACAAATTTGAATATCACAAAAGTTGATTCAAGTTAGGGTATGTAGGTTAGGGCATAGGTAAGGCCAAGGTATAGGTAAATAACATGTCCCTAAATGCAATTAAGGAAATGTGCAAGTAATGTAGGAATGTGGGTACATTTTAAAAGGTGTTGGTAAGGGTAAAAGTTGTTTGAGCAACATTAATTTTAAGTAAAGTGGGCATAATGTGGGTTAAATGATTATGTTGAGTGACCAATAATGTCAGTCAAGGGTTACGCAATGTTAGTTTTGTTTTTCGGCATTGGTTGGTTAAGGGGTGGCCGACTTTGGTCAAGATGTGATGATGGTCAAGGCGACTAATGTCGGTCACTTTAAAAGTGACTATGTGAAAAAGGGTAGATGGGAAAGTTAAACAGAAAGGTAGGGGTAGGTGAAGACTAATGTAGGTGGAAGAGGGTAAGGAAATATGTTTCTAATGTGTGATAGGTAAGTAGGTGAAATGATTGATGATAATGGGTAAGTATCAAAATGGATAGAATATGGTGTTAGGTGAATTAAGTAAAGGGTAGGTATGGAATCCAAATTGAAGGGTAGGTATGATTGACAATTTTAGGTATGATTTGGTAAAAATGGCTAAGTATGAGGTCAGTTGAGGTTTGAGTAATAGGTGATGTGAGAAGGTATTGACTTGACGGTGTTTGTTTAGATGATGTAGGCAAGAGATCACCGACTATGAGAGATAAAGTACCACCTCTATTGGTATAAATGTAACCTAGTAGGACAGGATGAGGAGTGCGAAGCACATAACGAGATGTGAGACTTAGCTCAATCAGTGCTTTATAGGTGTATAGGCCAAGATCCTACCTTGATGGTCACTCATCGGCATATGGGAATCCGTGACCAAAACCCGTCATTTACTTGGTTGATAATATGACCATCACATTAGAGGACGTGTATAGGATCTGTGGCTTCCCACTATTGGAGAGCTACTATATTCACTTTCGACAAAGGTATCAATGGAGCCCATAGTGATGGCATTTGATGAGACGATGGGCATGGTGACTTATCACGGTGTGAGTCGAGGTATAGGGATATGTATGCAGCATATCCATAGGAGACCATACTATCTAGTTTGATGATGGTGGTAGTAGGTTTTTTTATCTCCCAAATTTTGAGGGTGGTAGATTTCCACAAGCAATGATGGGGGTGTTACAGGACATGGTTGAGGAGTGGATACATTTTACTTGGGTACCAACTTTTCTTTCCAACTCTATAGGGAGTTATGGGCCTATGGTAGGTACAAGAGATTTGGTATGTGTTATACATACTTGTTACATTGTTGGGCGTATGAGCACATTGTGTGTGCATCCAATTAGGTTACTGATGATAAGAATTATTCGGTGGTGGTTTATATAGAGTGGGTTTCAAGAGATGGGTACAGTCACCAAGGAAAAGCCTGAATGTGGTCGGGCCACATATTATGTTACATACTACAGGTGGATATTAGAGGGCGTATTAGTGGTTGATATTGTGTGGTGGTCATATGTTGATTTTCCTTCATATAGAGGTATGGATGTGGAATTAGAGGATATTTAATCATTTATATGGATACAACGGTGACGTTCTCGTGAGCACGAGATGATATTTGTGGACCTGGATTAGATGATAGTTCAGAATAGGGATGAACATGCACCCACCTTTCCCATAGTACCATAGAGATGACGTGGAGAGACCCATGTATCCACCACATCCGAGTGATCCCATAGGAAAGGAGGAGCTAGTGCAAGATCAATGGGTTGATGATGTGAGCATCACCGATGTATACAAGTAGTGGTGGGTGACATAGCTATTAGTGGCACTATTACGGCCAAGTAAGCATTATTTAGCTATATTCATAGTTCAAAGAGATACATTACAGGGGTAGGTGGCTACCCTATAGGCATAGATTAAAGGGTTGTAAGGATAGCTAAAAGATTCACACACACAAGTGATCACCTTGCGGGAACAAGTGATGACCTTTCGGGCCAAAGTTACTACCCTACAAGCCTAGGTAGCATAAGCGTAGGCTCCCACATAGGGTGGAGATGGGGATGGAGGGAAGGTAGCCACCTTATATGTATAGGTGCCAAAGTGACATCCCTATAGGCTTAGGTAAAGCATAGGCGTAGGCTCCCACACATGGTGGATATGGGGATGGAGGGAAGGTAGCCACCTTATAAGTACATGTGGCAAGATTACATGGCCAGTTGGTTGCTAAAAAGGAACAAGTTGTGTCCCTATAGGCCCAGGTAGCTATATAGGTACCAATATAGGCATAGGGATAGGGTCCCATAATAAAGAGCCTACACTAAGATAGGGTATAATTTTGGTAGGAAAATGTTTGTAGGGGGTAGTGAGGTGATGGCACCATAACAAACCATGTCTATGACAAGGTTTAGGGATGCCCTAAATGAGGCTTGCTATTATCATGACCATCTAGCTAGCATAATGACTTATGTCCCTTCATATACCGATTACAGAGCCTGGTAGGTAGCAAGTGAGTGGACTAGACCCATGACTCATAGTTATGGTAGCCCAAGGGGTCGTCGACCCTAAAGATAGGGCCAGGTGAGGTTACTAGCTCTCGGATACTGGGCATGGAAGAGAGATAGGAGGAAGACGTGGAGGTTAGGAAGGGAAAAGAAATGGTGGTGGGATGTTTGTAGGGTACTTGACTTGTTGGGAGGAGGAGACAAGGAAGAATGAAGAGTAGGGCATTAGGTGGGGTGATGATTGGTATCCATAGTAGATATTTTACTATCATTTTTTTTTATATATACATACCGACTTGCATGCCAAAGACATGAGATTGTACATGATATTTTTGAGATACTGATATTTATTTATATCTATGTATATATGTATTGATACACATAAAATCCCATTGTATAGTTGATGATTTTTACTAGATGGATGTTGTACTCATTTTAATTTCCATTATTATTGTGTATTATGGAAACTAGTTGAGTTATGTATGATTACGTTGAGATCATGTAGGCATGATGGAGTTAGGTATAGGCATGGTGGAGTCACGTAGAGGCATGGTTGATTCAGTTATAGGTATGGTGTAGTTAGGTACATGCATGGTTGAGTCGAGGTCATGTAGGCATGATGGGAGTAGGTATAGGCATGATGGAGTCATGTACAAGCATGATTAAGTCAGGTATAGGCATGGTGGAGTCTAGGTAATTTCCAAGTTACTGATCTTACGAAAATAATGGGTTATATGTATGTTGTGGTTAAATTTCCAAACATTTCATATCATGGAAATTTGGAATGATTGATGTATGATATGGTTGATGTTATAAAATTATAGGTATGCATGTTTTTATGATAGATTAAATTCCGAGTTTTGTGTAAAATGGAAACTAAGTAGGGAAAATGTGAACATAAAGGGGGAAAATTGGTTAGGGGAAAAGGTGTCCGGGCTAACCTCCAAGGGCCCCATGCCATTAGAATTCTTTCTATATATCCCTAGCTAAAAGGGGCCTCGGGATGATGTAGTTCTCCCATAGGCTAGGGAAATTTACGATAAGGATAAATGAATGGGTCAAGAGGTTTAAGGCATGGTTGAGTCTAGGTATTTCTAGGCATGTTTGAGTTTAGGTCATTTAGGCATGGTTTATTTTAGGTTGAATAGGCATGGTTAAGTTTAAGTCATTTAGGCATGGTTGAGTTTAGGTCATTTATGCATGGTTAATTTTAGGTCATTTAGGCATGGTTGAGTTTAGTTCATTTAGGCATGCTTTTCATCTAGGTTGAATAGGTGTGGGTGAATTTGGAAGAAGAGGAATTACCAAAATGTAGGTGTTGAAGATCTATTTTTGTGAAGAAGGATCAATAAGTAAGAAAAGATGTGAATGGTAAGAGGAGAAAAAATTCCACCAAATTGGTAAGAACCACTACGAGTCTATCATAAAACTATTAGCTTATGAACATAAAACACTAAAGGCATTGCATGATTGATTATTCTAAGGGTGAGTAAGGTTACATGATCACAAAATGTCACATTTTCAGCATGTCCCTTGATTAGGTAGAAGAAGAAAGGAAAGGTGGTTAGGTGAAAGATGTAGTTTAACATAACCCTACCGTGAGACAACATGCCTCTTTTGCGAATACCCAATATCAAAACAGACCATTCCATGATGAAATTGTTTTCTTTTTCGTTTTTTCTTTTGTTTTATAGACTAATCAATTTGGGAAGTCTATGTGGGATGAATATAATATCTCCTAGAGGTATTCATGATGCTAATTGATGCGGGAAGCTTTAGAATATTTTTATTTTATTTTTGTAGGAATAGTCTTCTTTTGTGATAGACTATGTACAGTATGGCTAGCTTTATATAGTTTCCCTTCGAGGAGTAGTCTATTTATAATAGCATGATAGAAAGATAGATTTCCTTTTTGAGGGATTCATCTATTTACTAGAGGTTTGACTCAAGGACTTTGAATTGAAAATCCTATATATTACTTTTTTTTTTTTTTTAAAATTTATATTTGGACTTTTAGGTCATGAACAAGACTATAGAGGAGTATAGACTTCCTTTATGAAGGAAAATCATAGCACATAAAGGGTGACTATGCAAGAGGTGTTTTAAGTGATGAATGGCCATGCTATTCCATCTTGAAAAGGATGAAAATTATCCATGAGAATTATTCCATGATTAGAGTCGTGGTACTCATATTGAATATAAGGTTGAAAGGTGATGGGTAATCACATGATTCTTGTTTAGTTGTTATAGACACCTAAAATATTATTAGACTTAGAATCTCCTCTAATCTAGTCAATTAACAAAACTTAGTTAATTCCCTACTCTTCACTCCATTCTTAGATGCCCATTAACGACATTCTTTTGGTTGTATTCCTCTTATAATCAACCAATTGGGCTAATATCTCTCTTATTAGCTTAACATTCCTCCTTTTGATCATTTAGAACGTCCCTATTTCTCTCTTAACCACTTTTTTGGCTTCTAGGCTATTTTTCAATCACGTGTGATTAACCAAACCCATCCCAACTCTCAATGAGTCTCTAATGACTAATCAAGTTTAACTAATCAAGTTTAACTAGCCTAAAGCATGTTTATCAACTCCTAATCATGAAGTGATTTTTGACTCTCCTTTAGATCCACATACACCCAAATTCCAAACTCTTCCTAACAAAAACTATAAATAATATCCAAAGGCTTTCCTTTCAAATGGTCCTTCTCTCACACATTTGGATATCTTGAATTAGACCTCATTTGCATTAGTTAAGATATATAGGCATTTGATCTTTCCTATCCTCCATTATTCAAGATCCTCCATCTTGCATCCATACCTTCACGCTAGGTTTGTAGGAGGGTATTTAAACTTGGCCTTCTAGCCATTTTAGAAATACCTCTTCACTCCATTAAAGTAAACAACACATCTAATTTGATTGCTCGTAGGTTTAACTAGATTCAATTTATGTTTTAAGTAATCATAGAGTAGTTAGATATAAAATGATAGTTTTTAGTTTAATTAATTATTGTAAAAGTTATCTTGTTTATCACTCATCTTGATGTTTATGATAGGATTAGTTAGATCATGGAACTACTTAGTTAGTTTCTTGTTTATTAACATAGCTAATCTTCTCATGCATACATTCGTTGATCCTTAATATAGGTAAGTGCAAGGTGAATGTTATTCAAGGGACTATCCTTTAATAGATAGAATGTGATATATGAATTGATTCAAAAATAGAATGGTCAAAGATGAAAGGAATTGAGGTTCTCAAGTTTGGGTTTACCTTTGAGTGAAGATAAATAATAAGCACCCAATCTATAGGTATGAGTAAGTTATTCAAAATGAAGAAATACAGTGCACCAATTTAGAGGGTGTTTCTATATTTCTCACCTACCTAAATGATGAATTATGGGTTTCCTTTCTTTCCCAACAAGTAAAATTACATGTATACGTGGGTTTTTCGGTGACACCCATGATTGTTCCAGGTGAATTCAATGTACTTTAGGTTCGTTGAAGTAATATTTCTAGTTTCTTTTCTATCTACCTTCTCTCATTATCCTTATATATTATAAGGATGGGCATTGTTCTAATGTTGGATAATTTTACTTTGCACCCTCACTTCTTCTCTTTTCTATAAGTGAATTTTTGGAGTTAAAACCTCCCATCTAAACTATAAAATGCAATGTTTCCTCTTGGCCATTGTAATGCACTATATCAAATATATGGAGAAATAATAGAAGTCTATGGATGAATTCCAACCCTCTCTTATGTTGATTGAATCTTCTTGATCTTTTATTATGATATTAGTTATCTGTGCATGGTGGTTGTATTACATTTTTAATGGTTTCTTTTTAATGGTTAGTGGATTCTCATCAGTGGATTGATCTATGGTGTGTTTTTATCCTTCTTAATCTAATTTTGGTTTCCATCTCCATGCAAAGAAGGTGTTCAACATTCCTTTTGGTGCATTACATATGTTAGTTTAGGTCTAATTTCTTGTAGTCTTCTTAACCTTGTTTCCTAGAAAATTTATATTAGATCCTCTACAATTCGGATGTGTGCATTAGAATAGAGGAATATAAGCTAGCCTTCATCCAGAGGGCTATCCAGCTTTTAAAGTCCCATACTTTGGGATAAATCCATGTTTGAAAAATCACACAGACTACCTCAACCATTCACTTGTGAACAATTAGGGGTGTTGTTATTTTTCCATAACAATTACCAAATCATTCTTTATCTATCATTATTCCTCAATCAAAATCTCACCTTTGGTCACCAATGAGTAGCCCATCTTCTTCTTTCGTAATGGAGCCACCCTTGGTTATCCCTCCATTTTCTACATGTGGGTCACCTCCTGGTAGCCCATTACCTTTTATTATTGGGCCATTTCCTAGTATCCATTTATCCTCTTCTATCTATGGGACACCTCGAAATAGTCCCTCCTCATCTATAGTTGGGTCATACCCTAGTAGTCCCTTACCATCCTTTTTTTTTTCGAAGACCATGACCTAGTAGCCCTCAATTATTTTCTATTTGTGAGTCACCTTGGGATAGCTCATTACCTTATATTCTTGGGCCACATCCTAGTATCCCTTCATCCTCTTATGTCTATGGGACACCATCATCTTATATGCTTGGGCCATGTCCTTGTAGCCCAATTTATTCCATCTTAGGACAATATTATAGCTGCCCTTCATCATCTTCTATCGGTGGCTCACCTCGGGTAGACCATCATCTTCAATTCTTGGACTATACCCTTTTCATCTATAACATTCTTCTTCTATCAATGATCGGGGAAATTCCACCATCATTTCTCTCATTTCTATCATCAATCATAAATGTTCACTTTCATCACCGACTTCTTGGGATTAAACAAGTCACATAGTCTCTCATAAGAAACCCAAATGACTTGTTCATCAAACTCAAGGTACACATCCCACAAAATCCAAAGTTTACAAAAATTCCAATGATCTTAAGGTTAAAAATCAAGTGTTATTCAATAATGAAAATCAATGAAACAATCAAGTATGGCGTAAAGTGCATAAACCTATGGATAGGGAAATCAATATCCTACTTATGAAATTAACGTTTTAGGATAAATCACAGTCATTTATTGAACAAGCTCACCATGATCATCAAGATCAGGGATAATATGACTCTTGATAAACAAACATGATTATTCTCCTTATCAAGGAAGTCAAAAACATTGTTATTGAATCCTATCGAAGTGAATTTTTGGTCTTTTCAAAACCATAAAAATGTAAAAATAAAAAAACATTTCAAAATACAAACAAAAGGATAAAACATAAGAAAAATCAAAGGTCAAAGATCACACATCTGATCAGGAAATGCATACACATGGATGTTCTTTCTTCCCTTTCTTATCATTTCTTTTCAAGGAATCTTCCATTTACATCCCTTTGGTGATATGTTTGTTAATCTACTCGCATGCATTTTGTGAAATTTATATCTATGGTATTCGTTTGACCCTGTTGTTTTATCACCTTGGTAAATTAAAGAAAGATTGACCTCATGGAGATACTATCACGATTTACATCTAATAAACTTGTTGCGAAAGAACTTTTAGACATATTTGTTGACAATAGACAATATCATCATCATAATCACTTCCATATCCTTCCATTGAAGCATCTATGGTTCTTAACCCATTTTCAAAAAAATAGAGAGATGAAATAAGTTTTTAAAAAGCAAAAGAATTAAAATCAAAAATCAAAATCAAAAATCAAAAATCAAAATCTAATAGCAAAAGCAAATTGATGTATTACTCTCTCTTGGGGTATTTCCAATAATCTCTATCGGGCTATGGATGCCTAACTAGAAGTAGAAATTTTTTTGGTTAGAATCAAATACATCTCTATCAAGGCTATTGATGTGTGGCTAGCATCAAATAAATGTATGGATAGCCTTTCACCATCCATTCACAAATCACCTATCAAAATATATCATTCCTATACATTGGGTATTTTGTCCTAATTTTTGACTATAAAATCTTCCCTTCAAGAGGTAATAAATTCCACATAAACATTTTGCATCTCTATGAGTAAAAAGGATTAGTATGTTACCTAGTGTCTTTTTTGGACCTTGTTCAGACTTTTTCTTTAGTCCATATCTCATCTCATTATTTGTGCCTTTGGCTAATCATTTTTTTTTCGTGAGGCTTTTAAGCTACTTTCATAACATTTTTTGTTCTTTTACTTCATTCAGAACATCCATGTGTATAACATCGAATTTGTGGACATGTTTGTAGACACCTTTGTCCCCTTTCACAAAAAAAAATCTTCTCCTTCCGTTTATATCATGTGCTTTTAGGCCATCTTATGCTAAGGGGCATCCTTCTCTCCTTCCTAGACGTCATTGGTTTATGTTCATTATCATGATTGAACCTATCCATAATTTCCTTAATCTCATTTCTACACATGAAGAATTTTCCTTTGAATACTCCCACATAATGCATTGGGGAATTTTTGCATCTTCACTTTCTTGTGCATGTGTGTGGCATTCTGCCCTTGTACATCCCATATATCGCTAGGGCATCCACGTTTCTTTATTTTCCTGTACATAGTTTCATAAAACTTTCAAAAATCAAAACATTCAAATATTTTATAAGAATCATAAAAACATTAAAATATGTTTCAAGAAATAATAAAAACAATATAAATCATCCTACAAGATGTTGTTCTTTGGTTCTCACCTGTTCATGTATGCGACTTGCAGATCATTTTGATCTACCTTCATTAACAAAGCTAGTTTGTAAGTTTCATTTGTACTATGGGGAACAACGAGTTTCTTGGTAATATTTCATAGTTCACAAAGATTTTTCATACAACCCAAGTGTCCTACGTTATTCCCCTCATATGTATCCTTGCTTGGGGCACCATCATTAAGCTGCTTTTTCATCAACTCAAATAGGTTTGAATTGAAGCTTGATAACAAAAACGTGGTACTTGTTTCACTATTATGTTAGCTTGTTTACTTTCTTGTATTGCATTGCATTGTGTATGTTGCATGGAGTTAGGAATATTTTACTTTCATGTATTGCATTGTATTTTGTGTGTTGCATGGAAGTGGTGTTTTTAGAAATGGAATTTTGTTCGTATATGGCTTTTCTTGTCATACTACACTTTTGTTCATTATTTTTAATAAGGACCAATGACGGAGATCACTAGATATATGATGAAAACTAAATATTTTAAAAATGAAATGGAGTGATGTTATCTCATTTCCTCTTCCTCCTAATCCTTTTTCTTCTATATCATTTTTATTCTTCTCCACATTATTCTTTCTTCTTTTCTCTTACTATTAACTTTTTGATTGTCGATCGAGTTCTTTCATCAGCCCATCGACAATCAAGGGGGAATCCTTCATTCTACTCATTTTTCTTCTATCCCATCAAAAGTTTCTACTTGTTTATGCTTATCTACTATATTTGAAGTGATTTCACTTACATCACCCCAAAGAGGGGAAAATGTAGACACCTAAAATATGCTTACACTTAGCATTTCCTCCAATCGACCAATTAAAAACACTTTTTAAATTCCCTACTCTTCAATCCTTTCTCGGATGCCCATTCACAATATTCTTACAATCGTATTCCTCCTATAAGTAGCTAATTGGGATATTATCTCGCTTATTAACTAAAAATTCCTCCTTTTGACCATTCAAAACTTACCTAGTTCTCTCTCGAACCACTTCGCAGCCAACTTATTAGGCTATCTATCTATCACATATGATTAACCATACCTCTCCCAACTCTCAATAAGTCTCTAATCACTTGCCAATCAATTTTAACTAGCCTAAACCTGACTTAATTATCCTAAAGCATGTTTATCAACTCCTAATCATAAAGTAATTTTTGACTCCTCTTTGGTCCCACATGCACCAAAATTCCAAACTCTTACAAACAAAAACTATAAATAAGAGCCTCGAGGCTTTCCTTTCAAATGTTCCTTCTCTCACACATTTGGAGATATTGTCATTAGACCTCATTTGCATTAGCTAAGCAATATAAGCATTTGATCTTGGCTATCCTCCATTGTTGAAGCTCCTCCATCTTCCATCCATACCTTCATGCTAGGTTAGTAGGAGGGTATCTAAAGTTGGCCTTTTATCCATTTTAGAGAGACCTCTTCACCTCCAATGAAGAAAACAATAGATATAATTTGATTGCTCATAGGTTTAACTAGGTTCAATTTATGTTTTAAGTAATCATAGAGTAGTTAGAGATTAAATGATAGTGTTTTAGTTTAATTCATTATCTTAGAAGTTATATTTTTAGCACTCATATTGATGTTTATGATAGGTTTAGAAGATAATGGAACTACTTAGTTTCTTTTTTATTAACATAGCTAATATTTTGATGCATATAGTCATTTATACTTACAATAGGTTAGTGGAAGGTGAATTTTACTCAAAGGACTAGTATTTGATAAACATAAGGTGATATAGGACTTGATTCAAAAATAGAATGGTTGAAGATACAAGGCATTAAGGGCTCAAGTTTGGGTTTACCTTAGAGTGAAGATAAATGATAAATACCCAATCCATAAGCACGAGTAACAATATAGGTTCCAAGACAATTAGGAGCGAACTTTCCCTGTTTACTTTTCTCTACTTTTGGTACATGTTGATTTTCCTTCAGGATGAGGTCTCCACCTATAAGGTTCATTCTTGGACAAGTTTATTATAGGCACGTTTGATACATTTTGGTAGATTTAGAGGTGATTGAGAACATTTAGACATCGTTCGTCGAATAACTCAAGTTGTGCCAAACAATCTAGGTGAAAATCATCATCATTGAGCATATCTCTGAGTGAGATATGAAGAGATAGAATTTGGAATTCGAGAGGTAAGATAACCTCCTGTACATAGACCAAAGAGAAAGGTGTGGCAACAATTAAGGTGTGAATACTAGTGCGATAATACCATAAGGTAAAATGAATGTGTGTGTGCTAATCCTTACAGTTTCATTAACCACTTTCATAAGAATTTTATTTAGAGTTTTTAGTTGATTCATCTTGGCCATTTGATTAAGGATAATAAGTGAAGAAAAATAAGTTGAATGTTGAAGGCATCATAAAGTTTCCTTAGGGTGTTATTTTTAAAGTGTTTTCCATTATCGGTGATGAGTAGTGAGGAATACCAAAGCAATCAATGATGTGATGATTGATGAATTCATATATTTTCTTAGCTTTTGTAGAAATGAGAGGTATGGATTCCACCCATTTAGTGTAATATTCAGTAGTGGTAGTAATCCATTGATGATGTTGGGAAGAATGAGGGTTGGTCTCTCTAACAAGATCCAAACCCCATTGAGAGAAAGGACAAAGGTCTCATGTGACCTGTAAGGTGTGACTAGGGATGTGATGAATATTACCATGTTTCTGACACTTCAAACAATGCTTGACATAGTCACAAAAATCATGGTTTAGGGTTGGCTAGTAAGAGCCCAAGAAAAGGATGCACTAAGTGATAGCTAAGCCACTAAAGTTAGCCCCACAAACCCCGTTGTGAACTTCCTTGATGGTGTATGAAATTTAAGAACTCGTAAGGCATTGTAAGAGGATAGTGTTAAATTCGTGTTGATAGAGAAGACCACCCATGATGACATTGTGAGATACACTTTTGAGAAAGGCTCGTTGTCCATTGTGAGTAAGATTTGGAGGCAAAATTAGAAGGGAAAGGTAGTCAAAAATTGCTTATATCAAAGGTCACACACATTAGATTCAATGTTTCCTACAAGGTTGACGTCTCAAATTAGATAAGAAGGTAATTACAACCTTTGTACTATGACAAATATTTTGAATCATAGGGCAAAGTGGGGATCTAAAAATCAATGAAGGCCATGGTGTTGGAAAATTTATTAGTAGAACATGGGGTGGTTTGAAGTTTATAATGGTCGAAGGTAGTAAAAATTATGTCAACATGATGCTTATACATTTTGAGTATCTCGTTACAACACTGGTATATACCATTAACTTGGTTCATAACCAATTGAGATTCACCAAAGATATTAATTGATTTAATGTCTAAGGCTATGGTGGTTTGAAGACCTAACACGAGTGCTTCATATTTGGTGATATTGTTAGTACAATCAAAATCTAGTCTTAAATATAGTGGCATAGGATCACTGTCAAGGGGAATGAGGATAACTCCGGCATGACCCCCATAGTGACATTTGGAACCATCAAAGAATAAGGTCATATGGTAAATGGTATCATCCAAGGAGAGGGTAGTGATGGATTCATTAGGGAAATTAAAGTTAGAATATTGGTTTTAGAGATAGGTGCGTTTATGAGTTGGTCTAAAATGGTTTGTCCTTTGAAAAATTTTTAATGGATGAATTCGAGATATAGGTCTGCAAGAAGCATGATCCAATGTGCAACACGTTGATGTTGGTAGGTCTTAGTGTGCACGTAATGTAAGGGGTCATTATTGGTGACAAAAATGTTTTGTGGTTGAGTACATAATGAAAAATTTTAATGGTGAAAAACATTAAGGCTAAGAGGAGTTTTCTTGCATGATTATATCTAGTTTCATGGTCTAAAAGTGTATAGATTATATAATAAACCACTTTTTCCTATGTTACTTGTCATGATGAGCGAGCATGGAACCCAAGGAATGATTAGTAGAAGAAATGTAAAGGTAAAATGGTTGGTCATCATTAGGGGGAATGAGCATAGGTGGTTGGAGGAGGTATTATTTTAATGTGTCAAAGGATTTATCGCATTCATCATCCCACTTGAAGGAGACATCATTTTGAGAAGATGATGAAATGGATTGTAGAGTCGGAAAGCTTAGAAATAAATCAATGAATAGGTTTCAACTTTCCTTCCAAAATAATAAGTTGACAAAGGTTATTAGGTGGATGCATTTAAAGAATAGCCTTATATTTTAGTGGGATCAACTTCAATGCCACACAAAGAAATGATAAAACCAAGGAGCTTGTCAGAGAGAATAGTGAAGACACAATTCTTAGGTTAAAGGTGAACATTGTATTTGATGAGATGGTCAAAGACAACTTTAAGGACAATAAGGTGCACTCACTCGATGTTTAGATTTGGCAAGAAGATTTCAATGCAATCTTCCAATATGTTATTCATGATGTCATGAAAAATATAAGTCATAGCCCGAATATATGTAGCACCAACATTTTTAAGGCCAAAGGGAATGACACAATAACTAAATTTTCCGAAAGGAGTGATGAAGGTAGTTTTATGTTGATCTTTGGGGCAAGTAATATTTGGTTATATCCTAAGAAACCATCCATGAGTGATAGCATCTCATGGACAATGGTGAGATCTATTATTTTATCAATACTAGGTAGAGGAAAGTCATCTTGGGAAATTTAATTTAAGTTCATGGAAATGTATCCAAATGTAGAGTTCCCCATGTTTGCTTTTATGAGAGGAATGATGTTAGAGATACATTGGGGATTATGTTAGAGATACATGAGGGATATATTGATTGGGAGAAAATTCTATAAGGTACTATATAAATGGCACAAGAAGCTTAAAGAACACCTAATAGGACCTTCACTTATCCAATTCAATTGGATGATGATGATACACCTATGAAAAATAATTCACCTACACATTTACCCATGTTTAGAGGGATGTCATCTAAAGACCTTGACCAATTTCTATTTGAATTTAAAGTATTGTGTCAAACTTATGATTATAAAACAGATAATCAGAAACTCAAGTTGTTTCCATCTACCCTAAAGGATGCAACAATGAGTTGGTTTATGGGATTAACATCTAATTCTATTACCACTTGGGTGCAAATGGAATTTTCCTTCCTACACAAGGATCAAGATTACTCTAGAGGGAGGAATAGGTAGGAAGAATTTTTCAAAATCAAGCAAGAGGAGGATGAGAATATGGAAGATTATTTAGACAAATTCCTCTTTGTGAGTAAAATATGTGGATTTTTACTACAAGAAGAGTTAAGAAAAACCATTTTTTAAAGGTCTGGATAATGAATCAAGGGAGGCACTTGATCCGATGGGAGGTGGAAATATTGATCAAATAATAATGAATGATATTAAAGATATTTGTAGAATCTATTCATGAAAAAGGGGTGGACCTAGAAAATGAAAAATAATTAAAAATATAAATCCAAATATGAACAAACTGATGGATGAATTGGAAAATTTCAAAAAGGCATCTTAGTTCAATTAACCTCCACCATGGATGGATTGCAAGCTAAATAAAATGCTAAAACTGAACCATTAGCTATGTATTGTCCTAGATGTAGGAAGAAGCATGCAATAAGAGATTGTCCCTTGGATAAGATAGAAATGTGTCTTATCTATGAATCTAGGGAACATGAGAGTAATGTTTGTTCTCTTCTTCCATTTATTAAAAATTTGATTAAACAAAGCATCATTCCATCTCGCATCGGAAGAAGTGAATTTTGTCTAGAGACAATCTAGCCAATGGAAGTTCATGCCTAGGTAAGTTCCTAAACCCTGGATGATGCCATGGGAAGCTCGGAAAGTCCAAAAATTAGGTAAAACCACCTTGGGCACCACAACCAACATGGAATCCTCAGGATTGGGCATGGAAATCTTGGTATTCTCAAGGACACCAACAACCATTGTCTAGTCAAGGAAACCCAAATGCTTGGTCAAAACCTAGGTGGAGCCCTAATAATTATGTTTAAGGAAGGACATATCCCAATTAGAATAAAAAATACATAATGGGTTCCCCAACACAAAATGAAAATGTAGTCCAAACCCAAATACCAAAGCACAACTAGATAGAAACCTAATAAACAAACAAATAACTCCTATCGACTTGAACAAAACCAAAAAATAAGTCGATCTAAATGCCATGGATTGTAAGGATATTTAAACTAGATCTTGCAAAATAATAAACATTCCACTTGTTATAATCACTGAGATGATAGAATAAATTGAAACCCATGGTACAACTTTTTTCCAAGAAGGATGAAAAATAAAAATATAAGGAATTAGTTAGCAACACTACCGAGACTCCATTTCCAGAGAGATTTAAAGAAGCCATAAAACTAAGGAATCGAGTTGGTATAGGAAATAAGGAAATTAAATTTGAAATACCATTATTCAAGAAATTAAGGACATTCCATAATTGAACAAGTTAATCAAAATGTTAGGTTTAAAAAGACTGTAAAGGAAGAAACAATACCTTAGGACTATAAAGTTAGATGGGAAACTTGCTGATTTATTTACAGGAAAATATTTTCTTCCCAAATACGGAGATCCTGGAAGTCCTGTTATTTATGTCTCTATAGGGAATAAAGATATACATAATGTTTTGGTTGATTTGGGAGTGGCTATAAATGTGATGACAATGGACACTTTGAAAACATTACCATTAACAGGTATACAACCTACTAACACCATATTATAGATGGAAAATCAGTCTGTAGAAAAACTAGAAGGATTTATTGAAGATGTAGCAGTTATGGTGGAGTCATGGGAATATCTAGTTGATTTCCTTATATTGTAGCCAAAAGGTAAAACACTTGGTTATCCCATTATTTTGGGTAGACCATGGTTAGCTACAGTTGTTGCTTTAATTGATTGTAGATCAGGTGATATGACTATCTCAAATGGTAATAATTCTAAGAAAATCTCCTTATATCCTTCTACATGACCTTCTATTGATAATCAAGAACAATTGTGGGTTGATGCTCCACGATACTAATAAAATTTTTATTATTCTTTAGCCATAATCACATTACACAATCACATACATGAGGTAGAATATATGAGTAATCAACCATTGAATGAACACTGATTATCCTTGAGAAACCGGGAATAGTTCTCGGAACTTGGGAACTTAGTTCTAGAACCTATAGACTCATCCCAAAATCATCAAATTTATTTCGAAACCATCACATTTAGTTCTGAACCACACCAAAAACAATTCCCTATGACTGTACATAATTTCTCTCGGAGGAACGATATTTCTCTTGGGGTGAGGAAGAATCAAAAGATTCAGATTTCAAAGATATTAGGAAATGGTGAAAAAAATTGGAAAGCAACAAAGTGACGAGGAGTTCAACCTACAACAAGACAAGTATCATAACTCTACATACTATCCTTTTTCCAATATTTTGTCTCAAGGAAATTTTGGAAATCTTGCTACATATCATATGTTTTTTCCACATCCATGTCCAATAAATACCTTAATGCAACCCTTTCAAAAAATTAGTTCATCACATGTTGGAACCAAACATGTTGAGATTAAGCCTTGTAAAATTTTGAACATAAACAATTTGGTTGAAGAATGATGAAGAAGCTAAATTATTTGATGTTTTGAAAAATAATACTAGAGATTTTTCTTGGGACTAAAAATATATGAAAGGAATCCATCCAAGTATTTTTACTCATCACATCTATACTAAAGACATTAGACTAGTTTGGTAACCTCAAAGAAGGATTAATCTAGCCTTAAGAGATATAGTCAAGCAAGAAATTGTAAAACTTTTACAAGTAGGTTTTATCTACCTTATCTCAAAAAGTTAGTGGGTGTCTCCTTTTGTAATTGTTCCTAAAAAGAATGGAAAATTGATAATTTGTGTTGATTATAGTGAACTAAACAAATCCCCACTAAGAGATTATTTTCACTTGCCATTCATAGATCAAGTCCTAGAAAAAATTGTAGGTAAGAAATATTTTTCCTTCCTAGATGGATTTAGTGGATATAATAAAATCGAGTTGTTCTTCTTTGAGGATCAGGAAAAAACTACCTTTACATGTCCATGTGGTACCTTTTCCTACATTGTATTACCATTTGGATTATGTAATGCTCTGGTAACTTTCCAAAGAGCTGTATTAGCAATTTTTACAGACCTAACAAATGACTATATAGAGGTATACATGGATGATTTCACTATACATGGAAACACATTTGATGGTGCTTTGAGGAATTTAGATAGAGTATTAAAAATATGTGAGCAACACCATCTTTCTCTTATTCATGAGAAGTGTTTGATGATGGTTGATGAGGGGATTGTATTAGGACACCACATTTCAAAAAGAGGAATTCAGGTTGACCAAAACAAAATCATAATTATTTCAGACTTACCTATTCCTCAAACCCCCATCGATATCAAGTCATATTCAGGGCATGCTAGATACTATAGGTGCTTTATAAAGGATTTTAGTAAAATTGTTCCCCCATGTTTAATTTTCTTACCAAGGACTATGAATTTCTTTGGGATGAAAGATGTCAACATTATTTTGAGGAAATCAAAGAAAAATTAATCATTGCCCCAATATTGAGAGGACCTAATTGGGAAAAACCTTTTCACATTCAAACAAATGCCTTAAATAACTCCATTAGTGTAGTTTTGGGACAAAAAGATGAAGAAGGGAAGATGTATGCTATTTATTACCTCAATAAAAATCTTACTCCCACTGAAAGAAATTACACTACCACTGAAAAATAATTTCTTGTTGTGATCTATGCAATTAATAAATTTAGACATTATATCATAGGGTACAAAATATTTGTACATATAGATCACTCAACAATTAGGTACTTAATGAACAAACCAGTGGTTGGAGGTAGGATAATTAGATGGTTATTAATTTTACAAGAATTTGATATTACCATAGTAGATAATCCAGGGAAATCTAATGTGGTAGCTTATTTCTTGTTAAGATTGATCACTACGGGAGCAAGATCTAGTTAAGGACAACTTTCTAGATGAACAATTATTTGCTATTTCAGCTGATACACCATGGTTTGTTGATATGACAAATTATCTTGCAACAGGGAAGTTTCCTCCTTATTTCACTAAGAAACAAATGAAAAGATGATCAAAACTAGTGCACAATTTAAATGCTTAAATGGAATGTTGTTTAAATGTGGTCCTGATTTGGTTTTACATAGGTGTGTGAGATAAGATGAAATCTTTGACATATAGAGGGCATGTCATGATGAACCAAGTGGAGGACACTTTTCAGTAAAAATAACAACTCACAAGATACTTGTTACTGACTATTATTAGCCATCTCTATCTAAGCATGTGAAGAGATATATCAAGCGTGTGATCCCTATCAAAGGATGGGACAACCAACTTTTACCAATGAAATGCCTCTGTAACATCAAGTGGTGATTGAACCATTTGAAATATGGGGGTTGGATTTTGTTGGTCCCTTTAGTCCTCCTTCACAAGGAAAGGAGTACATTCTTGTGTGTATTGATTATGTGACAAAGTGGGTAGAAGTGCATGATTTAACAAATGCCACTAAAGAAGTAGTTGCTGATTTCCTTTGGCACAAAATTATGGTAAAGTTTGGTGCACCAAGAAGTATAGTTTCATATCAGGGGCCAAAATTCATGTCTAATATGATCCAAGCCTTCACAATGTATTATTAGATCAATCATAGGAATTCATATCCCTATCACCCATAAGAAAATGGACAAGCTTAATTAACAAACAAAGAATTAGAAAACATCCTTACCAAAACAGTTGAATCGGACATAAGAGATTTGGAAAAAGACTACCTAAAGCTATCTAAGCCTATAATAAAACTTGGAAGACTACAATAGGATTTTAACCATATGAGTTAGTTTATGTGAAAAATCCCTTGTTGCTTATTGAATTTGAACTGTAAGCATTGAGGACAATAGCTAGAATAGGTATTGAGTTGGATGTAGCACAAAAGGAGAGAATCCTTCAACTCAATGAGTTGGATGAGTTAAGGATGGAAGCACTTTAGCAGATAGAGATAATCTAATATCAAAGAATGCAATGTCATGACACACATATCAAGAAGAGGTAATTCAAGGTAGGATATTGGGCATTACTATTTGATTCTAAGTACCAACAATTCAAGGGAAAGTTGAGAACCAAATGGTTGGGACCCTATCAGATTGAGCATATCTTTGAAAATGGTTCTATTCAGTTACTTCCCATCGATGGTAGTAGAAGGACAATTTTTGTCAATGGACATAGGCTACAACTTTATAGGAAGCCTCCTACTATGGATGAATTCTTGAGACATTGAAGCAGGACCAAGAATTAGATCATATGGATGAACCTATTTCTTCCAAAATGATCAAATAATCAGATGGATGAATTCATAATAAAGGAAGAGAATGAAAACCAGTAAATGGCATTCTCTTCCCCAAAAAAAAAAAAAAAAAAAAGAAAAGGGGAGGAATGAAAACTAGTAAATGGTGTTTTCTTCCCCAAAAGAAAAATTTTCTCTTAGAGACCAATTGAAAATAAGAAATGGTGGTTGATCTCCTCAAATAAATGGCTAATCCAAAAAAAGGAACTTCTTTGAAATTCTATCTTTCTTCTCCAACCGTTTTCCTTTTTTTTTTGTTGTTTCACTTTTAGGAGTGATGAGTCATCATGACGGAGGGATCACATCATCAAGGATGGTAATTATGTCTTTAACTTATTAAAGGTTATATTAAAAATTTTCATGTGTGATTCGATTTGTTTTAAAAGTGGTATGATGAGTCATCTATTGTACATTATGATTAAAAGAGAGTTAACATGAGGGTGATGTCGATGGAACAAAAGTGGCGACATGTTTATAATGATCTATCATGTGTGTGAAATAAACAAATTGAAGAAGCAGTTACAAAAAAACATCAAGGAATAAGAAGAAGAATTAAATTTGCATTTCGTAGCTAAACACATCAGGTTTCATAGCTAAGCACAACCGTTTCACATGAGCTAAACCATCCATTCTCGTAGCTAAGCAAATATTTATGTAGCCAATCCGAGAAGAGAAATAATTCAAAGGATAATGAATCTGAATCACCCTCTTTACTATGGGGATTAAATAAGTGGACCTTAAGGATGATACCCACTCCTTGCAGATGAAGAAGTGATAGATGTAATTAAACAAACAGGGGTGGCTTGAATTAGTGAAAAATTTCTTTAAGTATAACAATGAATTGGTAAGTGAATTCATTATAAATTTAGAACAATCCAAAACAAACTTTAGAAATATTGCACCTTTAAAATAAACTCCTTCCTCTATGAAGCTACAGGAGAGCTAATATATATCTCTCGGCGGTGATAGTTCACCTAAGTAAGAGAAAGAAGTGAAAATTGGAAGAAGCTCTAGGAGGAAATTCACTTACGAACATACTGAATATCCTCACAGAAGAATAATTCATAAGAGGTCTAGAGAAACTCCGAGAGGCTATGAAAGAACATGACTAGTTGGAAAAATAAGTTTCTGATAATTTGGGTAGCATGGCCATGACTCCTCTTGGACCAATCCAAACCGAGATGGAAAAAGAAGATGAGATATTTGAGGAACATGTTTTTCAAGAGTTGGGTGAACCAAACAACACTATCACATGAAGAATAAGGGTTGGCATCATGGAGACAGAAAGGGAAATTTCCTTTGGTAGAAGAGGAATGCTTAACCCCAAAATACCTTCGGAGAAAGAAGAGAAACAATAGGTTAGACAAGCTCTATTCTTGTCCAAAGCATAACTTGTTATTAAAGAAAAGGATGAGGAGTTGAACTTCCTTAAACTCAAATTAGAATAGAGAGAAATTCTCATTGGGGAACTAACAACTCAACTCATAGACAGGACTAAGGAATTGAAAAGAGTTAAACAACAGATGATGGAGAAAGAGGAAGAATGTAAAATTTCCAAAAGATAAAGTACTATGTCAATAGTCTTTGCATAGTCTGAATTAACTTATTGGCCACTCAAGTAGTTATGGGATGATACTTGCAGGGAACTCAGTGAAATCAAAACATCCAATGAGGATTTGAGAAGCAAGATGGAAGATGAAAAGAAAGCATAAAAGGAATGGGAATAAAATTTTTACAAAGAAGAGGGAGGCAATTTTAAATGTCTAGTGAAAATACAAATGGTTTGCATAAAGAGTGAAAAATTTCTTACATGCAAGAGACCTTCTCCTACATATAGCGTGTTTCTAGAAGAACAATTCATTCACTGGAAGATGTCAAGAATTACATGTGGCCTTCCACATGAAATAAAAGATGAATCTGATTTCATGATAGCCTATTCTTTAGCTAGTGTAGAGCAGAAAAATATTCTCTGTGAATTCTATCTCTGCAATCTTATGCTAGAAAAGAACATAGGCTTCATGATAAATTTCTATATGGGAGGAATCCAACTTAATGCATTTATTTATATTCTTCAAAATTAGATTGTATGGAAGGAAAGGGATTTTGAGCATCTATTGAAAGCTAGATCATTTAGTCTCGCATGAGGGCTCATTATGGTAAACCATTTGATTTTGTTAAAAAATTTATCACTCGGGCCTTTGATGGACGGTTTAAGACACATTAGCTTGCTAGTTTATAGAAAAGTATTGATGCCTTCACCTTTTATGAGGTGGAAAATTTTGAGGAGATTTATGATGGATGTTTAAAAAGATGGGAGCTTCTTATATTTTCCTTGAGGATAAGGGAAGTAATATCTCCCACAAATTTGATTGGAGTCCGGAGGGAGAAAAAAAAATATACACACTAATCTCTTAGATCAATGAAAATCATAGGGGTATATGGATGGGAATGAGAACAAGGCATCCCATTATTCTCACTCCCATGTCTCAAGGGAAAAAAAGAGAACCTCAAGATCCCACTCAATTTGAGGAATGGAAGAGGAAAGTAGACACAACATCAGGGTATAGTGTTTCTGAATTAAAACACTGAGATATTTAGTTTCAGTCATTTAACTTGAGTAGTCAATTAGAATACAAAAACACAGCCCAAGGTTTGAATAATAGAGTTTGTAAGAGGACTTATAAACAAGTAAGTATGGGGGGATGATTAGGCTAGAATATGTCTCGTTAATGTACAATAAATGATCTTATGTTACTCTCATTTTTATCAATATTGATTACATTTTGTGAATTTTATTTGATCTAATATAAGTTAGGATGTAATTTTCCATCTTCTTTTGATTGTAGTTCTAACATTAAAAACTGTATAATTCCTAACTACGTGCTTTGGAAATTTAGTTTTGTAATAAAACAGGTCACAATCAATTGAAAGAACAAAGTATGAAGCGGTCAGTATGTTTTTGCAAGCATTGGTTTCAATACGGCTCAATTTTGGAACTTCCAAACTTAGTTATGGAACTCCATTACATAGTTACAAGCTCTATCACTTAGTTGGAACTTTCAGACTTAGTTTCGAAACTACATCACTTAGTTCGAAACTTTTGGACTTAGTTCTGGAACTCCTGCATGTAGCTCTGGAACCCTCATAGTTAGATCTGGAAAAATTTCATTTAGTTCTGGAACTTCTCTAAGTTCGGAACCGATGAGAATTTATTTATTCCAACAACATCCAATGATTTAGCAATCAATGATCCTTTCAATTAGGAATAGATTAGAAGATTTGATTCTTCATACTCGTAGATCCAAGGATAACTATCATACAACAGTATGTCTAGCCATGATCCAATTCAACATCTATTTAGGGAAAGATTCAGTTCTATCTAAATTGGTAGGACATCTATGGCTGTAAATATACCTTTGGAAGAAGTATATATATGCATACCTATAGATATATAGTAATAGAGATATATATGTATATATAGATAGAGGCACAAAGAGATAGAAAGAGATAGTACAATTTTGTAATGCAGAACATTTTATCCAATAAAATAGCCATTGCGTGTTGAGAGTATATTAAGTTGTAAAATCCTATTTCAAGGTGGAGAAAGGGCCCAATCTTCCAAGAACTAGGATCTTTGTTTTATTGTTATTTATATTTCCAAAGAAAATATTATATAGATCTATTAATTTGTAAATTCTTTTGATTACTCAAGTTGAAATCTGTTGTATACTTGTTCCTACAAGTGTTCTAGATAAGATTCTTCTTTCTTTGCAATCAAATTTTAGCATTCTAAAATTGTGTTTTTATTTACAAATAAAGTGTGTTTATTTATGTAATGTGTGTTTACTTACAACAATCTATTCCATTCTATAAAATGTGTGTTTAATTTCAGCAATTTATTTCTATAGAGAGTGTTTACTTCAAGTAAGTTTTCATAGTTTATTTTAGTAAGGTTTTGGCCAAGAAATCCTCAAGACATTGAGAAATACCCCAGAAAATATATAAAAAGAAAACAAATACCTATAGTTAATTACCAGATTAATAATATCTCTTATTGCATATAGCTTCAAACACCACCACCTGGTCATACAAAGAGTTTATTAAATGAACAGAATAATGACACCCATCAACATGCAAGTTGGTCGTGGTGACATTCTTGAAAATGTTGATAGAAAAGTGGTCTTGTAATGCTTTGGATACTTAGTTGAATGAGAAAATGGATTTCCTAAGTAGAGCACAATACCAATCCAAAGTAGGTCTCTCTCAATGACATTATAAATGTTCATAGGAGAAAATCCTCATCATGAGTGATCGATAACACACATGTTTAAAATACCACAAGTGTTGTTTCTGGTATTTTTTTTTTAAATCAATTTAATTTAGGCATTTCCCAATGGGGAGGGTATGGAAAAATCAGAATTGATGGGTGAATGCAGTCATTACAAATCTCATCATATATTAGAGAGTTATGTGAGCTAGAGACAGATGCTTCCAATGTCTACATCTTGTCCATCATCATTTTGATAAGATCATTTTAGGTTCTAATGAATGGGCACCCTTTACAGTATGAGGGGGTAGATGAGGAGGGTATGATGTGGGTGGTATCCTAGTATGTGGTGGTGCTAAGTATGAAAATTGTGAGGAAGTAATGGAAGACGAAATATATTTAGATGGAAAGTATCCTAAATAAGTAATAGATGGAATTGAGGGTTATTAGTGATAAGTGCAGTAGGCTGGAGTGGATGTAAAGACTCTCATAGAAATCGGAGGAAGAGGCTGTGGGATTGAGAGGACATTTTTTTGAAGGGAGTATGGTATACCGACATCATTGGTTTCTAAGATGAATAGGTATATGTGAGGTGGTGGGTGCAGATAGACCTACACTCAAGGCGGTTGATAAAGGCATGGTTGACATCATAGGAGTGATAGATGTCAAAGGCGTGATAGATGTCATAGGTGCAACAAATATTGATGATGTATGGTCAAGATGGGATACCACAGGTGGTAAGATGGAAGATATTAAGGCCAAACTAGTAGTAGTTGATGCATAATTGGGTGCGAGGGTAGGAGGAATGGACACAAACATGCAATATACAAGATTCCCTGACGAATCATGGGTAAATGAATGAGAGAGATAGTAGTGTAGAGTAGAGGGGTTATGATCATGGAGTCTTGGAAACTCCTTATCACTAATGGGTATAAAAATAACCTAATTTGAGTCCATAGGTGATGAGATGGAAGGGGCGATGGGTTAGGTGGGAGTGGTGAGGATAAGCATAGAACACGAGAGAGTTAGATGGTTTATGAGTCAAAACCATGTGGTGATGATAAATCATGTATTTTGAGCTTTTCGATGATACGAAACACATAAGTAATGGTGAAAATCAATCTAAATCAAGTGATTAGATCTCTTTTATGATTGGAAATTCATAATACGAGAGACCGAAATTGGTTGGGGTAGCCGATCTTTGGTATGAGGGTAATCAGAATCAGTTGGCTAATATCGATGTCGGATACTTTGAAAAATAGGAGATTTAAATATTTAGCAATGAAAGGTGAAAATGGGTCAACATAGATCCTAAAAATGATATCAGAGACTCAAGATTAGGATAAAAAATAGTAGAGAAAGATACAAAAACAAGAAGGTGGAGAATAATACTCTAGTAAAAATAACCAAAAAAACATATAAACTGAAGTCGGTCAATTAACCGATGTCCAGTGCGATGATACAACCAATGTCGGTTGTTAGACCGATATCGGTTGTTATGAAATATGGGAAGAGAATAAAAATGAATTTTTGGTGATTTAGATCAAATAAAAGGGCCAACCTAGAGACTATTAGCAATGAGGAGTCCTAATAAACCTAGAATAAAACTAGAATACACCAGTCATGATGTGGGGTGTAAAAGGATAAGAAATAATGAAGAAACACAACTCACACCTCAAAACACAAGTAGACAAAAAGCTAACAAACATGAAATCCTAAGCTATATATTTTATGTTGTGGCTTATGCCATTTAAACCGATTGTGATTAGGATAGAAGTTTACGGTTAACTAAAGTGCCCTATAAAAGATGAAAAGTATGGTTGGTTTTAGTTAAGTTTTGGAGCGGGGATCTTTCTCGAGAGATTATGACTAGACAGCAGTTAAACATCTGGAGCCCACTATCAATCCTTTGATCGTGTGATTGTCAAAACTTATTTTGAGAAAGGTGTTATTTAAGAAATTTGTAGTTTTTTTAGTGATTTAGTATAGAGAGTGTGAAAATGTGAGCTATAGTGTGATTTGTCAACCATTAGCTAGGAATGACTTCCAATATATAGGTTTCCCAAAATTTAGATTAGCTATAATGCAACAAACTAAACAATGTAAGTGTAGACACTAAAATTAGGTCACACTCCCCTTTGGTCCCTCGACAAATAAACACCCTTCATCACATTAACCTAGCCATGGCCCCCTTCACTCCACTAATATTAATTTAATTAATCTAATTAAATTAATTCATTATCCTCACCATATTTATTATTTAAATATCTTAATTTAGATAATATCCACACATGCACCTCACCTAGACACCTCATCAAGCCAACTCACCCTAAGACCTATTCTTAGTAAGTTGCCATAACTAACTAAGTCTTACCCAAACCCTAAAAATCAATGCCTACATTCCCTCTAACCACATTCCACATTCTTACTAGAAGATTCTAGTCTAATCCATGGGTTAACGCCACGAGATCCCAGAAAATCGACGGGATCTGCCTAGTTTAGTAAACGTAGGAAATCCTACCTTAACCGCGTAGGTTACCCCTAAACATCACTTTGGTTAATTTGGAACCACCGTTGGTCACCTTTTAATCCCCAAAAAAACCTTATTTTGGAGGTTGGAAAACATTTGGCACATTCCTGAGAGACATCACATCTTCTAAGAATGAGTTTCAGTGAGAACACACATGCAAGGAAGGAGATCAAGAATTTCCTCTTGCACAGGCATCCAATAATCATCCAACATGCATCCCACCACATATTTGATCCAACCAAGCAAAAAGGAATACACATGCAGCCCATGTAGAAGCTTTCCTACGATTGGTGATTATCTACAGTCTTCAATCTCTTACCAGCATCTTCATCCCTCACTCACAAGCATCCAGGACCAGAATCCAAGTAAGTGGAACGTTGTATTCCTCTGGTTCATTTCATTTCATCATTATATTGTCATCCCTTTGTTCTCTTAGCCACCCACAGACCTCCATTAATACTCACCCCTCCATATCCCCATTAAAATCTTGCCAAACCCCACCCAAACAGCCTAATACCTCATTCGACCAATCAAAGTCCTTTGCACGATCACAAAGGAGACCCAAAGCTCATTCATGACATTCCCAAAATTCCATAATGCTTGGCACCGGTTACACCCAACCGTAATCAGTCTTTTTATTTACCCATACAACCCAGAATAGTGACCTATCCACCTATTTCTACATCACCCTTATTCACAAGTGATTTTCCTAAGACCTCTGTTAGACTTGCGGGGACCTTGAACCAGTTACTTGACCTTCAAATCTTATTTTAACTTATCTGTTAGATTAGATATTTCTTATTGTATTTTTCGGTGAGATACCCAAATGATTTCAACTACGATAGGATTTATTTTATTACCCACATTAAATTGTTTCAAACGGTGGGTGACATTGCCATCAGGAAGTACCACACTTCTTGGATCTAGCACACACTAGGCAGTTCACTGCACATATTGTTTAACTCTTTTTGGTGGTCTTGCTTTCCATTACAGGTAGTTACTCCTAGCCAAAAGGAAGCTCTCACAATCAGTTGTGGATCAAGAATTCATACATGTACAACAACCCATCAACCAAGCATTTCAACAAGTATTCCTCCTACGCCGTTACCCTATCTATTTCATCAATATTTCAAAGAAACATCTAAGAATTAGGTGAAACATTTTGGCATGCCAGTGGGACCCATCTAGGGTTCCTTACATTTTATTCATTCCTAGGAAAAGTTGTGTGTTTGTTTCCCTTCTGAAAAGCATACACATTAATTTTCTTCCTTGGTAACCTACCTTTTCTTTCTATTTACTCTAAAAGAAATCTTTCTTTTGGTGTACTTAAAAAGAACCATTATTATCATTACCTACATTTTAGTGAAAAATCATCCCTCTTCCTATTCATCCATTTATGTCATCGAACTTCACATTTCAATTTGGGCTTAAAATAAGTGGATTGCATTTTGATTTATCACATTAGCTCACATTAATTTAGGGAAACCTATACGCTATGGAAGTCATTCCCAGTTGATGGTTAAAAAACGAATCGTAGAAAGCACATCTCTCTCTCTAAGTCTTGCCACATTGCACAAAATTCAAAACAAATACACATTCTTAAACAACATATTTCCTGGGAATGTCATCAATGATCGATACTTGATCGAGGAATTAGCAGGTACTCCCCAACTCACTACTCTATCAAGGCATACTTCAGAGTGAAGCCCGCCCCGCCATAACATACCCAAAGCTCACCTTTTAGATCTCCTTCTTTTAGGAAGCCATCCTCACCAAAAATTCTATTCTACATTTAATGAGTCGAGTCCTCAAATAGCATAAGCTAAAAATATAATACAAAAGGCACTCTTAAGGTCACATTTTTTTAGTGTTTTCGCTTGGCTTGTAATTTAAGGTGAGAGGTCATGCTCTTCATTTATTTTTTATTTTTCCTCGCATGCTCCTCATCATAGTTGGTGTACTCCAACTCTTCTGAGTGTTCTAGACCACATTCTCATCATTCTCGAGAACTTTGGGTTTGATTCCTCATCAAATTTTAATTCACAACCACTTTTATTTCATCACTATTTCAATTCCACCATGACCGTGTCGGTCTAGCAACCATCGTCATTTATCCTTGACCATTGTAAAATTTGGCCTTATACCCTTGTTCTTGACTCACTGTCCATTTTCTACGGTGGACTGGAAATGGTTACATGTGAATGGCCAGGCGTTGGTTTACCCTAACCGGTATCAGTTCTCTTGTGTCACTTTCTAGCAAAAAATTTTGTACCTAATCCACTTTTTACCACTTATTTCACCTATCCCTGTTGTTTTTCTGTGTCATTTACAGAGAAGCGGCCCAACCTAATCAGTACTGGTTCACATGGTGCTAACTCAAAGATAAGAAAGTGCACTCGTATTCCATGCTAGTTGTCAACCACTCCCACCTAGTCCTTCACCACCTTCCATTTTATCACTAGCCATGGATCCTATTCAACCTATCACTATCACTACCGAAGATGAGGAGTTTACATGACTCCTTGATCAAAACCCTGTCGCCTTGTAGTTTTACTTTTCCCACTCATCCACTTTCGGGTCGGTTTATATACATGCTCATATCTATCCCCATGGCTCTCTTTCCCACTCTCGCGTTAGCCCCATCTAGTTCCGTGTTACTTGCCTCCACCTTACCCCCAGCTTTTTTTTGCAGCTAGGTCTTACACCCACTATGACTGCACGCATTGTTACCTCTGTTGCACCCACCACATCCACCATACCTTCAAAAAGTACCCAAAATGCAACCTCATCTACCCCTAATGTCTCGCATATACCCATAGCTACACTACCACCTCCAGTGTCGGTGACCCCTACCCCTTTTCAGAACATGGTCCTTTCCATTCCACAATCGTTAGCCCCCATTACCACTAGGGTTACCATGACCCTTCCACCTCCATATACGTACTACCCGGTAGCCTCTGTTTCATCTATTATTCACTCTGGGTATGTACCCCCTATTTCATTGTCTTCTTCTCAATCAACCTACATGGAAGCACCATATACTGGAGTGCCACCCCCATTATATGCCCAAAACCAATCCTCTCACACTACAGGAGGCACCCAATCATCACAACCTACCAACAACCTAATCAAATTAATGATGGATAAGATGTAGACATTGGAGGCATCAGTTTCCAGCTCTTGCAACACTTTCACCTATGACGAGATTTGTAACAAACCCATCCACCCATCCATTCCTATTCATCCATACCCCGTGCATTGGGAGATGTCTAAATTAAATCATTTTAATAGGAAGGAATACCCATGCAACAACATTTGTTGTTGTTAAAACACAAAGTGCTACTGATCACTCATGATGATGCTTTTCTCCTAAGAACCTTTCCCATGTCTCTGACTGGACCTGCATTAGATTGGTATAGTGGGTTACCTAGACACTCCATATTTTCATTTAATTAGGTAGCCTAAGCCTTCTTGGATCATTTCTCCATCAACATCATCAAGAAGGTTACCATGACCAACCTATACTCCACGCGTCAGTATGAGGACGAATCTATCACAGATTTTTTCACTCACTGGCGTAGCCTGATTAATCAACTCACCTTCTAAGTACCACAAATAGAACTCATCAAGCTCTTCATGCGGTCTTGTGCTAGACATATCTCACCATACCTGTAGGTTCAAACCTTCCGAACATTTGAAAAAGCATTCACCATGGCACGAAAGCTAGAGATTTGGGCCATTGAAGAGAAGAAAATCCAATTACGCAATAAGAATTTGGCATTCAAGTCGAATGATACCTCCTCTTCTTCCAAACCATAAAAAAATTATTCAAAATCTAAGGGCACTACTTACTTAGTGGTACTCAAGGCCGGCTCACTCATCTATCAAATCAGGCTACCCTCATCTAATCTCTCACCCGTTCATACTTTTCAATTTAGACAAGAATAATAGAAATACACCCCAATCAAGGAGCCTTACTCTTCTATCTTAGAGAAGCTTATCAAAGCTAGGGCCATCACCCTTCCACCCATAAAACCACACACTAGTTTTGATCTTGCTTGCTCCATGCCCGCATGGTATAAAGAACATGACTTCTGTAACTATCATCAAGTAAAGGGTCATAGTGATGGAAATTGCATCACTTTCAAAAATATTGTCCAAGAAATGCTCGAGAAAGGTGAGTTAACCATGGATAATACTAATGCACCTACCAATCAAACCCTACACATCTCCAAGAAACCATTTCCTAATCATGCCCCTTCGTCTCATCAAACCGGTGAGGCCTCAACTTATGATACTCATACCCATGAGGTCCACACTATTTTTAGTGATGCACCTATTGCTTCCCATATTCCGTCCATAGAGGAGATTCTAGCCCACAATCCTCCTTCCACATCAGAACCAACCTCCCTATTCCCACGAGAGGAACACCTTTCAACTCCTTCCTCACCTATGGAGGATTTTTCCGCTAACATCGAGACCATTTCATCTTTGGCTTCTCCACCAGAGAACTGATACCCTGCAGTACTTCTTCGGTTCATAGAGGATACTTATTTACCTCCTCCACCCACATAGTAGCTCCCATAATCTCCTCCCCCTATTGCAAACCCTGTTGAGATACATTTGCCTCTTGGTGAGCATTCTCCATCAGCTACCCAAGATCCTGTAGACATACTTTCGGTTCTCTTACCTACGAAAGCTAAAGCTAGCCAATTCCCCATCTCTAAGACACATTTTACGGAAATTTCCATTAAGTCCTCTTCAAATCCACTGTAGGCGTTCATTCTCACATTGGCCAATCACTTAGATTATGTGGATAGGGCCTTACTTTGGGGGCACCTTTTGCTTCCTGTCTCAACGTAGATGCAGCTGTCACTTGCTGATACTTCCACTATCTACCCAAAAATATTTCAACCAATTGAACCGAACACAACCACCTCTATCATAACTTTTCCACTACACCCATCTTAGTTCGACACACACCCTTACCCATAACTCAATCTACATCTAAACCCAAACCCACACCTATAGCATCTTCCTCAAATAAACCTATTACAACTTTAGGGGTCACCCTAACCATCAAACTTACTCATCCACCTATCAAATTGGATTTAGCTACATCCTCAAAATTCAACACCACACCTACTCCAAAACCCAAACAAAAGAACCAAACCCATCGAACTCATACTCTTGCTATGCCAATCACACCTACACCTATCCCATCCATCTTAAGACCTAGCTTCTCAACATGGTTTAAAAACCTCTACCCATCAATAAACTAAAAACATGACAGACACATCCCTTCCTCACAAACCTCTAACCTAACCAAGCACACGACATGACTTACACCCACACCCACACCATCTCTACCACCCATAGCCCTAATACTCTTTGTAACTTCTTCACTACTCACTACACTTTAATCTCTATCCCTCACACCCCCTACACAACTCTGCATCATCTACCTTCACAACACTTCCATTATCCCCCTCGAACAAGTCCTCTTCCCCCATATTATTTTCCTTCTAGACCTTGTACACCCATATCACCTTTACAGAAGATGGTGCAACCCAAAAAAACTCTGCTACCCTCGCACTGATAAGATAATCAAAACAACCACACACCCTCATGTCCATTCATCTACCATACACCTACCGACACAAACACGACCAACACCCAATACTACTACAACACCCAAAACCATGACTTAACCCACTCCTCCTCCTACTAGGACCATTCATCAATAATCATTGCACCTACACCCAAACCCACATTCAATTCTCATTCATTGCGACCCACTAGCGGGGTCCTATGCCAAAATGTTAACCAACCTCCTTGAGACTTATGTCATCACATTACCACCACTCAGACCTTATGACCCCCTCAAACCCAAGCCAAAACGGTTTGATGACACTAAAATTTGTGCCTACCATCATGTTCTAGGGCATGATGTGTAACACCCTGAACTGTTGTTACTTTCTCCTGGACATACAAGTGTTGATATGTGATTTCTTGTATAAGGATGTGTTCCTCGATTTAGAAATCATGCTTGATATGTATTGTAATTTCCTTGCAGATTGCAGATCTTGACTGAGTCAGAATATGATTAGACTCTTTTATTTATTTCATTTTGTATCTGAGTATTAATCTGATCTCGGAATGAATTATAGAATTATTCATCTATAATATCTAGTCTTGGATCAGTGGAATTGATCCAAGTAATGCTTTAAGTTTGTTTGTGATGAATTAGATCACAGACCTTGAACAGGTTGCAAGGTATGGAAGCATTGATTAAGCTGGTCAGGAGTATGACTCGGGCTGATCTTGTGAAATAAAATTGGTTCCCGATATGGAAGTATATCTGGAAGGTCTCGATTGTGGACCGGGTAATATTTCGTTACATACAATTCTGCAGCAGAACTGGAGCTAACTCTGTTCGAGAAGGTATGATACAGGTCTTTCTGAGTTTACAGGACGAAGACCTAACTGGAATTATTATTGGTTAGTAACCTAAAACTAAAACCTAACCTAGGGGTTAGATTATTGTTAATCTAACCTAGACCTAGGCTATGTGTTAATATCCTAAGTTAGTAACTACGTGTAAATTGGTTAGTATGGGTATTACCCTAAATTCTAACCTAAGTTACTAACCTAACTATTGAGGAGGATGTAAAGGGGCCTATGGAGGGGTGCGAACCATGGGCGGCGTTTTCTATGGCAATTAATGCTGGGGATAAGGATGAGGGACAGGTCATGGCGGAGGCTTAGCGGACGGCTAACACTCGTGTGAGGCGTGGCAATTTGCTAAGTTTGGAAATGAACTTGAGTTTTAGTTGGACTGTCGCCAATTCTGGCGGTCGGTGGAAGTTGAGTTTAAGCGGGAAAGTTGGTTTAATGGCATTCAATATTCTCGGAAGTCGAGCTCGGAACTCGCGAGAAGGCATGCAAACGGGAAATTTGTGGGTTTGTTTGGCTTGTCGCGATTTTCGGTCTTCTCTCTCTCTCTGCTTGTTTACTGGTTCTTCGCACCAGTTCTCTTTGTGTTGCATGGCAAGTATGAACTGCTCTAGCTCTTTTCTCTGTCATGGAGGATATATATGTGATGGAGATAGCGAAATTTTGTTGGTCGCTTTATCTTGGAAAAAGAGAAGGAAGTTTGAGCTCTTCCTGTGGTCTACTTCGGAAATTTGATCAAAAATCCAGGCATGTTAGGCCCTAACCTTTAAATAGCTTGCTGTCTTTCAAGTGATTTCATTAGAACAACTCTGTTCAAATGTTTTGAGAAAATGGATGATTTTCTATGGAGATCTTGTTTGATTTTGGTACTGTATCTCTTCTGGTTCGATTTTTCAATTTCCTCTAGATGGGTGTTTGTTAAATTCGAATTTCGGCTCTATTCCCTTGTGTATTCTTTCTGGTTTAAATATGTGAGATATTTATATATTTAAAGGTATGAATGCTCGGCCTGTTTGGCATGAACCCGTCGAATATACTTGTGTAGGGTATAGACCACTGTTTTGTTGTCGATTTTTGATCGCCAATACTGTTGTGAAACAGTAGGGAAGGATACTGGTGTACCTGTTTGATTGTTCAGTGTTTTAGGAAATTTTGGAAACTCTGTCGTGGTTTTGTTGACAGTGACTAATGATACTTTTGGGTTTCATTTGTTTTCTAATTTTTGGCTTGGGAACAGGCAACTGTTGTGTTACCGTAGTCTAAACGATCCAGTGGAAGTTGTTCTTCCTTGTTATTGTGGTAACGGGATTATTTGTTGACTGTGTACAATATTGATACATCTATACTTTATTTTTACGACTCAGTGGGGTCCATGATTGAATCGTATATTGCTATCTACTGCTGAGAATGTAGATTCATCTTAGAGTTTTATTATTTGATTTTCGTGGAAGCCTTGTAGAGAAAACAGGTCTTGAGGCCGCGGTTATTTGTAATAAATAATGAGTATAGATTTCCTGAGTATGCATTTGCATTCCTTTTGTGTAAGCTGTTCGAAAGCTTCGAAGCGGCTCAGTTGATTTCCTTGCTTTGAAATGGGTATTCGATGGCTTACACTTGTTTAATTCTGAATGATTACCATGGATGGCATTGAAGGATTTATCAACCAAGTTTATCTTAAGATGTTGTTGGGTTCAGCGGTTATGGGTATTAAAATCGATGGCAGTGCACAGTGTGAATATACAGATTTATAATTGTTGCGATTTGAATGACTCTGTGGAGTCGATTGAATGATTACGTGTTTAAGTCACTGTTCATGGTTGAAATCAGAGATTAATTTGTTGTCTGATTCTTTTTATGCTTCGTTGATGAATATCAGTATGAATTCATATGCAACTGTTGAATTGTTACCTCTGTTTGAATCATTTGAATTCTGGAAAGGTAACTGGTACTTCTGTCTCTTTCTGAACTTGACATTTGGACACTGTCTTTGTCACTGTTTGAGATCCCTGAGCATGAATATTTGTCTCGTGTTCTAGCTTCTGCTGAAGTGAACCGTGAATATCAAACCTTAGATTTGCATGCGCCAAGGTAAGTATAGATTTGCTATATTCTATTCCGTTCACTCCTGTCTGATTGAGACTGAGCATGTTCGGAAATTTTGAGTGATTGTCTTGGCATAGTTTTGGGAAACATCCAATTGCCTAAGGCAATATAGTCTATTGCTGACCGCATTACTGGATTTCTTGATTTCGAATTCGGGCCGTAAAGCCTTGTTGTGTTCGAATTTTATTATGACAGTGATTCTTCCTGTTGTTTGAATGACTTGTTCGTATGCTTACTGGATGAATGTATTTCATTTGAGTAGACGGTACAGTAACGAACTTATGTGAAAGGAAGTATGATTGATTTGGTTCTTTCTCTTCTTTTGCTTATTAGATGATATTTGTCTAACAGTGGGAATTTGTTTGTAACATATTGGTGGAATTCCGAATTGTTATGTTATTTCCCTTTTGGAAGAATGAAACAATCTGACCAATGTTGTGATTTTGGATTCAATGATTGTTTGGGTGCATTCGTTCCTTGTTTCTTATATTTGATGAAATATTAGAAAGTGATTAAGACTATTTTGTAACAATGACAGAGTTACATATTTGTAATCATTTTGTATTACAAGGGCATAGTCTGATTATGTTTACTTATGTGAATATTTGACCTCATTTAAACAGGGTGTTTAATGAAAACAATTGATGGATTGCAATTGTTTTAAAAGTTAGTGCTTATCATGCTCAGTTCATTGAACTGACTCATGTTGACTATTTTTGCAGATGGTTGCCGTAAGAGGTAAAGCAATGGTCAGATCTGAAATTGATCGATTGTTTATTTGATTTATAATGAATTACAGCTTGATTTTATAGATGTACTATATGTGAAAAGATGTTTCTTTTCCGTTGAGCATTGTATCAAGTATGCTGTTGCATAAAATGTAATTGTATAGTTTTGGAAGGAATGGAAATAAGTGTTTGATACTTATGTGTAGTATTCTATTTCTGAAAGTTGACCTTCTTCGGTTTATGTAACGAAGGGGCATTGTTATCATTGTATAATATGGATGCTTTTGTGATTGACAATGAAAGCTTGCAAGAAAATGAGATTGAATTCTTATGAGTGTTTAGTAGTTCTAATCTGTTCTAACAAAAGCAATATTGGATTTAAATAATTGTCTTTCTAGAAGATAGGTTAAAAATGAGCCTAAGGAGAACACTAAACAAGCTGGATTAAATTACTAATCCCTAGTCCTAAGTATGACAGGACAATATTAAATTGGATTCTTAATCATTTATATCTTTATACTAAAAGTATGATATAAATTCAGTTAAGAGAACTGATATACAATCAAATGGAGTTCAGATGGCAATCTCAAGCAAAGGTTATGAGATATTGTCCCATTCTGTTGCTTTAGAATCAGGTGTATTCTAATGACTCCTTGATGAGAACTTGACCGTAATACCTCTACCATGTAATGGGTTTTATAGAGGAGGGTCGTCTTAAGACGAAGAATCTAGGGATCGGAAAGGCTAAACCTTAGGGAAAAGTCTTTAAAGTAATTTAAACTCAAGTGCGTAACGCTTGTTACTGAGTAGATCTTTTCGAGGTGGATTTAAAGGTTGACGACATAAGTCAACTGCAGAGTTGTACCTCCGAGAAGATTAGGATCTTCTTGAAGTTACAATAATGCAGAAGACTTATGGCGACACCCTTTGCATTGATCGCTAAGATTTACACTTGATTTCGCACGGGTTACCCTGGGACCGATTAAGAACGTGGTCATGTTATAAGGCTGCCTAGGAGATTCGGGGTATCATGACACACTAGTTGAACTACAAGGTTGAACCAGTATGTCATCATATCCCTAATCCTCGTGGGCATCCATATAACATTATCACCTTGTTAATCGCTCTCGAGTGATTCAGTTGTGAAAGGAAGGACTGACAGTAGTTAGTGTAAGACATTCTATATAACATATGAATGGGGTGAAGGACGTATTCAGATTGACGAGTATGCCGTTAAGGAATACGAGACATAAATGATATGTTTCAAATCTTTGGCCAAAGTATCGCAAGCTTCGCTGATTGCATTGTCCTAATTCACCTAGTCTAAGGGATGAGATGCCGATGAATAATAGTAACAATTATTCAGTTAGATTCCTTGGACAGAGCATTCTGAATCCCAGATTAGGGAAGAGAACCGCAAGAGTAATGTGTTAATTAAAAGCACCGACTCTTATTACACATGAATAGATCGGTAGATTGCCGAGTCATGGAATGAATAGATCGGAGGTACTCCGAGTCATTACAGCTGCATATGGTTGTCTGTTATATGAATGGTTATTTGAATTGTGAGTTCTAAATTATGTATTTAGAACCAGTATGCAATTATCAAAAAAAAAAAAAAATTCACTTGTTCTAAAGTTTAAAACGAGGATGTTACATGATGTGAGAAGCTCGCAAAGCCTTGAAAACCATCCTTATCTAGTTGTGTCCTCCAGAAGCCAACTTTGACGATGACAACCTTCTCGATGAGGACCCTACCTCACCAACACCCATTCCCACACTACCCACTCAAAACCATGACCTCCACCCCCACAGCTCCTAGAACCACCTCCAAGATTAAAAATTAACATGGTTTTCATCAGAGAACTTGCCACACCATCACCCAAATGTCGTTGCACCTAGCTCACCTCACAGGATTTTCTCCCTAGTAAGTTTCTACTGTCATGTCATTATACCACTCATCCTACACCTTCTCCATTTTCCAACTCCCCTCAAATCAACATGATACACGTCACTACACATGCTCAAAAGGATAAAGGTAAAGAAAAGGTGACTGACCCACCAACCAATCCTATACCCAATGTACCATCTACACCCATACCTAAAATCACTATCCATTTTACATACCCCATTTCTAATGGAGTCACACATCGCACCATGCTCAAACAATTACACCAATCTCCCATCAAAATGTCCTTATATGACCTCATCTAAACCTCATAATCCCATCATCAATCTCTCATGGAGGTTCTTCAATCTATTGAGGTTTTACCCAATGACTCTACACTCGTAGCCTCCATTATCACACCCCATCATGTAGCCTCTCTCACCAAATTACCACCTTTATCCACACCGCACTCTACTCACCAAGTAGCCTCCCTTAGCTTCTCAGAGGAAGAGATCACACCACACCAAAATGATGACCCAGACCTAACCCTCTTCATCTCTATCCACATTGATGACATATGGGTGTGACGTGTGATGATTGATGGGGGTGCTAGAATTAACATCATTTCATCCCATGCATTTTCTCAAATGCGTGTACCTAACAATTACATGCATAAACATCCTGTCATGTTGCATTCATTCAATGACGCTATCACCTCCACATTAGGCACTGTCATCCTCCAAATTCACGTGGTCCCCCACACTATCCCAGAATTATTATACGTCTGGAGGGGAATTCCAATATAACTTGTTTCTTGGAAAACCCTAGATTCGTGTCATGGGTTGCGTTCCTTCCACTTTGCATCATTGTACAAAGTTTGAGCATGAAGGGCACAACTACACTATCCCAGCTGATCCATCACCTTTCAAAACATGCAACATTCTCTAGTGACCTAATGACGTGATCATACCCATTAAAGCATCTACCTCTGTGACCATCATCACTTTGTCTACACCTCCGCTTACCAGTAAAGTCACTACCTCAACCACACATCCTGTTATAATTGTGGAGCATGTTTTCATGTTAGAGTTTGGTACACCTTCCATGTGTTACACTCAGATATTTTTATGGTGGTCCCACTCACCAGCGAGCGGGTCAAGGGGTTTTGGGGTGAAGCCCCCAAAGCAAATTTTCATGCATGGTTTATTAACCCATGGGTAATGGGAAACCGTTATGGGCTATTTTTGGGCCCATGGCTTTTCGGTACCCATTGTTTTGTAAAGCGCCTCTTCACTACCTATTGATGTACTTATAAATAGATGGAAACACAATAGGATTTAATAGAGTGTGTTTTGTGAAGGTGAATAGTGTGTGTGAATTCAAGTGCGAATTTGGAAGGGTTTGTTGAGCGTAGCTCCAAACAAGATCCGATTATTGTAATTGTGAAGATTGTTAGCTTGTAATAAAATCTGTGCAAGTGTTCTTAGTGGATGTATTCCCACATTGGGTGAACCACATTAAATATTGTCTTCGTGTTGTGAATTGTTCATTTCTATAATTCTATTCATACTTCTTATTATTTCAATTACGAGGAAATATTCCGCATTAGATTCTATTAATTCCTAACACATACCTCCTCCATTCCTACCATTGCCACATCCTCCACGGCTGACCCATCAGCCTCCCAATTTGTTAACTCCACCTCTGCATTGACCTCTAACACATCATCCATTCTAGCTACCTACATACCAACCACTGATCCCTTAGAAGGTGTTTTTCAATGCCTCACTCTGGGGAAGTATTGCCTATATAGTATCAACACATTTCTTACTCCACAAGAGTACAAAAGTCTTCACCAACATCCTCACTATGATCACCGCATAGGAGAGCACCTCCTTTATGGTCCTCCTCACCTTCATACCAGTCTCACCTATGGGGGACTTGATACTACCACTTACACACCCGAACCACCATCACAAACCCACCCATTTTTTTGCTGACTTCCAGTCTCTCACCAATCACCATTTTTCCCACACCTTCCTACACCGATGTGCGTGGAAGGGTTTTGGTTTTGGATTTTATGAGAAAGGCCACCATACCATTATTCCATGCACCACCCGCAAACATAACGACCGTAGTGGTATCAACTTTCTTGAACCACCTACCAAACAAGCTCGCATTGAACTCATCAAGGACATTAGCTCTTCTCCGCCTTCTTCACCCGCTTTGCCTTCATCACCACCTTCACCGACGGAGTCGATGGATCTAGAATCTATCCCTCCTAAAAAAATTCATAAACACCATTTCATTGGGGCCTTTGACTTATCAACGTGAGGGTGAGGCTCCTTCCTCTCTTCCCTTCCTGTATCCTAAAATGATCGATGATGATACACCTAAAATTAGCATCGTCAATATCGGGATGATGAATCGATACTCACCTACCTTGTTACGAGAAGACTCATATATTCATCATTCATTACCCTATGAGATGCAAACCATGTTGAATGAAAGGACTATCTAGATCAACATTCACACTCGGGACAACCCACACATCCGAAAGATCACTCAATCTTTAGATCTTTGATGAATAGGAAGCCATCACTTCTTTTCTCAAAGATCATAGCCACGCTTTCACTTGGTCTTATGCAAACATGCCCATTATTGACCCACCATAGTTATTCACAATATCATCATTGTTCCCGATGCCAAACCCATTAAACAAAATATGAGGAAAATGCACCCTCGCATTTCCCTTCTCGTGAAAGATGAGCTTCAACACCTTCTCTCTGTTTCCTTCATATTACCCATCAATTATCCTCATTGGATTTCTAACATTGTCCCTATCACTAAGGTGATATGGGGACTCCCCATTTACATGAATTTAAATGACCTCAACCTAGCCTACCTAAAAGATGACTTCCCCTTACTTGGTATTGACCAACTGGTCGACCTTACCACTGGTCATGAGATGTTATCACTCATAGATGGATTCTCGGGTTATAACCAAATCCTGCTTGCCCTAGAGGATCAACATAAAACCACATTCATCACCCCTTGGGGGACCTTCTGCTATCGTGTCATGCCTTTTGGCCTTAAAAATGCTAGTGCCACATATCAAGCGGGCTATGACTTACATCTTCCATGACATCATGCATCGCATATTAGAAGATTATGTGGATGACCTTCTCACCAAATCTAAATGCCACTCAAACACCTTGCCATCCTCAAAACCATTTTTGACCGCCTCATTAAATATTATGTTTGCCTTGACCCTAAAGAAGCGTGTCTTTGTGGTTCTCTCGGGAAAGATCTGGGATTTATTGTTTCCTTACATGGTATAGAAGTTGACCTTGCTAAAGTCAAGGCCATTATAGAAATTCCTCTACTAACCTTAGAAAATCCGTAGCCTGCAATGTAAGTTGTAGTCTATTCACCATTTCATTTCACAATTATCGATCGGTGCCAACCATTGCATTAGCTACTCAAGAAGGATGTCTCCAACAAATGGGATGATGACTATCACAAAGCTTTTGAGGCCTTCAAACAGTACCTTCTCTAACCACCCATATTCATTCCACCTAAGGATGATCAACCTTTCTACCTATACATCTCAACTATCGATCACTCCTTGAGCCATGCTCGTACATCAAAATGAACAACATAGGGAGCGGTGGTTTATTACATAATTTGTACTCTTTTAGACTATAAAACCCGATACACCCATCCACAAAAAAATTTTAGCCTTAGTTTTCATTACCACTAAACTCCGCCATTACCTACTCAACCATAAAACCTATGTTGTGACCAACACCAACCCTTACACTTCATGTATGCCAAACCTTATCAAAATCAACATGCTACACGTTGGCTTATGTTTTTAGCTGACCTTGACCTCAAATTCATTCATAAAAATTCCATCAAGGGCCAAGAAATCACCAACCACTTGGCCAACGTAGCTATTTACGGGGATCAACCCTCTAATTTTGACTTTCTAGGCGGTTCGATTCTTGCCCTTTCCTGGATGAACCCCCTTACCGAATGACACTCTTCTTTTATGGTTCCAAGTGTCGGTGTGGGGTGGGGCTAGTATTATCCTCATTCCTCTTGATGGTGAACCAATTCCTTTTTCTTTCAAACTAGATTTTGATTGTACAAATAATATCACCGAATATGAAGCACTCGTATTAGGTCTTTAAACTACCTATGCCCTAGATGTCAAATCAATCAACATCTTTGGTGATTCTTAATTGGTCGTAAACCAAGTCAATGGTATATACAAATGTTGTAATCAGATACTTCAAAATTATAAACATCATATGGACATAATTTTGACCAACTTTGACTAGTACACCCTTCAAACCATCCCATGTTCAACCAACAAATTTGTAGATACCATGGCTTGCTTGGCTTCCCAAATACCCGCTTCGCCTGCCAATTCTAAAATATTTATCACCATAAAATGACTTCAATCACCTTCTTATTTACCACATGAATTTTACTTTATTGGGCTTTTACCTCGTGCACTCCAGTGACATTTGGTACAAAAATACTCGAATATCTTTCTCTCTTTGTTTTACCCCCCTGATCTCACCCATAATGGACAACGTGCCTTCCTTAAAAAGGTCTCTCGTTATGTCATCATAGGGGGACTCTATAAGCATGGATTTGATGGTATTCTCTTACGATACCTCACAAGTTCTAAAATTCCTTATACCATTAAGGAAGTTCATGATGGCATATGTGGAGGTCACTTCAGTGGCCTTGCTTTCATTGCTAAACATATTCTTTGCCTAGGCTATTACTGGCCAACCATTAACTATGATTGTTGTGACTACATCAAATGTTGTGTAAAATTCCAACAACATGACAATATTCATCATACACCTAGTCATACCTTATAGGTCACCCATGACCTTTGGCCCTTCTCTCAATGAGGCTTAGATCTTGTCGAAGAGATCAACCCCCATTCTTCCCAATGACATCAATGCATCATCACTGCTACTAAATATTATACAAAATGGGGTGAAGCCATACCACTCATCTCCATGAAAGCCAAGAAAATGTGTGACTTCATCAATAATCACATCAATAAAACTTTGTGACACCTTCGGCATTTAGCTAAGTTTCTCATCACCTTATTACCCATAGACCAACGGCCAAGTTGAATCCACCAACAAAACCTTAAAAAAATTCATGAAATTGGTTAACAATACTGGGAAGGATTGGCATACGCACATTCCTTTTTCCCTATGGGCATACCGCACTAGTATTCACACTTCCACTGCTGCCACACCATTTTCTCTGGTCTACGGTACAGAGGCTATTCTACCTCTCGAAGTCTAGATTCCCTCACTCCACATTTCTCTCCATGACATGCTTAATGATGATGACTTTCGTCAGGACCATTTAGCACAACTGGAGTTATTATATGAATGTCTTCTTAATGCTCTTCACCACCTTCAAGTTTACCAAAAATGTATCAAATGTGCCTATGAAAAATGTGTCCATGAATGAACCTTCCAAGTTGGTGATCTTGTCTTGAAAGAAAATCAACATGTAACCAAACTAGAAAAAAGTAAATAGGGAAAATTTTCTCCTAATTGTCTTGGACTATACATCGTGACTCATAATTGTGGATTAGATGCTCATAATTTATCTTCACTTGATGGTAAACCTAAACCTGAGCCCCTTAACACCTTACATCTTCAACCATTCTATTGTTGACTTTTAGTCCTACCTCACCTTTTGTCTCTTTCCATGCTCTTCCCTTAAGCACTATCCACTTTATACACCTTACCAATGATTAAACAAGAATCATGTGAGTACTTGTCACCTGTTATCTTCTCTTGAATATGTGTACCACAGTGTTGAACATAGCATGATTCACATGGATACTTTTCATCTACCTTTAGATGAGTTCCCATGGTCGTTTCACCCTACTTTTTGAACAAGAATCTTCTTCTTCACCTTGGTCTTTTCCATGAATTCAAAGCCCTCACATGGGACCCAACTCCTTGAGTCAAACTTCTAATATAAAAGATGACTCCCTCAAAAGGACATCTTCCTCTCTATAACCGCTACTATAAATATTTGCTCCTTCAAAGGAAAGCTATATAAAGCCCTTAAAATAAGTGAGAGAATTTGAAGCTTCCCACATCAATCAGCTTCACAAAGACCTCAAGGAGTTAAATTCCTCATCCCATATAGACTTCCTACATCGATCAGTCTATCTCAAATACAAGTCAACACTAGAAAATGTTTTAGTCATGGACTTGCCCATTGTGACCTTGGATCTCTTGCCCAAAGAGCATGCTACCTCATGCCACATAAAAAATTAACCACCTTTCACCCTTCTCACCATTCCCACTCCCATTTCCTACCGCCTCAAGGGACCTCTTAGAAACCAAGACATTTGGTGATCATGTGACTACTTTTCACCTTAGAATAATCAATCATGCAATGTCTTTAGGGTCTTACGTTCATCACCTCCTCCAAGGTATGATCTAATCGATATCTTCCTAACCAATTAGGTGGCTTTATTGTAACCTCTTATCTTTTTACCATCTTTATTTACATTTTGATTACCTTACACAGGATTTGGTCCTCAACACTTACGTTTGGGATATTCTTCTTCTTTTGCAAAAATCGACATCACCTATATCAATTTACCTATAACCCACCACACCTAACAAACCTAAACCCACAACATACCTAAAACCTACCAGCTCATTTTCATACCTCCTCATATTCTTCCCTGGCTCATGGGAGAACTACATCGGCTTTGAGGTCCTTTTCACTGGGACTATGTAGGTAGCACTCTTAGGACATGGGGCCCTAAGAGGTTATCTCGAACACTCTCTACCCTAGCCAATCCATCTTTCATCTTCCTAAAATATATTCTACCCCACTTAGTTCCTCTTTATATCAACAATTGAAAATAAAACCAAAATGACAAGTTGTTTAACATTTTTTTCATCATCACAAGATACAATTATTACGACTACCATTTCTATACCATCATCATGCATGTATTATACCATATCTCACATATAACCCATATATTTATTTCAAAAACTAATGAATCACAACTTCAACTACTTTAAACACAACCATGCCTAAACAAACCTGACTCCACCATGCCTAAACCAACCTAACTCCACCATGCCTAAACAAACCTAACTCAATCCATGCCTAAACAAACCTAACTCCACCATGCCTAACCAAACCTGACTCAATCCATGCCTATGACCTAACTCAATCATGCCTAAAACATAACCTAACTCGATCCATGCCTATGACCTAACTCAACCATGCCTAAAACATAACCTGACTCGATCCATGCCTATGACCTAACTCAATCCATGCCTAAACCAAACCTAACTTCATCATGCCTAACTCACCTAATTTCCATCCATATCAAAACAATAAATCAAAAGTCTCATCAAAACATCACCAAATCAAGAATCTCATGTATCTCATCATATAAATAAGTGTGTATCTCAATACAACATACATGGATATCCCATCATGTCCATCATCTCAAAATCATCGGCACGTAGGCCGATACTCAATACAAAATGTCATCAAAGACGCTTGAGCCGATTTCATATATAATAGAATAATGCACTAACACAAAATCTCTTCGGCGTGCGAGCCAAGATATGCTTAAAATATACAAAACCTCTCACACATCCTCAATATCCTCAGCACATAGGTTGGTATATATCATAAAAATGACTATCATACATCAAATATCAAAAGCCCCATATCAGGCATCTCGGTGGATATCCTCCATCTCTATATCACCTGTACCCTCTACCTCCTTGGCCCCTGTCTGGCAACTTGCTAGCATCTCCCCACCCATCATAGGTGGTGGCTAAGTCCCTGTTGGTGCCTCACTTGGAGCTAGTCTCCGTGTGCTGGTGGCCTCTCCTTGATCGGCCTCGGAGCTCGATGGCCCCCTATGCTCTCTACACTATGAGTGCGGGATCTAGTCCTCTCACTCAATTCTTGTTGTGCTCGGTACTCTCCATAGGATAAAAAGTCTATCCCGGCAGCCATCAGCTAGTCCTAGTAGTATCTAGCCTTTCCTAGGGCATCTTGTAACCAGGATATAGGTATGGTTTGTGGTGGTCCCATAGGTCTCTGCCTCTGTACCTGTCCTGTGGGACCTTATCCTGCTCTTGCCTATGAACTGGGACCGGTCCTAGTGCCTATAGTGGTGCCCCTACCCTGTGCCTGTATCTAGGCTTGTAAGGCCCCAATCTGTCTCTAGGCTATGGCCAGCTGGCCCTGTAAACCTTCCACCTGTGCCTGTAAGGCTACCACCTAACCATCATCCCCCTCTCCATCTCCATCCCCACCACCGGCCATCTGGGTCTGCAGACTAGCCACCTGTACATGTAGCTCTACTACCTCTGCCTCTAAGCTCGCTACAGCTATGTCTATACCATACCTAATTGGGTAATTAGAGTAGCCACCTACCCTTGTAGGGTGTCTCTCTACACCATGATGGTGGCTAGATCCGGCTGCCCCGGTCTAGGATGGTATGGCTCGTAAATGTGCCGCCCACCACTGTCTGTACCTTTATATGACCTCGGCATCATCTATCCACTAGTCCACTACTTGCTCCTCCTATCCTGTGGGAACTGTAGGCTATGGTAGAGGTAAGGGCCTCTCCACGTCGTCTCTCCTATACTGCGGGAAGAACGGAGGTACGTCCTGTAATAGCCCGAACTTGCGACTCACGTCTATCGAGATCATCTCATGCTCACGACACATCAACCGTGTATGCATCTCAAAATTTGGAGCTCACAAATCTCCTCATGCATATGTCTATATGAGGGGAATCCCACATACAGACCTCCATATAATGTCCACTTCAAACAACAACTCCAATAACCACCGGAAATAGGCCACATCATGTGTGGACCTGTTGAGATCTCTACTCTCCAATAGCATGCACCCATCTCCTATACCCCACCCACACAAATCATGGTGGTAATGCATCATCTCAAGGTATCCTACTAGCCATACATAAGTTATGTGCTCATAATCCCAAAGAGCATTGTAGGAAGAAGGTACAACATAGGATGAACTTGTAGCCACCCATATACCGATAACTCTCTATATACGGCTACACCTGTGAGAATCTTTGGCACCTAGGAAAAGTAGGTCTCCTCTATCATCATGTCATGGATTACCCCATCAATGATCGGGGAAAACATCCACCCTCTGCATCTAGCGATGCAAGCAAAAACACTTGCCTGCCTCATCAAAGAACCACTAGCCTCATCTCCTCCCTAGATGGGCTAGGTACATCTCTTCATATTGATGTTGGCACTATAAAATGTCGGCTCGGCCATCCGCTCACTAAACACTTCCATCGGCATCAGCTCCTTCGATGCCTCGGAGGAGATAGAGTAGACCTACGTCCCTAATATGGGTAGCTGTAGAATTCTGAACACGTCCTCTAGGGTGATAGTGATCTCACCCATCGGCAGGTGGAATGTGTTGGTCATAGAATCCCATCTATCGATGAGTGATACCATCAAAATAGGATGCTAGACTACATGCCGATAGCATTGACTCCACTCAAGGCCAATGCCTCCACATGTTGTAGCTTCTTAGGGGTCACTGTGCCACACATTGTGATAAGCGGGGGCAAAAATTGTTCCACATATGTAGTTTATATCTCCCGCATCCAATACAAACAATACATTAATCTACATTTATCACACCCACATTTTCCCCTATCATTTCCCAACAACCTACTTTACCCCTACCCATATTAATCACCCAACCTGTGGCACCTTTGGCCCCTTATCCCCAAAACCCAACTGGTGTCGGTTCCCTTTCACCGACCCAGTCACCCCTTATCGACACCGGTCACCTATTTTTGACCGATACCGATACACACTACCAACGCTAGCCACACTTGATCGACACCGATCACTGTCATGGTGAAAATCCGTGATCCCCAAAACCCCCTTTCTTAAAAACTTCCCCCCTTACCCCTTTTACCCACCTAAAATAACCTAAAACTCCCTTACACCTCATCCTATCCCCTCCTCTCACATTTATTTCCCCCATTCCTATTTTCCCACTTTTTCCCCACCCAAAAAACAACTACAACAACACTCTACCAATCATCTAATCTATCTAACCAAATACAATAAAATTTGGATGATTACCTCATCGTGCTACCATCATCTCGGTGGCACGTCTTCAGACCGCACCGATGGCCCGCCCAATCCCCCTCTCGGCCTCCTCTGCCATCACTAAATCTCCACTCGCATCTCCAACCAATTGAATCACATGCATTGATCCTATGGACCTACCTCTCACCAACCAATCACCCATCGTTCACACTACCAACTCAATGCTTCATTTCATCTAGACACTTTTCTCTCTTTTCTCTCTCTTTTTTCATTTTCTCAATTCGCTAAATGACAAATGAATAACAAAAAACATGGATTTTTTGTTTTTATAACAAACCCGACATAACCGACATCAGTTCACCTTCACCGGCATCAGTCTCGTGCCCTACCTTATCATGGTTGGTTTCCCTATACCGGCGTCGAGTTATCCTTGATTGGCATCGTCACCCTCTCTTGCACAAACCCACCATTTTACCCTATTACCCCGCCTATCCCTCCTTTTTTCCACACCTACCCTTTACCCTGCTCATTTACCCCACCTCACTTTTACCCAACCCATTTACCTCACCTTTCCTGACCTCATCATTTACTACCTCCCTTTTTCCTCCTTTGGGGACTCTTTATTTTCCTCATTCCTCGGCCTTACCCATGTTGTGACCTAGATTTTTGGCCCTGGACCATCGCTAGTGACCTTTGACCTCATGTGTTTGCTATACCTTGTGGCACTATTACCTGTGTTATTGACCTAATGACCTTACCTAGCCTATTTCCATGACCGTTTATCCTGACCCTACCTTTGGTGTACCAGAACATACCTAAACGTTCCTACACCTAACCTACGTCATGTTTCTTGACCATATCCTATACCTTGGATACTAGAATCACTTCAACCTTGTTTGGATAAACCTATCAACCTTAGATGATGTAGAGTTTGACTACTCTTCAACCGGTAGCATGTTATAGTTTATACATGTGCGTGTGTTTGACTATTACTACCTTTGACCCTGACCCATAACCTAGATTACCTGAGTAGACCTTTAACCCCTTTTTCCCCATTCCCCACCTTCCCCTTTCTCACATTTACCTTTTATCAAACCACTCACCGATTCTACCTTCTACCTCGTCAGTTCCTAGTTTGAGGGGGATCACCTTCACCCACACATGGCAAACCACATCTTATTTTTGTTAGCATCGCTTACCAATACAAGCTATGCAACAAAAGGGGAAAAATGTAGACACTAAAATTAGGTCACACTCCCCTTTGGTCCCTCGACAAATAAACACCCTTCATCACATTAACCTAGTCATGGCCCCCTTCACTCCACTAATATTAATTTAATTAATTTAATTAAATTAATTCATTATCCTCACCATATTTATTATTTAAATATCTTAATTTAGATAATATCCACACATGCACCTCACCTAGACACCTCATCAAGCCAACTCACCCTAAGACCTATTCTTAGTAAGTTGCCATAACTAAGTCTTACCCAAACCCTAAAAATCAATGCCTACATTCCCTCTAACCACATTCCCACATGCTTACCAAGAAGCTTCCAGTCTAATCTGTGGGTTAACAACACGAGATCCCAGAAAATCAAGGGGATCTGCCTAGTTTAGTAAACCTAGGAAATCCCACCTTGACCGACATCGGTTACCCTAACCATCGCCGGTTAAGCTGGAACCACCATTAGTCACCTTTTAATCCCCAAAACAACCTTATTTTTGAGGTTGGAAAACATTTGGCACATTCTAAGAGACATCACATCTTCTAAGAATGAGTTTCAGTGAGAACACACATGCAAGGAAGGAGATCAAGCATTTCCTCTTACGGGCATACAACATTCATCCTAGCAAGATGATTTTATCCAACCAAGAAAAAAGGAATACACATGCAGCCCATGCAGAAGCTTTCCTATGATTGGTGATTATCTGCAGTCTTCAATCTCTTACCAACATCTTCATCCCTCACTCACAAGCATCTAGGACTAGAATCCAAGTAAGTGGAACGTTGTATTCCTCTGGTTCATTTCATTTTGTCATCATTTTATCATCCCTTTTTCTCTTAGGCACCCACAGATGTCAATTAATACTCACCACCCCATATCCCCATTAAAACCTCACCAAACCCCACCCAAACAACCTAATACCTCATTCGACCAACCAAAGTCCTTTGCGCAATCATAAAGGAGACCCAAAGCTCATTCTATGACATTCCCAAAATTCCACAATAACCGGCACCGGTTACACCCAACCAATGTCGGTCACCATTAACCGACATCCGTCTCTCGTATTTACCATTATAACCTAGAAAAATAACCTATCCACCTATTTCCACATCACCCATATTCACCTGTGATTTTCCCGAGACCTCGCTGTCGGACTGCGGGGACCAAGAACCAATTACTTGACCTTCAGATCTTATTTTAACTTATCCTATTAGATTAGATCTTTCTTATTGTATTTTGGATGAGATACCCAAATCATTTCAACTATGATAGGATTTATTTTATTACCCGCATTAAATTGTTTTAAACAATGGACTGACAGCCGTCTAGGAAGTACCACACTTCCTGGATCTAGCACATGCTAGGCAGTTCATTGCACATATTGTTTAACTCTTTTTGGTGGTCTTGCTTTCCATTACAGGTAGTTCCTCCTAGCCAAAAGGAAGCTCTCACAATCAATTGTGGATCAAGAAGTCATACGTGTGCAATAACCCATCAACCAACATTTCAACAAGTATTCCTCCTATGCCCATTACCTATCTGTTTGGCCAATATTTCAAAGAAACATCTAAGAATCGTGTGAAAAAACAAGTTCGAAGTTTTAAAACCCAAATCCATAAATTATATTTGATGAGAACAAATTATAAAGAGGTTAAGGGTGTGAATTTCACTAAATGCAATACAAGAAAAGAAATAAGAATTCCTTTTAATCCCAAAACAAGTTTCATTGAGATAATTAGAAGAAAGGAATATTTCTAGAGAATAAGCTTAATGTGAACTTTTTCAAATGAAAATAGACACATAATATTTTCCCTCGAATTAACAATGCAAAAATCGCTCGGGGGGTCAACAGGCGTGTCAATGTGTTTCACCTAATTTGTTGTTAGTTAAATTTGAAAAGGAAATAGGTTAGCATGAATACTTGTGACATGAGGTTAAAGGTTGGATGCACACGTTACTAAATTTTTATCCAAGCTGATCATGAAGAGATTCCCTTTGGCTAGGAGGAATGACATGTATAAGAAACACAACAAGACCAAAAATAGTATTAATAATATAGGTTAGTGGACTACCTAGTGAGTGCTAGATTCGGGAAGTGAGGTGCTTCCTAAAAGGCTGTCAATCCACTTTCAAATACAATTTAATGTAAATTTCATGATGGAAATCCTATTGTAGTTATATGATTTAGGTATCTCATGTAAATACAATAAGAAAATCTAATCTAACAAGAAATCTTATGATTACATTTGGAGGTTTGGTAGGTTATTCTAGGTTTTGTAGGTCTGACAGGGTTCGGAATTGATCGGGTGAACTACGAATTAGTTTTGGGTGATCAAGAGGCTTGCTAGTCAAAAATAATTAAATGACATAGAGACCAATATCGATCAGGTGACCGATGTTGGTATAGAGGTGAAACCGATGACGGCTAGGTAATCGACATTGGTAGGGGCAATTGACAATAATTTGATAAAACTTGTTTTTCAACTTATCCGGGATTACAGAGAGTAAGAAGGGTGTGGTTAGGTTCGTAATATTATTGAGAAGACTAGGGGATAATGAGGGGGAATTTATGGAAGGTAAAAATGGTATAGGTTGTTAAATTTGGTAGATTGGTGAGGAGGTGGAGATAAAGGAATACAAGCAAAAATAAAGTATAATGAAAGAGTTAAGGAATTTATACTTTAAGCAAGCACAATATGATAAAAATAATGAATACTTACTTACCTTTATAGATCTACGGTAGGTGAAGGTGGATGACAGTTGATCGTGAAGAGATTAAGAGTTAGTGTTGCGCAGCGGTACTCCCATAGTGTTCCCATGAGCATTCCAATGCTTTGGAAGGAGAACATGATGCTTTTGGCCTCTGGTTGAGTATTTTGTGTCATATGAATGCTAAGAGGCTTTGGATTCACATTGGAATGCAATAGTCCTCCCAAAACTAAAAATTAACAACCTAGGTAAAAGGTTTCAAAGTTGTATATAAAGGAATTGATGGTGGTTAGGTGACCGACGCCGACCAAGGGATAAGCGGTGTCGATTAAGGTGGATAAGTATAGGTTTACCAAAAATAGGTAGATATTCCTAGATTTGGCATGTTTTCCAAGTTTATTATTCTTAGGGAAGTGGATTTATCATTAGAAAATGTAGCTATGTCATAGAAGAAGTCCAATTAGGTTTGAGAATAATTCTTAGTTAGTTAGGTCAAGTGGTGACACAACACTGAGAGTGATGACTTGTTCACTGTGAGTTAAATGCCCATAGAATGAGTCCAAGGTATGGTATCATGGTGAGGTGGGGTGTGAGGGTGAAATTTATTTAAAGAAATAAATTAAATTAATTAATAATGTGAAGGTGAATATATTAGTAATAATTAGTAATGATGCCCGGGTGTGTTTAATTAAATTAAAGGGACAAGGGAGTGTGACACAAATTTGGTGTCTACAACCATCTTATTTGTTGATATGTATCCCCTTTGGGGTATGCCTTGTCCACAATGAGGTTTATTATGTCAGTGTACCAAGGGCATGTAGTGATAGGGGGCTTGGTTTCCACATAGTATATACATTCATCAAGAAATTCTAAATTGACCAAGTCACCTCCATCCAATGGATTATCAGCTAACCAATCCGCAATAATTTTTCCTTTTATGGACTTTTGATTGATGAAGGTCAACTCAAATTCTCCCATTAGCATTATAAAGTATCTGACCTTTTTAGATAGTGAACCTTGCATTAGAAAAGTCTGCAAATGATCAATTTTGACAATCACTCTTGTTTCCTGGTTTAACATATAATGTCTCAACCATTTTGTTGCAAACACTATAGCTAGGCATTCCTTTTCTACCTAAGTGTAGCATGTCTCATATTCAAGTAGCATTCGATTGATAAAATAAACTACACGCTCATGCTTATCATTGTCTTCTTGAGCTAACATGTAGGCTAGCGAGACATTTGTGGCCCTTGAATATAGAATGAGGGGCCAGTCTAACTTAGGAGGCATGAGTGTAGGAGGTGAAAGTAAGAATCATTTTATGGATTCAAACGCTTCATGACATTCATCCATCCACGTATTACAACAATCCATTTTTAAAAGATTAAAAAAATAATGTTATGGATTCAAACTCTTCATGACATTCATCACATGTCTATGTATTACAACAATCCATTTTTAAAAGAATATTTACAAGGTGAATAGCAAAGGTTAAATCAGGTATAAACCTCTGGATTGCACTGAGTTTCCCAAGAAAATACCTTATGCTAGATTCATTCGATGGTGGGGTCATTTCTAGTACAACTTAGATTTTTGTTGGATCCACATTAATCCCTCATGAAGAGATGATGTACCCAAGCAATTTTCCTCCTATTACACTGAATACTCATTTATATGGATTTAGCATGATGTTGTATTCAACTAACCAAGAGAGGATGATGTAAAGCACCTTGGGGTTATGTCAACCTTTTCTAGCATTGGCTGGAATTTCATGAATGTAAGACTCTACATAATGGAAAATATACATCATGGAATGTTGGTAAGTTGCACCAACATTCTTTATCCTGAATGGCATGAATGTGTAACAATAGGTTCCCCAAGGAGTGATGAAAGTTGTCTTGGTCTGATCCTCCTTAGAAATCCTAATTTGGTTGTATCCAGAAAACCCATCCATGAGAGATAACAACTCATAACTAGTTGTTGCATCAACAATAACATCGATGGAGGGTAGTAGAAAATCATCCTTGGGACATGCTTTGTTAATGGCTCGGAAGTCAATATAGATGTGGATATTTCCATTATTTCTTAGAACAAGGACGATGTTGGATACCCAATGTGAGTATTCAATTCATTTTATGAACTATACTTGAAATATTTTATTCACTTCCTCTTTTATTATGAGAGCCACCTTTGGCTACATAGGCCTTAAATTCTCGCTTAATCGATTAAGCATCCGGATTGGTGATGATATTATAGACTCGCAACATCAAGAGTAATTCTTGTCCTCTCTATGCAATTAAACATAGGATTTTGAGTGTTCTTTAAGGATTTGCGTGTGTATTTTTATCTCCTCTTCTATTAGAGAAGATCCTAGCTTCAAAATTCTTTGTTCTTCCTCCATCCCGATATTTATATCAATCATCCCTTTAATCAAGGAGGTGTTACCCTCCTCAAACTTAGGTGGGGCTGGAGGTAGTTCAAATTCCCCCTCTTCTCCTACCTCATAAATTTCAAGACCTTCCTTAGGGGAAGACTCTATCATGGGATTTCCAAAGTAGGAAGAAGAGTGTGGGATAAGAGAAAGGTCAATCTCATGGTGAGTGAGATGTAATTCTGCGTAAGTGTTCAAATACCCAAGAGTAGATTTATCATTTTCAACATGATCTAGTGCGGTAGGATCATTCTCACCTTCAGAATATGTAAACATTGGATTTTATGGTATTTTTAAAACCAAAGGTTCAACGTGAATTAAAACCGTGAAGATTATATCTTCCAACTCACTACTTGGGGTGAATCAGGAAGTAGAAGTTGTTATAGAGTCCATAAGAAGGTTTTGTTCTTGTGGAACCAATTCAATTGATATGAAGTCAAAACCCTTTGTTATATTAAGCACTACCATTTTGTAGAGTTGTAGATGTTTGGCCCTAGTCTTGTATACTTCAGACACTTGATTTGTGACTAGTTGTGAATCACCTAACACTCTAATGTTACAAACACCCATCCTTTTGGCTACAATGAGACCAAAAATAAGGGCTTCATACTCAACTTCATTGTTTTTACATTCAAATTTTAACTTGAAGGAAAATGACATAACCCTTCCCTCAAGAGAAGTAAGGGTCAAACCTTCCCTAGCACCAAAACAACATTTTACTCCATCGAAATGGAGAGTCCAACAATTACTCAAGAAGATGGATGTTGGATCATTCTTCATATCTTCTTCCTTAACTTCTATTACCTCTACCATGCAAAATTCATCTTCCGGGAGAGAGCCAAGTCCTAAGGCATGTCCTATGCCCATAGAATCAAATGGAAGGAGAATGGGTAGATCCTTCTCCAACAACTCGACAATATTTGCCATGGTTCCTAACGACACTATCTCTATGATGACGGTTTCATCTTGACCGTAGGGATGCCCTCAATCAAGCTCGTGACTTCTAACTCTGTTATGGGAACCAATTTTTTTTGGATTTGAACCATCTGGTTTCTAAGTTCATTTTTAGAATCTTGAAATCAAAATGGACTCCTAGTCTCTACTTAAATTTTTCTAGGTGTATATCAAAATGTTTTGGGTTACTTTTGTGATACGAGTACATTCCTAAGTGCATGAATCTTACTTCGTAAAAAAATTGGAGGAAATTTACTTCATGCGATGTATCCATGGATGGCTGAGAATCATATTATAGTTGGTTTCTCGATCTATAATATAAAACTCAATGAGAACCATCTTGGGTCCTAAAGTAACCGGTAATACTATAGTCCCTATTAAATTTTCCTTGAGGCTATCATAGCCCCTTAGCATATTTCATGTTGAGGAACAATTTGTTTCTCCATATCCTAGTTTTTGGAGAAAATTTAAGGGAACTATGTTAAATGACTCCTAATCATAGACTATTATGCATTTAACATAGTTATTGTAGATCCATACTTCTAAATGCAAGGTTGGGTCACCTCTACGTGCAATTTTGGCATCCGTTCACATTTTTCTAATGTCGAACACAAATCTAGCATCCCTCTTTGGTTTCCTAGAAGTATAAATTTCAAAATCTTTGTTGTTTACTTATGTTTCTGAAGGGGAGTAATATTGATCAAATGACCTAGACCAAATGCTTCTAATAAATTTTCTCTGTGAGTGGGGGGATTCTTCAGAAAATCCAAAAAGGAAATGTGAGAAAATGTCTTTGTTAAGTCATTGATTAGATCATATGCCCCTACTGGATTTGCAAGTGTTTGTTGAATGTCATCTGATATCGATGGGTAAATGGGTGTGGGTTGCGATGAATAATCTCAAACCCTGGTGGTAGCATTTACCTAGGCTCACTTTCTAACTCTACGAGGCCCACAATTTTTGTTTTCTGACAAGCATCCATATGAGGTACGACTAGCAAGTTTGATGAAGTTGAATCTTCATGATCATTGGCCCCTATTAAATTACCCTTATTTTAACCATGGGGATATAGTTTACCATCCTTAGGCTGTGTGGAGAGAGGATCATTAAATATCCTAAGTGGTGTGTTTTTAGGGGAAACTTACCCTGTGTACATGTTTTGTGTTGGTTTTGTTAGATTTTCTAGAAATATATCCACAAAGAGTTGTCTCTAGTATTCTAGAAAATTTTGTAGAAATTTGTTGCAATCATGGCATGTTCTTCCTTCATGCCCCCATACCCTGTGAAAACCACAGTATAAAATGGGACCATAATCTCAAGTTTTTTGGTTGGTATTTTGTTGGGGTCCAAAATTACAATTGGTATTTGATTGCTAGTTGTTATAGTTTAAGTTTAGGGCCCATTTTCCTTGATTTTGAAATTGTTTTGGGTACCCACTTGGGTGCTGGATTTCTTGAGTAAGTTTCTATTATTATTGTTGTTGTTACTATTGAGGATGATTGAATTCCACAACATTGATTGAAGGTGAAAATTTATTATTTCTTTGGTTATTACCATTCATATTGTTGTTGTTTTTGGTAGTGTTTGCATTGGGAGAGCTAACAACATTTGGCTTCTTACCCTGATCGATGACACCATCAGTTGTAACTCCATGATTCTTGTTGAGGACCTTTGGTCCCTAATTATTGTTCATATTGTTGGGATAACCAGCGTTACATTAGTTAGGAGAAATCAATATCCTGTTTGTTCTATAGGTCATGTGACCACTAGCTATAGCTGCTTGATCAATTCAGAGAGAACCCTCTAATACTTCTTCATAGCTCCTTAGGGGAAATTTTGGACTTCTTCCTTTGTTTCCCTATTAAGGGAGTGAAGGAATAGATTACAGAGCTCCATTTGATCCATGTTTGGAGTGTTTGAAGAGGAATAAATGACTTTCTACCATCTTTGGATGAAATGGTTAGTAGATTCATTATGCTCTTTTTTTATAAGAAGTAATTCTCATATTCTTATCCTTAGAATTTTTTTCATATCAAGATCCTTGATAAAATATGACATGATTTTATAGAAGGAATGTATCGAATCCTGCAAAGTATCCTATAATACCAATCAAGAGTGATACCTTATAATTTCTTAGGGAAATTATTCTTAAAAATTACATCCATGGGAGTAGATATTGAATGGAAGTTTCCTAGACTTTGATGTGTGAATTAGGATCACCCTCCCCTTTAAATTTTGGAAGATTTGAAAAGGGTCTTGGGAGCATGAAAGTCCATATAGATAAGTTGAGAGGCTATTTAAGGTATTTAGAATAGGTATCCATTACGTATGTTTCAACCATTAAATATCCTTATTGTGGGGGTGGAGCTTTCATCGGTGTTTGAAATGGTGTATCATATACATTCATTGGGGCATTGGGCATCCCCTATTGCTGACCATATAGACCTAGGTAAGTGTACATGTCTCAATGTGGCAAAATTATAATACATGTGCATGTAAGGGGGTGGATTGTTTTGAAATGCATTTTGAGACACAAAGCTAGGGAACGTTTCATTTCTAGATGGCAAGGCATTTGAGAATGCACTTGTAGCTAGTGCACATGGTGGGTATCCATATATACTAGGAGGGGCCATACCCAGGGGTACCAACCTAGTTTAGAGATCCTCGGGGCTAGGAACTCCCATGTAAATAAGAGGATTTTTGTAATAGGCACTTGGCCATAATTCTCATTGATGGTAAGGAATTTTTCCATGTCAAGTATGTGAATTCGAGTGTTTTGAACAAGTTCCAATTCTATGAATTTTTCTACTAATGCGGAGATGACATCACTTGTTGATGGAGTGGTGTTTTGTTTTGGTGCTCATTGTTGAAATTTTGGAGGTTGTTGAGGAGTGTGGTATCCTGCTATAAATTGTTTATTGTTCTGCCCCCTCACTAGCAATGTTATCCACTTTTGGAGGGGTAGTGTTATTATTTTGGAGAAACATATAAGCATGTCCTTGCAAACTTGTCAAAATCCCAGTTTATATTTGGAAGTGTTGTTCACTTCTATCGTATCATGCTAAATACTCCTCATCTAGAGGTGGGAGTTGGATAGACTACATACTAATGGGTTGTCTGAACAAAACCTAAGGAGATGAACCTGTCTCTTCTAGTAAAATTCATGTTGTTAGAGTTTGAGAGATCATGTTATTTTTTTTGTGCTATTTGATCAATTTCCTCAATCCTGACTGATGAACCAACATTCGTTCCATGAGGGAGAGGGTTTTGAGCATGATCACTTGAACAATTATCCACCCATGTAGAAAGTGAGGATGATTGTTTTTGTCTAACCATTTTATAGTAATACATAACAAGAATTGAATGGGATAGTCATATTCATTATATTTCGATATATTTGGGGTTATAGGAGTACTGCAAAATAATGGGAAAGAGGAAGATGGATGAAGAAAATGGATATGAAAAGAGACTAGCTCGATTCACAATGCGTTCACTAGTTTTGTAGGAAAGAAAATCAACATGTGAGCTTCTTTTGCACCTGACCTCCCAAGGTCATTCTTGGAAAAATGAGTGGAATTGAAATGAATGTGTGTATGGATGATTGTAGAAGTGAGCAAAAACCTATTGAGGAAACCTAATGTCTTCAACACACAATATTGGGATATGTGAGTCTAAGGCAAGGAAATCCTTTCTAACCTAATATGGTCTAATGGATCAGTCGGATAAAATGGATACTCCAAAGCTCCATTCAATATCAATATCTAGCAAAAATTTGTGTAATGGTTGTGGAACACGTAGAGAATAGCTTGAAGACACCTCAAATGGATTTATAAACAAGGTCATGGAAGAAAAAATGAGAAGTGTAGTGAAGCCACAAGGTCTATGGTAGGTTTTCTAAATCCTTAGCTTGATAAACTATGTTTAGCATGAAAATTTGTCCAATAATGTCCTGGGGATGAGCTTAATATTAATGCGATAAAAGCTATGTCTAATTATGTTTGGGACCTAGGGTCATAGAAAATTTGTCCAATAATGGTCATAAGAGTGGTAAAGAGCCTTTTCCCAAGAGTGGGAAATTATCTTAATATTAATGCGATTAGTTACATTATTTAAACTAGTATCGATGTCTAATTAGTCAATAAATACATCCATTGGATTGTGGGACCTAGTTTTCTCTTGGTGGTCATCAAAAATGGAGTTGATTTGATTTGTTAAATTAAAAATTCAAAAGTTGATTTTTCTTTATTATGGTCTAGTATTGAATAACATGGAATTCATAATGACATAAAATATTTTTGATCTTTTTTGGTAAAGAGCCTTTTCTAATAAATGAAATCCAAGTAATCAAGTGGTTAAGTGAATCTAAATCTCCTCTACCTCGGAGGTGAGAAAAAGTCCATCAAAGAAATGTTCCCACAGACCTAATGATTAGCTTTCTAATGCATTATTTAAGATGTTGAAAGATTTTTCTATTTGAGATGGATTTCTCAAATAAATAAAAACTTGAAAATTTGAATAAATGAATCTAAAACAAATAAATAATTTTAGGACAAAGTTTTGGCAAATGTATATTTGTTCTTGTCCCCTCCTTTTATCCTTTCCGTGTTCATATGATTCAAGGGATAAATAAGGTAGCGATGAGGAGAATCCATTAAGAAATGGATTGTTGAAGGATCTATTTGCAATGGTTCAAGTGAAAAGACTATGCTTGATTCTTACGTACTATGCGAAAAAAGCGAGCAATTTTACACAAAATTCTTGTTTTAGAACCCTTGATGGTCATGCACAAGGTAGCCTTGGATCACCAAAATTTGGAGTTGATTTAAAAATTGATTTTAAACAAGACTATTTTTAGGAAAATTAAACTAATGTCATGTGTTTATCACAAAGATTTCTACAAAAATAGGAATGAACTATAGAATTTTCTTTATTATTTTCATAGTATATCTTCCCAGAAGGGCAACAATTTTACTACTAAAGGCCAAAACATAGGGAAAATAAGAGAATTAAACTAATCTAATGACATAAAATATACACTGTGAATGAGATTAGATCTCGAACACCTTCTCGAAAGGATATGAATCATCATTAGGGACTTTTGTAACTATTTTTCGACAATGTAGCAAATGCAAAATTACGTGCGTATAGGACCCTTGTCCCTTCCTCTTCTAATTCATGTCATCAATAAAATGTTCATTGTTTTCACTATCTCGTAAGTGCTTAAGATTAACACAATCACATATAATTGGCCTAATAACCCGTGATTCCTCTATGTAGTTTTCCTATAATCTCATAATAATTTTGATGTTCCTTGATTTTTGTCTTTTGCTTTCGCTAATTTGGTTATAGGGTATTAAATTTGAGAGGATTATTTTCTAGATTTTCTAAATATGCACTTTGGAATAATTGCTAATATTATAAATTAAAAAATAAATAAAAATGAGCGCTCTCATGGTAAGTCCTAAAATTACCATTTTTCTTTTAGTTTTACATCTTTGTTTGACTATCCTCATGAAAATAAGATTTCATTTTGGATCTTAAAATGAACCATTTCATACTTCTTGATCATCTAGTCTAATTAGGAGGAAAATTCGTTTCATTCACTTATCCTCCCTCACACACAACCAAATAACTATCAAATCAAAAATACATTCAAATAATTGCCACCTAAGTGAAACCGAGTTGTGATTTCATCACTCAAAAGGTAATCGACTCAGTATTATGGCTAAGTATAATATCCTCTGTCGGTATATATTGGCTCAGGACCTAACTCCCTTATTGCGGTGGGTCCGTGAAGTGAGAGGGTAGGTGCCAATATACATGCCCGTACCAATAGCAATACATAGTTGGGTCTCGCGTACCTTTAGGTATATCGAGGAATCCACCCTTAAACATACTCGAAACCATCCATAACTTATCATTTCATAGGACCCTCATTAACCATCTTAAACATTTAACTTTTCTAATCATTATTAATACAAAAAAACTTTGTTTGCTTTTGATTATTGTTTGTAAATCAACCCCATCTAGTTTTTTTTTCATTTTCTAGGTCTTTGTGTGTTTTTTTATCATGGTACTTACTAAATAACAAGCTCATAACTATAATTTTGAAACATGTCTACTCCATCACCTAAATTTGAATAATGTGCCCCATAGTACATTACAACACTTTCAATACCAACACAACAACAAATCCCATATCATCAAATAGACACATCCAATCCCTTTTTTGACACCCAACAAACTTAGAGTGAATTAGGGATCAACTATAACAATGAAATAAATAAAAATCATTTCATTCCCACATCAATATCATGGTTGAATCCCTCATACACCAGAATCAGAACATCCATTTTATCCTAGAGCATCTGAACCTCCCTTCTACAATAGGGGAGACCCTATCTTTGAATAAATGCTAGACTTGAACCCTATTTCCCTCAATGCCTACCTAGCAGCGAGAAATGTTCAAATACAACCATTCACACCCCAATGCATTCCACATACATATAATCCTTCCTCTTCCATTTCTAGTCTTATTGATCAAAATCAAGATCCCATCATCAATAAATTATATCCATACACTTAAAATCAACCTAAAAAACCAAACAAGTAGTTAACCCCATATATCTAACAATTCTATTAACCCCTTTGAAACATCTAATGAAAAACCTTTCACCGAGTCAACTTCAAACACTTGAGGTCTCCTAGTCCCTATTTATGACCTCCACATGATCTCTTCACAAAAACATCTACTCATCAATCCACATCTTCATCAATTCCTTCTATAAGATCCACACCTCCTCTAAGTAGTGTCATTGCTTCCGTGTCTACCCCTCTAGCTTCCTCGAAGTACAAACATCTCCATTGAGTTTTGTGACTTTTCGAATGTTGTAGCTTCCTAACATGATACTAACCCCATTTAGAACATCACCATGTCCATTCCAACAACTACACCACTAGTCAATACCAGTTCCATTGGTAGCGATCATCCAGTTTCACAATAGATTCCACAACCTACAAAACCCCTAATGTTCATGCCGCATGATCCATACCCCCTACAAACCATCCCCAATACAGTATCCCACACCAAAATTTTCCACAATAGACACCGTCCTTTATCACCTCTGTCATATATTCCCAAAAACACCTACATATTCACATTCAATCGCTCATACCTCAATACCATGACAATTCTAGTACATAAAAACCTCACAAACTTAAGCGTTTCAACAAGGTTTTTAACCCCATCAAAATATCCAACAATAGAACATTCCTCATCATCAGATTTTTCCTAACAAAATGTTCCTTATCAACAACATATACCTCAACAAAACACATCTCAATATAACATGCATCAACAATATGCCCCTCAACAAAACATTTCACAATACCACATTCCGTAACATAATAATTCTTATCTCGCAACATAATAATTCTTATCAACACAATGCCTCATATCAATAGAACATCCCCCAACAAAACATTCCCTACCAACAAGGAAATCCTTAACAGTATCAGACATACTCACAACCTAGTCAGTCCCTATTTTAACCTGGCTCATCCTCACAACATCAAATTCAACTTGACCCACTCTAATCCCTTTTAAGACATATATGCACTCTCGAAGCTTCTTCATCCTCAACCAAGAATGTGATCTCTTATGATCAAATTTTCAATGATCCCACTTAGCCTTTAGTACCATATAAATTGTATCCATCCCCACTGGGAAATTCCCAAGTTTATCAAGTTTTACATCAAGGAATACCCCCAAAACATATTCATGCCTTTTGTCATGCATGCTATCTTATAGCTCATGATCAAGATCCGATCTTGAGGACCTTGCCTATGTCCTTGATAGTCCTACCTTAGACTCGTACACTAAAATTCCCTAAATTCCCTATTCTCCTTTGTGCAGCTTATCCAAATTTTCTCAAATCACTTTTCCATAAACCTATCTTGCAAGATCACTATGAATAACCTATATGACATCAAACAATTTGAAGATAAATTTATCTTTGAATTTTTCACCCATTAGAGGGGTGTGATTAACCAATTACCTTTTACATTGCCAAAAACTAAGTTAATCAAGTTATTCTATCATGCATGTGCTAAACACATCTCATCTACATTACAAATCTATTCATTTCAAACTATTGATGAGGATTTCACCATGGCCCATAAACTAGAATTCCGAGATCTAGAAGATGTATGAGTAAAGCTTTTCCTAAGAAGAAAAAATCTTAATTAACGTCTAAATATCCACCCAAAAATGACAAGAAAAAATAACCACCAACATCATTGTAGTTAAATCCTCTCCCAAGTTAAAACCTTCCATCGAGTATCCTTGTCAACAATGTAACTACACAACTATAGAAGAGACTTAGAGCATAGTTTTGATACACTTCTTACCTCCAAAATGATATCTCTCCCACCCATTTGACCCATCGACATATCAATATCCAAGCCCATTTGGTACCAAGATAATGACTATTGTAAGTACCATAGGGTCAATGGACATGACATTGAAAGGTTTCATACATTCTGCAATGTACTTCAAGATTTGATCAACAAAGGTGAGCTTCACTTAGACAATCCAAATACACCTCCGAATAAAAATATTGACATATTTAAGCAACCTTTTCCAAATCACCCTTCGAATTTTGATCAACCATAAATGAATGTTGTCCACACCATCAATACAATAACAAAAATTGAGCCTATCCCTCAACCCACCTTGGCGCTTACCATTTTTTTTTTTGTAGAATCAACACCAATAGCCAATGAACCAAAAATTATGGCTATGAAGCCAACATCTATTGAAAGCATCACTCAAACCCTTCCTGCATCCTTGTCTCTTACCAAATTCAAACCTGTAGAACCAACATTTGAATCTAAAAAACTCAAATTTGTTGAATCATTGTTTGCTACTAAAACTATTCCTATACCCTCATCACATGCCATTACCAAGCCCCTACCCACATCCTCTAATACAACTACACATGTACTGCATCTAGGTCCACAAATTTAACTATGATACCTCTTGAAACATTCTTATCATAACCACCTATGCCTAATCCAATGGTGGTTTGTAGTTATCCTCAATCTACAAAAACACATAATCCAAAACCTGTAAATCATTTAGACTACATTAATTTTGTTATGAAAACTCCTCTTCCTTCATTAGCATCAAATTCAAATAATAAACCCAGTTCATCTAAAAATTTAAAGGGGCTTAACAAACAAGGGTATCATTCGGGTCTTTAAAAGTCCTTATTATCTTGGTCTTTTGGGTGATCCGATGCCACTAGAAAAAGTAGTTTAGAGAGGCACACCCACTTTGTAACCTACAATCCTGTAACTTCTTCCTAAAAACTCTAAGGACACCATGTCTAGTAAAATCCACTGGTATGGGTTTCATAGACTGTCTCGAACCCACTCTCTTTGTATTACTTAACCAATGTAAATACATTGTGTTAGTATGTAAAACATCTAAATAATGTCCTTCTCTTTAGAGGTGCATGTGACGCCTACGATAGGAGACATGCGGACCTAAAAGAGGACCAACCACATGCATGTTTTAACTCTATAAATTTTTGGTAGAAACCAAGGCACACACAAACAAGAAGGATAGTGAAAGACAAGTCTAAAAGAAAATGCGGGCATATAGAGAACATGTGTAAGTTGCGTAGACAATGTAGTAAATGTAAACATGCAAAAGAAAGTAAGCTACACAAAGTGGGTTGTAAACATGAGACATCACTCATAATGTCACAAGACATGCAAGGATATCATGGCTGCAAACAAAAGCATGTGTAGACACAAAACATAGGGAAAGTCTTGCAAACAATAGGAGACAAGAGAAAACAATTTTACAAACAAGTAAACAAGAAGTAGCCATGTAAATATGTAATCTTGAAAAACAAGTGATATCCATGGAATACCCATTAGTATATTAGAGAAATATCCAATATTTTAAGAGCGTGTATGATCAAGTAATATAAGATGCTCAGTACAAAATGAAACAATAACACCTAGAAGAGATGAATGTGGATTCCCTAGTGACCAATGTAGGAAGGGTATAAGGCAAGCATCCATGTCATGTGTAGGGTCTTCTATATATGATAACACTAAACAAAGGCATGAATGTGCATGTATGGAGGGTATAGATAATGACATATAAGAAATCAATTGAACATGTGTAATAAAGTGATCATCTAAAACACTAGTAAACAAGAGTAAATGCTCCAAGATAATGAAGTATAATATGGATGGGTGGAATGGAATATAATATGGAATGATAGGATCTCCATGCCCCCCGAGTGAATGGAAATGTATATAGTTATGTTCATTTTGTTTTCCCTTTAGTAGTCAAAATGAACCATAAACGAGAGTGCATCATCGGGAAATGGTCAAGTAGTGTGTATATCGTTTCTAGTGTGTTGTGAGGAATGTAGTAAATAAATATTGTAAGGAACTATTTTAATGATATAATAAAATATATAAATTGAAATATTAAACCATAATTTATAAAAGAGAAGATGAAAGATCTCAACCAAATAACAAAATCCTATCAGGACTATGTCAAAGTGATGAATAGAAAATCAGAAATTAGGAATGACTATGTTGGGGTTATGCGAAAGAAGATAGATCTATGTGATCTGGTTGGACTGGGGTTCTGGTTGAGGACATGGATGCCCAAGGGTGCTCTAGTAAGGAAAATAGGCACCTGGTCTAGGAAAAGGTCCGGGAGATGATTGTTATCCTTTGCTTCTTGTGACAATAGTTTCTCTGTACTACGCCGAATGATCCAAATATTCCAAGAGGAATAATAACTTGTAAAAGACCCAAAATAAAGTATCCAAACCCTAAAAATTCAAATTCAAATGAATGGGTCAAACAGACCTCAATTACCACAATAGAGGTCTTACTAAATTGAGTGATGTACTACATTTCGGACCCAAATGTAGTTCTAGTGTATGTGTGCATGTCATGCCCTAGGTGATCTTATGTCAGTCACACTTTGTGAAATAATGAGCAATAACTAAATGTAGAAAATTTATTAGAATGTGTGTGTGGGATAGAATAGAATCCCTCCCCTCTAAAGTGTGTTAAAGATGTCCTAGCTTGTGCCTTAATGATGGAGTTATATGGATGTTAACGTAATAGATGGATACAACTCTAGTAATAGATGATGTTAGGTCCCTCATTATGGTCTCATAAATTTATATTTAAAGGGTTCTCTTGCTCTAATTTTGTAATTAACCCCAAAATCCAAACACAAGAAAGATAAATATGTAAAATGTGTAGAAGAGGCCTAAAAATTGGCAGGAAAGTTCTAGAAGGATCGGGGTTCCCAGGTTGGGACAATGCGCTCATGTGCACCCCAATACTAAATTTGGGAGCCTTAGATGAGCCTAAAATAATGTGGAATTTCAAAAAATGGCTGGGTATGTGGGTGCAATAGGTCGTAAATTACAAAATAAAATAAACAAGATGGCCAAAGGATGAGGGTTAATTAGTACTTTCTTCACTCAAGAACCTCTAAATAGTAGTATGAGACTGGGATAAATAAATGTCTAAAGTGCATGATTTTATGACTACATTTGCTTAAGACTTCCCCTACGCATAGGATTCCTTGTTTCCATACAAACATGAAAAAATCTCAATAATTTACAAGAAAAATAAACTTCAAGGAAGAAGAAGGATTTTTACAAGGATCAAATGCTTGTGACCCTCAACATGGTACTTGGGAGTGTACAATTATATTGACTTTATTTAGCACCTTAAAACCTATTAATATCCTCTTTCAAAATCCAATACTAAGTATAAACCTTCACTAAAAATCCTTCATACTTTGACACAAAAATAATAAAAAAGCAATGCTTATAAATGATAAAAATATCATTTTATTTATGATTTCTAACCCTAACTATGTATCTTACCCGAGAGCTTATTTTTCACTACCATATTTTTCAAAGACTATAAAATTCCTCGAAATCTTGTCACAAGGTTATCCACCTTTTCCATCTCCAAGAAACTCTCCTTTACTCATAAATTTTGTTTCAAACTACAAACAAATTGCTTAATTCCCTATTAAACCTTTATATACTAGTTTCTTTATCACAATCATGTATCAAACAATTTGAATCCTTCGTAAGACCATCTTGTGCAAGAAAATATTCATTCTTTGTAAACAATTGAATGTGACATAGATACAACAACACAAATAACTCGGTCAATCATAAATAAAAACTCAAAATATAAATGTTAAAGAGAAATCAAAAATTAAAATTTGGTTCTTTACTCTTTGTCATCAAAATTACATATTCTTTGAGCCTTTTTGGCTCTCCCCAACTACTCTCTCACCAAATTCTTCTTCTTTCATCCATAATTAACCTTCATAACTTGGTTTTCTCTTTTCATAAGCTTGACCAAAGGTGGTTTCTCAAGTTTTACCTAACTTACTAAGGTTATGGATGAGTTTTACCAAGAGTATATATACCTTCCTCCATTCCCCTAAGGTCTAAAAATGACCTCTTATAACACTATTTTCGTCATTTTTACACATTATATCTTTCAACAAATCTTTCCAAATTCAAATCTTAAATCGTCTCCTTTAGAGGGAAAGATGAAATTAATCACCTAACACACTAGGAATGTCTTAAAATATGATGGAGGAGATGATAAAACCTATCTAGACTGCTACAAACTCATTCAACCCATTTCTTGACACAAAATTATAAAATTGAAGCCTTTACAGTGATGCTCCTGCATCAGGATCATGGTTTAAAGGAGATATAGAACAACACGTTGAAACTTAGTGACGTGAAGGAACATAATAAGTAGACCATGTGTTTCGAATAATTAGGAAAGATCTAATTTGTGATAAATGATGTCCGAGGGCAACATGCATGCCTTCAGAAAACCATGTTACAATAATCTATATAGAAGGACACATATTGCAGAATACGAACAATCTACACAAAAATTATAGATGATGGATGTCGGTATAAAATTCATGCACACTTGAAAATACTTTTAAATTTATTCTAATGTCAATTGAAGGCATAGATACATGTAGAGATCCACATATGGAATTGCAACAACTACCAAAGGTGCATGACGATGCTAATAATGTTGTTAATTACGCCGAAGTTGTGTTTCCTGTCATGTTATATATGAGTCAAATCTTGATCATTTTGACACTCCATTCAACGAAAAATAATAAAAATGCTTACGTGAAAAACCAAATATCAATATATTTTTCATAAAAGCAGTACCATCTACAGAGTGAAGCCTGCATTATTTTCTATTCCTTTCAAAATAATAGTAACACCAAATTTCCACCAATGAAACCTCTCGTTGGCTACGGTTGTGAATGTCATTTCCATTGCGCATGTATGTACCCACCCATTTATGTTCAGCGTACTTAATGATATTTCCTCCTCCGTAGCAGGAGATGCATTCCTTTTGCCTCACCACATCAAACATTATCTTGGTAAACAATGTGGGAAACACCTCTACCAGATTTGTGTATTGCTTTGTCACGGAAAATATCTCGAATTGTGCCTTGAAATCGATGTCGACCTACAAACAATAATTTCTCTTTCCCTCCACAATCACATCAATGAACTCGTAATTTCCTGCATCACCAAATAGACAGAAATCAGAATCATTCAAATAAATTTAGCTCATTACAAATCTTTACAAATTACTCTTTTTGTGGACCTTGTTTCGAGTAAAAAGGATGGAATTTTCAATAGCCGTCACTAGATATTTCTTTACATCTGGAAGTAGCATCACCTCTAGCTTAGTAGTGGATCAGGAGACTGTGATCTACAAATTCAGAGTATCAGCTAACCACGCCACAAGGTACATAAGAGTTGAAAACCACAGACAACAAACATAAATTATTGGTACTTACTTTGAGGCATACGATGTTCATGTCACTCTAGTATAACATATAGACTAGAAGGTCAAAAAATTATGACATAAAAATGAATATTATATGGATTTGGTATCTGATCATCTAGATTGAGATTGAGCTTGCATTCATGTAACTAGTTCTTTGGGATTACTTTTCTATAAAGACGTTTTTGAACCCATTTCTATATACACATCCTTTCTTTTCCTTTGGTTTTTGTTTTCTAAGAACATGTCATATTTTTAGAAAATATTAACGAGAGCGTGGAAACTATATTAATATAGTGTAGTTAGATGATGGCGTGAATGTAGATGGTGCCAAGTGGATTGTGTAGCATAAGTTGAAGACAAGAGTGGGACAAAAAAAACCCTCCACCACACAATTTTTTGGATAACTATTAAGAATCACAGAATTCAATTATTTTTGAATTACGGTGGATAATAATAATATAATAATTACGTTAAGTCTACACTATATTACGTTGGAAATATATTTCACATTTTTTACCACTTTGTAAAAGAAATACAATAAGGTCGTAAAGATGTTGAAAACAAATAAATACTAGTGGGCCCTACTTTTGTGAAAAGGATGATAAAAAAATTCAACACAGATAGAACCATAAATGGTTTATAGTTACACCAAAGGTGTTTATAGTTGGATCAAGGGTTCCTCTCTATGATAAGTGATAACGATGCAGATGGGTGTGATCTATTTTAGATGGATGTTGACAATACATGTTAATATATTCTATCCACATGGATATATAACTTGCAATATTTTACAAAAGTTGACGAAAAAGACATTGGGAGAGTGACCATAATTCATCGAAACATTCATTCCACTTGAATGTAAAATAATTTAACTTGAGACATATCGTTTACAAGAATTTAGTCTTACCGATTCACCATTGCACACATAGGTGTTATAATATATATATATATATATATATATATATATATATATATATATATATATATAATCGTCTTAATTGAGGTATAAATCAAAATTGAACGTGTTACCTAGAAACAACCATTTTCATTTGGAAGTGGGTGCACTAGAACCCAATAGCCAATGTGAATATCTGTAAAGTTCCTAACATCATCCTAAATCAATGTTGTTATCCACCCTACTTCCATTTTCCATTCTTCCTGTGGACATTCCAAATAGTAATTGCACACCATCACTTGTGAACACTCTTGTTCTAAATACTTTTCCTGGAGTCCACCTCTCTTCCTTCCTAGAAGATGAAGTCATCTTTACTCTAATTGTGAGCCAGTTGTGAATTACAAAGGGGTTTGTGAGTGGATAGGATCCTCTTGAAATAGGACAAAGATTCGTAAATTTGTTAGCCCAATGTTGCCTTATTGAGCCACTTCTTCAAGATTTAGATGGAAGTGTGAAATTTTTGAGGGTGCATGATGTCTTGCTTGATTTAACACATCAAATTGCTAAGAAAGAAGAAAAATGTTTCTTTCATGTTGATAGAGACAAGATTTTCTAGCTAATGATTGTTCAACACTTTTCAGAATATCATTGATGCACAAAAATTTGATTATCTTGTTATAAACACTTTTGGATATTTTCATGTACACTCCTCGTTAATGCAGACTAAAATCCTATTTTGAAATAAATTACCAAATAGGTGATATGGAGAAGATCTCTCTTAAGATGTTGGAATTTCCATGCACTACCATCTAGTCTTTATCAAATATTATAGGTTGTTTGAAGCATTTTGTTTTCCTTGGGGAAGCCTTTATGTCCATTAGGTAACTCCCTAAGTATCTTATCTTTATAAGTCATATTTGAAAAATCTTCCATCTTACATTTCTAAGTTGAATTCCTTAAAACTTTAAGAATTTGTAAGTTGTAAACATTTATAGTCCATACCTTATGTCTCATAAGTTACCTCTCTTGAACACCTTAAAATTAATAATTATCTAAGATCACATTACACACCTTATTCAAATATTATCTCATGAATGTTTTTGCAATAATTCACATTGGATTCTATGGAATAAGGAAATACTAAGTTCAACAATTAACTTATGTAAAAGAAATGAGAAAATTGTAGACACCAAAATTGGGTCACACTCCCCTTGGCCCTCGTTGAATAACCAACTCAAACATATTCACCTAACCATGGCCCCTTCCACCCCACATTAATTTTAAATTAATTAACTTAATTAAATTAATACCCATCCTCACAACATTCATTACTTAATTATTTTAATCAAGATAAAATTTCCACCTCACCTAGCCACCTCACCCTAGACCTATTCTTGGCATGTTTCCATAATTAACTAAGACCTGATCTCACTTTCCTTAATGAGCTAAGATTTGGTCTAACCCTAAAAGAACATGCCTAATATTTCTCTAACCACATTCCACTTATTAGAAGGGAAGCTTCCATTATGATCCATGATAATAAACAACCTAGCCCAAGAAATCAAAAAGACATGCCATTTTTAGTAAACCTAGGGAATTCCACCTTAACCAACATAAGTCACCCCTAAACTAAGGTGGTCAACCCTAAATTCGTTGTCAATTACTATTTATTCACCTTAGCAACCTTGTTTGTGGGTTGGCACATTCGAGATCGGGAAAATGAGAAGAGAGTTACATGTAAGCGAGAACAAGATTTGTTTCACGCACCTGACATTCATAGCCCACACTAGGATAGATCCATAGATGCATTGCACTCACAATGACATTCGGGAGGCACCACTATGCACCAAGCTCCATCCCACCAACCTATCATCACCATCACCCAACCATTAGACCTGCAACATTGGTAAGTGTTTTTATCATTAATCATTTCCATTCTTATTCTTCTCATAGGGTTGTTATCATTTATGGTATCATTCTTCTATTAACATTCCAATTCTTCCATAGCCTTATTTTCGATCAACTCAAAAAACCTCACCCACATGTTTATTAGATCACCTATCAAGCCATTCAACCTCTCCGAGTGTTCTCGGAATTCCCATGACCTCGTCATCCCCTTCTTTAGCTCCATCTAACCTCACCCAGACTCTATAATAAGGTTTTCATTGAATTATTGTCACCTAACCGTACTCAATGCTAGTTACCCATGACCATCTTTGGTCTCCCTAAACTATCGTTGGTTACACTAGACCGACATTGATCTCTATGTTTTACACCTTTTTCCAATAATAGAATGACATAACCTACTACTAAGTGACCTAAACAACCCGAAATCTGACCTTGACCAATTCTAGTAACCTGACACCTACCTACCCTTCAGATCTAACTATAATCTAGACTATTATATTAGATTTTCTTATTGTGCTTGAATGAGATACCTAAATCATATCAACTATAGTAGGACTTTTCTTATTTCTTGCATTAATTTGTTTTAAATAAAGTGGATTGACACCCATCTAGGGATTATCACACTTCCTAGATCTAGCACACATTAGGTAGTCCCCTATCATATATTATTTACCTATTCCTTTGTGGTCTTGTTTTCTATTTCAGGTAGTACCTTCCAACCAAAATTAATCTCTCACAATCGACATTGGATCGAGAAGTCAGAACGTGCACAACAACCATCAACCGACCAACATAAATAGGTATTCCTCCTTGGCCCTTACCCTTATCTGTTTCGTCTCAATAATGTAAAGAAAATGGTGAAACATTTTGGCACGCCTAGTGGGACCCATCAAGGGTTCTATTGCATTTTATTCATTCCTTGGAAAAATTTGTGTGTTGTTTTCCCTTTAAAAGGCTTATACATTAATCTTTTTCTTTGGTAATCTTCTCTTCTTTCTAATTTCTCTAAAAGAAACATTTCTATTGGTGCATTTAAAAAGGAATCATTCTTCTTTCTTGCTTTCTACATTTAGTGAAAGAGCATACCCTCTCCTATTCATCATTTACTTCATCGAATGTAATATTTTTGATTTGGGCTTAAAATTGGTTGCATTACATTATGATTTTCTACATTTAGCTCACATTAAAATGAGGGAAACATATATGCTTGGAAGTCATATCCAGCTGATGGTTGACACAAAGAATCATAGAAAGCACATTCTCTCTCTCTTTGTGTCTTACTAAACTGCACAAAATTGAAATATACACATCTTTCTTAAACAACATCTTACTGGGAACATGTGTCAAGGATCACATGATCCGATAGGTAGAAAAGTACTCCTCGGGTCATTACTTGATCTATTCATTGTCTCAAAAGATGGCTGTCCCCACCATAACATACCTGAAACCTCTCCTTTTAAATATTCTTCTTTGTAGGAAGCCTTCGTCACCAAAAATCTAATCTAAATTCATGAGTCAATCCTCTAAATAGCATAATCTCAATGCATTAAAAATCAGTTGTTAGGTACTGTTTTTAGTGTTTGATTGATGTGCGTTTTGAGGTGTGAGGATATGCTTCTCCATTTTTCATTTTGTTGCCTTACATACTCCACAAGCACGGTTGGAGTATTTCGACTTCATCCGAGTGTGTCACGATTTCATTGCATCATTTCAAGATCTCTAGGTTGATTATTTATCTCACTAAAATTCACAACAATCCATTTTTCTACAGTTTCCAATTTTCACAAGAACTAATATCGGTTACCCGACCTGCATCAATTTTTCTTAACCGGCATTTGTTTTTTGTTATTTTGTGTTAAATTGCCTAAAGAACCCTTATTTCATTTTTTTCTATCGAGTTCCTGTGAGTCTCTATACTCTCTAGGATTTAATAAACATTCATCATATAACTTGTTCATCGATTTGTCACCGGTCTTTATGTCATTGGTAAAACATTTCGTCTCACAAGAATCGAACTTGGTTACCCATGACCGGAATTAGTTTTCTTAAGCGACGTCGGTTATCATGTACTAAAGATCAATTGATATAATACCCAAATCCACCTATATATACCTATTTTCTTCATTCTCACTCCTTTATGTGTCATCTATAGGATACAACATCACGATATACATCCATTCACATGGTGTTAACTCACAATCAAGCTAATGCTCTTATATTTCATGCAAGTTGTCAACCACTCCCGCCTAGTCCTTTACCATCCTCTTTCCTGTCATCCATGGATCTAACCCTACCTATCACCATATCCGCAGGTAATGAGGAATTTTCATGACTCCTTGATCACAATCCTCCAATCTTACAGTTCTACCTTTCCCATTCTTCCACCCAAGGCTACTTAGCTCAGTTGATATATGACATGCATGTATCCATCTCTCTTGCCCTTATTCCCACTTCGCATCGCCTCTAATAATGTGGTGTTATCTTCACATGCTTCACCCCCAGTGGTTTCATAGCTAGGACCCATACTTGCTATGACCACTACATCTACTGATCGATCGCTTTGTGTAGTATCTGTTGTCCCCTCATTGAACAAACAGAACATAACCCTATCTGCACCCATTGTATCACAAATACCCATTGTAACAAAACCACCCTTTGTGTCAGTGACCCCTACTCCATTCTATAATCTTTTCCTCTCCATCCCATTAACACTGCCACCAATTACTACTACAGTCACTATGACCATCCCACCTACATACACATACTATCAACAACCCCTATCTTTTCTGTCACCCATTCTGGATACATGCCCTTTATGTCAGTCCCCTATTCTCAACCTCCCTATTCGGCATCACCATACAATGGAATTTCGCACACATCACAAAAGTTCAATACGATCCCCTTATGCCACAGGATGTGCCCTTCCATCACAACCTACCAATGACCTCATCAAATTAATGATGGAAAGGATGTAGACACCGGAAGCGTCAATTTCCCACTCATGTAATTCTCTCACCTTTGATGAAATCTATAATGAGCCTATTCATATGTCCATCCCTATTTACCCATACCCCGTACATTGTGAAATTCCAAAATTCAAGCTGTTTTAATAGTAAAGAAGTCTTGCAACAACATTTCTAGTCTTTCAAACATGGGTGTTACACGATCGCCCATGATGACACTTTACTCTTACGAACCTTCCGATGTCCCCGACAAGACTCGCATTGACTCGGGGTACATTGGGCTACTAAGACACTACATCTACTTGTTTAATCAAGTAGCCCAAGCCTTCTTAGACCACTTCTCAATCAACATTATTAAGAAAGACACCATAAGTAATCTTTATTCCACACAATAGTATGACAATGATTCTATCGCTGACTTTGTTGCTCACTAGCATAGCCTAATCAACCAGATCACATTTCAATTACCTCAAACTAAACTCATAGAGTTGTTTACTTGAGGCTGCACTAGACACATCTCACCAACCCTACAGGTGTAGACCTTTCACACTTTTGACAAGGCATTCACCATGGCACGGAAATTAGAAATTTGTGCTATCAAAGAGAAGAAAATTCAGCTTCATAACAAGAACATTGTGTTCAAATCAAATGATGCTTCTTCATCTTCGAAACCCCAAAACACCTATTCAAAACCCAAAGGATCTGCCAATGTCATAGTTCTCAAGGCTGGCCCCCTCATCAATCAAACCCAACCAAACCTCCTTCTAATCTCTCTCCCATCCAAGCTTTCTAGTTTAGATGAGAACAATGACAATACACTTTGATAGGAGAACCTTATTCTTCTATTTTGGAAAATCTTATCAAGGATGGTGTCATTACCCTTCCACCTATAAAACCACACATTGGTTTTGACCCTGAGTGCCCCATGCCCACATGGTATAAAGAACGTGACTTTTTCAACTATCATCGTGTCAAAGGTCATAGTGACAATAACTACATCACCTTTAAGAATATCATCCAAGAAATGTTATACAATGGATATCTAGTCTTTGATAGCCCAAATGTACCCACTAACCAAAACCTACTTATCTTCAATAATCCATTCCCTAATCATGCCCCATCTTCCAACCAAGCTAGTGACACTTCAAACAATGATAGAAATATCCGCGAGGTCCACTCTATTTTTGATGACATACTGGTTACTTCCCAATTGCCTCATGTTCCTTCCATAGATGAAATATTCTCCCAAACTCCCCTACCTACACTAGAACCAATCTCATGTACTCCTCCACCCATAGAGGTACCCCCTTCATTCTCTCTTTCACCCATGGAAGAGCCTATAATTAGCGCGTCACCTTTGACCCCTAAAATTTACGAGCGCTTTTAGTGAACCCTCTCCTACTCATACGAGATACATATCCACAACCTACAACATCACAAGGATATTCCACATTGATTGACCCTTCCTCTCCTCTACCCATGGAGGATTCTATCAAAATACCATTTTATTTCAATGGCCATTCACCATCAGACCATCAAGATCACATTGATCTACTTTTGGCTCTCTTACCCACAAAGTTTGAGGCTAGCCATTTCCCTATATCTCAAACACATTTTACGGGGATTACTACTTGATCCACATCGGTCCCACCTATAGTAGTACCATTTTCACACTTGGCCGATTTCTAGACTATGTGGATAGAGCCTTACTTTGGGGATGCCTTCTACTTCCAATTTCAACCCAAATGTAGTTATCACTCACTAACACAACCATGACTATTGCAACACCTTCCACATCACCAACCAAAGCCCAACTCATACCTCTACCCATAACCCAACATACATCCACACCCAAAACCTACCCATGCATATGTCATATCCCTTACCTAAACCTATCACTACCTTAGGGTTAATACCAACAGATAGCCTCACTCACCCACCCATCATATTAGATTTAGCCACATCTTCCAAAATAACATTAAACTTACCTCGACCTCTAAAAATAATACCCAAACTCCTAGGCCCCATACACCAACCTCACCTACCATGCCATTATGACCATCACCCCTTCCATCCATCTTAGGGCCTCACCCTCAACCCTAGCCAAGGAACCTCCATTCACCGGTAAAATGAGAATGCAATAACCCATCTCCTCATCACAAACCTCTAATATACCCAAACAACCCACACAACTTCTACCATCACTTGTAACCTTCTTACCACCTATACCTCCACTACTATCAATAAATTCTTCACTAACCATGACACTTTCTTCTATTTCACTTCCCCATCTACCCAACCTCTACCAACCACCCCCACAACAACTTGGTTACCCCCGTGGGTAAGCCGCCCTCTTCCACCCTCTGCTTTTCCCTCTACATCTTGTACACCGGTGTCACCTTTCCCCAAAAAGGTGCAACCTAGAGTTAAAAATCTCTACCTTCTACCTCTTCCACTAAACCAACCAAATATCCCATCGCTAGCTCTTCCAGTATGCTCTGCACCCGATAAATGCAACCAAGACCAAAGACCACTCCATGCACCAAACTAGTGGACCAACCCATTCCTCCTTTTGTAAAGCCTCTTCCTCCACAATCAGTCATACTTACATCCAATCCCACATACACCTCCCATTGTGATCCACTATCAGAGTTCCTATGCTAAAATCTTAACCAATCTCCTCGAAACTTGGGTCATCACATTACCACCTCTTACACATTACGACCCACTCAAACCCAAACTAAAATGGTTTGATGAAACTAAAATATGTGCCTACCATCATGCGCAAGGAAATGATGTAGAGAATCGTAAGGATTTAAAAACCATTCTTGTTCAATTATATCCTCTCTGAAGAAAATTTTGATGATGACGATCTTCTTGATGAGGACCCCATTTCGTCTTCACCAATTTCCACGAGATATTCTCCCATTACTTACTTAGAGACAGAAATTCTCCACCCCCACAAATATTTGATCCACCCTTGAGATTTGAGATTAACATGGTTAGTATAAGAGAGTTAGCCAAACCATAGCCCAAATTCCAATACACCCTACTCATTTCACAAGGATCATATCCCCCACTAGGTTTTTTTTCCTCATGTCGATATAACTTCCATGACACACCCTCTTCATCCACCTCCCTCAAATTAACATGATCAACGTTGCCACCCGTGCTTAGAAAGACAAGGGAAAAGAAAATACAATCATCCCATCAACCACCCAACCCTATACCCAAAGTCATCATATGAGGTCCTATATATCCTATTTCGATGGGGTCACAAATCTCACAATGCTAAAACAAATACACCATTCCCCCTTCAAAATTTCCTTACATGACCTCATCCCAACCCTTGAGTCACATTGTCAAGCCCTCATGGAGGTCCTTCAATATATTGAGGTCTTACCAAATGACCCAACGCCTATGGCCTCCATCATTACCCCTCGCCATGTTTCCTCTCTCACTAGGTCATCACCTTCCTCTACGCCCCCACATACTAGCCAAGTAGCTACCCTTAGCTTTTCAGATGAAGAGATCACTCCCTTCTATTCTAAAGACCCCGACCCCGGTATTTTCATCTTTTTATTTATCGATAATATACGCATATGATGTGTTATGATTGATGGTGGTGCTAGTATTAACATCATTTCCTCCCATGCATACAACCAAATGTGAATACCTGCTAATTGCATGTGTGGTAACCTAGTTATGTTGTGCTCCTTCAATGACACCATGACCTCTACCATGGGTACCATTGTTCACCATATCCACATAGGTCCCCGCACTGTCCCAAAATTTTTCTATGTCTTAGAAGGGGAGTTCTAGTATAACTTGTTTCTTGGCTGACCTTAGATCCGTGTCATGGGTTGTGTCCCTTCGAATTTACATCACTACCTTAAATTTGAACATGAGGGACATAACTACACCATCCTTTCAACCCGTCACCTTTCATGACCTGTAACATGTTATACCAGCCCAATGATGTACTTGTACCAATCAAGGAATTTGTAACTATCCCTACTTCACCTTTGGCTATAAGCACATCCACCAAAACTACCACTACCACTCCTACATCTAACCTTGTTATCCCCACTTGTTGATGCAGCCTCTACTACTACCTCACCTATTTCCCCATCATCTAGCAAGCCATTTATCCCCGCTACCCACATACCAAATATCTGATCCCTTAGAAGGATTTTTTCAATGCCTCACTGCTGGGGGAATACCTCTTATACAATATCAACACCTTCCTCACCTGCAGAGTATGGGAACCTACGTCAACACCCCGGCTTATGATATCTGCATCAACAACATTTTTCCTTATGGCCCTCTTCACCTTCACACTAATCTAACGTATGGGGGACTTGATATGGCCACCTATAAACCGAACCTCCATTCCAAACCCAACCATTTTCATCCAACCTACACTCTCTCACTACACCACTTCACTCAAAATTTCCTCCACCGATGCATGTGGAAATGATTTGGCTTTGGATTTTATGAACAAGGTTTCCATACCATCATTTCCTATACCTCTCATAAACACAATGATTGTAGTGGCATTTTTTTGATGCTCCACCTTCTAATAAGGTTTGTGTCGACCTCATCTAGGATGGGAAATCTTTCCCATCTCATTCACCCACATTACCATCTTCACCCATGGAGTCCATAGATCCCAAATCTATTCCTCTTAACTTTTTTTTTCATAAACACCATTTTGGGACCTTAGGACCTATCAACGCAATGGTGAATCTCCCTCTTCTCTCCCTATTCTTGTATCCCGACATGATCGATGACGATACGCCTTCTATTAACATCATTCAATGTTAGGATGATTATTCCATCCTAAACTACCTTGGTATGGAAGAATCTTATATTCATCCATCATTCTACCCATTGACTATCCCCAATGGATTTCTAACATCATTCCCTGTCACTAAGGTAATAGGAGGACTCTGCATTTGCATGGACTTCTATGACGTCAACCTCACTTATCCCAAAGATGATTTCCCCCTACCCGACATCGACCAATTAGTTTATCTCACCACTAGCCATGAAATGCTATCGCTCATGGATGGTTTCTCAGGCTACAATCAAATATTACTAGCTCCATAAGATCAACACAAAACCTCCTTCATCACCACTTGAGGCACTTTTTGCTATTGAGTCATGCCTTTTGGCCTTAAAAATGTTGGTACCACATATCAGCGAGGCATGACTTACATCTTCCATGACATCATGCATTACATATTGGAAGATTACGTAGATGATATTCTCGCCAAATATAAGCATCGAACCGAACATCCGCCCATCCTTAAGGTTATCTTTGATTGTCTCATCAAGTATTATGTGTGTCTTCAACCAAAGAAGTGCGTCATTGCATTTCTTTCCAGAAAAATCCTAGGTTTCATCATTTCTTTGCATGGCATAGAAGTAGATCCTCTTAAAATCAAGGCCATTTTAGAAATGCCTCCACCCATTAATATTTTTCAACTTTTATCCTAAAAGGAAAGTTGAAATCTATTCATCATTTTATCTCGCAGACTTTCGATCACTTTGTCAACCATTCCATCATGTGCTCAAAAAAACATGTGTCATTTAAATGGGATGATGAATTTCATAAAGCCTTCAAATCCTTAAAAAATACTTCCTTCAACCACCATTTCTAATTCCTCCTAAGGATGACCAAATCTTTTACCATATATTTTCACCACTCGACCATTCCTTAGGTGTCTTGTTTACTCATGCGACGACCAACACCAAGAGAAAGAGGTTTATTACATAAGTCAAACCCTTATGGACAACAAAACTAGAGATACCCACACCAAACAAATCTACTTAGGATTAGTTTTCATCACCGCCAAACTCCGCCATTACATACTCAATCACAAAACCTTCATCATTACTAACACTCGACCCATTACACTATATGTATGCCAAACCGTATCAACATCAACGTGTCACACGATGGCTTATGATTCTTGCCGACATCGACCTCTAATTCATTCATCAAAAGTACATTAAGGGTTAGGCTATCACTAACCAACTAGACGACGCACCTATTTCAGTGGAACCAACCATGTAACTTTGATTTCCTAGATGAGTCTATAGCTACCCATTCCCTGGACAAACTTGCTTACCAAATGACACTCTTCTTCGATGGCTCCAAGTGTCAGTGTGGGGGTGGGATGGTGTTATACTCATTCCTATTGATGGTGAACCTATGCCTCTATCTTTCAAACTCAATTTTGATTACACAAATAATATTACGGAATAGGAAGCACTCGTATTGGGTCTCTAGGCTTCTTATGGCTTAGATGTTAAGTCAATCAATATCTTTGTTGATTATTAGTTGGTCATAAACTAAGTCAATGGTATATACCAATGTCTTAATGAAATCCTTCAAAAGTATAAGCATCACGTAGATATACTTTTTACCACCTTTGACCGTTACACACTATAAACCACCCCACGCTCTACCAATAAATTTGTGGATACCTTGGATTTCTTGGATTCTCGATACCTACTTCTACCGCTAACTCTAAAATATTTGTCACTATGAAAAGGCTACCATCACCCTATGATTTACCTCATGAAGTCTACTCCGTCAAAGCTGTTGCCCCCGACCCACGTGACCTTTGGTATAAGCATATACGCAGACTACCTTTCACTTTCCATTCTACCTGTTAATCTCACTCGTAATGGAAAACATGCCTTTCTTAAAAGTGTCTCCCATTATGTCATCATGGGTTATCTTCTTTACAAGTGAGGCTTTGACATCATTCTATTACAATGCCATACAATTTTTTAAATTCCCTACACCATCGATGAAGTCCATGATGGAATTTGTTGAGGTCATTTTAGTGGCTTAGCTATCACAAAATGCATTCTTCACCTAGGTTATTATTAACCAACCCTAAACCACGACTATTGTGATTATGTCAAATCTTTTTTCAAATGCTAGTAACATGATAATATCATCCACACACTTAGTCATGCCTTACAGGTCACACGAGACCTTTATCTATTCTCTCAATGGGGTTTGGATCTTGTCGGTGAGATCAACCCCCATTCTTCACAATGCCATCAATGGATCGTAACCACTACCAAATATTACACTACATGGGTAGAGGCCATTCCCCTTATTTCTAAAAAAATGAGAAAATATGTGAATTCATCAACCATCAAATCATTTTTCATTTTGGTGTTCCTCGTCACCTTATCACTGATAACAAAAAATAATTCAAAAACAAAACCCTATTCAAACTATGTGACGCTTTGGGCATCCAACTCATTTTTTTCATCACCTTATTACATGTAGACCAATGGTAAAGTTGAATCAACCAATAAAATCTTGAACAAAATTCTTATGAAAGTAGTCAACGATACGGGAAAAGATTGGCATACGCACATTCCTTTTGCCTTATGGGCTTATCGCACTAGTATTCACACTTTGACTACTACCACCCCCTTTCTTTGGTCTATGGTACCGAGGTTTTCTTACCTCTTAAAGTCCAGATTCCATCTCTCTGCATCTCACTAAAAGACATGCTCAACGAAGATGAATTTCACAAAGATCGTTTGGCACAACTTGAGTTATTAGATGAACGCAAACTCAATTCTCTTGACCATCTCCAAATCTACCAAAAATGTATCAAATGTGCCTATGAAAAATGTGTTCATGAACAAACCTTTCAGGTTGGTGACCTCATCTTGAAGGAAAATCAACATGTAACCAAAGAGGAAAAAAATAAACGGGTTAAATTTGCTCCTAATTTGCTTGGAACCTATATCGTTACCCATGCCTATGGATCAAGTGCTTATTGTTTGTCTTCACTCGAAGGTAAAACCGAACCCGAGCATTTTACTATTGAATTTTAGTTCCATACCACTTTCGGTTAGTCAATCGCTCGTCCCTTGAGCATTGTTCACCTTCCATATTACCCATTTTGAGGATCCATGACTAAACAAGAATCATGTGATTATCTGTCACCTCTTAGCCTTATCTTTAATATGAGTACCACGAATCTACTCATAACATGATTCTCATGGAAACTTTTCATCTTCTTTAGGATGGAACCCCATGGTCATTCATCACTCGACACTACTTCTTCCATAGTTAATTATGTGTGTTATGCTCTTGTCTTCTAAGCAAGAACCTAATCTTCCTCTATAGTCTTGTCCATGACTTAAACATCCAAAAAAAAGGGATGCAACTCCTTGAGTAAAATTCCAAAAAAGATGACTCCCTCAAAAGGGACATCTCTACACTCTAAATTCTACCGCTATAAATAGACTGCTCCCTTGAAGGACAACTATATCAAGTTATTTCAAAAATCCAATAACAATATCCAAAAGCTTCTCGCATCGATCAGCTTCATGAATACCTCAAGGAGATAATATACCCATCCCATATAGACTTCTCGCATCGATCAGTCTATTAAAAACAAACAAATGAAGAAAAATATGAAATTTTTGTCATGGACTTGCCTATTTTTGATCCTAGGTTTCTTACTAAGAAAAAAATCATGTTGTACACTAAGTTACACTAAACCACCCATTCTCACCTCATTTACCTTTTTATCCTAACTCACTCTCTACTCAAGGGACTTGCCACTATTTCACTTGATTTAGAGCATTTCTTTGAATGTTGAAAAATAGATAAGAGTAAAGGGCTATGAGGAATACATTTTAAGATGTTGATTATAGGTTGTTGCACGTGTATGACTTCTAGATCCACAACTGATCATGAGAGCTTCCTTTTTGCTTAGAGGAACTACCTGAAATGGAAAACAAGACCACCAAATGAAAGTTAAACAATATATGCAATGGAATGCCTAGCATATGCTAGATCCGAGAAGAGTGATACTTCCTAGATGGATGTCAATCCACTGTTTAAAACAACTTAATGCTAATAATAAAGGAAATCCTACTGTAGTTAAAAAATTTAGGCATCTCATTCATCTATAATAAGAAAATTCATTCACAATAGGATAAGCTATGACTAAATCTGAAGATCAAGGTCTTGGTTAGGTAATCTGTAATCTGGTAAGGGTGCGGTTCTGGGTGGTTCTGGGTATTTGGTGGAGGTTTTAAGATATGTTATTGTTTTTGGTAAAAAAAAAGACATCAACATCAGTATGGTATGACTGATGTTGGTTTAGGTTAACTTTTGTGGTTGTGGTTAACCGGAGTCAAGTATGGTCGATGGCACAGGAAACTCAATAAAAACTTAAGGGGAGGATAGATCTGAGGTTAGATGAAAGTGAAAGGGAAATGGCAAGGTTTGTGTGGGTCTTAGGTATGCATAGGAATGATTAAAATCTATATCTGGGTAGTTCAAGGGTGTGGGTGAAGGGATGGTCAAGTTTTCATGGAGGTAAAATGGTGGGGGAATGGAAAGGGGAGAAGAAACTAATAATAGAAGTAAAGAGTCTGCTTAAATGATAATGAACTAGTGTTGGTTAACAAAAACTTACCATTTGTACAAGCTTGATGTCTAGTTGGCAATGGTGGGTGATCAAATGGATAGAATTTGGTGTGGTACTAGTGCTTCCCAGATGTTCCGTGAAGTAAAATGGTTGTGGTTGCTTTCAAAGTGCCAACTATGGATGCTCTGATGCATGTACTAATGTTGGTTTTACCTACATGCAGCTGGACTCGGTTTCATCATTTATTCTCAGAATATTTTTTTAACCTCTCAAGAATGTGCCAACCCGAAATAAGGTTTTTCTGTGGGTTAAATGGTAACCAACAAAGTGGTTTCAGGTTGGACTAGCGAAATTTAGTGTAACCGGCATCAATTAGGCTAGTATTTCCTAGGTTTTCTAAAATGGGCAAATCCCTTTGATTTTCTTGGATCTCTCTCACTTTTCTCTATAGGTTAGCATGGAAGCTTCTCTTGTAAAGCAGACAGGGAATGTGGCTAGATGGAATATAGGCTTTGATTTTTAGGGTTTGGGTAGGTCTTAGTTAGTTATGGAAACATACTAAGAATAGGTCTTAGGGTGAAGTGGCTAGATGAGGTGTCTAGGTGAGGTGGATATGTAGGCATTATCTCAATTAGGATATTAAAATAATAAATATTGTGAGATAATGAATTAATTTAATTAAATTAATATTAGAGTGGGATGAAAGGGGCTATGGTTAGGTAAATATGTTCAAGGTGTTTGTTTGATGAGGGACCGAGGGGAGTGTGACCCAATTTTGGTGTCTACATTTTGCCCCTTTTTGTCATGTAGCTTGTATTAGTAAGCGACGCTGACAAAAATAAGATGTGGTTGCCCCATGTGTGGGTGAAGGTGATCCCCCTCAAACCAAGAACTGATGAGGTAGAAGGAAGAATCGGTGAGTGGTTTGATAAAAGGTGAATGTGATGAAGAGGAAGGTGGGTAATGTGAGTAAAAAAAGGGGAAAAAGGTCCACTTGGGTAATCCAGGTAATGGGTCAGGGTCAAAGGCGGAAAACTCTACATTGTAGGGTCGAGGTTCAAACGTGCGCACACGTATAAACTGTAGCATGGTACCAAGTTGAAGAGTAGGAAAACTCTACATTGTCTAAGGTCGATAGGTTTATCAAACAAAGTTGAAGTGATTCCGGTATCCAAGGTATAGGATATGGTTAGGAAATATGACACAGGTCAGATGTAGGAATGTTTAGGTATGTACCAGATACACCAAAGGTTGGGTCAGGATAAGCGGTCACAACAAGAGGCAAGGTAAGGTCAGAATGTCCATCAACACAAGTAATAGTGCCACAAGGTATAACAAACACATGAGGTCACAAATCACTAACAATGTTCCAGGTCCAAGTATCTAGGTCACGACACGGGTAGGGCTGAGGTATGGGAAAAATAACGAGTCCCGAATGAGGATGAGGTGAGGGGGTAAATGATAAGGTCAAGAGGATATAGTGAAGTGTCCAAGTGAGGTGTGGGTGGGGTAAAAAAGGATTCAGGTCAACAATTGGGGGTAGGGGGTAGGAAAAAGACTAAACAGGATGACCGATGACGGTTTAAAGCAACCGATGCTAGTCACGATAGACCAAACCCAATAAACTAGGGCACAAGACCGATGTTAGTTAAGGTAAAACCATCATTGGTCAAGTCGGGTAGGTTATAAAAAGAAAAATTTCCATATTTTTCAAATCATTTGATCTTTTAGCAAATTGGGAAAATGACAAGAGAGAGAGAGAAAAGGTGGGAAGTGATAGAGTGAGACTGAGGATTGAGTTGGCAATCCATGTGGTAGGTGATAGTTGGTTGATAGGTGGATCCACAAGCTGGGTGGGATCGATTTGAGTTGATTGATTAGTTGGAGAGTGAGAGGGTCATTTGGTGATGGCAGAGGTAGGAGAGGGATCGGGGGGACCACCAGTGCAGTGGCCTGAGGTGCCACCATGTAGATGGTAGCACGATGAGGTAAGATTCAATCCTATGCTTTGTTTTGTTTATGAGATTGAATTAGAGGTCGGGTGGGTGAAAACATGTTTTTCTTTTTGGGAAAATAAATTTTGAATTATGGGAGGGAAATCAAGTAAAATAGGAATGGGGAGGGAGGGGATTGGGTGAAGAAGGGGTGGGGAAGGGTGTAAGGGGAATTTGGGTAGGATTGGGTGGGTAGAAGGGAGTAAAAATGGGAATTTGAGGAAAAATGGGGGTTGGTCATCATGGTTTTGTCACGATAAGACCGGTATCGTAGAAGTTTAGCCGACTTCGGTGTTAGTGCACCGATGATCGATCCACGAAGTAGGTGACTAATGCCGGTTGAAGGGGGCTGGTGTTAGTTAGGGGTAACCGGTACCGGTTGTAATTGGGGGAAAAAGGGGCCAAAAGGTGTCTAAGGTTCATTGGGTGAGGTAGATAGGGGTGAGAAAAGTGGTTTTGGTGAAAAATCATAAGGTAAGGGGAAAAAAATAGGTAAGGGTGGAGTTGTTAGGGAAAAATGTATAGATGTGTAGGAAAAAGGTAAGGTCAGGGAGTGGGTCAAAATGGAAGTAGGTGAGGGGTCGGGGTGTGTGGTTTAATAGGTGAGGTGATATTAGGTTGGGTAGGGTTAGGGTAGGTAGGTCGGTAGGTTAGGGTTGGGTTGGGTGAGTAGGGAGGTATGGGTTGGTTTTGGGTGGAGGATAGGCCAGGGGATAAACGGATAAGTAGTGAAGTAAAAGAGGTAGGGTAATGGGAATGGGTATGGGTGAATGTAGATATGGTCGTGTTTTAATAATGTGATTGTTTTGTTGGATGCGGGAAAGAAATATGCGCCGAGGATGCGACAGGATGCCATCCCTACTCGTGATAGTTTGAGGAATAAAAACTATGAAGGAGTTACAGGTGTGTTGAGGAGGTGGGCCTGATTGGGGTCCAACGCTACCGCATGTAGTCCGATAGACAAGTATGATGGTCGCCCTCGATTGATAGATGGGATTTCGTGACCAACATGTTCCACCCATCTTGACGGGTGAGATGACAGTCACCCTAGAGGACGTGTACAGGATCCATATGGTTACCTATATTGGGTACACAGTATATTCGATCTCCTCAGAGGCATTGGAGGAGTTGATGCTGATGGTGTTTGGTGAGGGGATGGCAGAGATGACATTCCATAGCACCAACTTGAGCTATGGAGAGATGTACCTAGCCCATCTAGAGGAGACAAGGCTAGTAGTATTACTGATGGAGGTAATCTGTTGTTTTGCACTACCAGATGCAGAGGGTGGGAGATTCCCACGATCATTGATGGGAGTGTTACATGACATGATGATGGAGAGGACATGATTTTCCTAGGTGCCAACATTCTTGGTGTAGTTATATAGAGATATGTGCACATATAGGCGGCTCTGTAGGTTCAACATATGTTGTACATTCATTCTTCACTGCTGGGCCTATGAGCACATTATCTGTGTGTGTCTAGTGGGTATGCCCTGAGTAGATGCATTTGAGCTGGTTTTTGTGGGTGGGGTACAAGTGATGGGTGCCTATTATTGGAGAGTGGTGATTAGATAGGGCTACACATGATGTAGCATACTACCAGTGGCTATTGGAGGGATTGTCGAGGTAGACATTATATGGAGACCGTATGTGGGTTATCCCTCATAAAGACAGATGGCTGAGGAGTTAGCTAGCCTTTAACTACTCATATGGATAGAGGGGCATTGTGCAGGGGAGCATGATATGATCCCCATAGATAGGGTCCGATGGCATTTTGGATTACTACATGATATACCACCACCCTTCCCACAGTACTAGAGGGATGATGTGGAGAGACCACTGCCACTTCCATAGCCGACAATACCTATTAGGCAAGAGGAGTAGGTTATAGACCGGTAGATTGATGATGTCGAGAGTGACAGGATGTATAGACAAAGTGGTGGGTGGCCCACTAAGAGCAGTACCTCCTAGGCTCGAAAAGGAAGATTTAGCCACCATCATTGTGTAGAGAGACACCCTATGGGGTAGGTGGTGACCCTGATTACATAGTTGGGGATGGTACAAGGGCAGCTAGCAGCATTAGAGGTAGAGATGGATGCATTAGATGCTCAAGTGGCTAGTCTATAGGCCCATATGGCCTAGGGTGGAGATAGAGAGGGTGATGAGGAGGAGAGGTAACCACCCTACAGTGCAGGTTGTAGGTTTGGAGGTCCAGTTGGCCACCCACAGGCGCAGATTCGGGCATTACACGCGTAGGTATGGGAACATGGTGCAGAGTCAATGAAACCTCCACAGCACCGGAATAGGGTCCTAGTTCACGTAGGCGAGGCGGGGACCGGGTCCCGTAGGATAGGGACAGGTGTAACACCTTGAAAAAACTGTTATATTTCTCTTTGCATTACAAGCGTTGGCATGTGATTTTCTAGAATGGGGTGTATTTTCTTTATTGTTGAAAATCATGCTTGTTATGGATAAATAATCTCTTCTCTTAGATTCATTGTACTAAAATGATATGGCTTTCAGGAATTTATTTTCACTTCTTGTTGATAAGTTGCAATCAGATTTTTAGAGTTGCAAACTTATCTCTTTTGACTGACTCATCCTTGGATCAATTTTAGTGATCCAAGGAATGTTTTAAATATTCTTAACAAACTAAATGGTAAACTGACATTCAATAGTTTGAGAGGCATAGCGAATGAAATTTTGTGTTTTAGCAAATTTTATGGTCTTGTGTGAAAATGTCTTCATTCGGTTGTATGTTGTGCTTGGGTCTTCGGGATTGATCTTTGCAGGACATTACGGCATAAAAACAAAAATAGTTTGCTTCATGACTATGAAGGGGATCAAGATCCTAAAGCTAAAGGACTATCCTAATGGTATCCTAAACTAGGCATGAACACCTACTTCCTAGCTTCATCTATTTATTCAGGTTATAATCTAACCTAATCTTCTTATTCTATTATGTTGGGGGGTGACCTAACCTAAGCTCTTGTGTTAAATGAATAAGGGAAGGGGAGATTACTATGGTGATACTATACTATGTTAACCTAATGCCTAATAATAATGGTTGTGAATTTGATATAACCTAAGGTGGTACTACATATGGCAATGTTTATAAACCTAAGGAAATTATTTAGGAAATGATTGTTGGACTAACCTAAGCTTTGGGAAATCTAGCCTAAACTATTTGAAAGGGGCCTAGGGTCACAAGTCACTATGGTAATGGTTCTAATGGATTTTATTGTGATTTGATTGGATTTAAATACATGGAAGTACTACCAGTTTGGCAAGGGATAGTTAAATTTTAGTGGGGCTTACGTGGAGGATTCGCTAAGTATGGAAATGCATGTTGATTTGGAATTGGTACTCACCAGTTTTGGGAGGTGGTGGCAAGGAGAGATAAGTGGGAGAATTAGGAGTTATGGCATTAATGAATCTTAGTTTTTATGTGCAAACCATCTTGGAAACTTAGGAGGTGGGTTTGTGAGAGGTTGTTTGGTTTTACATGCATCACAAATTTTTCTCTGCATGGAGCTATCTAGTTCTTTGAACTAGTAGTTCAACTTCTTCTTCTTGGCTATTTTTTGTTTCTCTAGTCTATTTTTGATCAAGGGAATGTATAAGAGGCATTGGAAGATTTTTTTGGTTTTTGATCTGTTGTGGGGAAGAAAAAGGGTTGGAAGCTTGTTGGAAGTCTCCTTCGAATTGGCAAGAGGAACTATCAGGCATGATAGACTCTACCCATTAAGATTTCTTACTTTCTTCTAAATGATTCATTAAAACAATTCTGCTCACTTGAGATATAGTTTTGCATGATGTGTCTAGTTATTTACTTGCATGTTTTCATGAAATCTATGTGGTTTTTGGAATGTGAATCCATTGTTTTAATGGTAGTTTTTGGGAACTTTCTTTGTACTAGTTATTAGTGGTATTCATGCAAACTTGCATTTGAAGCTCTGTAGCTTATATTCGAAGCTCTACAACTTGCATTCAAGACTAGTATCGATTGAACTGGATTTGTTGCTTGTATGGTTTTGAATCTCTATTTTAGTCTTGTGTTTCATTGAGCTTGTAGTGGAGCTTTGTGATTGTTATGAGATTTTAATGGAACTTCATTTTTTTCTTGGCTGAATGGAACTTGGTGTAAATATGAACTTTTGGTTGAATATTCATATTCAACATTGTACTCTTATTTAGTCCTTACGAATGCTTGGTAGTTGAGTTGTTGATTTGTGTTCTGTACATACGATCTGAGCTAGAGTTTTATTCTTCTTTAAGGATTTAAAGTTCCTTGAACTTGTAATAGAGCATTAATGTTTTGTTCTGAGCTTGTATTTAGGGCTTTACGTTTCACTTTAGGCTCATACTTGAACTTCGTGCTTGTTTGAGCTAGTATTAGAAGCTTGTGAAGTTTTGAACTTATGTTTGTTGATTTTTGTATAGGTATTCCATAGATGGTTTTTTTGAACTTGTGTTGGAGTCAACGGGTTTGAATCTATACTTGTAATTTGAGTTGGAGTATTGTTGGTATTGTGGATGTAAAAAGCTTTAAATCCATTTTGGACTGTCTGCTCAATAAGGTCTTGAGAGTAGAAGTAGACCATGTAACTTCTTTTGGATCTATTGTGGTACTTATGTATTAGAGACTATACGCGTTTTCGAGCATGACAAGGCATGTGAATATAAAGTGTTTCCTATTCTTCTCTTTCCTGAGAGAACCCATGTCCTGTGGAAGGCTTGACTGTTGTTTGTAGAAGGATTAAGGGACTGGAATTATATCTTGTTATGGGTATTGATGATTTTTAGTTCATTTGGAACAGTAGCGTAGTTTTTAGAGGGTTTATGGAATGTATTATTTACTTTCCTTCTTGTTATTGATGTTGAAACAAATACTTCCTATCATAAGATTTTAACTAAAACTCGAGAGGCTTGTGGTGAATTTGTTCAGTCGAGTTGGAAGTATGTTTGGGATATTTTTTCTTTAACGTATTGTTTAGTTTTCTTACTCTCTTATGATCTTTTATCTAATTCTTGGGTTTTAATAGAATGTTGAATATAAAACCTAGTATCTGGTGGTATTATTACAATATCACTGTTCTAAATGCTTGGTAATATTGTTCTTATTTGGGTTCGTGAGTTGTATTGACCCTTTTCTATCTTGCATTGTTTGTGTATTTCTATTCCTTGTTAGGTTCATTGAACGAATCTTTGGGTTTTAGAAAAAGAAATGAATATGATCTCTTGGGGACAGATATATTGTTTAGAGTTGGTACTGTGAATTTCATTTTGAGATTTGAATTTGAACTTGAGCTTGGTGAATGGAAATAGGTAATCAATTTGTAAGTTTTGTAATGGAAAGTTTGTAGTGTGCATTCTTTGACTGTGCATTTGGTTTTGTGTTCTCTTTTGGGAACTAGTTAAAGAATTTCTAAGTTTGTATTAGATAAGGGATTTCATTTCATAGTATAAATGAAATGAATTATGGATTGGGTTTTTTTTTTTGTGATCCATTTTTGTTGACAGTATAAGTTCATTGACTAAACTTATCTTTAATTAATTCTCTTCTGAGATGGGAACTTCTTGTGGATTGGTTAAGAGATTTATTTTTCTTGAGTATAGCTTGGATTTGTGGACAGTTTGGTTTCAAACCTTTGATTTATAATCTACTAATATATAGAAGTTAGTAAGACTTTCAGTTAGACTGTTTCATTCCCTAATCTACTTGGATTGAATTGGGATTCTTGTTTAGATGTTTCCTCTTTATTTATGGACTCCTTATATTGATATATTTGGACTGAGGTAGTGTTGTATGTTCTAAACCTGATTCTATCCTTCAGATGATTTGTGTATGGGGAATAATAATGTATTGATTCTCTTCTTTTGTTTATATGGAAAGATGAATCATCCTAATATGAGCTATGTTGTAATTAACTTCTTTTACTTCTTAGAAAAGATAAAAGTGTATCGTGAGCATCTTCCTATAATAAACTATGTTTCTAACCTAGACTAGGGTTAAACCTTGGGCAAGTGGACTGACGGTATGTCAAAAGAAAGACCATTCTAGATAACATAAGAGTGAGGTGAAGGACCTATTCTAGAATGACAAGTATGCCACCTAGGAATAGTAACATGAATAGTATGTTGAAAATATTTGGCCAAAGTATCGCAAGTTGTTGGTTACGCATTGTCTTATGTCACCTAGTTTAAAGAAATGTGATGTCAAATCAATATTGGTAGCAAATATTCGAGATAGGTTCTTTAAACAGATCACTCAATACGGAATACGATAGGAGAACCAAGTATATATAGTATACATAAATTATTCTATACTATAAGTTAACATGAGAGATCGGTTAGTAACCGAGTTATGGAATGAGAGATCGGTAGCATACCAAGTCATTACAGCTGCATATGGTTATCTATTATGAGACTAATTGGCATGGAATGTGTGTTCTAATGGATGTTTTATTTAGAACAAAGATCATTATGTTTCAAAAAAAAATCCCTTGTTTCTAAAGTCTTAAAATGGGAATGCTACACAAGGGTCGAGGCCTATGGGTCCACCACAGATCATACCCATATCCAAGTTATGGGATGCCTTAGGGGAGGCTAGATATTACCATGATTAGATGATAGCATTTAGGATAGATTTTCTATCCTATGGAGAGTACATGGCACAACAAGCCTCGAGTGAGAGGACTAGATCCCAGACTCACAATGTGGAGAGCATAGGGGGCCATCGAGCCCGAGACAGGATCAAGGTGAGGCCACCAACTCACGAGAGGCCAGCTCTAGGTGATGTACTAGTAGGGGCCCAACCGCGACCTATGGTGGGCAGTGAGAGGTTATCATAGGCTGCCAACTAGGAGCTAAGGAGGAGACAAGTGAGACTGAGATGGAGGATGTCCGGTAGGATGATGCTTGATGCACATCCCTTTATTTTGATGTATTTTGATTCATTTTTGATATATACCAGCCTACGTGCCAAAGAGAGTGAGGATGTATGAGATTTTTGTATATTTTTTTCATATACCAGCCTGCGTGCCGAAGATGGTGAGGCTATATATGAGATTTTTGAGAGATTTGATTATATGTACCAGCCTACATGCCGAAGATATTTGAGATTATGTATATGGAGACACATGTTTGGATATTTTTATTTATAGAGATGATGATGATGATGAGTATGGTCATTATGTGTATACATGGTTGTGGTTATCTTGCTATTTTGATGTGTATATGTTATGGAAAATATAAGTAGTGTAGGCATGATAGAGTCAGGTCATAGGCATGGATCAAGTTAGGTTGTGGTCTAGGCATGGATTGAGTCAGGTTTTAGGCATGGTGGAGTTAGGTTGTAGGCATGGTTGAGTCAGGTTGTAGTCTAGGCATGGATTGAGTTAGGTTTTAGGCATGGTTGAGTCAGGTTATAGTCTAGGCATGGATTGAGTCAGGGTTTAGGCATGGTGGAGTCAAGTTGTAGTCTAGGCATGGATTGAGTTAGGTTTTAGGCATGGTGGAGTTAGGTTGTTTAGGTAGGGGTGAAGTTAGGTTGTTTAGGTATGGGTGAAGTGAGTTATGTTGTAATTCATTAATTTGTGCAATGAATGATGATATGGGCTATGGTTAAGATGTTTTATGGTATATACATGATAATGGTAAAGAAATGGTAGACATAATAAATGTGTTGGCTAGATTTTCTACATAGCATCAAACCTAGGCAGTCATGAGATAAATCTCCCTCATTTAACGGGTGAGGCTCCGTGTCGATTTGTCAATAAAAATGTGTTATTATCTATCGTGGGTTTTACTTTAACCACTTAGTTTATGAACCATAACTAAGAAGTTCTGAGGGATAAGTTTAGCAAGTAAGTATTGTTCAAGAAAGGAAGTATTTTATAGAAGATGGAAGTAAAGGAAATACGAGAGAAGAAAAGAAGGGAAAATGTGCATCCCAATTAGTAGATAGCAGAGCTAATTGCATGCACATAGAAGAAACTTAATAGATATGAACATACAAAATTATAAAACAAAGGCAGCTCTAGATCCGAGATCTATAATAACACAAAGTTTACTTAAGAGATCTAAGATTTAGAAGCAAGAAACACATTACACCGTGACACAAAGTTCTCCGAAACCTGATCCCTTTGTATTCCTTTGCTCCAAGTTGCTCTCAGGGGTTCAACACAAATTTAGAACACAAGATTGCTGCTTACAAATTCGATTGATCATTAACTGAAGGTTCTTCCTCTACTTATAGAATGTAGAGGGCAATTACAAGTTGGAAGCTTTAGTTGAACTAGCACATGTGGAAGTCGGAAAGAAAAATTGGCAATCTCCCTCCTGGAATTCCTCTTTGCATGACATGTATGATTTGTAACTAAAAATCGAATCTTCTATTTTGCACGTCCGCCACCTATCTCCAAGTAGTTGACTTCTTCAAGTAATGGATTTTAAACCAATCACTTAAGTTGTATAATTTAATTGATCACTCAATTACTTTGTGGAGGAAAGGAGAAGGAAGAAGAAAAGCGGACTTTGTCCTTTTTCATGTTCTACATGCATGTCAAACATTGATTCAATCTGGAAGTTTTGGATCTGGAAACAAGCTGGAATTGCAAGTAGTTGGAATTGGAAGCAAGCTAGAATTTTTCCTTCACATTGTCTTCTCTTTTATCCTTGAAGGTTTTGCAGTTCTTCTTTTGTACATGCATCAATGCAAGGTTGGACGTAGATAACTCATCATCCTTATTTTTAATTGCATATGAGCAATTAAAAATTCTGGAAAGCACTCAGGGTGAATGAAAATTCAATGAAAGCTTCAACTAGAAGATGAGAGCAAATGCATAAGATCTTAGAAGGAATTTTCCATGCACTATCTTCTTCACGGGTTGCATTCGAAATAAGAGGATGAAGCCTTTGTGCCAGAAGCTTTTGCAACTATGAGATCTGGATCTGGATCTGCATATGGATTTGCATCTGCATCTGGATATGGATCTGCACCTACATAACAAACTTTGGCAACTGGGCTATGGATGGAAAAGCTGTAACTCGAATAATTCCACTGCTTTTAATCTGTATGCATGAGTGAAGTTTCTCCTGCATGCATGGTGAAAGTCTTTCCTGCTCGGATTTGGCTATCAATTCCAGCAAGAGGTTTCGATCCTAGATTTTTGTCTCCAGTATCTATAAATTTAGAAGTGATGCATGACTCCGTTGTTCTTTCTTTTTCATCTTTCTTCACCATATCTTTGTCTATCTTAAATCTGAATAATTCTTTTTCTTCTTATTTAACTCGGAATTCTTCAAAATCAAAAGTGCGAGATCTGGACAATTCTTGATTCGGAGGATATATGCAATGTATTGGACATTGAATAAAGCTCCTTTTCTTTTGTAAAGCACTTGTAATGAATTCTTGCAATTTATTCAGACAAAAATGGCCACCGGAGCATGAATAGTGAATTTTAATTGTAAAAATCTGCACTTTTCAAGCCTGCTGCCCCAAAAAATGGTGTTTAATTTGCACATAAAGAGAGCATGAATCCTTTCAACAACACCTGAGCTCCTGTAACACCTGTGCAAACAATTATGCAGACAAAGATCAACCTCCTTCAAAGCATGCGCCAAATTTGGAAGCTTTTAGCCTTGTTTCCACCTTGCCTGAGCAAAATCCTTCTTCAAATGGGGGCGCACTTTTCCTCTTGGCTGCAATTCTTTACCTGTGAATTAAATAATTCACCCATATGGCTGCCCATGCTTATATAACCTTCACAATTCTATAATTAATAATTGCCCTAACAATTAAAGACAATTAATTAATTAAAAATCATGTTTTTCTCTTTTAAAAATAGCATGTTTAAGGACAACCATCCAATAAATTAAATTAATCCAATTTAATCCTTCACACATCACTTTACTTAAGCTTCACAATGTGCTTTGACCATAGCCACTAAAAATAGAAATTAATTTAATGTTTTAATGCCTTAAAAACATTAAATAATACCCAAATGGGGCGCACTTTTTGAGAGGAAGATGATAACCATTAAATAAATTAAATTTAATGCTTTTAAATCCTTTCTTTTATTTCAACTTTGACTTGTTGACTTCCTCCAAGCTTGGGTGCCAAAATTGGGTGAATAAATATTAACAAATATTTATTTAATGCATTATTATTCACCCAAGGTGGGTCGTACTTTTTGCATATGTAATTGTATTTTAAAGAATTTTTTCCACAATGGGATTCTTTACCCTACAAGGCGAGCACCAAAATCCCGTGATCCACGTAAGTGATTTGACTTTGACAATGGGATTATTTACCTGCAAGGCAGGCACTAAAATCCCATGATTTCACTTAAGTCACTTTCCTTTTATTTTATCATGGAAATTTTTACCCTGCAAGGCAAGCAATAAATTCCCACTGCAGCTTAAGTGAATTTTATATCACGAGAAAAAGTACCTGCAAGGCGACAATGAAATCCCACCCTACTGTTGCTTCCATTTTTCCCACTTGACTTAAGTGAATTTTATAACACGGGAAAAAGTACCTGCTAGGCAAGTATAAAATTCCCACTTTGCCTGCTGCTTGTATTTTTCCCATTGCAGCTTAAATCCTTTGTTTTCCAAAAATGTGCCCATCCCCATTGGGCTTTTCGTGTATGACTTCACTTTTTCCCAGTGATCCAAACCTCCGATGGCGACTTCCTCGGGCATAATGTGTGTATATGTTTTCCAAATTGCTCCGGACTTGCAAAAAATCGGGCTTACTCAAGAAAGGAATTGTTCAGAGAAATTTCACAGTAAAAGCTAAAGGACACCACAAAAACATAAAAATTGCCAAAAGTTAAAAATAAAGCGCAAAACTTAATACAAGTTAAAACCCTTACAGCACATAGGAATAATAACATATTTGCTCATAATAGAGTTAAAAAGAGCGCAAATAGCCTCATACGGGGCTCAAAATAATTAAATACAAATTTCCCAGACAAAACGATGAGAATAAAACAATTTTGGGCATCCGGGTATTTGGCAAAAGCTAATATCGCTCCTGGGATTATCTTAAAATATAAGAACTTTGAGGGCAATAAAAACACAAAACGACCCATTATTTTAAAAAGTACGATTTTTTTTTGAATAGGGAGTGCAGATTTCGAGGTTGAAATATGGGTACACCAAAATGTATGTTTGATGATGATAAAGGTGGAAAGAAATTTGTTGTTTGATGGGTTTAATTTCCAATTATTGATATGAAAGGAAACTAAATAGGGTAGAATGTGAGTTAGGAAAATAAAAGATGAATTGGTTAGGGTAAAGAGTGGCCGAGCTAACCTCCAAGGGCCCCATGCCCTCGGAGTGTTGCCTACATAGTCCCGGTGAAAAGGGACCTCAGGCCGATGTAGTTCTCCCATAAGCTAGGGAAGAATGTGAGGAGGTATGAGTATGGGTGGGTATGTTATAGGCGTGATTGGGTCTAGGTCTGTTAGGTATGGGTGAATTGTGGGCACATTGGTATAGGTGATTTTGAGTTGATTATGGGGAAAGAGGAGAAAATTACCCAAAAATAAGTGTCAAGTATCAAGTCCTATATAAGGTAATCAATACGTAATGAAGAAGGTTTAAAATATAAGAGGTGGAAAGAAAGCGACCTGATTGGTAAGGATCATAATGGGTGGATCAAACCTTAGATGGGATGATGAATGTAAGACCCTAAAATCATTACATGATTGATTATTGTAAAGGTGAAAAATTAGTCACATGATCACCAAATGTCATGGTCGAAGAGGTCCTTTGAGGTGGTAGGAAATGAAAGTGCAAATCGTGAGAGGGTGAAAAGTGGTTCGGTTTTTATATCATACTAGGTAGCATGCCATTTTGGCAAGAGATCCAAGGTCACAATGGGCAAGTCCACGACTTAAAGACTTTTTGTTTTTCCTGATATTTGAGATAGACTAATCGATGTGAGAATTCTATATGGGATGAGGAAATTAACTCCTTGAGTTCTTCGTGAAGTTAATAGATGCGAGAATCTTCATATTTTTTTTATTATTATTTTGAAAGAGATTTATATAGTTTTCCTTCGAGGGATAAGTCTATTTATAGCAGCTATTATAGAGAGAAAGATGTCCTTTTGAGGGAGTCATCTTTTTATTGGAAGTTTGACTCAAGGAGTTAGATCCCATGTGAGGGCTTTTAAGTCATGGAAAAGACTAAGGTGAAGAATAGGATTCTTGTTCAAAATTAGGGTGAAACTGACCATGGGATCTCATCTAAAGGTAGATGAAAAGTATCCATGAGAATCATGCTATGTGCAATGCCGTGGTACACATATTTAAGAGAAGATAAAAAGTGACGGGTATGCACATGATTCTTATTTAATCATTGGTGATGGTAGTAGAAGTGGATAGCGCTCAAGGGACGAGCATGGAAAGAGGTAGAAGGTGAGGTAGGACTAAAAGTCAACAATAGAATGGTCAAAGATGTAAGGAATTAAGGGGCTTAGGTTTGAGTTTACCATCGAGTGAAGATAAATGATAAGCACCTGATCCATAAGTATGAGTCATGATGTATGGTCCAAGCTAATTAGGAGAAAATTTGCCCCATTTACTTTTTTTCTACTTTGGTTACATGTTGATTTTCTTTTAGGACAAGGTCACCAACTTGGAAGGTTTGCTCATGGACATATTTGTCATAGGCATGTTTGATATGTTTTGGTAAACTTGAAGGTGGTCAAAAGAGTTAAGATGACGTTCATCTAATAACTTGAGTTGTGCTAAATGGTCCTGACGAAAGTCATCATCATTGAGCATGTCATGGAGAGAAATGCAGAGTGAGGGAATCTGGACTTCGAGGGGTAGAACAACCTCTATACCGTAGACTAGAGAAAAAGGTGTGGTGGTAGTGGAAGTGTGAATACTAGTGTGGTATGCCCATAGGGTGAAAGGAATGTGCGTATGCTAGTCCTTCCCTAGTATCGTTAACCACTTTCATGAGAATTTTGTTTAGGGTTTTGTTGGTGGATTCGGCTTGGCCATTGGTCTGTGGGTAATAAGGTGATGAGAAACTTAGCTGAATGCCGAAGGCATCACAAATTTTTCGTAAGGTTTTATTTTTGAATTGTTTTCCATTATCAGTGATGAGGTGATGTGGGACACCAAAGTGACAGATGATGTGATGATTGATGAACTCACATATTTTCTCAACTTTTGTGGAAATGAGAGGTATGGATTCAACCCATTTTGTGTAGTATTCAGTAGTGGTGATGATCCATTGATGTCATTGGGAAGAATGGGGATTGATCTCTTTGACAAGATCTAAACCCCATTGAGAGAAGGGCCAAAGTACACGGTCATGGGTGACCTGTAATGCATGATTGTATGTATGATGAAGGTTGGCATGTTGTTGGCATTTTACACAACGCTTGATGTAGTCGTAACAATCATGGTTGAGGGTCGGCTAGTAATAGCCTAGGTGAAGAATACACTTAGCAACAACGAGGCCATTGAAGTGACCTCCACATATGCCATCATGAACTTCCTTAATGGTATAAGGAATTTTGGAACTCGTAAGGCACCGTAAGAGAATGCCATCAAAGCCACATTTGTAGAGGAGGCCACCCATGATGACGTAATGAGAGACCTTTTTAAGAAAGGCCCATTGTCCATTATGAGTGAGGTCAGGAGGCAAGATGGAATGGGAAAGGTAGTCTAAGTATTGTTTATACCAAAGGTCACTCGAGGTTAGGGGTAGCGGTTCCAATGGAGTAAACCTTGAGGTAAATAAGAGGGTGATTGGAGTCTTTGTACGGTGACAAAGATTTTAGAATCAAGGTGAAGCGGGGATTTGAGAATCCAAGCAAGCCATGGTATCTACAAATTTGTTGGTTGAACATGGGACGGTTTGAAGGGAATAGTAGTCGAAGGTGGTCAAAAGTATGTCTACATGATTTTATACTTTTAAGTGTCTCATTATGACATTGGTATATACCATTGACTAGGTTTACGACCAATACCAACCGGGAATCACCAAAGATGTTGATGGATTTGACATCCAAGGCATAGGAAGCTTGAGAGACCTGATATAAGCGCTTCGTATTCAGCAATATTGTTTGTACTGTAGACACCCATAATTACACCCGAGCAATTTAAATACTTAAATTGCACTAATTATATCCCTTCTCGCAAATTGGCAACATATCATCACAAAGCACTCATATTCTCTCTTACTATCGTTAATTAATTACACTATGCTAATTAATTAAGTCACCTATCCAATGAACAACCTAATTAACGACCTTTCATTAATTAATCACCCCTTCTATCTAGACTAATTAATTATTATTAATTAATTAGATTTCCCTTCCATTTAACCAATAAATCAATATTTAATTTATTTAATCCCCTTCTAATAGCCTAAATCGTACTAATATTCCTCTAATTAGCTTCTATAAGCTTACACCTACCTATTAGTTAATCACCTTTGATTAATTAAAACACCCCCCCAACTCCCATGACTTGCTAAGTATAAATTAAACCCTTCTAAAGTAAGGTTACCTTTTATAAAGCAAACTTATTCATTCCTAACCTTGTTTTACCTTTATCCCACATGCAAAGGGATGAAGTGTTTCCTTTATCCATTGGGCTATATAAGAAGCCCTCCTTCTACCTTTATACCTACACCTAAACTTCTTGAGAAGACAAATGCAAAGCATATAGAAAAATAGACTAAAATATTTCCTTTGTTTTCTTGAGAGTTCACCACTTTTAAGTATCTTTTTAGCCTAAAGTGCTTACGTCATATGGGAGGTGTCAAAAGGGTCTTGTAGCCTAACTTTGATAAGCCCCCATTCCTAGGTTCTTGGAATATCAAGAGCAACCTATTTGATTATCATGGAGCTTACATAGGTTCATTTATTTGTCATTAATTAAAAGAAGTAGAGGATTTAGACACTTAGCATGTTAATTGTCAAAGTTTTATTTAGTGTGTAACCTTGCTTAATTCTCATCTTAATGGTGTTTTGTATTTTGTTTAATTTTGATAATTAAGGCTACTAGGTGTTAGTATTTATTTGCATTAGCATTAGTTAAAACAAATCATGCACACATTTGGCATGCCTGGTGGGACCTAGTCCCTTGGCATTTTAGTTTAAATTTCATTGTTTTGGCTAACTTTTGATATGCACATGTAGTAATTAATGTCCATTTTCTTGGAATTTTTGCTAATTTTATATGTGTAAGTTCTTGTTCATAGCCATCATTTTAATGGGTTGTTTCCATTTTAAAACTAACTTGCTAAAATTTGAAGTATTGTGAGCTTTCTTGTGTTTTTTTCCATATTTTGGTTGCAGGGGTGGCGCAGGCACACTACTGGGAGCACAGGTACGTTTTTGGTGGCACAAGCACCTCTCGGGTGGCACAGGCATCACTGTCTAGAACTGATTCTTTGTTTATCAACCCTAGCACATACGTACTAATCCCATGCACATACCCTAAAAGCACGTAGACACACACTAACACAGGCACAAATGTTATTTCATATTGTACCTTCACTACAATTCAAAACCTGTCAGATCAGTGCGTACACCCTAACCCGAGTGCACACGTTGTTTTAGTGGCACAAACACATTTCTTGTGGTGTAAGCATTTTGTTGGAATCCGAGAGTGTTTGCAAAGTGGTGATGCACACTTTTTTGGTGGTGCACATTTTTTGGTAGTGCAAGCATTCTGTGTGAATTTAAGCATGTTTTTATCAAAGGTAGCACATACATCCTTCTAGTGGTGCACATGCCTCTCGAGTGGCATAGGTACATAGTAAGCCAGAAACACAAAGAGTAGCACACATGTCTTTTGGTGGCACACACGCCTCTCGGGTGGTGTAGGTGCACTTGTAAATCGAAAAAAACATAGAGTGGCGTATCCACCCTAACCCACATGCAGATGCCAAAACAGGGGAACAAGTTTCTTTTTCTTTTCTTGAAAATAATGTGTTGAGGTGTTAACATTCTTGCAGGTTTTATCTAATCACATACTCATTTTTACATGCTTTTACTTGATTAGATAAACTTTTCATGTTTACTTATAGGAATAAGATCACGTATGCTCTTCCCTCACGTCCCTTGGGGTGATCTTGGGAATCATAAATGATTCTTAGGTCCTTTTGATGCTTTGAGGTTATTAGGAATATTTGAATTGGAATTGGTTAACTTGGTGTGTTTGAATTAAAGTGTTTTTCCATTTGATATCTTTTCAGATTTTGGAAACATCACGTATGCTCTTCTCTTGCATCCTTGGATGATTTGGAGAATTAGAAATGGTGTTTACTCTTTTGATGGAAAACTACTAAAATCATCATACAGGACCAAAACACCATGCTTGTCAAAGAAAGGAGGAATCAAAACAAAGTCAAAAACTACTAATATAGTTGTTATATAGGTTGCCAAAAAGGTTGTCAAGAAAACCACACCTAATTAAACAAGATAAAAAGAACAACATATTCAAAACATTGTATTGCAATTTTGGAAAAAGTACGTACCTCTCCACTCAACCTGGAACATAACCCCTTTGGAATAATACCTTAAGCTACAACAATGGGGGTGGTTCAGAACCCCAAGTATTCCACACAAGAGGGAACCTTGTGGATGAAATGAGAAGTGCTCCACACTACCTACTTAATTAGTGATTCCTTTGTGAGTTAGAGTTACAAGTTGTCCCTGTCACGATACCTATTAAAAGTACATGATGGATGCATTTACTGCCCACTATGCTTGAAGGGGGAAAAGATGAGATACTCTTGAGATAGGTAAGGGACTATTTGGGTAAATCACCCCACTCATGGATGATTTGTAACACCTAGGATGAGAGAACCACCTAGGAAGATATTCTTTGGCCAGGAGCCCACTTTGACCATTCTAAAATAGTGTTGAGTTGTGAACCATCTTTTCATCGCGAAACGTGTGACGTGTTACTTTTGCTTAGTTTTTCACTTGCCTTAAGGTGAGGTGAAACTCTGCCAAAGTGAAGCCAAAATTTTTCATCCCCATTTTAATTTGCTTCCTTCACATTCTTTTGACATTTTTTTGATCAAAAGAAGGGTGACTACCTCTGTGTTACCAATTGATTTTTTCTGCCACTTTTTTGTCCATTTACACCCATCCATGTTTGCAGTTGGGTAAGTTAAATGTCTAAAGTGTGTGGAGGTGTATTCATATCATTGGTGGCCTTTGTGATCTTGATACCCACGTTAAGATCGTTGTTGTAGTTAGGTGTGGTTCATCAGCTTGGACTTCCTTAGAAGGGTTACCTTGTTTGTATCGTATCACTACAATTTTGATATTTACGTATTGTTTCTTGTAAAATCGACCTAAATATCTATATTGTAAGGTTACGCTGCACACATTTTAACTATTCCTATCTATAATTTGAGCTTTTGGTTTGATTATATTATTACCTTGATTTTGAAGAGTGCTACGTGTTACCCTTGTGTGTGTTCTATCAATAGCATCTTGATATCAATACCTTACTTTTCTCAAAGTTTGGTTAACATATCTTGGTGATATTGTTGTGTCACTCATGAAATGAATCGACACTTTTTGGGATATAGGTCTTAATCAAATTTGAGCCCACTTCTAGTATATCTTATTAGGAAGTCACATTAACTTTTTGTATTTACTTATTTCTTGTTCATTCTCTTGAACTTGGCATAAGTGAGAACATCTTGTTGATTATCTTGTGACGTTAAACTACTTTTTGAGACATAGTCTAGGAAGTATTTCATTTGATAGGCTTAGATACCAAATATTTTTGTCATTGGTGATTTATCACTCTATCACATTAGTATTCTCACATTGTTCTTTGTTCATATTCTTGACAATTCATCTTGCATTTCACTTAGGTGTAGTCACAAAGTTTTGAACACATTTGCAACTTACCTTAGTGAAACTATCACAATTCATGGCTCCCAAAACATGATTAGGACTCAAGAAACAAACATATGAGGAACAAAAGTGCAAGCTTGGGAAGCCTATAATGCAAAGGGTCAAACCCTTTCATTGGACATGATCTAGGGCCTTTGTTTTCTACAAAAAAAGAGATAGAAGATATGGTCAATCATAGTGGTGATGAATTGGAATCCCCACATACAGAATTTGAATTTGACCCTACTTTATTAGATGATTTTCTTTTCAGAAATAAGGATAGAGTGCTATCACGGGTCATAGAATTAGGGGCCAAAATGCCCACTGAAAATGAAACAATCCCACCTACGAATAACGCTAATGAGGAAGAACAACCCCTTATCAACATGGAGGATATTTTGATGCATGGAAATGCTTCTACCTCCAATGCAAGAAATGATAAAGTGGTGGGACATAGAATACCCTTTATCAAAGTGCCACATAAAAACAAGACAGGACATGAGAATGGTGAAGAACCTCCACAATACAAGGAAGAGGAGGAACCTTTAGAAGAAGAAAAAAATTCAAAAACAAATTACCAACCTAAGATGAAAATTAATTTTGCTAACCTCTCATGTACGAAGGAAGCAAAAAAACATTCAAAAGACAAGGCCTAAGGTTAATATTAGTGAACTCACAGAGAAAATCAAGGAGAAGACGATATGGGGTATCATCAAGTATATATCTCCGCTTTTCCCACTAGAGAACAATTGCTCACACAAGAGGTACATTCTATGAAATTAAAAATTGCAAGCCTTCAAGAGAGAAATATAGGGAGCATTAGAAAGTATCAATATGAAGAATTATGTCCCTATCCTTTTGACAAGACTATGACCCTTCAACCTTTCCCTAAGAAATTCAATATGCAAAAATTCATAAAATATAAAGGGAAGGGAGATCCATGGGATCATATCAAATATTTCTATATGGCATGTCAAGAGGTGTCCTACAGTGACAATTATCTCATAAGAATTTTTCCCAAGAGTCTAGGAGGTCAAGCCTTGGAGTGGTTTACACGTTTACCTCGGGGATCAATTTTCACTTGGCCAGAATTGGTAGAAAGGTTTGTGCGTCACTTCTCGTACAACATAGAGAGTGATGTCACCATGGTAGATTTATGTGGTGCCAAACAATGCCCTAATGAGACTTTCGCCAACTTCCTCCAATAGTGGAGAGGGATAGCTAGCCGCTTCCCTTGCGCTTTCCCTAAAAAATAGTTGGTTAGTATTTTTGTTCCCAACCTAAACCCAGACATAGCCTTCCACCTCCAAATGCATTGTGTTCATACTTTTGAGGAGGTCATTGAAAAATGGGTTTAGATAGAGAAATATCTCATTGCCAAAGGAACTCTCAAGTCCCAATCTAGAGATAATCAAAATGTTAAACCCATGGAGAAGCCGAAGATTTTTAACAAAAACAAAAATGTGGTGGGAGATGGGATCACTGATTCCAAACGTGTACAAATGGTCCAAACCGGTCAACCTTTTAAATTGACCAAAGGACCAATTCAACCACCACCAAAATGAATAATGTTCACCTCTCTTAATGAACCTTTGTCAGTTATACTAAAACAATTGGATGTGGCTCACATGGTGACATATCCTACGACACAACCATTTGATGAAAATGCTCCAAAACCTTCATGGTATAAGGAGCATGAATATTATGAAATGCATCATGTCAAGGGACATAAGACAGAAAAATGTCTATGACTTCGTCATTATATCTAAGACCTCATCGACAATGGGGAGATAGAGGTGGACAACCCGGGAAAACTTAGGCACCCAAGAGAAAATGGGGATATATAAAGAGCCATACCCCAAACATGATAAATCAAAAACTCAAAGCCGGATCGGGAGAGTCATCCCAAGGTTATAAAGTAGTGAATTACTTGTACACCAAAAGTAACACAATCATTATGATTCACTTATTGGATGTATTCTCTCTCTTATGACCATATTAATGCCATCTAAATCAAGGGAAAGGATTGCACCGTGGTAACAAGGTGTGCCCACCTCGTGATTCCAAAACCTTCTCCATTAACCCCACAAACTAGTAAATACAACCTCTTAGAGCAACTTGAGAAGACGTCTGCTAAGATTTTAATCTTAGATCTTCTTAAGATATCCAATGTATAGAAAGACATTCTATACCAAACTATTTAGGGGCTAGGAGTGCCATTAGATGTAGATCCTACACATCTCCAAGCCGCAGTAGAAAACATCATACCAAATGAACATATTTCCTTCAATCATAGGGAGATCCCTATTGAAAATCCAACACATAATCTTCCTTTGTATATTGAGGTAGTTGTTACCCACAGGAAGATCAAATGAGTGCTTGTGGACAACAAATCAGGGTTGAACATATGCGCGCTAAAGTTGGTTAAATATCCGAGGACATCTTTGAAGTAGATCTTGAGTCAAATATCATCACTATCACCGCTTACGAAAATACGAGAAAGGGAGTCGGTAGGCACAATCATGTTGCTAATGGATGTGGGTCCCACTTGCCACCAAACAAAGTTTCATGTCCTAGACTTAGAACTTCCATATAATATGCTTTCTAAGATTGACCATGGATTCATTTCATGCAGAGCCGTTCCATCGACGTTCCATTAGTGCATTAAATTAAAGCATGAGGGACACACCATTACAATAAAAAGAAACTCAGAGCCTTTTTCTCACTACAGAGCTCTCAATAGTTTTACACGTAAGGGCACATATGCATGTCCCTCACTAATATAGTTGTCCCTCTCCAATCTGAAGCCATGGAATCATGAATAGATTCAGATTCTCTTAGTTCTTGCACCCATGGTGCATCTACATCAACCTCTCCTTTTGATTCATGGGAGATGAAAATCCTTGAATATGGTTGTGAGAGAATATAATGTGCAACAAGCCCTCTTGGTTTTAGACCTCTCATTGTCACCCAAGACTAGAGGTCAACCCAACTATCACTTCAGAAGACCTAGAAATGAACACACTATTGGGTCATTCTTACCTGGAGGCTTGTTGGCTAAAGAAAAATTGTTAGATCCACCTACAACTTGGGTCCCAGAGGATACTCAGCCAACCTGTTATCAAACCCCTGAATATGAGAAATCTAGTAAAATGATGTACTCCATGGGCTACAAGGGCCTAGGATGTGGAAGAAACAAACAAGGACAGAGAGAACTAGTGCCTCTTCTACATTTTAAAATAGAAAGATACAACATTGGAATTCTCCCTTATGGAGCACACCCCAATGATCAAGATGCTACCTATTTTGAACGTGAGGATAAATCTAACTATCTAGACAATGATATGGATTTCCATTGTAGCCAATATGAGGATCATGACTCCAAAACCTATTAATGAACCATGTTGTCCTAACCATAACCCCTATGGAACCAACCCTTTACCTTGTTTACCCTTCCCTTGTTGAATGGGATGAACAACATCACATGTCTCTAGATCTATTTGAGAATGACGAAGCTATCACACAGTTCATGGGAATTCTGGATATAATTCTCATCGGAGACCACAAAAAGAGCTTCTATACTGACTTGGATACCTACGCTTAATTCAGCAAGGAGGCTGAGCTTTGTGGTTAGAAAAACCTAAGAAAAAGTGAGGGCAAAAGTTCCAACGTAAAGCCTCGGAAAAAATGAAATTCCAAGTCACATAGTGAAAGCCTCTTGAACTAGCCAACAAACAAGTGCAAAAATCAAAGGACAATAAAAGTGACCATGCCAAGGATGAAAATCTCACGAAACATCCTTGCATGAAGATCTCAACCTTCCTCCTGATCCTAGGTGTATGGAGGACTTGTTAAAATTACTAGTTGAGGAAACCATCGATGTCAATATTGGTAAAGAAAAGGACCCGAAAATAGTCAAATTGGGAGCATCACTTTTGGCACGGGAAAAAAGAAATTCACTATACTGCTATGAGAGTTTATAGATGTGCTCACATGGTCCTAAAAAGACATGCCAGGCTTAGATCAAAATTTATTCGTGTATAACCTAGTTGTGTATGCAAATGCTAAGCCTATTAAGCGAAGTTCAAAAGATGCACCCAAGGGTAGCCCTATTGGTTAAAAAAGAATGAGAAAGATTTCTTGTGGCAGGATTCATCCAGCCTATTGATTATTATGAATGGAAATCTAACATCGTCCTTGCGAAAAAGCCTGTTGGGATCAAAATCTGCACGGATTTTAGAGACATTAATAAGGCTTTCCCTAAGGATGATTTTCGCTGCCAAATATTGATATGATAGTGGATTCAACAACAAGATATGAGATGTTATCTCTCATGGATGGATTTTTAGGATACAACCAAATCAAGATATCTAAAGAAGATCAGCACAAAATAACTTTCACGACTCCTTGGGGTACCTTTTGTTATCAGGTGATGCCATTCGGCCTTAAAAATGTAGGAGCTACTTATTAGTGGGTAATGACAGTAATTTTTCATGATATGATTCATGATATCATGGAGGACTATGTGGATGACATCCTCAAAAATTCTAAGACAAGAGAAGATCACCCTATCATTTTGTGGCGTATCTTTGAGTGCCTACTGAGACTACAAGGTTAGGTTGAACCCAAAGAAGTGTGTATTCAATGTGCTATTAGGAAAACTATTGGGCTTCATCGTATCAAGAAGAGGAATTGAGGTAGACCATGCTAAAGTGTCTGCTATTACTAAAATGCCTTCTCCTAAGAACATTAAGCAATTATGCAGCTTATAGGGGAAAATCTAGGCTATCTTCCACTTTATCTCCCAGCTTGTAGATAAGTGCCACTCATTCACCCACTTGCTTAAAAAGGATGTCACCTTCTTCTAGGGACTAGAGTAAGAACATGCCTTTGCTTTGCTTAAACAATACTTGGCCAATCACATGTTCTCATGCGTCCAACTCCTAGGGAGCCTCTCTTGCTTTATATCTTTGCTATGTAATTTGCTATTGGTGCGCTGCTCGCTCAATATGACCTTGGTCACAAAGAAAAAGTGGTGTACTACCTTAGTCACACTCTCATCACTTATGAGCTCAACTATCCCCAAATTGAAAAATATTGTTTGGCTATTGTTTTTACTTTTCAAAAACTTCTCCATTATCTATTGAATACCAAAACCAAGCTAATATCCAAAGTTGACCCACTCAAGTACTTGTTATCTAAACCATGCCCTCATGGGTAGAATGGCTAATTGGATCATTCTACTAAGTGAGTTTGACATAGAATTTATACATCAGAAGTTGGTTAAAGGACAAGTACTCATTGACCAACTAGAAGAAGCACCTTTGTAAGGCTTGAAACCTTTGAATCTAGATCTGCCAGATGCCTCATTACTATACATTGAAGAATCTATTGTATGGTAGATACACTTTGATGGGTCCTTTACTTTTCATGGTTCAGGAGCAGGGTGTGGTCCTCATTACTCCTTCTGGTGACCCTATACCACAGGATTTTCACTTGGTTTTCCTTACACAAAAAATATCATAGAATATGAGGCACTTATCACAGGGATGAAGCTCGCTATCAAGTGGAACATTCATCATTTCAAAGTTATGGATGATTCTCAGTTAATTATCAAGCAAGTTAATGATGAATAAAAGGTTAAGGATGAGAATCTCATACCTTAAAAAAATATGGTAGAAAATCTGAAAGATTACTTTGTGCATATTACATTTGAACAAATTCCAAGATTACAAAACAGATCAACAGATACTATGGTGACAATGGGTTCTATGCTTCGTATTCCGCCAGGGAATAATGACATGCCATTCTTTGTAGAAAATTTACATCAGCCTGTGTATGACATGCCAGAATCTTATCTGTCTTGTGATGTTGTTGGTCCTAATTCCCCATGGTATGAGCCCATCTTTACCTATCTCAAGGACAAAACTTTCCCTCCCTATATCTCTCATTCTAAGAAATAAATCCTGATTCACCAAATATCCCGTTACACCCTTTTAGGAGGTACACTTTATCATCGTGGATATGATGGGAATCTATTACGTTGTCTCGATGTGATGGATAGTATAGCCAATAAATCAAAGAATTACATGAAGGGGTGTGTGGAGCACATACTAATGGAATGGTTTTGGCTAAGAAATTGTTAAGAGTAGGCTACTATTGGCCTACCATGGAAACCGATTGTTGCAATTATGTCAGGAAGTGTGTACTTTTCTAGAAGTATGGAAACTTCATCCATGCTCCATCGTAACCATTACAACCTATCACTACCCCATGGCCATTTTCTAAATGGGGACTTGAATTGATAGGGAAACTTACCCCTACCTCATCTGATGGTCATACCCACATCATCACGGCTACTGAATACTTTACAAAGTGGGTGGAGGTCATTCCTCTAACCTATGTAACAGAGCTCAGATTTCCAAATTTATCATGAATCATATCATTTGTCGATATGGCATTCCTACTGACCATTGTTATGGATAATGGAAAGTCATTTAAGAATAAAATTGTCAAGGGTTTGTCAGTGGTTCCAAATCAAGTTAAAATGGTCTACACCATATTACCCCCAAGGTAATGGACAAGCCGAGGCCACAAACAAGACTTTGGTGAGAATAATGGAAAAGATGGTCAGTAAGATAGGTCGTAATTGGCACTTGCAAATCCACCCAGCTCTTTGGGCTTACAAAACCTCCATTCGCACTCCTACGGGTGTGACACCATACTCTCTAGTATTTGGGATATAATATATCATCCCACTAGAAATTGAACTTCCTTCCTTGAGAATCTCTCTTAGGGATTATTTGGATAAAGATGAAGATTATCGGGTAGCAAGACTGGCTGAATTAGAGCTCCTAGATGAGAAGCACATTTGTGCTCTTAATCACCTCAAAGTGTATCAGAATAGAGTCTCCAGAAACTACAATAAGAGAATCATACCTCACCAATTTGAGGTTGGTGATTTAGTCATGAAGGAGAATCAGTTCAACACAAGAGTAGAATGAGAAAAGAAAGGAAAGTTTAAACCACATTGGTTAGGACCCTATGTTATAGTAGCCAAGTATGGCATAGGGGCATACAAACTTGCTCACCCCAATGGTGATGAGATCCGTGAGCTCATGAACACTCTACATCTTAAGCGGTTCTAATCTTAAACATGACACAAAATCAGAGAAAAAAAAAAAAATCAAAAATACAAAAAAAAAAAAAGAGAAAAAAAAAAAAGAAAATAGGTCATCCACAAGTGAAAACCATGCAATTGTGGCACTTTGGATAGGTCCTTGGGTGAAAAATGGTTTCGGCACCTTGGGAGGATTCGTTGTTCACAAGCATCTTACATCTAGAGGGTAATTTTACTTGGCCTAGCCCTAGTTCTACCTTCAAGATTCCTTGTGAGCCCAATCCTGTCAAGCCTTGATTTGGCTTTGTCTTATTTTATTCATCTATGAGGGGCATGGTCTTTTGCTATTCCCCATCTTACGCTGGGGCAATTCAACGACTTCACCTTCTTGTTCATATTGCGTGGCCTCTGCCCTTATATATTCCCCATATAACGCTTGGGGAATCACGCTTTCTTGCTTACTTGTGCATAAATTATGGAGAACCATTTGAAAATGACACAAAAACAATAGAAAATTGTTTCTCAAAAATTGTAAACATTCAAAATGTTAAAAATCTTAAACAATAGAAAATTGTTTCTCAAAACTATAAAAACATTCAAAATGTCGAAAAATCTTAAACATTAGAATTTCTTTTCAAAAATAAAAAACAATAGAAAATTGATTCACATAAATAAAAAAATAGAAAATTTTTGCATGAAAACAAATCTTACAAAAACATTTACTTGCATTGTCTTGTTTCTTGCTTTGCTTGTTTGCTTGTATAGTTGCTTCATGTTTATGCTTTTGTTGTTTGTTGCTTGGGCATACTTTGTTAGAATTCATATTTTCTTGCTTAGATTAGATTTATTCTTACTTGTGCATATTGAGGTATGTTTTTGCATGCTAGTGAATCATGGTGCATTATTATGTTAATTCATTGTGTTCTTTGTTAGAATTTTATTGCATTTATTGCATGTGCATTGTTTTGTTATCACATCATCACATCTAACATCATCTATACATCATACATGAATTCTAAGCTAATAATCACATATCATATCATCAAATGGGGGCAAGAGGGATCACAAATATCAAAATCTATCCCCCGCACCCTTATCATCATATCATCCCATCCACTAAATATGGCACATCACATAAACAAACACATTTGATATATTCTACAAAGTCAATCATCTAGAAATCAAAACACATGTGATACATCAACAGATCATGATACATATACATTTATCTATTAAATAAAAAAAAATGCATCATATACAACCATCTCATCCATGAGAAATAATAAACAAATGTCCAAATCATACATGTGTAGTATATCTGTATCAAAAAGGGATATACATCACGACAGTACATCAAAAAATCCTTCATCAGAGGCATGTATCAAAACTACTATACATCAAAAATGCCTTCATCTGAGGCGTACAAAGGTGATACATCTATAATAGAATAAAATCCTTCATCAGAGGCATGTGTCAAAACTATTGTACAAATACAAAATGATATACATAGAGCACAATCTTCTCATAGCCTTCATCAAGAGGCATATGTGGAAATACAAAACATCAGGGCTGACTCGAGCCCTCTGATGGGGTATCCGGTCTGTCTCATGGAGGTGGCATGGCATGAGCATCGCTGGCTCTCCTAGTCATGGATGCTCCACTAAGGCCTAAGGCCTCTCCGATCTAGTGCCCCTACTTGACTACTGACTATAGGAAGGTGCTCACCACTCAACCAAAACCACCTCAAAATATAAGGACCTATAATAGGAGGCCCTTCCTCTACTATGGCCAGATCTCTATGATTCTAATACAAGTCACTCAAAATTAGAAAAATTATACCCTGAATCGTGCATCCATAGGATGCTATCTCTATTGAGGCTCGGAAAGCTCAACCTGGCCCACTACATGCTCTACCTTGAGCCTATCTCGCTCTAAAATCATAAAGGTTGTAGCTTGAGATTGTGTCTTAAGATTATAAATTTGTCACCTAGGCCATTTGGGAGGCCATCTATCGAATCTGCTGGAAGTGCACAACACTGTCACCTCCTGGGCTAGCCTGGGCCCGATCTTGATCTCGCTTTGATAATAAAGTCACAATCTGAGTCCGAGCTTGATCTCACTGAAAGTTGGTATATCACACATAAAAAGGCTCGAGCCTTTCGTCTCTCTACTATCTAGCCTCGATCTCTCTGAAATCAAAGAGCCTTCTTTAACTACTATGCAAGGTGGTTGTCATGGTTGATTGTGCCACTAAGACTGGTCCCTATGGCACCCTGAACAAAATTTGCTCTAGGACTCTAAATCTAGGAATTTGTGAAGGTGCCTATCCTAGACCTTATGGCCTTGGTCCTGTATTCTATGGGGCACAAAGCTAATAGTCTCCCCTTGCTCATCATGAGGTAATCCATCAAATGGATCCTCTGGATCATGACCTACTACACCCTCTCTCTGCTCAACACCATGCCAAATCTCTCTAGGCAGTGGGCACTTGCTACCTAGGCCTCCTCTAGGATAGTAAGGCACTTGAGTAAGATAGTGGTGTACCAAGTCTAATAATCTGTTGTAGTACCTGGATCCCTTACCGTCAAAATGTTAGGTCCCATGGCTATGGGACCACCTATGAGAAACTCTCCTTGGCTTGGTCCACCGGTATGTGAGGCCCCATAGTATGCTTCTCGAGTCTCGGTGGGCATACTATATATTAGGTGCGGAAATATTTGTGGCTATGCCACTACCGCTAACACCTATCAACTCTATACAGCTCTATGATGTAGTTGTGTTTGTTGGATAAAGTGCTCACTACGCACACAGAGCTCTACAACATCCTCTGGCCACTAGATATGTCTATAGGGTCTCCATATAATGTCTATCTCCAGCAGCTCATCGAACTCTCACCGGTATCTATATAGGCTGCCTAGGTGGCCTCATACATCACCACCTATTGATACCCATGCCATGTAAGATGGCTCCTTTAGGTCTCAAATGTGTAAAGTACCAACAGGGAATCCAATATTAATGTGGTCCCATGACCAAATCTATAAAATGAGGTTGGCCCCATGGTCTTCTAACCGTGGTAATTTATCAAGTGTAAATCCCAGTACAAGTGCGCTAGTATGCACTACCCCAACAATAATGCTCACCACTAAAAATACCATGAACTAATGGTAGTAACCCTCTCAGGAAAGATCTCCCCATCTTATCGTGACAAAAAAGAAAATAATAAGTGACATGATGTATAGGGGACCCGATGTAATGTCGGGTAGAAATACACTGCGCAGGTGCATAATGGTCATACGGATCATGACGGTATGTCATCTATGTTGAAAAGGTCACTGCAAGCTGCTCTAATCTACCCTATATCAAAGTTGTACTCAATCAAAGTACCCATGATCGGCATGTGGAGAATCCACCATACATCCTCTAGGGTCATAGTCATCTCCCCAGTAGGAAGTCTGAAACACTGGCTCTCACTATGCCATCACTCGGCTAGTGTAGTTAATAAACCATGGTCCAAAGTGATGGACGACATCCGAGACATGGGGCCTAGCCCCACCACCTCGAGAAGTATGGCCATGGCTTTCTCAGGTATCTCATCGAAACATGCTCCCCTCTAACTCGGTAATCTTGGAATGACACTCCCAGGTGGCCTAACACTGGAAATCATCTCTGAAAAATGTCAATCCACTCGTTAGTTACTAACATTTCTTCTAAAAATCTATCAATCATTTTAGGGTTAACCCAAAAATCCTAAAAAAATTCTAAGTGTCATATTTTTGGCATTTTTTAGTCTATCCTCCACTTACAGGATTCTGCATGCCCTTTTGGGTATTTGTACCTCCTTTTGACACGTGCGCATGCATGTAATGGTCTTTGGGTGATTTTTCCATCATTCATGGATCTACGTTCCCTTTTGGGTGTGCACCACTCATTCGGTGCTTGCGCCATCATTCATGTCCCCTGTGATTACACGTGTGGGTTTTGCTACTTGTGTGTGCACTCCCTTTCGGTGTGTGTCCATGCGCGTACATGTGTAGCTATGTGCACGTGTAGACACTTAAATTAGGTCACACTCCCCTTATCCCTCGACATATAAACACCCTTTATTATATTTACCTAGTCATGACCCCCTTCAGGGTCATCAATATTAATTTAATGAATTAAATTAAATTAATGCTTTATCTCACTATATTTATTATTTAAATATATTATTTAAATAATATCTACACATGATGGATTCACTTAGACACCGCACTAAGCTAACTCAACCTAAGACCTATTCTCGACAGCAAGTTACCATAACTAAATCTAAGACTTACCCAAGCCCTAAAAATCAATGCCTACATTCCCTCTAACCCATTCCCATCATGCTCACAAGAAGCTCCCAATCTAATCTATGGGATAAAAACATGAGATCTCGAGGAAATTAGGAGGATCTCCCTAGTTTGGTGAACCTAGGAAATCCCACCTTGGACCGAGGCATGTGTGCTTACCATTTTGGCATCGTGCATGGTTAAATGGACCACCGTTAGTTACCCCATTTAACCCAAAACATCCTTATTCTCAAGGTTGGAACTTAGAACTTAAAATTTGGAAGCAATAAATTTTACGAGGAAGAACACATCTCTTAGAGAGATAACACATCTTGTAGAGCCAATTCCGGTGAAAACTCACATCTAAGGAAGGAGATTGAGCATCTTCTCCACATAGCCATCCCACGCACCACGATCTAATCTATTTAAAAACATGCGTGCATATGTTTTAAGACACCTGTGCCCCTGACTTGACACCTACACCTGCATGCACACACAATGATGTGACTCGACTCCTAACCCTAATTACTCATTTTATGGCATTCATTAAAAATTTTGACAAGTGAGGTTCGAATACTCACAAAGGTGCCATCGTTGGCGTGCGCTGGTACTCTCGTCGGACTACGTCTTGCTCGCATCAATTGGTCCTGTGCGATCACCATCATCCTTGTTGCTATCAGAGCCTCATAGTAAAATCTCAATAGTGGTCAGTAAAAAGTGAAATGTTTGCGGTGATTTACCCCACCCAGGTGGGGTATATCAACTTGTTTTTCACCGCCGTGAAGGCCTAGAGGTTTGTTTCAACCATTGTTTTCTCCTTTGTTCACTGTGGAATAATTATTTTTATTAAATAATTATTTTTCTCTTATTTTTCACTATATTGGGGCATTTTTGTTGTCCAATACCCCTTTCTTCCCCTAGGGAAATTTTATTTCTCCTAGGTGATTTTTCTTCTTATTCACACTCTCGTAAATAATTATTTTCAAAAATAATTATTTTATTAATTTTTCCATTGCACAAGGACATTATTTGTGCTTGTTTCTTCTTTCTTTCACCTAGGGCACTTTTGTTGTGCTGAGACCTTTATTCTATTTCTTCTTTTTTCTTCTACTATCCACCGTATTTTAGAAAATAAAACAAAAATATATATATATATATATATATCATGTCAAAACTAAAAAAAAAAACAGGGCAAAATTTTTTTCACAAAATCCTAAAAAGTAAAAAAACCTACAAAAATGGTAACTTGCTTATTATGGCTGAAAATTGTGTCTTGCACATGGTATTTTCTCCATATCCTACTAGTTTGTTTCACATCTTCCCTGATTAATACGACTCGTGGATCGCTAGACTCACAACCATTCACAAAGCTAGTTGTTTGCTTCGTCTATACTCTAGGGCACATTTGTTGCTGGTGTTGTTTTGTTGCACACAACACTTTTTACTTGGACCTCGTGTCCATTATCATTTCCCCTTGCATGTATCCTTGCTCGGGGCATCATTTTTAACCCTTTTCATCAATCATGAACATGTGGATCTCTTTAGCTTGATAACAAAACATTTGTACAACTGTCTTAACCATTGTTGGGTTGGATATGTGTGTTCATACTTGTTTTCCCTGTTTAATGAGCTTGTTTCCTTCTCATTTTGCATTGCATTGTTATATGTTGTATGGGGTTGGTATTTTTAGGAATGGAGAATTGTTCATAGTATGGCTTTAGATGTCATTTTTCCTTTGTCGTATGCTTATATTTTTCATAAAGACCGATGATGTAGCTCTTGTGGCAATATGATGACATCAAAATTGTTCCAATAAACATCAGCTAGAGGCTAAGCTCTTCTCTCCACTCCTCCATATTTCTTCTGCATCACTTTTCTCTCACCCCTAATCTTTCGTCTTACCGGGGCATCCTTCCCCTTCCCATTCTTCTATCTATTTCTCACCTTTTTTGATCATCAATCGTCTTCCTTCAACACCCCATCGACACTGAGGGGGCATCTCTCCCTCCTAATTTTTCTTCTATCCCTTAAAAATTCCATCCATATACTATCTTTGAATTAGCATCACTTATGCCACCCCAACTAGGGAAAATGTAGACACCCATAATTATGCCTGAGTAATTTAAATACTTAAATTTCACTAATTATCTCCCTTCTCGCAAATTGGTGACATATCGTCACAAAGCGCTCATATTCTCTCTTACTTTCATTAATTAATTACACTATGTTAATTAATTGAGTCGCATATCCATTGAAAAACCTAATTAATGACTTTTCATTAATTAATCACCTCTTCTATCTAGACTAATTAATTATTATTAATTAATTAGCTTTCCCTTCCATTTAACCAATAAATCAATATTTAATTGATTTAATCCCCTTCTAAAATCTTAAATCGTACTAATATTCCTCTAATTAGCTTCTATAAGCTTACATTTACCTATTATTTAATCACCTTTGATTAATTAAAACCCCCCAACTCCCATGACTTGCTAAGTATAAATTAAACCCTTCTAAAGTAAGGTTACCTTTTATAAAGCAACCTTATCCATTCCTAATCTTGTTTTACCTTTATCCCACATGTAAAGGGATGAAGTGTTTCCTTTATCCATTGGGCTATATAAGGATCCCTCCTTCTACCTTTATACCTACACCTAAACTTCTTGAGAAGACAAATGCAAAGCATATAGCAAAATAGACTAAAAGCTTTCCTTTGTTTTCTTGAGAGTTCACCACTTGGAGAGTTAAGCCTCTTTTCTAGCCTAAAGTGCTTAGGTCATATGGGAGGTGTCAAAAGGGTCTTGTAGCCCAACTTTGATAAGCCCCATTCCTAGGTTCTTGGAATATCAAGAGCAACCTATTTGATTATCATGGAGCTTACATAGGTTCATTTATTTGTTGTTAATTAAAGAGAATAGAGGATTTAGACACTTAGCATGTTAATTGTCAAAGTTTTATTTAGTGTCTAACCTTGCTTAATTCTCATCTTGATGGTGCTTTGTATTTTGTTTAATTTTGCTAATTAAGGCTACTAGGTGTTAGTCTTTATTTGCATTAGCATTAGTTTAAACAAATCATGCACACATGTATAATCAAAATCGAGTTTAAAAGACCAAGGCATGGGTTCACCATCGAGGAGAATGAGGATAACGCCTACCCCACCCCCATGATAACACTTGGAACCCTTGAACAAGAGTTTCATTTGGTATGCGGGCTCATCCAAGTAAAGGGAAGCAATTGACTCTTCCGGGAAAGTCAAAATTAGAAGGTTGATCCCCGAGAAATAGGTGCATCGGCCAATTGGTTGTTGATGGCTTGGCCCTTAATGGAATTTTGGTGGATAAATTCAAGGTCAAGGTCAGCCAAAAGCATGAGCTAGTGTACGAAACTTTGATTTTAATAAGGTTTGGCATACATGAAGTGCAAGGGGTTGGTGTTGGTCACAACATAAGTTTATTTGATTAAGTAGGAAATGGTAGAGTTTTGTGGAAATGAAAACTAAGGCTAAGAAGAGCTTTTGGCATTGGTGTATCAGGTTTTGTAGTCTAAAAGAGTACAAATTATGTAATAAACCATCTTCTCCCTCTGTTGTTCATCACGATGAGTGAGCATGGCCCCAAGGAGTGATTGGTAGCTGAGATGTATAGGTAGAAGGGTTGATCGTCTTTATGTGGAATGAGTACGGGTGGTTAGAGAAGGTATTGTTTTAAGACCTCAAAATCTTTGTGGTAGTCATTATCCCATTTAAAAGAGACATCCTTCATGAAAATATGATGAAATGGTTGACACCGATAAGACAATTATGAAATGAAGTGGTGAATAGACTGCAACTTGCTCTGCAGGCTATGAAGTTGCCTAAGATTAGTGGGCAGAGGCATTTCAAGAATGGCCTTGACTTTAGCAAGGTCAACCTATATACGATGTAAGGAAACGATAAATCCCAAGAAATTTCCTGAGAGAACTGTGAAGAGACACTTCTTGGGCTAAAGGTGGTCAAAGATGGTTTTTAGGAAAGTGAGGTGCTTAGAGCAACATTTAGATTTGGTTAGGAGATCGTGCACGTAATCTTATAATATATAATGCATGATGTCATGGAAGATATAAGTCATAGCCCCGATAGGTGGCCCTAGCATTTTTAAGGCCCAAAGGCATGACTCGGGGGTAGAAGGTCCCCAAGGGGTGACGAATGTGGTTTTGTGTTGATCCTAGGCTAGGTTGAGGTCATGGGGAAAGCAAGATTTGGTTATAACCCAAGAAACCATCCATGAGTGATAGCATCTCATGAGCCACAAGCATTTTCCTGGTAAGGTCAATTAGTTGGTCAATATGTGGTTATGGTTTTTGAGAAAAGAGGGAAGTCATCTTTTGGGTAGGATAGGTTGAGGTCATGGAATTCGTGAAAATAGGAAGTCCTCCTATTACCTTAGTGATAGGGACAATATTGGGGGAAATCCACCAGGGACAATCAAATGGGTAAGATGAAGGAAATGTCATAGGAGTAGGGGCACTTTGAAGTTCTTCTGATTTTTGATAGAATAGGATAAATATCAAGAGCAATACTAAGGGTGCATTTTCCTCGTAAATGTTTATGCTTTTGTTACAAATTTTGTTTCACTTGGATTTGGCATCGGGAATGGTTAGGATATTGTGTACCATTATAGTGGGAAAGTGCGTTTTCTTTATGTTTTCATCTTTCACGGGCATATCGCATAAGACCAATTGAAAATTTGGTTATGGTTTTGAGAAAAGAAGTGATGGATTCCTGTGGGCAAACGGACATCATCTAAAGATTGTCATTGATCTTTAGAAATGCGGGTTATCTTGAGTATGATTGTTGATTTCGATAATCAATTCATTCAACATGGTTTACATATTAGATGGTAATTATGTTGATGAATATATGAGTCTTCAACACTAAGGTAGGTGAGTATAGATTCATCATCCTAACATTGAACAACGTTAATCAAATTTGTATCATCATTGATCATTTTAGGGTACAGGAAGGGAAGAGAAGAGGGAGCCTCGCCCTCGCATTGATAAGTTAGAGGCCTCAAGGAAATGGTGTTTATGAAAAAAAAAGTTAGGAGGAATGGATTATGGATCCATCAACTCCATCGGTGAAGGTGGTGATGGTGGTGAAGAAGGTGGAGAGGGGATAATGTCCTCAATGAGTTAAATGCGGGACTTATTTGGTAGGTGGTTCTGCAAATCCGATACCGCTACGGTCATTATGTTTACAACTAGTACATGAAATAATAGTATGGAAACCTTTATCATAAAATCCAATACCAAAACCCTTCCATGCACATCGGTGCATGAAGGTGTGGGTGAAAAGAGAGATTGGTGAGTGACTAGAAGTCAGTAGAAAATGGGTGGGTTTGTGATGGTGGTTTAGGTGTGTAAGTGGTAGTATCAAGTCCCCCATAGGTGAGATTGGTACAAAGGTGGGGAGGACCATAAAGGAGGTGCTCTCCTATATGGTGATCATAGTGAGGGTGTTGGTGAAGACTTTCGTACTCTTGTGGAGTAAGGAATGTGTTGACACTATATAGGTGATACTCCCCTAGAGTGAGGCATTGAAAAATGTCTTCCAAGGGATCGGTGGTTGGTATGTGGGTAGTTGGAATGGATGATGTATCATATATCAGATCAGAGGTGGGGTTAATAGGTTGGGAGGCTAATGGTTTGGTCATGGAGGTTGTGGAAGTGGTAGGAATGGAGGAGGTATGTGTAGTTGAGGTAGCGGCGACACTGGTGAGTGGAGGTGTAGGTGAAGAGGCAGTGGTTGTGGAGGTAGATGCTTTAATAGGTATGAGCATATCATTGGGCCGGTAAAACATGTTGCAAGTTTTGAAAGGTGGAGGGTCAGCCAGAATGGTATAGGTGTGTCCTTCATACTCAAACTTTACACAATGATGCAAAGTGGAAGGAACACAACCCATAACATGAATCTAGGTTCTACCAAGCAATAGTTTATATTAAAATTCCCCCTCCAAGACGTAAAACAATTCTAGAACTATGTGGGGCCCACGTGAACATGGAGGATTATAGTTCCAAGTATAGAGGTGATAGCGTCATTGAATGAATGCAACATGATGGGATGTTTATGTATGTAATTTTCAGGTATGTGCATTTGAGTGAATGCATAGGATGAGATGCTATTCATTGTTAGTGCCCCCATCATTCATAACAAGTCGTACACATATATCATCGATGTGGAAAAAGATGAAGATGGTTAGATCGGGGTCATCTGTTTGGTGCGGTGTGATCTCTTCCTCTAAGATGCTAAGAGATGCTACCCTGGTGAGTAGGTGAAAGTGTAGATAAAGGTGATAACTTGGTGAGAGAGGATACATGAAGAGGTGAAATAATGGATGCTACAGGTGTAGGGTCATTGGGTAAAACCTTAATAGATTGAAGAACCTCCATGAGAGCTTTGACAATGGGATTCCAAGGTTTAGATGAGATCATATAGGGAAATTTTGAGGGGGATTGTGTAGTTGTTTGAGCATCATGCGGTGTGTGACCCCATTAGAAATAGGATATGTGGGGCGCAGCAGATAGTGATTTTAGGTGTGGGTGCAGATGGTATGTTGGGTATAGGATTGGTTAGTGGGTCGGTTGCCTTTTCCTTGCCTTTGTCCTTCTGAGCATGGGTAACAATGTGGATCATGTTGATTTGAGGTGGGGAGGTAGGTGAAGTAGGTGAGCCATGAAAAGTATAGAGACAAGAGGGGAAAAAGCTAAATGGTGGGAAGGAACCTTGTGAGATGAGCTGGGCACACCGACCTTTGGGTGGAGGTTTGACAAGTTCTTTGATGTGAACCATGTTAATTTCAAATCTTGGAGGTGGTTCTAGGAGTTGTGGGGGTGAAGGTCTAGGTCGTTGAGTAGGTAGTGAGGGAAGAGCTGTGGGAATGGGTGTTGGTGAAATGGGGTCCTCATCGAGAAGGTCATCATCATCAAATTTTTCTTTGGGAGGACACAACTGGATAAGAATGGTTTTTAAAGCTTTGCAGTTCTCTACATCGTGCCCTGGCACATGATGGTAGGTGCAAATTTTGGTGTCATCAAACCCTTTTGGTTTGGGTTTGAGAGGGTCATAAGGTTTGAGCGGTGGTAATGTGATGACAGAAGTTTCAAGGAGGTTGGTTAAAATTTTGGCATAGGATCCCACTAGTGGATCACAATGGGAAGTGAAAGTGAGTTTGGGTATAGGTGTGGTTGACTATAGAGGAAGGGTGTTTGCATGAGGGGGAGTGGGTCGAGCTATGGTTTTAGGTGTTGGTGTGATCTTGGGTGTTGGTCATGTTTTCTTGGGTAGGGGTATGGTAGATGAACTGACGATAGGAGAGTGTGTGGTTGTTTTGACTACCTTATTAGAGGCTAGCGTACTTTTGTCTTTAGGTTGCACCTTCTTGGGTAAAGGTGATACATGTACATGAGATCTAGAGGGAAAGGTGGATGGTGGAAGGGTGCGTGTTACCCATGGGGATAATGGAGGTGCTGTGAAGGTAGATGGCATGGGTCGTGAAGGAGGTGTGAGGGAAAGAGACTGAAATTTTGGGGGTAATGCAAAAGCTATCGATGGTATTGGAGGTATGGGTGGTAAAGATGCTACAATTGTGGGTGTAAGTCATGTTAAGTGCTTGGGTATGGTAGAGGTCTATGAGGCGAATGGGTTCTTTGTGTTTTAATTTTACTAACGGGTGGAGGTTTCTTAACCGCACTGGAGGGGCGAGGTCCTAGGATGGATGGAAAGGGTGAAGGTGATGAAGGTGTGATCGGCGAGGTTGGAGTATGAGATCTATGGGATTGGTTCTTCTGTTTGGGTGTCGAGTAGGTTTGGTGTTGGCTTTGGAGGATGTAGCTAAATCTAATTTGATGGGTGGATGAGTAAGGATGGTGGTTGGGATGACCCCTAAGGTAGTAATAGGTTTATGCAAGGAAGATGATGTAGGTTTGGGCTTGGATGTAGATGCGTGTTGGGTTATGGGTAGGGGTGTGAGTTGAGATATGAGTGGTATCATGGTGGAATTTGTGATAGTTGTAGTTGTGTCTGGTTTCATTGGCCAAAATACTTACGGGTAGATAGCGGAAGTGTCAAAGCAAGTGACATTTTTATTTGTGTTGAGACAGGAAGCAGAAGATGCCCCCAAAGTAAGGATCTATCCACATAATCTAGGTGATTGGCTACGTGTGAAAAAGGAATTGTTGTAGGTGAGTTTGATGAGGATCTAATGGAAATTCCCATCAAATGTGCCTTAGAGATGGGAAATTTGCTAGCTTGACTTCCATGGATAAGAGAGCAGAAATTAATTCCACAGGATCTTGGGTAGCTGATGGAGAATGGTCACCTAGAGGCAAAGGTATTTCTACTGGATCCTTGATAGGTGGAGGAGAAAATGGGTGCTCCTCTATGGGTGGAGGAGATAATGGGTGCTCATTTGTGGGTAGAAGAGATGATGGGTGCTCCTCTCTAGGCTGAAGATGTACCGTAGGTGATGGCTCTCTAGGTGGAGAAGTCAAAGGAGAAATGGTTTCAATGTTAACATGAGTATCCTTCATGGGTGAGAGAGGAGATGAAGGGTGTCCCTATGTGGGTGGAGGAGTAGGTGAAGTGGATTCAAGTGTGGGTGGAGGACTCGTGCTAATATTTCCTCTATGGAAGGAATATGAGGTAATTAGGAAGCTACGGGTGCGTCACTGAAAATAGCATGGACCTCGCGGGTATGGCTATCATGAGTTGAGGTCTCTTTGGTTTGATCTAGAAGAAGAGGCATGATTAGGAAATGGTTTCTTGAAGATGTGTATGTTTTGATTGGTAGGTGCATTAGGATTATCCAAGGTTAACTTGCCTTTCTCAAGCATTTCTTAGACAATGTTTTTGAAAGTGATGCAATTGCCGTCACTATGACCTTTTACTCGATGATAGTTGCAGAAGTCATGTTCTTTGTACCACGTAGGTGTGGGGCGAGCAGGATCAAAACTAGTGTGTGGTTTTATGGGAGGAAGGGTGATGGCCCCAGATTTAATGAGATTTTCTAAGATAGAAGAATAAGGTTCCCCAATTGGGGTGTATTTCTATTGTTCCCATCTGAATTGAAAAGTCTAGATAGGAGAAATATTAGATGAGGGACTAGCTTGATTTGATGGATGAGTTGGGCCAGCCTTGAGTACTCGTGTGTTAGCAACTCCTTGGATTTTGAATAATTATTCTATGGTTTCGAATAATAATAGGTATCATTTGATTTGAATGTCGAATTCTTATTACGTAGTTGGATTTTTTTTTCTTTGATGGCCCGAATCTCTAGCTTTCGTGCCATGGTGAATGCTTCATCGAAGGTTCAGAAAGTCTAGACCTACAGGGTTAGTGAGATATGTCTAGCACAAGCCTGCATGAAGATCTCTATGAGTTCATTTTGTGGTAGTTGGAATGTGAGTTGATTGATTAGGCTACGCCAACGAGCAACAAAATATGTGATAGATTCATTGTCATACTGACGTGTAGAGTAGAGGTTAGTCATGGTAACTTTCTTAATGACATTGATGGAGAAGTGATCCAAGAAGGCTTGGGCTACCTGAGTGAATGAGAAGATAGAATGTCTAGGTAACCCACTATACCAATCTAATGTAGGCCCAGTCAGAGACATGGGAAAGGTCCTCAGAAGCAAAGCATCATCATGGGTAATCAGATAACACCCGTGTTTAAAAGACCGCAAATGTTGTTGTGGGTCCTCTTTGCTATTGAAGTGGTTAAATTTAGGCATTTCCTAATGTACAAGATATGGACAGATAGGAATGGATGGGTGGATGGGCTCATTACAAATCTCATTGTAGGTGAGAGATTTGCGTGTGCCAAAAACCGATGCCTCCAATGTCTGCATCTTATCCATCATTAACTTGATTAGGTCGTTGGTAGGTTGTGATTGCTGGGTACCTCTTATAGCATAAGGAGGTTGGTGTTGGACATATGATGGAGGTGGCATTCTTGTATATGGTGATGCCGTATAGGTAGATTGAGAAGGAGGAAGTGAAATAGGGGGTACGTACCTAGAATGAATGATAGATGAAACGGGAGGATGCTGATAGTACATATATGGAGGTGGAAGGGTCGTGGTGACCCTAGTGGCAATGGGGGCTAAGGATTGTGGAATAGAAAGAACAATGTTTTGAAAAGGGTAGGGGTCACCGACACTAGGGGTGGTTGTGTAGCTATAGGTATATATGAAACAATAGGTGTGGATGAGGTTATGTTCTGGGTGGTTGGTAAAGGTATAGTGGATGTGGTGGGTGCAATAGATGTGGCAGACACAATGGTCATAGTAGGTATGGGGCCTAGCTACGAAATGACTGGGGGCAAGGTAGGTGCGGGTAGCATGGAGCCAGAGGAGGTTGGAGTAAAAGTAGGAGTGAGTGTTGGGGGAATAGATACGGGCATGTCGTATATCAACTGACCCAAGGCATCTCGAGTGGATGAGTGGGAAAGATAAAATTACAAGGTGGAAGGGTTCTAGTCAAGGAGTTGTGTGAACTCCTCGTCTCCTGTGGCGATAGTGATAGGTTGGGTAGGATCCATGGGTGATAAAATAGAAGGTGGTGAAGGAATAGGTGGGAGTGGTTGACAACTGACATGGAATATGAGGGTGTTTTCTTTGCTTGAGTCATCACCATGTGAACAAGCACTAATGTGGTAGGAATTCTTTTTGTAAATGACAAAGAAATAAAGAAAAGATAGGATAAATAGGTGATGGTAGGTGAATTGGGGTTAAAATGTCAACTGGAAAATTACACAAGGTAACCAATGGCAGTTAGGTTAAACTGATGCCGATCACAGTAAGCATGGTTGGTCACTTTGGAAAGTGGATAATTTGTCAAAAAGGTAAAAGGCCAATACTTTGCCAAGTATGCAAGAATCTTGAATGAATTAACTAGGTTAGTGAATATGATAAGAATAATAGAGACTCTGAACAACACAACAAATGAAGAAGGTGTGCTTTTGGGTAGGTTGACCAAAATAATAGTAAATCGATGCGATTAGGAAAAACCAATGACGGTCGAGAAGGTAACCGATGATGGTCGCCGGATCGACACCGATTCTTATGAAATTGAAACAATGATGAAGAAAATGTGGTTGTGAGTTAAAATTAGATGTGGAATCAAACCCAAAATTTTAGAATGATGAGAATATGGTCTAGGCACACTCAGATGAATCTGGAATACACAAACTATGATGAGGAGCCATAAGGGGAAATAATAAAATGAAGAATGTGACCTCTCACCTCAAAATGCAAGATAAACAAAAATACTAAGAAAAATATGATCCTAAGAGTGTATTTTCTATTATGTTTATTTAGCTTATGCTATTTAAGGACTGACTCATGAACTTTAGATTAGATTTTTTTGGTGAGGATGGCTTCCTACGAAGAAGGAGATCTACAAGGAGAGGTTTCAGGTATGTTATGGTGGGGGCAGGCCATCCTATGATGGGGTACTGGATAGAGACAACCAACATGGTGCCCATTGTTCTGTGATTGTGTGATCACCTATAGCTTCTTCTAGATGAGATGTTGTTTAAGAATGTGTATATATTTTTAATTTTGTGATGTTTGGTAAGAATTCGAGAGAGAGAAAGAGAAAGGAAGTGCTTTTCTATGATTCATTTGTCAACCATCAGCTGGGCATGACTTCCAATGTATAGGTTGCCCTCAATTAATGTGAGCTAATGCAGAGAAGTAGAATGAAATGAAACAATTTTTAAACCCAAATTGAAATGTTGAATTCGATGACACAAAAAGATGAACAGGAGAAGGGATTATCTTTCACTAATGCGATACTAATGAAAGGGAAGAAGTGTTCTTTTTAAAGCACCAAAATATGATTGCTTTTAGACAATAGAAGAAGAGAAGGTTCCAGGGAGAAATTTTAATGTAAGAACCTTTTAGAAAGGAAACAAACATGTAAATTTTCACCTAGAAATGAAAGAATGCAAAGAACCCCGAATGGGTCCCACTAGGCATGCCAAAATGTTTCACCTAATTCTAAGATGTTGATGAAACAAATAAGGGTAAAGGGCTAGGAGGAATACCTGTTAAGATGTTGGTTGTAGGTTGTTGCATGTGTATGACTTTTGGATCCATAGTTGATCGTGAGAGCTTCCTTTTTGCTTGGAGGAACTACCTGAAATGGAAAACAAGACCACCAAATGAAAGTTAAACAATATATGTAGTGGATTGCCTAGCATATGCTAGATCCGGGAAGAGTGATACTTCCTAGATGGTTGTCAATCCACTATTTAAAACAACTTAATTCTAATAATAAAGGAAATCCTACTGTAGTTAAAATAATTTAGGTATCTCATTCATCTATAATAAGCAAATTCATTCACAACAGGCTAAGCTATGACTGAATCTGAAGGTCAAGGTCTTGGTCAGGGTACTGGTACTAGTCAGGGTGAGGTTCTGGGTGGTTTTGGGTATTTGGTGGAGGTTTTAAGCTTTGTTCTTGGTTTTTGGTCAAAAACAGACCGACATTGGTCTAGTATGACTAATGTCGGTTTAGGTTAACCGGTGGTGGTTGTGGTTAACCGACAATAGTATGGTTGGGTACAGGAAACTCAATAAAAACTTGAGGTGAGGATAGATCTGAGGCTAGATGAAAGTGAAAGGGAAATGACAAGGTTTGTGTGGGTCTTAGGTATGCACAAGAATGATTAAAATCTGGATATGGGTAGTTCAAGGGTGTGGGTGAAGGGATGGTCAAGTTTGCATGGAGGAGGAAAAATGGTGGGGAATGGAAAGGAAGAAAAACTAATAATAGAAGTAAATATTTTTCTTAAATGATAATGAACTAGTGGTGGTTAACAAAAACTTACCATTTGTACAAGCTTGATGTCTAGTTGGAAATGGTGGGTGATCAAATGGATAGAAATTGGTGTGGTAGTGGCACTTCCCGGATGCTCCCATGAAGGAAAATGGCTCTGTGGTTTCTTTAGGTGTCAATTATGGATGCTCTGATGTGTGTACTAATGTTGGTTCTAATTGCATACAACTCTGGTTTTGTCACTTGTTCTTAGAAGATTTTTTTTCACCTCTCGATAATTTTCCATTCTCGAAATAAGTTGGTTCTAGAGGTTAAATGGTAGCCGATGGTGGTTCCAGGTTGACCGGAGGCGGTTTAGGGTAACCGGTGTTGGTTAGGATGACATTTCCTAGGTTTTCTAAAATGGGTAGATCCCTTATATTTTCTTAGATCTCGCTCACTTTTCTCCATGGATTAGCATGGAAGCTTCCTTCTAATGGATGGGAATGTGATTAGAGGGAATATAGGATTTGATTTTTAGGGTTTGGGTAGGTCTTAGTTAGTTATGGCAACATACTAAGAATAGGTCTTAGGGTGAAGTGGCTAGATGAGGTGTCTAGGTGAGGTGGATATGTAGGCATTATCTCAATTAGGATATTAAAATAATAAATATTGTGAGATAATGAATTAATTTAATTTAATTAATTAAATTAATATTAGAGTGGGATGAAAGGGGCTATGGTTAGGTAAATATGTTCAAGGTGTTTGTTTGATGAGGGACCGAGGGGAGTGTGATTCCATTTTGGTGTCTTCAGTCGCAACTGTGACATTATCATGATTAAGTGACTTTCTTCATCCTTAGAATGGTATATTATGCAATGCCTTTAGGTTCTTATGTTCATGAGCCCTCTTAGGTAGGGGGTTGACTCATTAGGTTCTTATCAATTAACTGGTTCTTTTCCACCTCTTACATTTCTACCTTCTTCATCACCTATTGATTCTCCTATAATAGGACCATCTCATAGATGCCTATCTTTAATAATCACTCAATCATGCCTATAACCTACATTCAACCATGTCTACCACATATCAACCCATGCCTCTACTTCATCATAATCTTCTGTAGCTTATGGGAGAACTACATCGGCCTGAGGTCCCTTTTAGCTGCGACTATGTAGGCAACACTTCGAGAGCATGGGGCCCTTGGAGGATAGCTCAGCCACTCTTTACCCTTACCAATTCCCGCTTTCACTTTCCTATTCACATTGTATCCTAGTTAGTCTCCTTTCTATATCAATCAGGTTGGAAATTAAACCAAACAAAAACAATTACTAAACATCTTTACCATCATAATGCATACATTCATTTCATCACGTTTAGTATTCCTTTATCATAATCATACATTTTACTCTAAATCATCTTAGAAACGATCCATACCTAAATTGACGTGACTCCATTATGCCTATGATGTGACTCAATCATGCCTATAACTTGACTCCACCATGCCTATGACCTAACTCAATCATGCATATGACCTAAATCAAACATGCCTAAACATACCTATTTTTCATGCATCTATACATAACAATCAAATTATTCCAACACAAGTACATCATTAGCTAATCCTCCATCTCATCATAAAAATCAATGTATCAATACAATATACACTGATGCTAAATAATAATCACAATATCTCAAAAACTCTAATATACATCCTCACTATCTTGGCACACAAGCTAATATATGATCAAAACTAACAAAAACTCTCATATACAACCTCACCATCTTTGGCATGTAAGTTGGTATATGATTAAAAACATATCAAATCAAATCTCTCATGTACATAATCACTTTCTTTGAACGTCTGTCGATATATATCAAAAATGTGTCCAAAAACAGTATACACCGATCATAAATGGTGAATAATCGTCACCCCACGATATCCATCCATGTCTCATCACTCTCCTCCATCTCCCTTCTATCAAAGGCTTCCCTACCAACCTTCTCCACCTCAGCTTGATATGTCCTCCGATGGCCCCTCAACCGGTATCGGCATCCATGCACTAGTAGTCTCGCCCGACCTCTGCCTCGGGATTGATGGACCTCTGTGCTCTCCACACTGTGGGTGTGTGATCTAGTCCTCTCACTTGAGGCCTACTATGCTCTATACTATGGATAGGATGGGAAATCTATCCATGTAACCATCAAGTGATGTTGATAATATCGTTCATCCCCTAAGGCACCCCTGATTTAGGCCATAGGTATTGTTTGTGGAGGCGCCATCAGTCTCGGCCCCTATACCTATCTCTCAGGACCCTGTCCCGCTGGTACCTATAAATAGGGACCTTTCCTTATGTAGGCACATATCCTAAGGGACCATGTCCTGCCCCTACCTATATCTAGGCCTAAAGGGCCGTAACCTATACCTCGTGGAGTGGCCAATTAGCCCTACAACCGTGTAATTTTCACCTGTAGGGTGGCGACCAATACCCCATCCCCATCTCCACCCTGTGTGGGTACCTGTCCCTATGCTACATGGGTATGTAGAGTGGCCACCAGTGCTTGCAAAGTAGCAACCTATTCCTTTGAACCTATCAATTTCCCTTGCACTTTCCCCAACTATGTAATCGGGGTAGCTACCGCCCTTTATAGGGTGTCCTCTCGCACCGTGATGGTGGTTAAATCTAGCTGCCCCGGCCTCGACGGTACTTCTCATAAATTTGTAGCCCACCACTATATATATCTATCCATCACCCTGAAATCATCAATCCATCGGTCTACCACCCGATCCTCTTTCCTTGTTAGCAATGTCGGTTGTGGTAGAGGAAGAGGCCTCTCCACGTCATCCCTCATATATTATGGGAACGGTACCAGTACATCCTACGACAACAAAAAAATTTTTGTCTATCCTTGTCAATGGGTATCATCTCATGCTCTCCTATATGGTTCCCATCTAACCATCGAGTAATCTTGTAGACCATCTAACTCTACACCATCCTGACCGTATGATGGGAAGCCCACATACGGCCTCCAAATGATGTCTACCCTAGATAACCCCTCTAGTATCTTCCTGTAGTGGGATATATCATGTGTATCCCTAGTCCCCCATTACACCCCACTAACTAGAACTCATCTCCTATAACCAACCCAAACCATACCTGGCTCAAATCCATCCATCTGGGAAAACCCAATAAGACAAACATACACAATGTGGTCATATGCCCAACATGAAGAAGAAAAGTGCATCATAAGTTGAACCTCCATAGTCTCTTGTAGGCCTATAGCTCCATGTATGACTATACCAATTAGGCGGTGACCGGGAAAAATAAGTCCTCTCCTCCATCATATCATGAAGGACTCCCATTAGTCTCGTGGGAATATCCTACCCTCTTAATCTCGGTAGTGCAAAATAACACACTACCTCCATGATCAAGACCACTAGCCTCATCTCCTCATGATGAGCCATGTATATCTCTCCATAGCTCAAGCTGGCGCTATGAAACTTCAACTCCTCCATACCCTATCCAAATACTGTAAGCATCAACTCCTTTGATGCCTCCAAAGAAATATAATTCACCTGTGATCCCACTATTCATAGACGCAAAATCCTATAAACGTACTCCAAGGTGACGGTCATCTCACTGTCAGAAAATGGAACATTTTGGTCACGAGAATCCCATCTATCGATGAGAGAAACCATCAAACTCAGATCATGAACTATACGCCTATAATGTTGAATCCCAATCAAACCCACCTCGGTCATGTGCCTCCACTCCTCATCGATCACATCCCCCAAACATCTAGTAATAAGGGAGGTACCCTATCTTATATTTGTAGTTGGTCCCTCACTTGTATCTAATAGAAAACACTTTTGTCAAAACCTTCCCATACCAAATTCATATTGTACCAAATAAACATTTTCCCCAATCCTTATTACTTGTTGTGCCCACTCTACCAATTTTCCTTGCTAAACCACTCATTTCAAGCACCGTATACCTATTACCTACTTATTACCCTTAGTAAACATATTAACCTTCTTTGTTATCACTCCCCTTACTTCTATCTCCTATCCCTTACCCTTCTTTTCTAGCATTTTGTACCTATTGATCTATTCTCCTCTCAACCCAACTCTCATTAGTTCTTTATACATGGAATCGGTCCTTGTGGTGACATCAGTCACCTTCTATGTAACCAATGCTGGTAGTTTCCAATTGACGTTGGCTAACCCTTGACCGGCATCGGGCCACTATCATGGAACCTAATCCATTGAACCCCCCGCCCATTTTACAAACCTTTTACAAACTAGCCTAATCACCAATCCTACCCTACCCAAAGCTAACCTAAACCCCTCCCCACCCCTATTTACCCAACCTCGGACCTCCCCTCCCTCATTTCACCAATTTTACCCACAAATTTAATTATATTTCCCTACCAAAAAACCCATACCCATATCACCATTTTCTATTTTCATATGAAGAAAGGTTGAGAACCTACCTCATCTCAGTGTCATCAAAGCATGGTGGCACATATGGACACTATACCATTGGTCCACCAAAACTTCTCCTACCTCTTCCATGCCACAACCTACCTCTAATATCTCCACCAATCACCTCACCCCACCCGATCTTGTGGACCCATCTACCTGGCATCTAACCAACCAGATCTCTCCACCTTAGAAGGATCTCATCTCTCGTACTCTTTTCTTGAAAAGCACAACTTGTTAAGTGCTCTATTGTTTTCTCCAATTTGGAAAATTACAAATGATTCCACAAAAAGTGGAAATTTCCTTTTTAACCACACCCCACTGATCGACCCTCGTTACACCTAGTGACATTGGTTTGTGCCCTAGAAAACCGTGGTCAATTTACCTAAACCATCATTAGTTAATAATGACCGGCGTCGGTTACCTATTTTGGTTCCATGGCAACTTGTTACATCTTATCTACTTGCCCACAACATTTTTCACCTAACCCAACAATGACCACGACCCTCCTACTCATCATCCCGACCTCATTATTTATCACCCCACCTCATCATTAGTAAAGGCATATTTTTTACCACTCCCATGGCCTTACCTATGCCACATCATATTTTTTTTACCCACAACTAACCTCATATGCCATGACCTATATGCCTAGACCCAAAACCCTATTCGTGACCTTTGTATACCTTGGAGTTTTACCATGTTGTTTAGCCTATCTACCTTACCTTTCCTATTTCCATGTTCTTTATCCTTACCTAACCTTTGGTGTACTAGAACATACCTACATGTTCCTGCACCTAACCTTTGTTGTGTTTTCACACCATATCCTATACCTTGGATACCGAAATCAATTCAACCCTATTTGGATAGACTTATCAATCTTGGATGATGTAGATTTTGTAAGATTTTCACTTTGGTTCCGTCCACAGTTTATATGTGTGTGTATGTTTGACTGTCACTACCTTTGACCTTGGCCCATTTCCCTATTTTCCCAATTTGACCTTTACCCCATTACCCATTTTTACCTCCACCTACCCTACCCACACCTACCTACCTAACCGTTGATTAAGTGGATATTCCCATGTCCTCACTCATTATATCTTGCGATGATGGTACCTATTTTTCTTAGCCTAATAGCCTTACCTTGCCTATGGCCGTGAACCTTATCCAAACAAACCTTTACCTTTTGACCTTTTGGATGTACCAGAACCACACCTACGTGTTCCTGCATCTTACCTTGTTGAGTTCCGGACCGTATCCTTTACCCTGGATACCGAACCTCAACAACCCTTGTTTAGATGACCTTTATGACCCTAGCTAACATACATTTGTTATGTTGAGAAACCCTTATATCTCATAGCATTTTATAATGTGTGCATACATCTAAATTCTCTACTTAATCACCCACCCTACCTCTTACAATCACCATACCCCTACCATCACCTTCTTCACACCTAACCCTATTTTCTCAAACCACCCACCTCCTCATTTTATCAAACCACTCACCGATTCCGTCTCTCACCTCATCGGTTCCTATTTTGAGGGGGGTTACCTTCACCCATGCTTGGGGAAACACCACCTTCACTTACACTCAACACAACCACATCTTATTTTTTTCAGTGTCGCTTACCAATACAAGCTACATAACAAAAGGGGCAAAATGTAGACACCAAAATTGGGTCACACTCCCCTTGGCCCTTCGTCAAATAACCAACTCAAACATATTCACCTAACCATGGCCCCTTCCACCCCACATTAATTTTAATTTAATTAACTTTATTACATTAATACCCATCCTCACAAAATTCATTACTTAATTATTTTAATTAGGATGAATTTCCACCTCACCCTAGACCTATTCTTGGCATGTTTCCATAATTAACTAAGACCTGATCTCACTTGCCTTAATGAGCTAAGATTTGGTCTAACCCTAAAATCACATGCCTAAGATTTCTCTAATCACATTCCTTCTCATTAGAGGAGAAGCTTCTATTCTGATCTGAAAATAAAACCAACCTAGCCCAAGAAATCGGAAAGATCTACCATTTTTAGTAAACCTAGGGAATCTCACCTTAACCGATGCCACTCACCCTAAACTGACACCGGTCAACCTTGAACCATCGAAGGTTACCATTTATTCACCTTAGCAACCTTGTTTTTGGTTGGCACATTATGAGACCAAGAAAATGAGAAGAGAGTTGCATGCAAGCAGAACTAGAGACTTTTCAAGCACCCAAACATCCATACCCCACACTAAGATATATCGAGAGAAATTGTACTCGTGGTGACATTTTGGGAGGCACCGATTGCACCAAGCTCCATACCACCAACCTATCATCACCATCACCCACCCATTAGACCTAAAAATTCATAAGTATTTTTATCATTAATCATTTCCATTCTTATTATGATCATAGAGTTGTTATCATTTCTGTTATCATTCTTCTATTAACATTCCCATTCTTCGATAGCCTTCTTTCTGATAAAATCAAAAATTTCACCTACCTATTTATCATATCACCTATCCCAAACCTTCCACCTCTCTCGAGTGTTCTCAAAGCATTCCCATGAGACTTCTCCATCCCCTTCTTTATCCCCATATAACCTCACCCAAACTCTACAATAAGGTTTTCATTGAATTATCACACTGACTATACCGATGCAAGTTACCCATGACCATTTTCGGTCTCCCTAAACCATCATCGGTTATACCAGACTGACATCACTCTCTATGTTTTACAACTTTTTCCAATAATAGAACCACATAACCTACTACCAAGTGACCTAAACAACCCAAAACCTAACCTTGACTAATTCCAGTAACTTGACACCTACCTACCCTTTAGATCTAACTATAACCTAGCCTGTTATATTAGATTTTCTTATTGTTCTTGAATGAGATACCTAAATCATATCAACTACATGAGGAATTTTCTTATTTCTCACATTAATTTCTTTTAAATAGTGGATTGACAGCCATCTAGGGAGTGTCAAAATTTCCAGATCTAGCACATGCTAGGAAGTCCCCTGTCATATATTATTAAACTATTCTTTTGAGGTCTTGTTTTCTATTTCAGGTAGTTCCTCCTAGCCAAAAGGAATCTCTCACAATTGGCATTGGATCGAGAAGTCAGAATGCGTGCAACAACCATCAACCGACTAGCATAAATAGGTATTCCTCCTTGGCCCTTACCCTTATCTATTCATCTCAATAACATAAAAAAAATAGTGAAACAAAAACAAGTAATTTTAGTTGTACCTAAAATTAGGAAGGTTTTGAGGCCTCAGTGTTAACATCGTGGAGTGGATAAGAGGAGTAACAGATGAAATATTTCCACTTCATTACCTTATATGTTTGTATGCTAAATCTCCACCCATACTGAACTTTAGAGCATATTTTTAGAGTGAAATGTTTCCATACTCTGCATGAAGATGGAATAGACAAGGGAAACAGTTGATGTCACATGCTAGATGCCACATGTCACCACAAATACATGGAGTATATCTAAACACACTTTTATTTCCAAGATTTTTAATGGGTGTATAGTTGGTGTAAATATGTTTCCAATACATCGAAGGTGTGGTTGGATTTCACACATGGAACCTAATGATTTTTTCCAATTTTCATATTTTAGATCTTTTCTATGCAAATTGTTTTCTTAAGAATAATATTAGCAAGATTTAGATAATGAAGTGGAGCATAGATAGAAAATATTATTTTGTTAGGAACAATCTAAGTTGTTCTCATTACTTCACTTGTCTTCATGCTAGCATTAAAGATTGTACTTTTATAGATCTTGATTTGATCCCTCAATTTTGATTTGTATTAGATTTAGAATTTTTTTCTAGATCAACCAACATCAATTGTTTCATTGAGGTTCCTTTGAGCTTGACATCCTATAAAATATTTCACCCATATTCAACATAGTGAATCATAATTTCTCACAAATGGCATCTCCTTACACCATTGACAAGATCACTCAAGTTTGCATCTTCCCTAAATTTTCCCAAAATTTCCCTTTACAAGCTATGGTTAAACATTTTATTTGTTAACTCTCCAAAAAAAAATTATTTAGATTGCATATATACTCATCCCTCGACATATGGTTTGGAATCTCTTCGAATTGTCCTCAAATTACATCCACGTATTTACTAGATTCTAGGATTTTAGATTTGTTGGCTCATTAATCGATTATAATCTTGAAGCTAACCAACCAAATTATAACCTTCTAACTGATCAATTAACGTATGATCTCTAAAATAAAATTATGACTTTACATAGCCTTGGAGGTTTTCTAGGATCGAAATAAGACCAGTATGTGCACACAAAAAATATTTTTTCTCATTCCAATGCTTTAAACATTGATTACACTAATATACATTTCTAAATATGATTCTTGGTAAATTTTCCTGACATGAATCGGGAAAATGGGAGGATGATGTTTTTGGTCAGTGGTAATTAATGGAAAGTTTCATTAGTAGTAATGATGATGGGAAACCATAATTTATACCTTTATCACTTTATAGAAAGTCTTATCATAGTTAGACATGAAGTCCATAGCATAAGGAATGCTAAACATAGAGGTACCATGTATAACACATGTACAATTCGAGATTCATTAATGTGTTAGTTTCCCTTTAAATTATTTATCAACCATTCCTTTCTTTCTAATATATATCTGAAGTATGTCTTCTTGATGACTATAAATGCACACACATCCATTTATACTTTATGCAATTAAGACAAATTTCATGTGTTATATATATTTTTGGTTTTAGAAACATCATTTTTAATAGATCATAGGTTCCCCTACCATTCTTCACAAAAATACATTTATCCTTCCCCAATCTCCTTCTTCATTCCCCCTCTTCATCCTCTAATTATCTTCTCCCTTAATTTTAAATTTTTGGCACATCCCCTTAAGTGTTTTCATCATACACTTCACATGTGATTGCTAGTTGTAGTGCAAGTATCCATGAACCAACAATCAACACATTGCATTCTTACATCTAGAGGAAAAATAAATCCACATATGTATTGTACCTCGATAAGATTTTATTCCTTCATCATAAAACTCTCACAAGATTGTATATACTTATTCTGATACCATATGACAATGACATAGAAAATTAGTACACAACGTACTGAATAATTTCTCATTGTATGTTCATTAGACAAACATTTAAATATATAGGGATATTGTTCCTTTAATCAAGGAGAAAAATGCATCCTTATTATAAGGATAGTGATTAGTTAAAATAACTCATGTATTCATTAACATAATATTAATATCTATAATTGAAATATTCTAAAAAATTATATGGAGTAACCATTAATGAATACATACCGCGTAATTATTCATTTTACAACATTTAATCACATAACATTAGTAATTATAATGTTAACATTATTAATAAGATAGCTCAAATGGTATATGATCGGTTGTATAATTTTAGTACCTTTATTTCCACTATGAGTTTAACAAATTCCTATATTTACACCATCATTTCCACCAATTAATAACAGAAAACAACTTATTCCATATCTACAAAAACTCCTTTATAGCTACCAAGCTATGAGCATTCTCTTCTTTCTTAAATGAAAACAATAACACCTTTATAATTTCCTTCAAAAAATTAGTAAAAATGGGTAACCTTTTTGTGATATTTTGAGGCATTCTTGACCCTCCGTCATGATAACATGGGTAACTTTGTAGGTATTTGTGATATTTTTAGATTTTATCTAGTTACATCATCCCCTTCATTAAAAAAATATGTGATAGCATTCATTTCTAGACTTGGTTTATTAACCATCATAGTTGAGACCATATTTTCATAACTACCACCATCAATGATAATTTTACATACATTCCCTCTAAAGGTCATGTTGTTTGAAATATATTATTGGTAGTAAAGAATCACCACTAACTAGGTGATTTTATCCTTATGGGACATCATGACCTTGTTCATTATTAAAAATATGTGATAGAGATACAATTTCATTTCTTCTATTCTTTAGCTTACTTGGTTTATTAACCATCATAGTTGCTCCAGACCATATATTTTCATAACATATCTTGTTTCCTTCTTCACCACACAAGTAATAATTATAGCATTGGGGGTTTGTGCTTCATATCCTCCACCTTATTCCTCTTAAACCCCTACCTCATGGTAAATATAGTGTTATCAAAAATTCTACCCTTATCATAAAGTCAAATTTTGGGAATCAAAACTACCTCTCCCTCTAAGATCATGTCCTCTCTTCACTCCTATTATGAAATTAATCTCGTGATTTTCCTTTTATTTCAAATGACATGGGATAATCATTTAAGTTATGGACTTGAACCAAAATTATTTCATTATAACATATCTCACTTCCTTTACATACCTTATAGCATTTTGTGCTTCATATCCTCCTTAATTCACCTACATTGATAGATTATAAAACTAGTTATCATAGTCTTCAATTCTATGATCATTCTATCTTACGTTTTAAAACTTTTCAAATGGCATCTTGGGATAATAAATAGTTTTGGTACCCAAATTTGTTCTCCTTTTCAGTTTGAGCAGCATCAAATATATGGCACGAAGCTTGAAGACAGATGGATCATGGTTTGTGTCATTTTGTAGTTAGGGATATGATCTAACTGGCACTCAAAATTATGGAGAGATGGATAGCGCTCAAATAGGACTTGATCTTGTCATAACTATTTTAGGTTGTGCCTTTCAACCAAGGTAAGAGAACCTATTTTGTAACCCTCAAATGGTGAAGGAGATGAAGATATCCCTCAATTTGTGCAAATAGTATGAAAAGGGCCTTGGGAAAATATGATCAACACTCCAAATCTAACTTTCACAAGTTGTCACTTCCAGATTATGGAGATACTTTCAATGCAAGACAAGGGTTACTGAAGAAATTTTCAAATCCTGATCTGTTCTACATACTTTAGCAACTGGATTTTGATATTTTGTGGGTATACAGGGAAAAATAGGGGTAAAACAGGGTAGGATTGGTTATTTGAAGAAAATTTTTTGGTTAGATATCAACAAGATAGATTGGACTTTTCTAGATCCTTGAGGAGATTCACAACAATGGAGAACTTCAATAACATAAAGCTTTAAAATAGTTAAAACATTCCTTCAACCAGAAGGTGTGCATCAATGGAGGCCCATATTTGCACCTTTTCACACAATCTTTGAGATTCTAGCACAAAGGCTCGAGTTAGAAAACCCAATAAAACATCAAAATCTAAGATAAATCATGCCTAAGGTACACCCAAAAGCTTACAAACAATCTCTGTCAATAGATGAAAGAAAAGTGATTTTAAATCATTTATTTCATTCCTAGATGAAAGATCTTCTAGAAAATGAAATTGTAGATGCCACTTAACTATGACAAGGATTGAGACCTGTGTGACTCAGATAGATTTTGATACAAGATTACAATAGGAACTAGAACAACTACTTACAGACATTCTAAAATGAAATAAACACAAAATTACTAGAGATTTAACACAAATTAACTCAAAGTTTATTAGATTCATCAGTAGGGGAGATTTATTTAAACAATCTAAGATATTTTTATGGCTATACACTTGTAACCAACTCAACATGATTGAAAATCTGACATAGAGGAAGTTAACCTAGTTTTTCAGAAAGTTTTCTCAGAAGATGAGCTTTTCTCAAAATTTTCTTGTGAAAATGAACTCTTGACCTTTTGCATGTCTCAAAACATGTATTATATATCTCTCTATTACATTCAAGCCTTCTCTCCCAAGAAAATAATATGCCAAGCATCAAGTTTGTTACAAAATTCCATCATGATTTGCAGATAGGGATGTTTAACATATTTGCAACAAAAGTTTCTAGGTGTTTCAAAAAAGGTGAATCATTGAGGATTTTTGCATCATAGTTTCAACTAGGAGCATGTTTTTCCTCCTTCTTTCATGCAGCATGCTCCTCTTTCATCATTTCACCTTTACACTTTCCAAATTTTCCTCTGTAACTTTTGGATCTGGTATTTCACATTTCTACTCGAGCCGAACAAAATTTCATTTCAAAAGTACCTCAGATCTGCAAATTGAATTTTCAAATTGATTCCATTGATCCTTGAAGGAAAAACAACATGAATTCACCAAAAATTGGTGAAAATTGATGCAAAAATCACATCTCCAAGCTTCCTGGAGCTCAAATGGTGGCTAAACTGAAAATGCACAATTCTATTGATCTTCCTTTATCCTTTAATCTAAGCCCTCCACGTGTCACAATGTGATTGGAAATGGGCTTGGGATCACTTTTGACATTTTAACACTTTTGAAAATGTAAAAATTTGAAATTTTCTCCACCCTCCGCCCTTTGAAAATGAGCTTGACACGTGTCCCAATGTGGGTCCAGCATAATCGTGGCTCGATTCTACTATTTTACCCCTTTTTGGAAAAAGGAAAATTTTCCAAAATATCCCCACATCTCCACCCTTCTACCCTTTGCTTCTGATATGGGTCCTAGCGGACCTGCGCTCCAAAATTTCATTTTATACCTATTTTGCCAAAAAGGAAAAATTTCCATATTTTCCCCACGGGCCCGTAGTTGCACCTCTGACCTTGCCACATGTTCATCTAGGATTTGCTGCAGAGAAGCACTTTAATTTTTACCTTAACCCATTTTGCCAAAGATTCAAAAATTCCTTTTTCCTCTAGTGGCCCGCTGATCCACGCAAGCTTCAAATTTCCTCTTTGTTGGGGCCATGCTTCCTTTTAGAATTTTAGTCCATTTTTCCAAAAAGGAAAAATTTCCAAATTTCCCCCGAAAGCCCAAACCTCCACTATTTTGACTTTTCTAACTGCCACGTGTCACCCTCTGATTGGCTGAGGGCCTGTGGACTTGCGGGGACAATTTAGACCTTTTGCCAAAAACACAAAAATGCTAAGTTACTCAAGCTAGACCCGCAAACCTTGTCCAATCACAAACGGCCATGTAGGAGAAGATTTTTGAGCTAAAATTTGACGGGAAAAGGATGCAGATGATCATTTGTAAAAATCACATAAATCACCACCGATGCCCAAAATCAATTTTTCCTTCATGGGTGAAGAAATTTTTGATCAAAGGACAAATGGAAAGTGATTCAAAGAAATTTATGACCATGGAAAGGGATTTTTGAGGGAAAATAAGTATAAATCGAACAATTTCGAGCTCCAAATCTTTGGGAAAAATGGAAAAGGCATTTGAACAGGAAAAATTAGGGAAAATGTAGGGAAAACTTAGAGATTCCTCAAAATGGTGCAAGAATGGAGAAAAACGAACAAATCAAAGCATTTAAACACGAGATACGATTTGTTTTTCATCAAATTCGAAGGATGGAAAGATCAAAGTTTTTTTCTCGAAAGCAGGGGAAAAAGCAAAGCATAGAGTGTGCAACATTGGGAACCAACAAATAGGAAAAAAATTCTTTCAAATTTTCCAACATTTTATTCCACTTTTGAATCTTTTCCTTTCCTTTCTTTTATCTTTCATTTTTGAGGTGATTGCATGAGATCAATTGATGTTTGGAAAAATTAGTGCATGAAAAATTAACCTTTATAGATGCTAAATCATACACTTGGGGTACATTCCAAGGTCCTAATCACATACCATTGTTCATATGATTCCTAAAGTGAAAACTAGTAATTGACATCTATGTTTGGCCTCTTTTCTATTTTCTAGTTTCCTCTTTGTTCTTACACACCCTACAACCTAGTTTGATCTTCAATGTTTTATCTTTCTTGACTCTCGACACCATTTCCTAGCCAGGATGCCTTCTTTTAGGTGCCCTTATCCCCTCTCGAGAACCCGACCTCTTTGTATCTTACCTTCCTCTTTTAGGCCATTTTATCTTTTGGGCATCTTATTTTCTTATGGATCATCCTTTTAGTTGTCAATTATGAAATTCAAACAAGGGAATGATATAAATATAAATCTATGTGACCAAAATAAGAAACCAAGATTTGAGCATCTATTATCACCACCTAAGGTTGCATCTAAATGAATTCTAAGAGCATCAAAGAATCCATCTAGATATCATTCAAGGGATAAAGGACTTCATTTTTCTACATAAATTTCATAGGAGGGAAGTTAATTGTGAAATCAACACATCTACTTACATTGCTACATCTATCAATTGTTTACTTATCAAGTGCATATCGCACAAGATATTCCTAGGGAATGATTTTACACACACACACAAAACTACATGGAGTATGAGATATAGTGCAATATTCAATCATAAGTTCTCTCTATCGAGTGACCTCCATGATTAGTTTGAATCCCATTTTACATATTCTTCTTTTAAGGATTTGATGTGGTTTTAGTTTTTGTAGGAGATATTATGTTTCACACATTATTGTTACCCATTTTTTCCCTTGGGAAAATAGACAATGAGGTGTGACTAGAGCTAAGCAACTTGGATAGACCTCAAGGGTGAAATCAAAGTTTACTAGGAATTCAAGGGTTTCAAGACAAACCTTAATGCCTTGGGGGTCTTAGAGTAAAAAGAGGATTTCTTTCCTCTTCGGGTTTTTAACCTTAAGGTTTAACTTAAAAGGAAATAAATGCGGGCCCTGATGGGGCCCCATCTAGTCAAAATTAGAACAAAAATAAAAACGTGAAAATTAGCCTTAAGGTACCCTATTACATTCCCAAGCCTCCTAGCTCGAAGAAAAGTTCATCATGAAATCTAAAAAATGCTAAAATTTTCAAAAGTGTCTCAAGGGGGTTTTGAGAAAGAAATGAGCTCACTGAGTAACTATTATCCAAAATGTGCCCCGTGCTCATTTTGTGGCTAACTCATTTCATCCTTCCTTCTCTTGTGCCTAGACATAATATTTTTCTTTTTAGGCACTCAAAACCTTCTAGAAATGAAACCATTGGATAGAGCTCTCTCTCAGATTTCTAGAAAGGTAAAGTTTTCCTCCTAACTCCATGTATTTTTGAAGTTATGGCTCGGTGGAGTTTTTGTGGGAAATTTTCCCTTTCAAGGCCCGCAGCCAATAAAAACATACCACGTGTCCAGGAAAGCGGTGGGGGTTAGAGGGGAACTTGGTTTTTTGCCAAGTCTTTTAGCAAAGTTTTCAAAGGGAAGATTTTTTCCACAGGCACGCCAACGAATAAAAACATGCCACGTGTTCAGGGGAGCAATTTAAATATTTTTTGGCTAAGTGTTGGCGCATGGAAAATTTTAGAAGGAAAGCTCGTGCCCAATAAGACGATGCCACGTGTCACTGGAACCTGGAAAGGTGGAGCGCGGGGGAAAATTGGGAATTTTTCCCAAAGCATTGGCGCAGAAGTAAAAATGTTGAGGAAATCCCACGACCAATGAGATACCACCACATGTCTCGGCTGGGCAGAGCGAGGGAGATTTTGGGAAATTTTCCCAAGGAGAAAATAAAGGAAAATTCAGAAGGGAAAGCCCGCCCCCTTATTGCGAGCCAATAGAATCTCGCCATGTGTCAGCTAACGGCAAAAACTCAGGTCAAGCCCACAAGGAAATTTTGGAAGGTCAAACCCGCATCGAATGGGGTTTTGACATGTGTCTAGGTGAAAATTATCAAAGTGACCCATGAAAAATTAAGGAGAGACAGGCCGTGCCCAATCAGCGCGTGCCACGTGTCCTAAACTCTTGCCCGTGGGAATTTTGGGAATTTTTTTCAAAGGTGAAAATGAAGGAAAATGAAGCGAGATAGGCCCGCGACTAATAAAAGCATGACACATGGCACTAAAATGGTGGAGTGTGGGGAAATTTTGGAAACTTTTCCCAAATGCAAAAAAGGGTAAAAATTCAAAAAAATCCCACCTTTGATTTGGCCCTGTTTTGCCCTAAAATTTCAAATGGCCATAACTTTCGATCTAGAGCTTGGTTTTCACGTTCTTTATATCAATGGAAAGATGGTGAAATTATCTACAAGATTTTGGGGTTAGTATTTTACATTTTTATGGATTTTGGAGAGATAAAATTGAAAAAACGTCTTTGGCACGTGGTCATGGATAGAAATGATGTTTCAACCACCGTTTTTAATGAAGAATGGCTCGCATTCTCTCCCAACATGGTTAAAAATGTCAAGGAATGGGTCTATAAGGATTCCCATGCTATTTTGAATGTGTTTTGGTCAATGGTTGAACTCCTCCCACATTTTTCCCATGTTTCTCTCTCCTGGGATTGTCCCTTACACTAAAAAAGCCAGTTTTGGCTCATTTTCAAAGTGTTGAACATTTTTTGTGTATTGCAGGTCCCCTTTCTCACCTTGAAAGTGATTTTGGTGGAATAGCAGACCTTTTCTAAGAACTGTAACTTTATTTTCCTCTCAGGTGTTGTAATGCAAGTAATTTTGATGTTAAAATAAAAATAGAGGCCCTGTGATTAGTTTTTTTTATCCTCTGCTTGTGTTGTTTGGCTAATTTTGATTCTTCATTACAGTTATCAATTTGTGCATGAGGTTATTTGTTGCATTTTATGGATTGTGTCAATCTGTAGAAGTGAAAAATGCTCACCACTCCTTTGGTGCATCACCTATTAGCATTAGTTTTAGTTCTTTTTGCATTTTCTATCCTTGTCCCTTTGGAATTTAGAGTAGAAATTAGGAATTTAAACCTCTGCAATTGTGCAAGTGATATATTTGATCAGATGAGTTGAGGAACTAGCCTCTAAACTGGAGATTTCTCTTCCATTTTGCAAGTCCCACACTTGGGGAGAGGGTTCAATGTTGTGCAATAACACTGGATGTTTGGGGATGATCAAACTTGAAACTGATCAACATCCAGGGGTGCTGCTGATTTGCAACAACAGTTTTGGCATGCCGGTGGGACATAGAAGTCTTCATCTTCATTGCAACAAAATTGATGTGCATTTTTTGTAAGATTCTTGCTTAAAAGAGCCCTAAATTGCACATCTGGCGACTCCAAGGAAGAAGAATCAGCTGGTTTTAGCAGTGTAGACCTAAAAACTCATGAGAAGAATCACCACAAGGTCAAGAGTTGGAGAAGAAGAGGTGTTGTTTGAGTATCTGTAGTTATCTCCAAGGAGAAGGCAAAGTGGGAGGAGAATTCAAAGGTCTCCATCTCCACCAAACAAAACTCTTTCCACTCCTCCACCTGGTAGGCCTTTCATTCAATCAACCAGGATTCTAAGGCCCATCAGAATGGCACAAAACAACCCCTATGTCAATTTCACTGGCAGCAGCCCACTTGCTCTCAATGCACAAAATCCAATTCTAGTTGCAACATTAAAAAACATCCCATACTTTACTGGAGAAAATCAGACCACTCCTGGTGATCATGTCAAGGACATTGCTAACATTTGTGCAATCCATGAGATCAATGAGATGTAAGTTGCTGTCAAATTGTTGGCATCTTCATTCAAAGGGAAAGCTTTGCAATGGTTTAGGAGTCTTGCCTTAGGTTCTATTCAAAATTGGAACCAACTATGCATAGCCCTCCATGAGTAGTTTGGAGAGAAAGGAGACAACTTGTCCCTTTTGGAGCAGTTGACAACCATCAAGAGAGCTCCCAATGAGCAGCTGACTGATTTTAACTTTAGATTTCAAAGGACTTGGGAGAGAATTCTAGTGGCAGTCAGGCCAACAGCAGAAGGTGCTTTCCTTTATTACCTTAAAGCTTTGAATTCTGATATTTCTATGTTAATTCAATCCATGGGAGGCACAACTATCCCCATTGCTTATAGCATTGCCATTAGAGCTGAAAATTGTTTGATTCAAGCTGGAAAGTTAGCTCCTAGGCCTCCAATGCCATTATTTCCAAGTTTAGAGAGCCCAAACACTAATCAAACACCTAATTTAGCTCTATTCCCACTCCTAGAAATTAGAATTCGAATGAAGCTTCTACTTCATCTTCTAGTGCCTCAAATGAGCTTCAGAAGTCATGAAGCAAGCTGCAAAATCTAGGAAATGAATTGGTTACTCTCAAGAGAAAGCAAGCCCAAGGTTTTAGACCTTCTTTCTAGCCCCAAGCTTAGCCTAACAGGCAGCCATATCAACCCCAAAGACCACCCAATCTAGCTGAAAATCTAAATCAAGAAAGGCCTCCTACCAACAGACCATTTCAGACCTATAATCCCAATGCCACACGCCTCTAAAGCATTAGTGCCAGTACTAAACAATATAGCCCAAGAGTATGATTGGTGTTTCCCATGCAATGAACCTCATAACCAATCCATGTTTTTCAACGGTGCCTTGAATCAAGCGTTAATGGTGACAAATGGTGTAGAGGTTGAAGGTCGTCAAGGAAGTAACCAACAACAAGAAACATCCCGAGCGGTAGTCGGCTCCAAATGATACCAAACTTGTAAAGGCGGCAGGCGGAGGATTTTTTTGCATGAATCAAATGGTTTCCCAAAGTGTTGCAACCAACACAAGGTCAAAGAGGAGAAATTTGGGTGAAGAACAACCATTAGTCCTAGGCAATCCACAACCTTTTATCACTCCACAAAATATTGGATAACAAAATCAACTCCAAATACACAAGGACTGCCTAAAACAGTTCCTAGGCCAATTCAAATGCGATTACTACTGCCCATGTGTAAGGAGTTAATGTGCGAGGCAAAGGGACAAAAAGAGATGCTTCATCTCCATTCAATATCATTGATCAGATGAAGAAGACAAATGTAAACATATCAATGTGGGAATCACTCTCTATCCCAGGACAAAGAGATTTGCTACAAGCTGCCATGAAGGACTGGTCAACCTCAAATCAGCAAGTCCAAATGCAAGAGAAGGTGCTCACAAATGTTTCCCGACTGAGGGGAATCATAGAGGACAACAAGGTAAAATTTTGAAACCCCCTCCATTCTATTTTTCATTGATCATTGGAAATCGGTTAGTACATAATTACATAATTGATTCGGAGCAAGTAATTCAAGTAATGCCCAAAAAATAGCTGATCGGTTGGGAATTCGGTATAAAACCATATCAAAGGGGTAGTGCAATTGGATGGGACAGCAGTAACAATATTTGGAATGATAAAAAACTTAAGTCTTACTTTGCATGCCTGTCCCAACGTTGTTGTTTTTTGCAAGATGTCTCAGTGATAGCCCTTCCTCCACTTTTTGCCCTATGTTTGTCAAGGGATTTCACAACCAAGATTGGAGGTTACTTATCTATTGATTGGTCACCCATGTTGTTCAAAACAAGATATGGAACCAAGGCCACAATCAGATCTGAGACTATTGCAAAATTTCACATTGAGCCTTACACTCCAAGTCAGATAAATACCAATTGTTTAGCGTTTGATCAAGAAGATCACCCAAGCACTGATGAAGCTGACACCAAGGTTGGAAGTATCCCAAATCTAACCCTTGATGAATGGGCAAACAAAGTGCATGCTTTTGATCCTTATCAAGAAATAGAATAATCTAAGCTAGGATTCTATTGCATACATGAAGAAAATCACCTATTCCTAGCATCACCAAACCGGACCACAAGGATGACAATGAGGTATGGCAGTTTTTTTTTATGGATCAAGGAGTAGACAAGGTGTAGGAGGGGGAGCCATTATGGTTTCACCTCAAGGAGTTATTTATTATTCAGCTTTTAGATTTCAGTTTGCATGCTCTAATAACACTGTTGAATATGAAGCTTTGGTACAAGGACTACATTGGTCAATCAAGAGAGGAATAAATAATTTGCAAGTCTTTGGAGATAGTGAGTTGATTGTCAACCAAGTGAAGGGGCAGCATGCTGTCAAGAATGATCTACTCAAATGCTACAAGAATAGGGTGTGGGACCTCATTGAGGATTTTGAGGTTTTTAGCATAAAATCCATTCCTAGAAAAGAGAACCAGACTGCTGATAGGCTTGCAGCAGTTGGGGCAGCCTTTGACATTGTTGAAAGCATTCAGAAAGACAAGGTACAGCCAAACATCCATGTGATTGTGAGGCCTTCAGTGCCAGACAACAATGTAAGTTGGCAAGTGTTTGAAAATGATCAGCAAATCATCCATTTTTTGCAAGAAGAGGCTGAGTTCTCAGCTAAAAATCAAGAAAATTTGGAGCAGCAGTATGGTGACCAAGTGGTGCAGCTAAGAACAAACAAGCTACCAAAGGGACTTATTACTTTGGAGTCCATTTTCAATCCTAATGATCAGTTTAGGAAAGAAAAATCAAACATCCAAGTCAAGGAGAAGATTCTGTGTCCATTTCAATAGAAAGAGGCAAATCACTCCAAATCGGAAAGATGACAACTGAGCAAGAAAGGTATGAGTTCATACAACTTTTTCAAGAATTCCCTGATGTGTTTTCTTGGAGCTATGAATATTTGAAAGGTTTCAATCCCGAGTTATCTCAGCATACCATTGAATTGGATCCAAATACTAAGCCCATCAGGTAAAAACAAAGGCCAGTTAATCCACATATGGAGCCCCTCATGAGAAAAGAATTGAACAAGTTGATAGAATCAAGAATCATATTCCCTATCAAGCATTCTAGTTGGGTTGCCAACTTGGTTCCAGTTAGAAAGAAGAGTGGGGAAATCAGATTGTGTGTTGACTTCAGAGATTTGAATAGAGCATCTCTCAAGGACCATTATCCACTTCCTTCCATGGAGCAGATTTTACAAGTTGTGGCTGGCTCGAAAGGTTTTCATTACTTGATGGCTATTCAGGGTACAATCAGATTATGGTGAAGGAAGAAGATCAGTTCAAGACAGCCTTCACAACCAAATGGGGAACTTATGCATACAGGAAAATTCCATTTGGGCTGTCCAACACTGGAGCTACTTTCCAAAGAGCAATGGATATGGCGTTCAAGGGTTTGATTAACAACATAGCGCTGATATATCTTGATGATATCACTGTTTTTTCAAAAAATGCAGCAGACCACCTCTTTCATTTGAGACAAGTGTTCCAAAGGTGCAGAAGATTTGGAGTCTCCTTGAATCCTAAAAAGTGTGTTTTTATAGCTCATGAAGGAAATCTCCTTGGCCACATTGTCTCCAAGGAAGGATTAGCAATTGATCCGAAAAGAGTTGAAGCCATAAGGGCACTACCATTGCCAAGCCACAAGAAGGCCCTTCAAAGCTTCTTAGGGAGAATAAACTTTGTTCGGAGGTTTGTCCCAAATTTTGCAGCCCTAGTCAAGCCTATCACCAAGATGTTAAAGAAAAGCATGCTTTCAAATGGACAACGAGAGGGAAAGGAGAGTTTTGAAGTGATCAAAGAAGCCATATCTCAGCCCCAACTCTCATCAACCAGATTTCTCAAGGATTTCATCCTCTATGCATTTTGGGGGTGATGATACTATTTCTGCAATTTTGGTACAATAGAACAAGGACGGTGATGAGCAGCCAATTACTTTCTTGCCAAATCCTGGAGGACTATGAGGTGAGATATTCTTTCATTGAGAGGCATCTCTTGTAGTAATCAGAAGCTTGAAGAAATTCAAGCATTTAGTTTCAAACAATAAGATCCAATTGCTGGTTTCCCATGCGGGAGTTAAGGACTTCCTCCTCAACAAAGACTTGAATGAAAAGAGAGCAGGTTGGATTACCCATGTCATGGAGTATGACATTGAGATCAAATTTACCAAGTTGGTCGGAGGAAAAGGATTGTGTGAACAACTAATTTTGAGCAAACAAATGGGAGCATGCAATGATAAGGAGGTTGTTTTGGCATTGCAAGACAGCCATGAGCAAGGAAGAACTCAAGAAGAAAATAATGGTGTCCCCACTCCTTTTGGACCCAAGGTGTAATGCACTTCCTAAGCACGAGGCCTATGCCCTACAGAGATGAACAAGACCCAAAGAAGACACTTCAGATTGTAGGTTGTCCCATATGCCCTTGTTGATGGTGTTTTGTTCAAGAGAAATGTAAATGGAGTACCGCTTTGAGATGCCTTGGTACAAATCAGATTCATAGGGTGTTGGAAGAGTTCCATGGTGGACAGATGGTGGTCATTTTGCACCAAGAGTGAAAGACTCTAAATTGGCCCAAGATTTTTGATTGCTATGCGTGGATCAAGAGGTTGCAAGAATTGTGCATTCTTCACGGGTAAAGAGAGACTAGCTGCCTTTCCATTGCATCCAATTTCAGGTTGACTAGCCATTCATGCAATGGGGTCTAGAATTCATTGGAGTCATTAATCCCAATTCAAGCCAAGGGCACAAATGGATTTTAATAACCACAAATTAATTCACTAAGTGGTGAAGCAGCAAACACTAAAGAGGCAAATGAATCTAGTATCCTAGACTTCTATGAGGGAATAACAACCAGGTTTGGCATACCAGCTACAATAATATCAGATAATGTATTGGCATTCATTGGGTCCAAGGTGACTGAATGGGCTGTCAAGAATGGGATCTACCTGAGCACTTCATCAAACTATTACCCTCGGGGTAATGGCCGGGCGAGTCTATAAACAAGAACTTGTTGAGGATCATTAGGAGGACTCTTGATGAAAATCAGAGGTCTTGGCATACTAAATTGAAATCAGCTTTATGGGCTGATAGGATAACTCCCAAGAGATCTATAGGTAACTCTCCATTCAAGCTTGTTTATGGGAGAGAGGCAGTTTTTCCCATGACACTTGAGTTGCCAACATTGGAGCTCATGAAGTAGTTGGAGTTGTTGGAGTTTGAGCCCATGGAGGTTAGATATGCAGAATTGATGGAGCTCCAAGAAATCAGAAATCAAGCATCCCAAGCAATGGAGAAGGATCAGGCTTTGATAAAGAAGACCTTTGATAAGAAGACCAAGGATAGATCTTTTCAAGTTGGAGATCTAGTGTTAAAATGGGATGCAGATAGAGAAAACCGGGAAAGCATTCAAAATTTGATGCCATTTGGAGTGGCCCATACATGGTCACAAAGTGTAAGGACAACAATGCCTTCCAATTGTCTTCATTGGATGGCGAAGAACTGCAGATTCTAGTCAATGGAATCCATCTAAAGCATTGCTACTAAAGGGAAATTCTCCACCTTGTAAATATTAGCTTAGGTTTTCATTCCTCCAAGTGCTTGTGCACATTGTTTTGTTGTAGGTTAGTTTTGCTTTCCCTAAGTGCTTTGGCACAAGCTTGTTATTCTTGGAGATGTGTTTGCAGGCCTTGCTCCATCAGTGATATTCCATCTTCCTCCTTGCAATGTTCTAGTCAGTTGGGGTATCAAATAGAGGAAATGATGACTCCATGCCCAATGGATTGCTTCAGGAAACTGGTAACTTCATCCAGCAGGCAGATGACCCCTCTGAGTCACCAAAATTGTTATCCAAAATGTGCCCCCTACTCATTTTGTGGCTAACTCCTTTCATCCTTCCTTCTCTTGTGCCTCAGACATAATATTTTGCTTTTCAGGAACTCAAAACCTTCTCTAGAAATGAAACCATTGGATAGAGGTCTCTCTCAACTTTCCGAGAAGGTAAAGTTTTCCTCCTAACTCCATGTATTTTTGAAGTTATGGCTTGGTGGAGTTTTTGTGGGAAATTTTCCCTTTCAAGGCCCATGACCAATAAAAACATGCCACGTGTCCGGGAAAGTGGCGGGGTTGGAGGGAACTTGGTTTTTGCCAAGTCTTTTAGCAAAGTTTTCAAAGGGAAGATTTTTCCACAGCCCGCCAACGAATAAAAACATGCCACGTGTCCAGGAGAGAAATTTAAAAAAATTGGCTAAGTGTTGGCACATGGAAAATTTTAGAAGGAAATCCGTGCCCAATCAGATGATGCCACGTGTCATTGGAACATAGAAAAGGCGGAGCGCGGGGAAATTGGGAATTTTTCCAAAGCATTAAGCGCAGAAGTAAAAATGTTGAGGAAGTCCTGCGACCAATGAGATACCGCCACGTGTCTTGGCTTGGTGGAGCAAGAGGAGATTTTGGGAAATTTTCCCAAGGAGAAAATAAAGGAAAATTCGGAAGGAAAGCCCTCCCTCTTATTGCTAGCCAATAAAACCTCGCCACATGTGTCACTAAAAAAAGTCAAGCCAATCCCGTAAGGAAATTTTGGAAGGTCAAACCCACATCGAATGGGGTTTTGACACGTGTCTAGGTCAAAAATTATCAAAGCGACCCGCGAAGAATTAAGAGAGACATGGCCCGCACGTGCCCAATCAGCGTGCCACGTGTCCTAAACTCGCCGCCCGGCGAGGAATTTTGGGAATTTTTTTCAAAGGCAAAAATGAAGGAAAATGGAGCAGGATGTGCCTCTGACCAATAAAAGCATACCACATGGCACTGAACCGGTGGAGTGTGGGGAAATTTTGGAAAATTTTCCCAAATGCAAAAAAGGGTAAAAATTGAAATTTTTTCCTGCCGACCCGATTTGGCCCTGTTTGGCCCTAAAATTTCAAATGGCCATAACTTTCGATCCAGAGCTTGGTTTTTCACGTTCTTTATATCAATGGAAAGATGGTGAAATTATCTACAAGATTCCAAGGTCAATTTTACATTTTTATGGATTTTGGAGAGAGAAAATGAAAAAATGTCTCTAGCACGTGGTCATGGACAGAAATGACGTTTCAACCACCGTTTTTAATGAAGAATGGCTCGCATTCTCTCCCAGCATGGTTAAAAATGTCAGGGAATGGGTCTGTAAGGATGCCCATGTTGTTTTGAATGTGTTTTTTCAATGGTTGAACTCCTCTCACATTTTTCCCATGTTTCTCTCTCACAGGCTCATCCCTTACACTAAAAAAAACCATTTTTGGCTCATTTTCAAAGGGTTGAACATTTTTTGTGTATTGCAGGTCCCCTTTCTCACCTTGAAAGTGATTTTGGTGGAATAAAAGACCTTTTCTAAGAACTACAACTTTATTTTTCCTCTCAGGTGTTGTAATGCAAGTGATTTTGATGTTAAAATAACAATACGAGCCTTGTGATTAGTTTTTATCTCTGCTTATGTTGTTTGGCTAAATTTGATTCTTCATTACGAGTTATCAATTTGTGCATGAGGTTATTTGTTCCATTTTATGAGGTATGTGTCAATCTGCGAAGTGAAAAATGCTCACCACTCCTTTGGTGCATCACCTATTAGCATTAGTTTTAGTTCTTTTTTGCATTTTCTATCCTTGTCCCTTTGGAATTTAGAGTAGAAATTAGGAATTTAAACCTCTGCAATTGTGCAAGTGATATATCTAATCAAAGGAGTTGAGGAATTAGCCTCAAAACTAGAGATTCCTCTTCCATTTTGCAAGTCCCACACTTGGGGAGAGGGTTCAATGTTGTGTAATCACACTTTGGATGTTTGGGGATGATCAAACTTGAAACATGATCAACATCCAAGGGTGCGCTGATTTGCAAAAATAGTAACTCGGTGAGCTACTCGGCCCGGATGGTTGAGTTTATGGTGCACTAGAAGTGGTGTGCTGATTGAGCATGGTGAGCTCATTAGAGGGCTCGGTCAGTTGACTTGTTGAGCTAAGGCGTTGTGGCCAAGTTAAAAGGTGACCTCCTCACAAAGGTCAAGAGGTGGATGTTGTGGTAGTTAAGCATGTAGAACCCATGTGGTGGAAGGAAAAGAATGGTATGGGTAAAGGAGATAACTATACTAAAGTTTAATGAATCTTAAAGCATAGAACTCCCCAAAGTGAGTTGATCACATGATGCTACGAGCTAGTGTTGAGGCATTCCAATTCGGATCACATCTGAGCTCCCACATTTTGGTGGTGTGAAGGGAATTGGTGAGTGATGTAGAGAATATTGAATGAGTGAGTTATGAGGTAAAATGAACAATGAAGAGGAGGCTCACTCGGATGAGCCCAAGGTCTCGATTAAACTAGGACCAAGCCTTTGGGCTTTGTGAGATAACATGATGGTGATGTAGATTGGTGGCTCAGAGCTCATCATGGAGTCAAGGAATTCATGGGAAGAAAATGGAGCTAGGGAAATCTCAAAACAAATGTGAAGGGCGAAGAATTTCTAATGATCTTGGCAAGGTGGAGAAAACATGTTGCCCCGATGAGTGGTAGTTCATTGCGTTGAATTGGAGGGAAATTTTTTTGAGTAATAAGGGTCCTATTCACCACATGTGAAGTAATGACATATAGAAATAGTGCAATGAATGGGCTAGGGCTTAGTTGGGTTAGGAGGTGAATGTCAAGGTGACGCCTTGTGTTGAAAAATCGATCCAAGTAAAGAATATGTAATTTTCCACATTGAATAGGGATGTTGAGTTGGTAGTTCAAAAGTAATTTGCATAGTGAATTCTCACATTTGTAGAATCTGATGGATGAGTTAAAATGTATGGTGAACTACCTAAGTTCACAAGAGATCTGGGGTGTCGAATTAGAGGTGAAATTGAATGGAAGTGTTGAGATCGGAATGCAAATTCCCATGTGGCAAATAAAGTGAAATCTCCTCATGGAGCTTGTAGAAAAAAACTATGAAAATGGCTCAGTTGAGTTAGGGTCAAGCTGTCATAGAGGTATTGAATGGATAATTCTAATATGAATGTTTTATGTGTGTAAACAAAGGTATAGGAATGAGCTAAGGATGAGCTAGGTCAATGATCTCGATGATGAAGAAGGGAAATATGGAAATCTATGTTTATAAAGTGAAATACTTGGCTAAACAAGCCTAAGTAGAGAAAAATCATATAGGAAAACCACAATGTAGGTGGAGGAAAGTCAAATTTAAAGTGGTGAATGTGGTAGCTAAGTCTTTACTTGGTGATGAACTTGTTGGTGTGTATTATTTTCCACATCATTAGGTGAGTCATCTCACTTAGGTGAGATCGTAGGTCCACGTGTCATTTAGGGGTCATTATGAGATTCTCTTATGTGTTAGTGCGTTAGTGTGTCATATGTGTCATTGCGAGTTACACTTCTATTTTGGGAATGTAACTCCCCCTCTCCACTCGAGTTTTCATGACTGTGCATTAGGGGTTACTCAACACATCCTATTTGTACACCCTTTTAGATCTATGAGATAGAAGAGATTTTGTGGATTATAATGAGTTTCTGCCCATGTTTTGAATCTTTGCATGCACATTCGGTTGATGCTCACTCCTCTTGAGATCTCTTCATGTTGTCGTTCACATGTCCGTTGATGTGCATGTCATCCCTCGTGATCCTTACTTGTGGGTTTCAAACCCTCTTACATGGTATTAGAGTGGATCTTGTGGATATGTGGACTCTTGAGCATTGCTCATGCATTTTTCTACCTTCTAGCATGATAATGGATATTTTTGTGTGCTTCAGTGCTTTGATTTGGGTTTTTATACCTCTACTCGCCTTTTTAGTCTTTGGTTCATGTTCGTGGGTTTTACGCCTTACATGTTTTGCTTCGGGGTTTGTGCTTGCAATCTTTGACCTTTGTTTTGCTTCTTATCTGCATTGTCTAGTGAATCTACATCCTTGACTCCCTTGAGCCTATTACTGGTGCTGCACACTCACCAGGCCATTCTCTATGCTTTTTTTTGACCTGCACTAAATTCTCCTCCTGCGTTGGGCCATTTTAGCTCAAGGGCTCACATTCTGGCTTGAGTTTTTCTCCTTTTGCAAATGTTTTGTGCTAGTTTTTCATGCTTTGCATTGGCTGGTCGGTGTATCAATTCAACCTGGTGCCTTGGTCCTTGAATCCCTAGTTTTCCCTCTACATGGACATGTTCAGTGGTTTTCAACTCTAACTCCAACCCGACCATTTCAACTCGGCACAACTTGGTCCCTGCTTAGTCTCGGTAATTTCGATTTGACCGCTTCATTGCCATCCAGCACCTAACATCAACGTGGAGGACCTGTGTTTAACTCTTCACCAACGTCTCAGCATGAATCTCATAGGTGTTATGACTATAGTGACTCACCGTGTCCACCAGTTAGTGCTCATTGCATGCTCTGTGCAACTCCTGGCATCGTTGCTGCTCTCCCCAGCTCCCTGCACACGTTGATCTTCCCAGACTAGTTCATTGTTCCGCGTTGCGTGAAATTTTTTCACCTGTCTGAGTTGATCAGCCATCTACGTGCCTTCTTCCTAGCTCTTGGTGACCTGCCCTATGCACCATGTGCTCTTTCATGATTGCGACACTCCATGTCTAAATTCTACATGACCATTTCTCTATAGCGTGGCCACCATGTATCATGTTGGTCCACTTGAACACTCTGCACAAGGGTTTAACATGGACCTCTGCTAAAAATGTCTTCACAACTCTCCTGACAGACCAGTTTCACCACAACAGACGACATGTGCCTACTCATTCGCCTACTTTTAAGCGGCTCGAGCACATGAGCTCTGCATAACAACTCAGGTTTAATTTACCTGCAACATTAACACTTGACCACGTGGTTTTTTTGTCTCATCAACATAAACTCAGCTCGGTGGATGTCATCCCTTTATCCTTGTTTTTAATGTTTTGAGGTAAAAACATTCCTTGTATGGCATTGTAATAATTTTGGGCTCTATTTTTCTTGTTTTAATGTTCTTCATTCGCATGTCGAAGGCGAAGGGACATCCGGGGTTGACAGGAGGCTAACCCCCTCGCAAGAAAAGAAAACCCTACTGAAATTTGATGTCATTTCAAATGAATGATCACACGATACCCTTTGCACTCATTTTGAGCACTTTTTTAATCCATTTGTAGGGCCTATTGGCATTTTCCATTAGTTGCGGGAATCGTAATAATGCCATAACTTTTGACTCGCAGACTTTTTTTTAGCACTTCCTTGGTCAAAGTTGCATGATTTCTTTCACTTTACGTGATGACATTTTCATTTTGTAAACGAACTACTTTATAAAGTGCCATATTCTTGGGGAGTTGACTAGCACTCTTAGGTTTTCACACGTAGACGCATTATCAGCCGAGTCCAACATCTTGCTTGGTGTGCACCTTTCACTTTTGACTCCACATCATGGAGAGTGCTCTTTCCAAACTTGAGCATCATAGGATTTCCATACACCTCCGCCACTTCTTACTAGGAGAGGGAACTATTAAGCTTGGAGTGCTTCCATGGAGCGTTACTTCACCTACAAGGGTCTTTCACCCTTCTTACTTGGGTGAGTTCCTGCACCCACTAATCATCATCATCCTGGAGGACTTTCTTAACACTTGTGACCATGTCATATAGGAAACTCAGATCCACCCCACCATTTACGGAGCATTCTTCGGTCCCTCTATGGATACCCTTCACATACTGTCATCATTTTTGTTGTTGTTGATTCAATTGTCTCCTCTTTTCTTCATGTGATGACAATTCCACTGACACAGGATCACTTGGTTCTACTTCTAATGATGAGGATTGTGCACCTAGTTCTGATGTTGAGAGTACTACAGAGGACTTCTCTCCTCTTTCTCTCACTATTCTAGAGAGTTTGACACTTCCCACATCTCATCGGATATCGAGCAATCTATTATATAGTCTCATATAGTCATCACACCCTCCTCTTTTCCACCTTTAGTGTGTGAGGCCCCTTTCACTCCTCTACCTTCATTAGATGACTCATACCTATTTGACATCACTCTTCTATTTGTTGAGCCCCCTCATTAGGATGAGTATCTGCCTGACCTTAGTCATCTTTTTGTAGAGTACACTTGTGATGCACTATAGGTATTTCAGGAGAGGAGTTCATCATCTCCATTGTTGGGAGTGCCCCTTCCGGGACTCTCGTTGGTCATCAAATAGGACTTCACGAAGAGCAAGAGTTAGGGGACAAGAAGTCCCTCCTCTTTAATGGGAGAGGTTCCCTTATTCAGAAACGAACCTATTTACAAATATACAAAACATGATTTTCTTGTTGAACTTGGATATAATGAAAGTGTTTTCTATAAGGATCATCAATTACAAAAGGACTGAGGAATGAGAATACGAGAATGAGCAGAAGGGCAACATTCAGAATTATAGATGACAGAGTAATTCTTTATGTATGCGAAGTTATAGTGAATTGAAACAAGATCATTTGTATCATACTAATAAGATGAAATCTAAAAGACACAAAGTTCTATCAATAACATCTGCAAGAATACAAAGCTTCTTAATATAATATAGACAAATGATCTTAACAAGATTAAATGAAAAGCTTAGGGATAAAAGAGATCAGATAGACGAAGAATGAAAAGCCCTTCTGTATTGATTTCTTTATGATTTATTTACACTTTCAGAAAATAAGCCAAGTTCTTCCTCCTCTGCAAAATGGTGAGGAGAGGCCATTATATAGCTTACAAATCAGTTACTCTTGGTAACTACTTCTTTTAACTAAATATTAGTTAAGGATTGCCAATCGCAATACCTCAACTTATTACAATAAATCCAAGAAAAAGAATTGGAAGAGAAGAGAAGAATAAGGAGAAGAAGACAGGTGGTTATGACTGGGAGGGACCCACTGACTTCAAAATCCACTGCCTGAATCTCTTCAATGCCTCGGCTATGTCTCGCCACGACGGGGACCGCGTGTTGGTTGGGTCCAAAATCCGAGGCACTTCTCCATTTCCTTATCAAACTCGACATGAGTATGATAGTCTTTATTCTTGGTTCAATGATTCAAGAGAGCAGATCTCCTTCATTTTCTCTTTGGAAATGGAGCTTTCCTTGAATAGATTATCTTTGAAACCTCCAGCGAAAGCCAGACCACTATCATGAATCATCTGTGCCATTGGTGTAGGGTTTGCATCTGTCATCCTCGACCAAAAATCACCAAAGTCAAGGTGGCGAACCTCACTGTCCCCGATATCGGGAATGGCGGATTCTAGTGGTGAGACTTGTTCCTGACCCTAAAATTTAATCTTCATGTTGGTAGTAATTCGGAGGGTGGAGCTGCAAGCTAGACTTGGGAAGGAATTACAGAGGAAAATGGATACGCGCACAGGAATTTAGATTGCAAAGGTTCGAGCAAAAGATAGCATGAAAGCAGTGTGAAAAACACATAGGGGGTTCACTCATTATATAGCCGTTTAGGAGAGAGAAAGGTAATAAATGCACATTAAATACATACCTACCAATTTGAAAAGCAAGATATTCGGGTAGAGTGGGAAAAATTAGCACGAATGGCACTTGGTTCATTTGGGACATGTGGGACGTGAAAGCGTGAAGTACGCGGCTCGGCCGATTCAAGGCGATGCGGGGAAAAGACGACAAATGCTCTTGGAACATGCGGGACAAAAGTACGCGAAGTACGTGACTCGGCCGAATCGGACAAAATGGAACAACTGGTCCCGGGCGAACTTGGGACATTTGGGACAAAAAGTTCACGGGCCCGAAAAGAATAGACTTTGGGTAAACCGCGGCGATCGGGAATAGAGGCCCAATTGAACTTGGGACACGAGGAAAAAAATGTCCAACAGCTGAAAAACACACAAAATGACCCACAAACGCAGATTTTCTCAATTTCTTGGCTTTTCACATAATCAGTACAACAGAGAAGACACTTAAACTCAAAATTTTAAATTTTCACCTTATTAAGAGTAGGGGAATTTTGAGTGGACAATAGCTGGCTCCTTCTAGGGATGACTTGGCATAAATTCAAGGAATGAGACAAGGTAAGAAATTAGACAGACTGGGAAGTAGACCCTTATCCATTGGGCCACGGAGTCAAAAAGCAAACCAATATAGAGGACAACACACCAAAACAAAAAGGAAAGAAAAACAAAACGCTATACAGAGTATACAAAGGGACTTCCTAATCACCTATGACTTGAGCAATTTCAGGTACTGCCCACTATAAGGAAGTGGGAGAGGATAACCATCCATATAATCAAGGTAAAAGCATTTTTACCAAAAGTGCCACGATCTTGAAAGGTCAGAGCCAAAGGGAATCAAACTTGCCATGGATGCCTCGAGGTTCATGACTTTTATCCCATAACAAAGCAGTGTCTCCAACCTGGAAATCTCTGAACCTGGCTTTCTTATCAAACAGGACCTTAACTTTTTCTGCTGGTGAGCAGATATCTTATCAGCAACTTCCAATCTATTCTCATTCAATTTGTGTAGGTACATAATTCTTTTATCCAAAGCACCATTGAAACTGGTATCTTCAATGGCCTTCATTAGATGCAAGGCTGGCAGCTCCACTGTTACTGGCAATTGAGCTTCTACTCCATATACCACTTGAAAAGGAGACATTCCAATGGCTCTCTTAGGTGTGGTCCTGTTTGCGCAAAGAGCATCATAGAGTTTCTTGTGCCAGTTCCGTTGGGACTCATTGACTAATTTCCTTATAATGGTCACCAAATTTTTATTAGTGGATTATGCTTGTCCATTTCCCTGAGGATAGTAATCTGAAGAGTGAGCCAGAGAGATGCCATATCCATAACAAAAATCCATCATCTCAGTTGAAGAAAAATTCGAAGCATTATACATCACAATCTTGTTTGGTACACCATACCTTACCAAGATGTTTTCTTTGATGAAACTGCACACCACTTCAGAAGTAGTACTCTTTACTGGAATGGCTTCTACCCATTTGGTGAAATAATCTGTGGTAGTTAATACATGAGTATGACCAGCACTAGAAAAGGGATTAAGTGTTCCAATGAAGTCCAAACCCCCTTTGTTGAAAAGGTTCTTCAATTCTGACTAGCTTAAGAGGCAAAGAGGCCAATTTGGGTCTACCCACGAAAGTCTGACAAGCCTCACATTTATCAACCCACTTTGATGCATCTCTGAACAAGGTAGGCCAGTAATATCCTCCACGAAGTATTTTATGAGCAGTGACAGTTGATGAGTAATGCCCTCCACATGCCTGATCATGAAAAGCTGAGAGTAGCTTTTTCTGTTGTTCCTTGTCCACACATTTCAAAAACCTTCCATCTAACCCACGTTTGAACAAGGCGTTTTCCCACAACACATATTAGCGACCTTAGTTTAACGGTCCTCGTTTCTTTAGCGGTCAAATGAGAGGGGCATTCTCCATAGGTGAGAAAATGGGCGATATCAGCATACCATTCGTCAACTGAGCTAAGAAACAGAACGGTAGGAAGACCAACTTTATCCTTCCAGTAACTCATGTCTAGCTCCTTCAGCGATGAGTTCACACAAGCCTTTTCCACGGACAAGCTTGGTTGGTTTGATGTCAATATCATATTCTTGAACCTTAGTCACCCGGTTTCCCTCTCTTGGATCCAAATTCTGTGTGTAAGAATTGACTTAACGGTTGTATCTCGGTACCGGCACCATGGAGTGAGAGTTAAGAATGTAAAAACGAAACTGCTTAATAGCTTTAACCACTGCAAAAGCATGTTTTTCCATCATAGTGTATTTTAACTCATGATCCTTCAGAATATAGCTCATGAATGCAATTGGGAGCTCGTGCTCAGTAGAATCTTCTTGAGTCAAAACAGTAGCCAAGGTGTTACCTGTGGCGTAGCAATAGATAATAAAATCTTTGCTGAAATCAGGACATGCTAAAACAGGAGTTTTAGCAATGGCTCTTTTAATACCTTCAAAAGATTCTTTTCCTTCAGGAGACCAACCAAACGTTTGTTTGCCTTTCATCATTTGGGAGATATTCAAAGTTAGCTCAGCAAAATCAGGGATGAACCTTCTCAAAAAGTTAATCTTACCAAAGAAAGAATGCACGCCTTTTTTGCTGGTTGGGAGAGGAATTTGCTGAATAGCTTGAACTCGCTCAGGATCAATCTTAATACCATATTTGGAGATGATGTGCCCTAATAATTTCCCCTCTGTGACACAAAAGATAGATTTTTTAGGATTCAAAGAGATCCCATGTTCTCTACATCTTAGCATAAGCTGTCTGTGTGTTTGAAAATGATCCGCCCTTATTTTAGAATACACAGTCAAGTCATCAAGGTATACAACAATACACTTCCCTTTCAAACTTCCAAAGGCTAGGTCCATAGCCCTCTGAAAAGTAGCACCGGCATTAATGAGCCCAAAAGGCATTCTTTTGTAAGCAAAGGTACCCCAAGGAGTAGTGAAAGCTGTTTTGTGTTGATCTGCAGTATTAACTTCTACCTGATTATATCCTGAGAATCCATCAAGCATAGACAACATTTCAGATCCTGTTACTGCTTGTAAGACCTGATCCATCATAGGTAAAGGGTAATTATCTTTCAAGAAGCTTTGATTGGAAGTACTGAATCTCACCATTTTTCTTTCTAACAGGTACAATATTGGCAATCCATGTTGAATGATGGATAGGAAAAATGATTTTGGCTTTCAACAACTTCTGTATTTCTTGAAAAATGGTGTCAGCTATTTTAGGATTGTATTGCCTCTACTTCTATTTAAAAGGCTTAATTCCAGGTTTGAGAGGAATAAAATCTTTGCATCTCTTTGGTTGGAAAGCTTTTAAATCTTCATAAGAGTAGGCAAGAACATCCTTATACCTCTTTAAAAGATCAATTGCTTTCTTCCTCTCATCTGCTGTGCAACATTTTCCAATGTTCATGAGCTTAGGGTCAGTAGAACTCCCAATATTAATTTTGTCATACTCAGCTGATTGTTGAGGTCCAGTAGAAGCTCTAGACTTTACATACCTATCGTGTTTATCAAAAATTTCCTCTAAACTCACCAATCCTTTAGGAATCTTGTTTCCCTTGAGTTTGATGCAACCATCCTGATCCGTTTCTTCTCCTTGGGTGGCTGCTTTGTCAAAGGGCACACTTTCACAAGGCAAGTTATCGCTTACTTCAAAGTCTGACCATTCAAAATTATCCTTGAGTTCTAAGAAAGAAAGCAAGTGTTGATCATCATTGAAAACTTGCCAGTTATTTGTATTATCAGGTACACTGGGTCGATGGATCATCTCAATGGTGAACTTATCTTGAGAAAAGTCAGGATGAGGTATCAGTAGAGACCCTGAGACTGCTAGTGAATCAGCCCTGGTGTTCTTCTCCCTAGGTATGGCTTCGATGGAGAAAGCATTGAGAAATTCAATGGAATCCCAACCCTGATTCCTGTAATGTTTCATCCTTCCATTTTTCACCTGGAAAAGGTTTCTAACTTGCTTTACAATCAATTATGCATCACCACGAGCTAGAAGATTCTTCACACCTTGTTCTTTTTCCACCTGTAGTCCAAGAATGAGAGCCTCATACTCTCTGTATTATTGGTATTTTAAGTGCAACTTGAATGAGAAAAGATGAAGGCTTCCTTCAGTGACACGATATGACACCAGCTCCGAGAACCACCGAGGAACAACTTCCATCAAACTCTAAAATCCAAACACCATTAGGATCTTTGGCGACACTTTGGGAGTTGGATTTCTTCAGGAGACATAATCATGTAGTTGCCATGCCCCATATCTTCATAGAGTATTTGTGCTTTGGGATTATCCGTTTTTTGTACAATATACTCAGATTGCTTCTCAGGCAATAGCTTCTTCATTTGTCCATTAACAGGTATGAGGGCATGTGACCAATCCATTTGAATTTCTCCACCCACATCCTTACAGAAGTTTCTACTTAGCAACATCCCGTATGAAGGAGGAATATCTGCTACTAAGATAGTAGCCAAAACTCTCTTCTCAGGAAAAGCAGCAAAAGCCACTTGTGCATCTTTAATTCTTCCAACCAAGGGCACTTCCTTACTCTCCATAGAATAACAAGATCCATAAGTGCGTGTGAGAGTCAAGCCTAAGGCATGAGCTACTTTAGCAGGCATCACATTGTCTGATGCTCCTGAGTCTATGACGCAATTACTAAGCCTATGGCCAGCTATAAGAAGTGTCACATAGAATGGCTTGATTTTGTCATTGGGCGAGGTGACAGCGGCTACCAGATTAGGCTGTGGTGCTAGAAGGAGGAGTGGGTAAAAGGCCTTTAGAGGTAGTTTTAGAATGGGAGTTGACAAAGTGAATCATTTTAGCAAAAGCCTTGGGATGGGTTTGATAATACTCAGCCTCTGAGATTTGAACCTTAGTCTTTTTTAGGTGGTCAATAATATCAAAAGACCCAGAAGTGGATGGGTTATCATCACTTGAGATCCTAGGTTTATCAATTTTAGGGGAAAAAGAAGAAAATTTAGTGGCAGAATTGATAGGACTCACCTTTGGTGTAGATGAAATGGGGATAGGAGATCCTCTCTTTGCAATTCACAGGGGATTGTTCTGGCTACTCTTTAGATTTCTTGGGTGAATCACTTTCTCCCTCTAATTTTTCTACTCTCGAGTCATGACAACGTATGATTCGCTATTCATGTCTGCTTTACTACTTCATCATAATCATCTCCATCATCAATGCCCTCGGTGGTGAAGAAATTAACTCGATATCCCTCAAGTTCATCTACTTCGTCATCTACTTCTTCCAAAAAAACTCGCAATATTCATTATCCTCCTCATCATCTGGTTCCTCAACTTCATAGGTTGCGTTGATGAGGGAACTTTAATAGGAGAGGTCCTTCAAGCGCTAGTCTTGTTTGAGAAGTAGGCAAATGATTTACTGGGCTGAAATTCCTCCTTGGAATGTTTGCATAGGGGAACATGATGAGCCAATTGTTTCTTAATGGCGATGAGATCATTCGTAAGTTTTTGAACCAATGGATCAGTATTAGGTCCGGGAGTGGAAGAGGAGGAAGAAGCAGACTTAGACTTGGAAGGGTCTCTCCTCAACTTCCCTGACATGATTAAATCATCTTCGACACTATGTAAAGAGTTTGATCCTCAACTAATGTTGCGAGATTAGCCCTTCTCAAATTGCATAACTAACTTCACGCGATTGGGCATTTAGGAAGAAACATTTTTGAATTTGATCTACAGGTTGAGTATTTGGCGGAATTTTGTTAATCAACCTATTTAATCGGGCCAAAAATTCTCTCATGGGCTCTTGTGAATCTTTCTTTATTTGAGAGATTTGGGCTAGCAAAGCATGCATGTCTTTCTTTGGTTTGAAATGGTTTTCAAACCAGATTCTCGTGTCCCAGTGGTGATAGCACCATCCGGAAGGTGATATAACCAATCAGCAGCATTATCTTATAAAGTCTCAATGAAAAGTCTCACGGAGACATCTTCATGTTCAACTCCCAGAACTCCACATGCAACTATGAAGGTTGCGATGTGTTCATCAGGATGCACTTTACCATCGCCTTTGAATTTAGGGAAGTTCTTACATGGTTACCTATGGGTAACTCATGCAAAGGCTAAGGAAGGGCAAGGGCCCGACATGATGACCCTGTGGATAAATGGTACCACCATTCTTGGAAAAATGGCTTGAAAAGGAACTACAACACCAACAAGAATTAAAGCTTGAAGATTAGGATTGATTGACTTTGAAGGAATACCTCCTGTAGGGATTCTATCTTGGGACAGTGGAGTACTTATCTAGAACGCAGTCTTTCTATTTCTTGTTGAAGGGAAAGGAAAACCTGCTGCTCCAAAAGATGGCGAGAATCTTCAATACCAAGGGCCCATCTCCTCGAGTAAAACAAGAAGTCGCGAGGATCAAAGGATGATCAATAATTACAGAAGCGGAATATGATTTTCCCAGTGAGTCACCAAAAACTTTTGGTCGTCAAATAGGACTTCGAGGAAGAGCAACGATCGGGGGACAAGAAGTCCCTCCTCTTTAATGGGAGAGGTTCCCTTATTCGAAACGAACCTATTTACAAATATACAAAACATGATTTTCTTGTTGACTTGGATATAATGAAAGTGTTTTCTATAAGGATCATCAATTACAAAAGGACTCGAGGAATGAGAATATGAGAATGAGCGGAAGGGAAACATTCGAGAATTATAGATGTGAGTAATTCTTTTATGTATACGAAGTTACTGATGAATTGAAAGAAGATCATTTGTATCATACAAATAAGATGAAATCTGAAAGACACAAAGTTCTATCAATAACATCTGGAACAATTCAAAGCTTCTTAATATAATATAGACAAATGATCTTAACAAGATTAAATCAAAAGCTTAGGGATAAAAGAGATCGAGATAGATGAAGAATGAAAAGCCCTTCTGTGTTGATTTCTTTATGATTTATTTACACTTTCAGAAAATAAGCCAAGTTCTTGCTCCCTGTAAAATGGCGAGGAGAGGCCATTATATAGCTTACAAATCAGTTACTCTTGGTAACTACTTCTTTTAACTAAAGATTAGTTAAGGATTGCCAATCACAATACCTCAACTTATTACAATAAATCCGAGAGAAAGAATTGGAAGAGAAGAGAAGAATAAGGAGAAGAAGACAGGTGGTTATGACTGGGAGGGACCCACTGACTTCAAAATCCGCTACCTGAATCTCTTCAATGCCTTGGCTATGTCTCTGCCATGAGGACTAACATGTTGGTTGTAGACTAGGTCCAAAATATGAGGCACTTCTCCATTTCCTTATCAAACTCGACATGAGTATGATAGTCTTTATTTCTTGGGTTCAATGCTTTGATTGAAGAGAGCAGATCTCCTTCATTTCCTCTTTGGAAATTGAGCTTTCCTTGAATAGATTATCTTTGAAACCTCCGGTAAAAACCAGACCACGCTTTGTGATCATCATTGTGCCATTGGTGTAGGGTTTACATCTGTCATCCTCGACCAAAAATCACCGAAGTCAAGGTGGCAAACCTCACTTTGTCCCGATATCAGGGATGATTCTAGTGGTGAGATTTGTTCTGACTCTGAAATTTAATCTTCATGTTTATAGAAATTCGGAGGGTGGAGCTGCAAGCTAGACAGAGGAAAATGGATACGCGCGTAGGAATTTAGATTGCAAATGTTCAAGAAAAAGATAGCATGAAAGAAGTGTGAAAAATGCATAGGGGGTTCACTCATTATATAGCCGTTTAGGAGAGAGAAAGGTAATAAATGCACATTCAATACATACCAATTTGAAAAGCAAGATATTCAGGTAGAGCGGAAAAATTAGCATGAATGGCACTTGGTTCCTTTGGGACATGTGGGACACAAAAGCGTGAAGTACGCGGCTCAGCCGATTTAGGCGATGTGGGGAAAAGACGCACAAATGCTCTTGGAACACGTGGGACAAAAGTACGTGAAGTACGTGACTCGGCCAATTCGGGCGATGCGGGGAAAAGACGCACAAATTCTCTTGGAACATGCGGGACAAAAGTATGCGAAGTACGTGACTTGGCCGATTCAGCGATGCGGGGAAAAGACTCACAAATGCTCTTAGAACACGCGGGACAAAAGTATGTGATGCAGCACGGCCGATTTGAGTGATATGGGGAAAAGATGTAAAAATTCTCTTGGAACACGTGGGACAAAAGTACGCTGAAGTACGCGACTCGGCCTGACTCGGACGAAAATAGAACAACTCGGTCTAGGAAAACTTGGGACATTTGGGACAAAAAGTTCCGATGGGCCACGAAAAGAATAGACTTCGAGGAACAGAGGCCCAATTGAACTTGGGACACGTGGGACAAAAATGTCCGATCAACAGCCCGAAAAAACACACAAAATGACCCCAAACGTAGATTTTCTCAATTTCTTAGCTTTTCACATAATCAAGTACAACAAAGAAGACACTTAAACTCAAAATTTTAAATTTTCACCTTCTTAAGAGGAATTTTGAGTGGACAAGACTCTTACCACTTCCACTTTTCCAGAGACCTTCATTGATCCACCCTTGCTTGTGGATCCATTTTCTATTGTGGGGGATGTTTTGTTGCCTTCACATCAGTTGGACATCCTTTCTACAGGTGTTCACCCTTCATACTCTGATAGTTTTGCACTCGTGACATTACCTTTGGTTCCTTTGCACTCACTTGCTAGACCTATGTCACACTTTTGTGGACCAGACTCAGACTCGTAGTTTTTCATGCTACTACCTTCAGTTTCCTTCGTGGAGTGGGTAGACTTCCAGCACGTCATTTATGTCCTTCCTAACGGCAGGCACATAGTTGGTGTGGGTGGTTCTTCTTCAGTCCAAAGGTAGAGGATATCATCATTTACATTCTTTTGGGAGACCTCCTAGAGCTGCAGGGTTTAGATCTTAATGCCATCTTCTACATTCCTCTTGTCTCCCTCTTATTTCTCTTCTTCTTCTTTCTGAGAGATTGACTTTTTGTACATGGGTACCTTTTCAGGATCATCTATATCTAGGACCCATCTTTGGCATCTTTCTTATATTAGAGAGTGTTATGTTCTCTTTTGGTGGATGTTTTTCCCACTGGGTTTTCCTTCACTGCTTGGGACTTATTTTTGTGCATGGGTACCTCATTAGGCTTTGTGTCGGGACCCATTTCTCATTTCTAACTTTCTACCTCATCCTAAGTTACGATGAAGGGGGGTGTTGGTGTGTATTATTTTCCACATCATTAGGTGAGTCATCTCACTTAGGTGAGATCGTAGGTCCACGTGTCATTTAGGGGTCATTATGAGATTCTCTTATGCGTCGGTGCATCGGCGCCATATACATCATTGAGACTTATACTTCTATTTTAGGAATGTAACTCCCCTCTCCACTCGAGTTATCATGACTACGCATTAGGGTTACTCAACATCTCTTGTTTGTACACCCTTTTGGATCTATGAGATAGAGGAGAGTTTGGATTGTAATGAGGTTATACCCATGTTTTGAATCTTTGCATACACATTCGGTTGATGATAATTCCTCCGAGATCTCTTCACACTACCATTCACACCTTTTTGATGTGCACATCATCCCTCATGATCCTCACTTGTGGGTTTTGAACCCTTTAGAGAACTAAGGTGAGTAATAGTTTAGTCAATTGCTGAAATGAATGAGTTGGGGAACATAGTTCATTTCAGAAATTTGAAAATATTTTTCTTCGTAATGGATAAGCGAAGTAAACGAAATGGAAATCGATGCATTGAATAGATAATCTACCAAGTTAATCAATTCAGGGTGGTGAAATATAGGTAGAAGTATTATGGATTGTGATACATTTAGCTAAGAATAAGCAAGCTAAATTTCAACATTAAAGGAAATGAATTCAGATTTTGTATTTCAAAATGGTGAGTAGGAGGGTATAGACTTTCCTTAGGCAATGCGCTAAGGAAATCAAAGTAAAGTAAATTTTCCACATGATGAAAGTGAGCTACTAATCATAACAATGCAAATCAGTTAATCCAAGGGAATTGTCTTGCATTGGGAGGTTAGATATGAGAATAAAAAGTGAATGGAATCACCACATAACAAAGTTATTTTGGCACATGATGCAAAACGGTGTTTTATGGGAATAATTCTTAATCAAAGGAAAGGGAAATATCAAGTCAATGTTGAGTTAAAGCCGAGTTTAGTGAAGAGGTGAAGTGTTATTCTTTAGAGGTTTTAACATAAAGGTATGAGCCAAACCATGCACGAGATATGAAGTGATTCAACCATCAAGCTTCATGATGAGCTATGAACCAAGCTAAGAGTGAAGATAGTAATACACTCTCGATCACCACAAAGAAGGATAATGCAAATAGAGTCATATGGTAAAGTGAGACTATTGTACTTCTCTAAAATTAAGAGAAGTAAAGTAATGTGAAATCACCATAGAAATAGAGGGGAAATATGAAGTAAAGTATCCCTGGTGAATTGAGATTTCTTTACTTATATTAAACTAAGAAAATTAAAGTAATTGAGAAAGACCAATGACAAGCAATAATAATGGCCCCTAGAAATTCCACTAGTCTACAACTTCAAAATGCCTTAACTTTTGAATACAAACTCTATTTTGCATAAACTTTTACTTTATGGAAAGTCTTGGAGCCCTCCACATGTCAATAACTTAAAATTTTAATTTTGGTGAAGTAATAGCTTAAAAATTGGCATTATTTCTCTTACATTCAATAACATTATATAGCCAACTACCACCATTAATAAGGCATGAGAGGTAATTTCTTGTCCCATAAGCTATAATGAAAGAGGAATGAGATATATAGGGGGTGTCATGATGTTCGATTAAAATTTACATTTAGTAGGTGGAAATGCATGCATTATAGAACTCTTATTTTATCTCTCCTCTCTAATTTATTATATAAATTGTATAGCTTCTTCATTGGTGAGGGGGATTTCTTGGCTTACCAAAACTTTTCCAAAAATTTTCTACAAACAAACTAATGTGTTCATGTGTTAATTTTGGAAATATTTCTTGATGATTTTGGCCTTTCTATTAAAAGTAAATGGACCATGTAAATAAATGAAGTAGTGGATCTGAGTATTGTTGATGTTTTCTTCCTTTTTCTTGTGTCTTTTTTATCACTTACATCTTAATTTTACTTGCAGTTCTTAATTTTACTTGTAGTTGTATGTGAATTTTAATTTTCTTAAAGGTTTCATTATTATCGTGCTTTCATGGAATGTTGGTTTGGTGTTGTTTTTACCTGTGGTGATTTGCCACCCTCTATGCCCTCCATTTTAGAATCATTTCCATACATTTAAGAGATTCCCTACATCCCCTTTTGGTGCATCACCTCTTGTACTTAGTATTTTTTTATTTCCTATAACTTCTCTCTCCTTGGTCCCTCGGAAGTCATAGGTTAGAGGTAGTTGTTATATTTATTTCCATTAGATTTATTTGTTGCACTAGTTTAGGAAGAGGAACCACCCTTCTCTGGAGGATTGCTTCAACTACAAGCTCCAAACCTTGAAGCAGTTCCATGTTAGCTAGTCACATTGCTTGCCTTAACACACTCACATGCTAAGAAATCATAAGGTGTTGTGATTTGGTGATAACTCTTCTAGAACACTTGGTGGGACTAAATGTAAAAGATCAATTTCTTGTCAAGTGTTTTAGTGTAAAATATTCATTCTCAAGTTGATTTGATTTTTCTTAACAAGAGGTTCCGGTCTTAGAAGCTCTATCAAAAAGGAGAAAAGAACAAGTAATCGATGATTTCATTTTTCTTTACTAAAGTTATTGTATCTTCAGTCACTAAAGAGAAGGAAAAGTAATTTGTGTGATTCCAAGTTGTGCATTACTTCAAGATTGAAAGTCTTTACTTCAAGTTGTAAGAGGTAGTAAATCAAGCTACTCAAAGTGAAAGACTTAAGAACTTGCATTGCTAAGTTGCATTGTTGTAAGTCAAGTCAAATGTGAAAAGGAATTTCTGTAAGTTGTGAAAAGAAAAGACTTTACTTCACTTAAATTGAAAGACTTAAGTAGTTGCACCTTCAAGTTGCACTACTTTAAGTAAATTCATTGCTCCAAGTCAAAAGACTTAAGTAAATCATGTTCAAATCACTGCAACAAAGAGAAGTAAATTAATTTCAAATCATTGACAAGAAGGAGAAGTAAGTTCTATTTCAAAAGTAATATACAAAGATTAAGTAAAACAAGTCTAAATCATATACAAGAGAAGGTACAAGATGAATTAATTAGGTCTCCAATGACTGCAATAAAGGAAACTAATCAAGGTTCAAAATAACATTAAACTAAGGAAAGTAAAGTAGGTTGAGAACACAAATAAGAGTAACAACAAGAAGAAGTGAGTTGTGCTCTTGCAAACTATTAAATTACTTCGAGTAAAGTTGATTACTCCGAGTGGGATACTTACTTAAATTTGAATTGAGTTAAAGACTTGATAAGTCCAAATATTTGAAATATATAACACATTCGATGACCCCGAATAACAAAATCTACTACTTTTAGAAGAAAGTGTCTCATTCTATGAGAATAATTCAAATAAGGTCAAGAACAAGAGAGGAAGGTATTATTAAATACTTGAATATCTCTCCAAGTAGAGGAAGAAGAGGGAGAAGAGTCCAGAGGTCTCCATCTCCACCAAACAGAACTTTGTCTACACCTCCACCTAGTATGAATTTCATTTAATCAACTAGGGTTCTTAGACCAATCAAGATGGCACATCAACAACCACCACAGGGACCACCAAATCCCTTTACAAATTTCATAGGAAACAGTCCACTTTCCCTCAATGCACAGAATTTGGTTTGAGTGGAAGCTATAAATTAAATTTCATTCTTCAATGGAGAGAATCACATGACACCAATTGACCACATTTAAGACATTACAAATGTCTATGCCATACATGAAATTGTTGAGATGGATGTGTACAGTCAAACTCTTCATTTCTTTCTTTAAAGTCAAAGATCTACGGTAGTTTAGAAGATTAGGAGCCTCGGAAAATTACAAACGGGATGAATTTCAAACATATTGTTGTGGCCAATTTGGAGAAAATGGAGACAATCTATCTTTATTCGAACAATTGACTACAATAAAGAGATATGCAAACAAGCATATGGCTGATTTCAACTTAAAATTCCAAAGAACGTGGGATATGATTCCTATTCTGGTCATACTAGATACTAAAGGTGAATCTCTTTACTTCTTCAAAGCTCTAAATTCTAACATATTAGTAATGATATAGTCTATGGGAGGAACTATATTACCCAGAGCTTATGTTATAGCTACTACAAAAGAGAATTGTTTAACTCAGGAAGTCAAACATGTACCTAGGCCACCTATGACTCTCTATCTAGAAATGGGGAACCCTAAAACTAGTCAAAAACCTGATTTGGCCCCTAATCCAGCCCATATAAATCATAGAAATAGTGAGGCTTCTACTTCATCTGTAAATTCTAAGGATCTTCATGAGGTCATGAATAAGCAACAAGAAGTGTTGAATGGTCAACAGACTTTAGGGAATGAATTGGTGACCATCAAGAAGTAATAAGACCAAAGTTTTAAACCATATCAACCTCATTACTCAGAAAATAGGCACTCATATCAGCCAAACAATCATCCCACTCGAGATGATAACAAAATCAATGACAACCTCCCGCTTCTAACCATAACGGTTTTATAATTCTAATCCAACATCTTCATCTAGGGCATTAGATCTTGTCCAAAATTATATGACACGGGAGTATGAATGGTGATTTCCTTGTAATTAATTGCACAATATAGCAACATGCTTCAATGGTGCAATAAATCTATCTTTGATGGTGCAAATAGTAGGTGTGCCTCAAGAAGAATTAATGAATAAAATAAGCAGTAGGATAGTAATCAAGAAATGCATCCAAGTGAGACAACACTTGTAAATTGGAAAGCAGAGGAATTCTCATGGGATTAACTAGTCTCTTTTCCAAGGAGTGGACACTTATATGAGGTCTAAGAAGAGGAACATAGAGGAAGCATAATCATCTAATCTAAATACTTCTTATCCTTTCATCACACTTCAAGGTATTAGTAATCCAAGTATAGTCTCAAACATTCAAAATCATCCCAAGCCACCTTCAGGACAATGTACATACCGATTACAAAAATCATGTGAAAGAAAAGTTGTGTCAAGTAATGGATAAGAAAATAAAATCCCACTTCCTTTGAACATTATTGATCATATGAAGAAGGCTAATGTTATTATTTCTATGTGGGATACATTGGCAGTTCTAGGCCAATGAGACTTGTTACAAGAATCCATGACAAATTGGTCTATCTCAAATGAGCCGTTCAAAGATCAAAATAAGGTTATTATTAAAAAGCTCCAAAAAAAGGGAATTGAGGGGGTCAAGAAGGTAAAAACATGAAGCCTCATCTATTCTATATTTCTCTAATTATTTGGTGTAATTATGTATACAAATGCATGATTGATTCAGGTGCAAGTAGCTTAGTGATGCCAAAGAAAATAGTTGATCAACTAGGCCTAAAGTATGAATTGGTGTCAAAAGGAGTACCATAATTGGATGGAATAATAGTGTGAACTATTAGAGTAATCTAAGGATTGAACCTTATACTCGCATGCATGCCCCAATGTCATAGTATTAGAAGATGTATCCGTCATTACATTGTCACCACTTTTTTCATTTTGTTTGTCAAGGAACTTCACAAATAAGATTAGTAGGTACGTATTTATTGATTGATATTATATGTACTTTGAGGAGAAGGTCTAGGGATAAAGCTACAATTAGATCAAAACCAATCCCAAACATCCATATTGAGCCTCATGTGTCGAGCCTAATAAATTCCAATTGCTCAACATTTGAGCAAAAATATTGTCCATGCAATCAGGAAGAAGACACCAAAGTTGGAAATATTCCAGAGTTAACTCTTGATGAATGGGAAAACAAGAGGCATGATTTTGATCCCTATAAGGAGATGGAAGAGGTTCAGCTAGGTATCTATTTCTTACATGAAGAAAATCCAACTCTACATAGCATCACCAAATTGGATAAACATATGATATTCAAGTATGGAAGCTATTCTTTGATGGCTTGAGCAGTAGGAAAGGTGCTAGAGGGATGAAATGCTCATGTAACAAATCAATCTAAAATGCTATTTAGATTTACATTTTTAGTTTTCTTGTTCAAATTACACATCTAAGTATGAAGAATTGGTTCACGGATTACATTTGGCAAGAAAAAGAGGCATTAAAAACATGCAAGTGTTTAGAGATAGCGATTTGATTATAAACCAAGTAAGAGGGTTGAGAGATGATAATAATGAAACCCTAAGAGGCTATAAGAACCAGGTATGGGATATTTTTGAAGACTATGAATAATTCAACATCATCTCCATCCCAAGGAAGAAGAATGAGTCTGCAAAAAACTTGAAAAAGTTGGGGCAGCATTTGATGTTGTTGACAATATTAAGAGGGATCAAAATTGACCTCATATCAAAGTGGTTATAAGGCCAACTATTCTAGATAAAAATACAGGTTGGAAAGTATTTGAGTGTGATGAGAGGATCATAAATGTTCTTCAAGAAGAGGAAGAGTTCTCCACAAGGAACCAAGACAAAATGAAGTAGTAGTATTGTGATCAAGTGGTACAACTAAGAACAAAAAGCTCCCAAAGAGATTAGTAACATTCGAGTCAATATTTAATCCTAATGATCAATTTTGAAAGGAAAATGAAAACATTCAAGTCAAATGTGAAGACTGAGTCAATTTCACCTTTGGGTGAACGTAAAACACTTCAAATTGAAAAAGTAAGCAGAATCAAGAAAAAAATTAATTTGTAAAACTTTTTCAAGAGGTCCTAGATGCATTTTTTAGAGCTACGAGGACTTGATAGGATTAAATCAAAAGTTAGCACAACATACTATTGAACTGGATCCAAAGCTAAGCCTATCGTGTAAAAATAAAAACCATTCAATCCTTACATAACGACTTTCATTAAGAAGGAATTTAACAAACTCATTGAGGAAACCATTATCTTTCCAATAAAGCACTAAAGTTGGGTTTCTAATCTTGTTCCAATGCACAAAATAAATGGAGAAATCAGATTCTATGTTGATTTTTTTGACTTAAATTGATATTATCTCAAAGATAATTATCCACTTCCTTTAATGGAGAAAATATTCCAAGTAGTAGCTAGTTGGGAAAGGTTCTCATTTCTTGATGGCTACTCGAGTTATAATGAGATTATGGTGAAAGAGTATGATTAGTGCATGACCTATTTCACTAAAGCAGTAGTAGGGTGCATATGCTTATAATAAAATTCCATTTGGGTTATCAAATGTTGGAGGTACTTTCAAAAGAGCAATGGATCCGACATTTAAGGGGCTGATAAACAAGATAGTTATTATATACTTAGAAGATATCACAAAGTATACTCCAAGAGCACAACAAGTAACCTATTCCATCACGGGTAAGTGTTTCAAATATGCCAAATATTTGGAGTGTCTTTAAATCCTAAAATTATATCTATTCTTAGCTCGTGAAGGGAAGATTCTAGACCACATAGTGTCTAAGGATGGACTAACAATTTATCGAGAAAGGGTTGAAGCTATCAATGCACTACCATTGCCAAGTCACAAAAAGGCTCTACAAGGATTCTTAGGGAGAATCAATTTTGTCTAAAGGTTTACATCATATTTTTTCACTCTTGTTAAGCCATTAACAATGATGTTGAAGAAGAACCTTCATTCTAATGGAATCAATGGGAAAAGAGAGTTTTAAGGCTAGTAAATAGGCTATATCTCAAGCTCCGACTCTCATCAACCAAGATTTCTTGAAGGACTTCATCCTATATGAATTTTGGGGTTCAAATACAATTTTAGTTATCCTAGTAAAAATAAATAAGGAGGGGGAAGAACATCCCAAAACTTTCTTTAGTTAGAGTTTGGAAGATTATGAAGTGAGGTACTCCTTCAGCGAAAATCATATTTTCACTGTCATAAGGAGCTTGAAGAATGTTAAACATTTTGTCTCAAACAAAAGATTCAATTATTAGTACCTAATGTTGGGGTCAAGGAATTCCTCTAAACAAGGATTTGAATGAGAAATGGGCCAGTTGGATAACTTGTGTGAAGGAATACGACATAGAAATCAAAGTAACTAAGTTGATCCATGGAAAGGGCTTATGTGAGAAGCTAACATCTAGACATCATGTTGAGATAAATAACAAACAAGAATCTATTTTGGTGCTAAAAATAGTCAATAAAAACAAGTTGATGATGTGCCTACACCATGTTAGACCCAAGATATAATTCATTATTTTCAAATGATTTTATTCCCTCGAGAATTATACAAAGATAAGAGGAGATATTTTATACTCCAATCCATTCCGTATTCTCTTATTGATGGAATTGTTTTCAAGAAATGCATTAATGCAGTTTTCCTAAGGTGTCTCCCAAAAATCAGATTGAGAAAGTGCTACATGAGTTCCATGATAGAGAGACAGGAGGCCATTTTTCTCCATGGGTAAAAATATCATAATCATGAAATATGGTTACTATTGGTCTGCGTTATTTATTTACAACTATACATGGATTAAAAAATGCAAGAAGTTTGCATTTTCATAGGTAAAGAGAGGCTACCAATGCTTCCACTTCATCCATTCTTAGTAGATTAGCCATTAATGCAAAGTGGGGATTTCACTTCATCGGGGGTGATCAATGCAAACTAAAGGAAGGCCACAAGTGGATACTTATAGAAATAGATTACTTTACCAAGTGGACCAAAGTGGTGGCACTCAAGGAGGCAAACAAATCTAGCATAGTGGACTTATATGAAAGGATACTAGTACATTTTTTTGTACCTTCCACTATTATATGAGATAATGATCTAGCATTTCTTGGCACAAGGATCACTGATTGGGATGTTAGGAATGGAATATATCTCAACACTTCATCTAATTATTACCCACAAGGTAATGGGAAGGTTGAGTCTACAAACAATAAGTTGCTAAGAATTATGAGGAATCTATATGAAAATTGGTGGAAATGGCATACCAAGCTGAATCCAACCTTGTGCGCTGATAGAATTACACTAAAAAGGTCAATGACTAGCTCCCATACAAGCTAGTCTATGGAAGAGAGGTAAAGATGCCTATATCACTTGAGTTGAACACATTGGAACTCCTCAAGAAGTGGAACTAGCTGATTTTTAACCTATGGAGCTCATGTATGTAGAGATCATGGAGTTGGAAGAAATAATATAAGATGCAATGCAAACTATGGAGAAAGAGAAAGGACTGATCAAGAGGATCTTTGATGAGAAATCTAAATCAATAACATTCTAAGAAGGAGAATTAATGATTAAGTGAGATGTTGATCACAAAAAATCAAACAAACATTCCAAATTTGATGTAATATGGAGTGGTCCATACATGATCACAGAATGCAAGAGCATCAATGCTTTCTCACTAGCTAAGTTGGATGGTGAAGAATTACATATTCTAAGCAATGGAATCTACCTCAAGCATTATTAGTAGAGGAGTAACATCTCACCCTTGTATATAGTAGTTTAGAATTTTTGTTCCTCTAAGTTTTTGTGCATATTTTTATATTATTAGAGTAGTTTTCATTTCCCTAAGTTCCTTTGATCTAGAGGTCAATAAAGAGGAAAAATGTTACGTAAATATCCTAGGATCATTACGGTGTAGGATTTGACTATGATATATTTTTGTTGACTATTTAAACCTTTAAAATAGAGTCCGTATGCGTGAAAATTTTGGTTGGTAAAAGTTTAAGTCAATCTTAGGTGAGACCGGATCGATTGGAGAGTTGTGAAGTGGTGAAAATAAGATCGTATTCTCAAGTTGATGTTCCAATCCTCCGGGTCATTGAAATTCATGTAATATCATCTTCGGAAATGATCAAGAATTTTTTTCCACATGGTGGGTCCTCAGGTCACCACGTGGCCTACCACCCCTTATTGAAAAGTTAACCTGATGAGCTATTAATAGAGCTATGGATCGAGCATTTATTGATCTAGGGAGTGAGTTGCTCAACAAGTCACCAAGTGAGTTCCATGTTGAGCTATTCATCGAGTAATTACATTGCATTAGCAAGATAGAGTGGAGACCGAGCCCTTGGGTGCATTATCCAAGATAAGTCAACTACTCATTGGGATCATGAGCCATCACAATGGTCCATGGAAAAAGTAGACAATATGTGGCATTAGCCACAAAACATTAACCTCCTTTGTGATATATGCAGCCCATCCTTATCCATAAAATGTAGAATCTGGGTTTGTCCCTACATGGTCTTAGAAAGGTGAACAACTCAACAACTTAGTGGTCATGGTGGTAAGCGGATTCATAGCGATCGATGTAGTAGTGGACATGTAATGGACCCAAAATGATGTGGCAAGGTCAGCATTTTCTATATGGGGTTTGTGGACCACACACAATGCAGACATGAGAGAATAAATTAGTATGTGGTGGGGTGGTTCGAACCACCAACCACCTATCTTCTATCTTTAGTTTTCAACCCACCCGCCAAAGGTGGATGCTTAGCATATAATCAGCCAAGCTTATAGTTCGTGAATTCAAAGAAAAAGGAGATTTCAACCGCTAATAGTTAGGAAAATGGATAAGGCCCGATTGGTGCACCAACCATGCAAAACTAAATATAGTTTGTGCGATATGTTGTTTGAGCACCTATTTCGGCCACCCAAGGCATATATAAAGACCTCTCCATCCACACTCTCAACACACAACAAAGATTAATGAAGTTAACTCCAAAGGATCCCATGGAGGATAAATAACTTCTTAGCTATTTGAAGGGCCTTTGTAAATCATTATATTTGAAAGACATATTTTGTGAGTAAGTTCTACTAAATTTATAGGAAAAAAATTTGATAGTGAAGACCTATTTTTATAGGCATTTTGTAAATTTGGAGTTATTATAAACTCACACATAGGCCCATAGTGCCACATAACTGCAAGTGCACCAAGAAGGTCAAGGAAAATCCATGACTAATCATTGGTGTTCTTCAAAGGATTGGAGTACTATTTAGGAAAGTTTAAAGTTCCATTAGGTTTTATTGTAAGAAACTATATTGTACTTACAAGTTTTGACTAGTGGAATGGTTCTAAAAGAACATAGAGATGTAGGCTATTGCCAAACTCTGTAATCAACCCGTGTGTAGTGTGTTTTCATTCTTGCATTATTTTGAGTTGATTTACTTAAAAGGAGTAATTTTATCGGCAAAATTTAACAAGCCTATAGGGGTCTGAAGTCGGTTAAATTTTTGACTTGAATTTTCAGATTAGCCTTAGGCACATGTTTTATTGTTTCAATTTCCTTTTTCTCAATTCACCATGCTTCCCAATAGAAAATATTATAGTCAAGAAGCTCAATCTCATAAGAAATGGTTCTTTGTATTCAAATTCAATCAAATTCATAGTAACTAAATCAGATCAAGGTGCTGATTTTAATGTGTTCATTATTTTTCTCATTTAGATCAGCATTTGAGCTTCTTGTGCCTTTTATAGATTCAAGAAATCAATTTTAGGGATAGTCATGGTGTTGTAATAGATGATAGGTTTTGATTCTTCCTTGTGCCCCATTTTTCACTTCAAGTGGTGCTCCAAGAAGGTAATTAAAAGGTAAAATAAAATTATAAATTAATAGAGTTCAATGATGTCCAAACTAGCAGGTGTTTTACTCCAAACTTTACAAAGTGTGCCATAATTTCCAAGTAATCATTGGGTCCAATGTGCTTCATGTGGTAAAGAATAAATGTTGAGGCAGTAGTTACAAGTGTTCATCATTCAACCTTATGGATCACAATTGTGAGAAAAGGTGAAATTCAAGTTTTCATACAATTTTCCACTATCGCAAACCAAATGTTTAGGTTTTACTTACAAATTTGGGAAAACAACAACAGTGTCATTTTAGGTTATAAATGGTGAAGAGGGCTCTAGGGTTCATGTTTTCAGGTTTAGATCATTTTAAGGTTGATACAGGAGACTCCATTCCTAATGGATTTATTTAGGAAGTTGGTCGACCATATCTAGCAGAAAGAGACGCATGACTCACCAAATTGTTAATCCATTCCTCTTGGGAAAAATAGATAATGAGGGTGTGACTAGACCTCGAGAACCGAATAGATTGTTGAGGGTGAAATAAAATATTATAGGCAATTTAGTGGTTTAAGGAGCAATCTTAATGATTTAGGGATCTTGGAGTAAAAGAGGATTTTTCCTCTTACGGGTTTTGACACTTAAGGTTCAACTCAAAAAAAAAGAAATGTGGTCCTAGAAATCCCGCATCTAGAAGAAATAGGTGGAAAAAAAAAAAGTGAAAACTAGCCTTGGAGTACCCTATTAACTTCCCCTAGCCTCCTAGTTAGAAGAAAAATTCATTAGAAATCTAAAAATTATAAAAATTATCAAAAGGGTCTCAAGGAGTTTTGAGCTAGAAATGAGCTCACTGACTAGCTCAATGAGCTAGCCAAGTTTGTGGTCCATTGGAAATGGTGCACTATTTGACCATGGAGAGCACATTGGTGGGCTTAGAGAGTTGAATCACTCAGCCAAGGTGTTGTGGCTGAGTTTAAAGTTGAGTTCCTCTTGGAGCTCACAAGGTTGATATCGCAAGAGTTGGGCATGTGGAATCCATGTGTTAGAAGGAAACACATGGTAGAGGAAAAGGATATCACCTTAGTGAACTTGACCAAACTACAAAGTGTAGAACTCACTAGAGCGAGTTGATCATGGGATGTGGCATGCTAGTGTTGAGGCATGTCAATTTGTATTAAAGAAAATCTCCCAAGCTCAATTGTGTGAAGGGAATCGAGGAGTGAGGTAGAGAATCTCAACTCCAGCAAGTCGTGAAGTTAAATGAATGGTGAAGATGAGGCTCACTTGGCCAAGCTAGGGCCAATCCCTTGGGCTTAACAAGATAACAGGATGGAAATGTAGATTGGTAGCTTAGAGCTCATCATGGAGTGAGGCATTCATGGAAAGTAAATGAAGCTAGCGTAAAATCAATGTTGGTGTGAAGGATTCAACTCATCCAGCAAGCTTGGTGAGGTGGAGAAAACATGTCAACCTAGTGAGTAGTAGTTCACTATGTCGAATCGGAGGCCAATAGCTTCAAATTAGCAAGGGTCCAATTCTCGACATGAGAAGTAAAGACGTGTGGAAATAACATAATGAATGGAGAAGAGCTTAGTTGGGTTAGGCGGTGAACAATGAGGTGACACATTGCATTGAAAACTCAAGTGAAGTAAAGAAGATGTAGTTTCTACATTGAATGGGGATGCCAAGTTGGTAGTTCAAAGTAGTGATTTATAGAGTGAAGTATCACATTTACGAAGCTTGATGGATGAGTTAAAATGGATGGAGAACCACTCGAGTTTATAGGATATTTGGCAAGGTCAAACTAAAGGTGAAATTTAGTGGAAGCACCGAGCTCGGTATGCAAAGGCTTATGTAGTGAATGAAGTGCAAGCTCCTCATAGAGCTAATAAAAACAAAGCTGTGAAAATGACTCGGTCAAGTTATGGTCAATCCATCATAGAGGTATTAAATGGGGAATTCCAATACGAAGGTCTAAAGTGTGTGAATTAAGGCAGAGGAATGAGCTAAGGCTTAGATGGGCTGGAGATCTTGACGATGAAGAAGAAGGGAAAAATGGTGAACAACATTTTCAAAGCGAAATACCTGGCCCAACAAGCCTAAGAAGAGAAAAATAATATAGGAACTCCACAACGCACTTGGAGGAAAGTATAATTTAAAGCGGTGAATGAGGTTGCTAAGTCTTTACTTGGCCAATAAACTAAGAGGGTAAAACCAAGTCAACGACCAAAATTAATGGTCCGGGAACACTTTGTTCATTCTGTAATTTGAAAATATTTCACTTCACAATGGATAAGCGAATTAAATCAAATGGAAATTGATGCATCGAATAGATAAGTCACCAAGTTAATCAATGTGGGGTGGTGAAATTGATGTGGGAATTCTTATGGAGTGTGAGATGTTTATCCAAGTATAAATAAGTTAAATTTCCACATTAAAGGAAATTAATCTTGAGTTTATAGTTCTAAGAATCAAATAGGAGAGTAAAGAATTTACTTGGGTGATGAGATAAGGCGAGGAGAGTACATGAAGTTCACTACATGATGAACGTGAGCCTCCGACCAAAACAATGCAAATCAGTGAATCAAGGGGAAAAGTCTTTCATTAGGAGGAGAGCTAAGTGAAGCATAAGTGAATGGAATCACTGCATAACATGGTGAGTTGGGCACATGATTCAAATATATTTTTGTGGCAACAAGTCTTAAGCAAAAGGCATAGGTACAACGAGTCAAATCCATGTTAAATCTCGAATTTTGCAAAGATTTGAAGTGTTATAGTTTAAAGGTGATACATCAAGGTATAAATTGAGCCATATATGAGATATGAAACAAGTCAGCCATCGATATTCTTGGTTAACTACAAATCGAGCTAAGAGAGAAGACAATAATACACCCTCAACTCACAACAAATAAGGCTAATGTAAAGAGAGTTATGCGGTAAAAGTGAGACTACTTTACTTCTCTTAAATTAAGAGAAGTAAAGTAATGTGGAATCAATGTAGAACTAGAGGGGTAAGAGGAAGTAAAGTATCCCAGTGAATTCATATTTATTTACTTCTCTTAAAAAAGTAAAGTAAAGTAATTGAGAAACACTAATGGCAAGCAACAGTAATGGCCCCTAGCTTTCTCACTAGTTTACAACTTCAAAATGCCATAACTTATGATTGGGAGATCCGTATCACACAAACCTAGACTTTCTAGAAATTTATTGAAGCCCGCTACATGCTATAAATTTAAGATTTCAGTTTTGGTGAACATAAGAGGGTCAAAAATGGGCATAATTATCATGTACTCAATTTCACTATATAGCCAGCTACCATCATTAATGCGGCATGGGATGCAATTTATTGTCCCATTAGCTATAATACAAGAGGGATGGGATGTTTAAGGGTATCATGATATTTTTATTAAAATTTACACTTGGTAGGTGGGAAATGCATGCATTCAAGAACTCAATTTTTCTCTCCTCTCAATTTTTTCTATAAATTGTAAAGGCTCTTCATCGACAAGGGTGATTTCTCAAAGCATACCAAAAATCTAAAAAAATTGTATATTAACAAGCTAATGTGTTAGAGGCCTTATTTATAGACATATTTCATGATGATCATGTCCTTTCTCTTGTCATTAAATGGAATATGTAAATCAATGAAGTAGTGGATTTGAGTATTGTGGATATTTTCTTCCCTTTTCTTGTGTCTGTTGTTTTCACTTACCTCTTCATTTCACTTGCAGTTGTATTGTGCCAATTTTAATTGTCTTGCAGGTTTCATTATTGTTGTGATTTCATGGAGATGTTGGTTTGATGTTTTTGTTAATTTTGGTGACCGTTCCACCCTCTACGCACTTCACGTTTTATCATTTCCACACATTTAAGAGATTCCGTACATACCCTTTTGGTGCATCACCTCTTGTATTTATTTTTATTTCATTTCATGTTATTTCTCTCTCCCTGGTCCCTTGGAAGTTTTAGGTTAGAGGTATTTGTTATATTTATTTCAATTATAGTTAGCTATTAGAATAGTTTAGGAAGAGGAGCAAACCTTCTTTGGAGCATTTCTTCATTTGTAAGGTCCCACACCATGGAGCGAGTTCTATGTTACCCACATCACCTTTGTTTGCTTTAGACGCTCACATGCTAAGAAAATGAGAGGGTGTTCTGATTTTTGATAATAGTTAAAGGATAAATTTGTGATCATCCAACTACATATGTTAAAAAACATCAAATTTTTGTGACACTAGTATGACATAAGAAGAATAAGTTTTCAAACATTTTCATAGTCATGTGTTCCTAGCTGAGATCTCCAACAACGATGTGCCCCTAACCCAACCGAGGCACCCTAGTCTAACGTAATATTTCCACAATATTCTATGTTCATTTATGATAGTTCCTCCTCATACATTAATTACTCTTATAATCCAACATGCTTTAAGATCAATTGTGAAATCACCTAAGTATTTTCTTTATCTTGTTTCTTGCATCAAAAATGTACTTTAATGTTCATTTATCACATGTGACACCAATATATTAGGGTTTTAACATAAATCCATTTTTAAAAAATTATTTGGTGAACCCATCTCATTCGAACACTCTAAGGTCTTCATCTCATCATGGATATCTCCATTCATAATTTCTTTCTAGCCAATCCTAGTTGTAGACCTAAAATCATCTATCTCATGGCTAATTCCCACATTCCTTTTGATACTCATATAGAAAAATTATATCAATTATTCAAAGATGCATTTTCTCCATAACTCACTTTTCCACTTGATATAGCTACCAATATTTTTTTATGAAAATGTGCATCCCCTATATATATTGGCACGTATTCATAACATGAGTATCAAGTGAAATATAATAGATAATGGATTTGACGAAAAACTTTGTACTCATGATCTGCTTCATGACATCGGTCTTCCTCTTTAGTTAACGCAACATCCATTTCTCTTCATGTGTATGATTATTATATGTGTCTCTACATAGGCACTATGACCTTGTTGCTTACCATTGGGAAAAAACTATTTGTTTTGTATTTTGTTATTCATTTCCTAGTTCAATACTATACGGGTATGCCATGGTTTCTGAGTATGCAAGTAGTGCCTTCTACAATTCACCGATGTGATAAATTATTAATTGAGGGCTTTGAATATACCATAGTAGGTAATTGTGACCCATTGAAATATTTTCGCTTGGATCCAACCACTTTGTGTTACCTACTTGTTTTCATGCAAATGTACAACATGAAAATTCCCAATTTTCAAGCATGATTATGGTCCCAAGTGTCAATTTTTTTATTATAAAAATTTTTAGAAAATCTTGCAAGTTAACCCATCTTCTATATTGGATATATCCTACTATGTCAATTGGTCATACGTGTTGTGTCAGTATTTTCCATAAGTTATTTAGGCAAAAAAGCTCATTCGAGTGCTTCCAAGATGGTACTTTACAAGGAAGTTTTTCAAGAGGCTTAGGAATGGTAATTCTTAGTCTTTATAAGAAATGTATCACACCCCTTAGAATGGAAATCCAAAACAAAATTCATTAGGGATAAGTACTAGAGAGATAATAACATGGTGCAAATTATTTAGGAATATTTTAGAAAGATTCGAAGGTTTAGGTGCCAATTCAACAAAAGCAGGTTTTTGAGGTCAAAGGAACTTGCACTATGAAAGAAGATCTGAGATTCGAGAGGTGATTCCAAGAGTTTTGGAATGAGTTAGAGGCCAAAAAATACCAATGGAAATCTAATTTAGTTCTCTACAAGGTGATAATTTCATATTCTTCTCAATCCCCATGTAATTCTTCTTATAACTCATTCTTTGCACACACAACTAGTGATCCCAATAAAAGGGATTTTTAAGAGGGTTTAAAGAATTAATAGGGAATAATATCTATACTATCCTTCATAATATTACATTTTCATTCCAATTCATATAAATAAATATTAAAAAATTCATTTAGGAGCTTAAGATATGTCATTTTCAAGGTGCTTCCCAAGGTACAATGTTCGATAGTTAGATATATTTTTGAGGAACCATGTAATCATGGCATTCAAAGAACACTTTTTGTCCCCTTTATCCATTTTAAAGGGAAATAGGGGAAAAATATTTCACCCCTCCCAATTTGAATTTGGAGGACCTACACATGACCCTGAGGGGTCTCCATGAGGCATTTTGCTCATTTTATGGCCCCCTCCTCCTTTGGTGTCTCAATGAAAAGTGTTAGCCTAGGGTTAAGGAAAAATTTTGTGCCCCCATTGTCACTTTCCTATTAATTTCATAATTTTCTATTTTCTCATTCTCTCCTAATATTTCTCCAAAGGCACCCAAAGTGTAGGTGAAAATTTTCAAGGTTAATCCACAACATTTTTCTCCATTGCATTCACTCCATCATCCCTCCATAATCTCAGTAACAATATTCCATAAGAAAAATATAAAAAATTGAGCTCAAGGATTAGGTTTTCTCTAGAATGCCCATGTGCACATAAAACTAAAAAAACTCATATCTAAAAAACTAGGGCATAATTTGATATGAAATTGTTTTCTTATTTCACCATTTTCAGAGGCCATTTAAACCCACATGGTGGATTTAACAAGTGCATTAAGGATATTTTTCAATGAACAAATCATATTTTCTTATCTTTGGTCTCTAAAATTTAATTTCCCACTATTCCAGTGATCTGGTTGAAGTGAAAATTCATACGTGAGATTTGAAGAAAATATCCATATATGAAAAAAGTTTGTTTCACCAAAATATGAGGTGGGAAAGTGCACCTTCAAAACTCAGGGACTCCATTAATGAATGTCATGGTAGATTTTTACGTAAAGACCTCACTAGGAAAAATTTATTTTTCAAATTCCTAGGGTTCTAGTGGGCAAAATCTCTTGAAACATTGACCAGATCATTGTGATGAATTATGTAAACTTCTTTTGTTGGTGTAGACACCCAAAAATTGGTATTTATGACATCATTCACCCATGTGCACTTATTTTAATTTAATCATCATTCTCATTCAATCAAATTCCCATCGATCGACATTAATCTTTATTAGTTAATTAATTTGTATTAATTAGTTAATCATTTAAGATCCTCATTATCCCGACCAACCTTCTAATTAGGATGTTTTATCCTATACACAAATCAATTTTTTAATCTTTCATCCCACTTATTTTTATTCCCTAACCACCTTGCATTCATCCTTGAGTCATCTAATCCCACTAATATTCTCAGAAAGAACTCTCCCAAGCCTTAAAAGTATCCAAAATCCCACCTTCAAGTAAAAAATCAAGCCCTAAAGGGAAAAGTTCCCCCGATCGGCACTAACCCAACTTAGTCTCTATTGAAACACTTTAAAACAAGTGTTTTCCTTCCATTTGGGGGATCAATCAATCAAATAGGGTGCAATCACTGACAATCAAGAAAAATGACATAAATAAGAGATTTTGGTGATTTCGAGCCTCCAACAAAACTACTAATATCCCATCCATCATCTAACATTTCATCCAGACTCACAATCTTTCTTCATGAGATCTCTCACTTTTATAGTGATTTTATCAAGTCTTCTATTATATTATCTTTGATTTCTTACATATTAACCTTTTTCAGGTCTAGAGCAGCATGTAACCATTGCTTAATAACCTCTTGTTTCAGTCCTAGTTTTCTTAGGTTGTCATATTCAAATATTTCTTCTCGGCCTCATCCTAATCCTATTCCAGTTTAACGCCGATCCTCTTTGTTTCCATCGACTGGGCCTTGCCTATTCAAAAATCTACCTAAATCCCTTTTTCTTTCATTTATCCCATCTCCCAACCCTTGGTTTTATTACTCATAGATCATCCCACAATCAAGGCTATTGGTCCTCATTAGCTTCTCGGATTTCTCAAAACCTTATAAGTTTACATATTCCATCTACACTTCCAGATTCATCCTCCCACATCATTTTCAACCTGCTTTTGTAGAGTCTAGGTTGTCTATGAATGAGACAATGTAACCATTATTTTATAGTTATTGTCAACTAATTAGTCTTAGATCAGTTTCTGCCATTTTTCATATTCAGTGATAAATTTGTTTCTGCATGCTTTTGATTTATTTCATCCTTATATAAACACATGGGGTTGACATTTGCCTAGGGATCTAACCACTTCTTGGAATGAAACTATTTAGGAAACCCCTATATACAATTATCTAATCAAATCTTGTTTTAGCCTCATTTGTAGGTTTGGCAAGCATCAACAATCAATCATTCAAAGACTGTATCAAACACCAAAAATATGAGGTAACATAAACCCTCTATCCTTTTGAGTTAGCTAGTTTCTTAAGTAGCTAGTGCATTCATTTGTTTACGAATGAGAAATTTGGACAACATTTCTGGAAAGCCCACTGGGACCACCCTTTAGGTGGTTTATTTCTTTTCTATATCTTGATTTTCCTTGTGTTCCACTAACACTACAATGCGAGGTCTTTTTGTATTGTTTTCTAAGTTTTTGGCTTGGATCACTCATCATTCAAGAAGTGTAGTAAAATATGAAAAGTATTACCCAGGTATTCTTATTTTCCTATTTTATACTTTTTACATCATACCTTCCCTTCTTTTCCATGTACTCATCACACACCACATCTTGTTTTGGGCTTAAAAAGGAACCCTTCCTATTGCATCCTTCTTACTCACATAATATAAATAGGTTTTAATCTTCTTCATCACACGTCTTATCACACATAGCCTAAAATTCAAAACCAATTAACACATCAAAACTTTCCTTTCACCTGGTTCACTGATTGGGATTTAATCACCCAATAGGTGACTATTTGAACATTTTCCCAACCACAACTTACCTGAAAATAAATAAAGTTTACCATCTCTTAGGTCTGTCCATATCCATCCACTTCACATTTTCTTAAATCAGAACATAAAAGGAATTTTTTGATTTCTTTCTTATTTAAAAATGGAAACAAAATTTTTGTTGAGCCATTATCAACAGATCCCCATGACCCCATCTATACCATCAATTACTTCTAGAGTTTCCTCTAACCCTATCTATGACTATTTTGGTAGACCTCCCATCTCACACCCATCAATCCATAGACCATGCTCTACCCTCATTATGTTATATATAATCATGTTTATCTCCATCACCTTATATTCAGTTTCCTTATATCTCATCACCTTTACCTTCATCATATTCAACCTCATCCTCTTGAACCATTCATGTTTCTACCCCATCTTATTTGACCTCATTACCTTGTGCCCTTCTTGTGTCACCTCCCATTATCATACCTACATATCTTATGGATATTCCTCATGAGAACCCCATCCATTATTTCCTTCTCCGTAGGTATCATTCAAAAGATCCTACTCCATCTTATGACATATCTCCTCCCATCTCACCAAGGGATACCTCTAATGAGCTTACCATATTAGACCTCATTGTTCTTGCCCCATCTCTATCATCTCATTATGATCCCACTCATCACCATACTCCTACATCCTCTCAAGCTACCCCATCTTCATCACATGATATCTTTAGACAATCATTTCCCAATCCTCCACTATAGAGTTCATCTACTAAATCACATCAATTTAACCGATTATAAATCCAAACCATACATCAGATACCTCTTTCTACATCATTTTTACCCATTTTCTCCTCTATTTAAATCCTCGTATTGCACCCTTGACCTCTTCTAACATCAATACTACATTTATCATATCTAAAATCATCTCACCTACCTCCCTCAATTCTACCACTTCACTCACAACCACATCTAAAGCCACTCTTACAACGTCTTCATTAACCTTAGCCACACCTTTCTCTACATTTGCACCTATCACTAAAATAACATTGACATCTTTATCACACATTTCTTTTCCTCTTCCCATATCACCTCATACTATGTCTACCCTGACATCCCTACCACCTATCTCATCACTTATGACCACCCTGCTTAGGTCATCTTCCACATCCACATTTTTTCCACACTGTCACACCTCCCCAATCCACTCATGTGCCTCCCGATACTTATACCTCTTCCATATCTATCCTACCCCACCCACCATATTCCCCAAATGACATAGATATTATTAATCGCATCATCCAAACTCCTCTCATCATCACCACACAACCTACTATAGATCTCATACCTACATCTATTTTATCTACTTTAGTTGATTCTACACCTCCATCCCCATCTAATCTAGCAGATCCTATTCCTCTATACACATCTATTCCACCCTTACCTATCTTACCTTCCATAGATTTAGTACCAGTCCCTCTTTCCTTACTTCTACCTATTCCTACCGCATCGAGGATTATTAATCTATCCCTATTATCACCGTATTCCTCCACACTTTGCCTTCATCATTCAAGAAATATTAGAGATCCCTTCAACTAGAAGCCATTATAAGTGACCCTCTATTTCATCTACTCAACTAGACATCCCCACATCTATCAAACCTTCACCTTCTTAGAATATGTCATGCGAAGGCTACTTCGCCATTAGCCACCATGACATCACTAGATCCCACGAGTAGATATTATTGTCAAACCTACTAAGGGAATCCTCAAAATCCAAACCTAAGGACCTTGGCATCATCCCACGGTGAGTCAATTGAGTGTCCTCACAAGAAGATCGACATCCCTCTTATCAGGACCAAATCTACATCTTCTATCTTGGCGCCTCATCCTTAAGTCTTACAACCCCTCCTCCATCATGACCAATCAACCCACCCAAATCCAAATAATCTAATTATCTCATAGGGTCATCCCATTTATAATAAAAATTCTAATTATCAGTCATCAGGCCTAAACCATCCACCACAATTTTTTCTTCTAGACCACCACACTTGAACCAATCAAAGCTTTAACCTATTTCATCTACACCATCCTAGAGGAATTTTCTTGGTGCCCATATCGAATCATATGCATATTTCCTCAAACATTTACATCATCCTTCCACCTATCAGATCCTTCAATTCAAACCATTTAAATCCATCATGCTTTAACTCTCATTGCATATGTCCTTATCATCACTCCCGGTCCATGACACCAACCATTACAAGGCCCTCGAGACCATTTTCCAAAAATATTATTGAGTGAGAGGACATTTTTGACTAGTCATATTCACCATCTACTTCTTCATCCATAACACATCTAATCCCTTTCCCTTCATCTCAATCCAATCAACCTCTTGACGAGGGTCCTACCTTGTTCATAGATGTCATTTTCCTCAATACACAATCTTTGTGACATCCATATCCTTTGGCATCCACTATCTTATCCTCATCCCATTCACTAGGGAGCATCTTCCCTCATTTTCAATCTCTTAGAATCTTTCTTCTCATTTCCATTGATTTATCCCCCACGCTAAGGGGACTTCTTTAGGACTTTCCATTAATGGATTAGTTCCTTTCCATATTTGGCATCATCATATCTCATCTAGCTCGGTTTATCTAATCATACTTTCATCCCCTCTTCCTACGACCACCTTTGTGGCCATATCTATGCTTCCCTTTGGAAGCACCATGGCTTTGAACCCACCATTACAATGCCTATTTCATAAATCTTTATCTAACTCATCTCATCTGATCCTGATTTATCTTATCCCTCTAGGGGGACCATTTTTTCATCTTAAAATGCATACCACTTGCTTTTGTAATAAGTTGTGTATGTTTTTATTCTTCATTCCTTCATCTCATCTCATCCAATCTTCCATAATGTGACACTAATCTAAAAATGAACCAACGTGGAAGGGTTTCCCCTAAGCGGATCGGACCATGCGAAACCGAAAGTGGAACCACTTAACGAGTGAACATACGACCATTAGTTTGTTAGAAAATTTACCAATGTGCCCTTAGCCATGCCTTTAGATCATTCCTCCATCTTATCCCATTTCCATTTCTCATTATGATGATTTATAACTGTGTTCTCTTCTATCACTTCCTATATGTTACCTTAAATACATGCACCCCTTCTCTTCTTGTAGCATTTTACTTATGGATAAATTATCCCTTATCGGTGATAGCTCCATGATCATCACATCCATCACCTTATTACTCACTTATTGGAGCCATGAAAAGGGTCCATGGGCATCTCTTGTACACTATTTTCCCCCTTCGAGTGGTCTATTGAGCTAGTTCCATCTCTCCCCATGAAAAATCAAAAATCATGGATGCTTAAATAAAAAATCAAAGTTATACAAAACAAATTGATCCCTCGAAGGACAATTGTTCATGTTTTCGTGCCATTTCTAAGATTGCATGAGTGTGCCCTTATTTTTCATGTTCGATTTTTCTAGAAAATGTTTTATTGCTCAAATTGGTGATCTACAATTTCTCCCCCCTGGTTGAGTGTTTCAAAAATTCCCATAAACCTGTTGTTTTGCCTTGATTTAAGAGGAAAACCCATGTGTGCCCTTATTTGTGCCCTAGATTTTCCAAATCTGTGGGCTCTGTTGTTTTCCCTTTTTGCTCGATCGTGAAAATTGAATTTGACTAATTCTTACTCATTTGTATTTGAAAATCTGGTCCCAAGGTCGAAAATAATGTCAAATCATGCTTCAGTTGAGTTAAAATCAAGAAATTTGCAATCCTTGTTGAAAAATTTGATTTCTAGGGCATCGTTTAAATTTTTCATGTTTTGACGGTCATACGGGTGTCATTTTCCCATCAAATTTATCATCGCAAGGTAAGGGCAACGTGGCGGGTTCCTATTGACCGATGAGCGAATGCCTCTAACTTATCATTTTTGAAGTTTTTACAAAAGGGAAAATTTTGATCCACGGCTCCACCTTCTGCAATGAAGTGCCTACGTGGCACATTTTGATTGGTTAGGGGATTGGCGGGCTTTCCTTAGGAAATTTTGCTTTCATTATGCAAAATTTAAAAAATCAATTTTTGGCCCGAAGGCTGCAGCGAATAGGAGAGGACACGTGGCATGGAGGGCATGCGGATGGCAGAGGGACTTGGAGAATTTTGATGTTTTTGGCTCAAAATGATGAAGTGAAATTTTGGCCCGAAAGCCCTTGGCAAATCATCGGTGGACACATGTCCAGGAAAGGATAAGATGGGGCAGTGGGTTTTGTAGTGACTTTGAAGTTTTTAACTTCAAGTGGTAAAACATCAAATTTTGGCCTGAAGGCCCGCAACAAGTTAGGAAGTCCATGATGGACACGTGGCACATTCTAAGAATTCAAAGGAAGAGCACGGGCCCACGGTAAGTTTTAATTTTTTCAAATTTTGCAGGAAGGTTTGAAGGTAGAATAGGAGGCTTGGCCGTGGCGAATCGGCAAGTGCCACGTGGCGGGGAAGGGATCGGGCTTCGGGCCCGTGGAGGTTTTGTAGAAAAATTTCCTTTTTCAAAAGGGTGCAAAATTGATAGAATCGGTCCATGGTTTTCAATGGGGCCCACATATGGACACGTGGTGGGTCTAGGGGAGAAGCAGGAAATTTTGCAAAATTTTCCAAAACTTTAAAAAGGGTTGTAAAAGCATTTTTGGAGGCATGGGCCCAATCTAGTCACATTTTGACACGTGTCCCACCTTATCCAAAGTTTAAAAAGGTAATTTTGAGCTTATTTCTAGATCTCATTTTCCACGTGGAGGTGAACATTTAAAGTTGATACAAAATCGATGGTTACTGTACATCCATCTATTTTGGCCACCATGGGAGCTCCAGAAACTTGGAATCATGATTTCTTCATCAAATTTCATCAAATCTTATATGATTTTGTGTCACCTTGGCCTTTTGAGAACAATGGCATCATTTTCATGACCTAATTATTTGATCTATGGTGTTTTTGATGTAATTTTGGCTCAGGCCCGTGAAAAAAAATGTGAAATGACAAAATCAAAAGTTACAGAGGTAAAATTGAAAAGGGGAAAAGGTAAAAATGATGAATGAAAGATGCTTGCATGCTTGAATGATAAAAATGTGCCCCTGGGGTGGATAATGATCTAAATTTGTGTAATGATTTAACTTTTTGTGCATACTTGGTAACCTGTGAGTTGTTTTTCCATTTGGTGTCACTGTCATTAAATCATGAGGTTTTTTGTAACAATTTGATCCCACAGCATATTATTTTCTTGGGAAGGAAGACTCCAATGTGGTATGGGGTATATAATGCATTTTGGAAAATTTGTAAGAGGAGGGAGTTGAAAATCATGAGAAAATTTCTGAGAGAAAACTCATTTTCTGAGAAATCCACCAAAGAACCAGGTTAATGTCTCATATGTTGGAAAATCATGTATGTGAGTTGGTTACAAGTGTATAGCCATCACACAGCTATGAGATTGTTCATGTAACTCTCCCCTATTGTTGAATCTAACAAGTTTTGAATTAAATCTATGTTTTCTTTGGGCAATATGGTGTCTATTATCATTTTTTAAATGCTTGTGGATAATTTTCATTTGTTCCTGTTGTAATCTTGCATTGAAAGTATTTAGAAATCACACAGAATCTCCATTTCTTGTTGATAGTTAAGTGGCATTTGCAAATATCATGTTCAGAAGAGCCTTCATCTGATAAGGAGATAAACAAATTTAAAATCACTTTACCTTCCTTGACTGTAGAGATTGCCTGTAAGCCTTTGGGGGCACCTTAGGCGTGGTTTGATCAAGGATTTTGTGTTTAATTGAGTTATTTACTTCAGGATTTTGTGGTGAGTTCTCAAATATTGTGTGAAGAGTGCAACCTGGGCTTCCATTTGTGCCTCTTCTGGTTGAAGGAACATTCTAATTATCTTGAGGCATTTCTTTTGATAGTTGTTCAAGTATTGTAGAGATTGTCAAAGATCTGATCTATCCTAGTTTGTCTTGTCAATCCCCCACCAAAATTCAACTAAACAACAAAGATCCTATCATGTACTATCCCTAATTTGCATTTGTATACCCACAAAAGATCAAATTCTACTTGCAAAAGTATGCATAATAGATCAGAATTTCTAATGTCTTTAGTAACCTTTGCCTTGTTTTGAGAACATACCCATGTTTTGAGAAGTGACAACTCTTGAGAGTTCAGATCTGGGGTGTTGATCATGTTTTCACCAAGGTCTCCATCATAGAATTTCAAGCAAATAAAAGGAAATCTTCATCTCCTTCACCATTACAAGGTTACAAAATAGGTCCTCTTACCTTGGTTGTAAGACACAACCTAAAATAACTAGGACAAGATCGAGTCTATTGGAGTGCTTTAACCTTTATCCACAAACCTGAGTGCTAGCTAGACCATATCCTTGGCTACCAATGACATACAACATGGTATAATCTATCTTTAATCTCCATGACATATCTATGGTGCTACTCAAATTGAAAAGGAGAACAAATTTGGATACCAACACATGCCAAAAATAATAAAATCAAAATCAAGAAAAATCAAAATTCAAATAAATATACCAATCCCTGAAGGATAGATATTATTTATTCTTGTCATCTATATTTTGTAAAAATTAGAACATAACCTTGAAGGATGACTACCCCTTATGGAATTTGAAGGATTCTCGGATTGATCAACCATCTATTTTATTAGCATCCTAAGAAAGCTTCTGCATTGATCAACTTTCTCTTTCCCTTTCAAAAGATGGGACATAGTTATAGGGTACACCACTTTCGGAGAACCCTCTTCCTCTATACAAGTTTAATTTCAAACACCTTTCTTCATGTCAACATTAGGTCTATAAGATCATCCCATCTATTTCTTCCTTATGATATATGAAATGAATAACTATTATAGGTGATTTGTTAACATATATTTTGGTCGCATGTTCCTTTTGCTACCTAGATCCCCTTGTTGTTTACCTCCAATGTGGTTAGAGGAATATTTTCTCATTTTGATGTAGTGTTTTTCTCACCTTCAGGTCTCTACCATTACAAGGAATATTGTTTTCTAAATCCTATCACATCTATTTTCCAACACATCTTTCTTCATATTACTCATCTATATGCCATATATCCATCTTACAACACATTCATTCTTACCTACATTCAACATTAATCACATCCATTTTCAATCTATTTTCATCACATCTTAACCATACATGTTAATTAACATAATCAAAATTTAAATTTAAAACATGTGACCACATCACACATTCATATCATCACCTATATACATTTTGATTTGAATTAATCCTATATCTATTTTATCATCATCATCAAATATAAGTGAAAACCATATAGTCCTAATCATCACATCACATATTTATTCCCATACTCACATTTAAATCTAAAATAATCATCTAATCATACATTTATCGTAGAATCATCATCAAATGTAAGAAAACATGTAACCTAAAATCACCATTGCATCTAATCTAGAAACCATCATCATAAATATATAATCTAATTTCATCACATCACATAGAATTTAAATCATCACATTATACAATAAACACATGGAAAAATATAACACATAATAATCCATGAATCAAAATCATATATCATATATAATGTATCAAAATGAATGTCAATACATCATGGCCCTCTAGGGGATCCCTCAAAGTAGAAATATTTCCAAAGTTAGTGAACTACATGTATGACACTCTCAAAAATATCCCTCATGGGAATTTACATCACATGTACCCTACATGCTATCATCACCTTCTTTTCCTCCCTCCTTGTGTCATGAATAATCTACACTCGTTGTAGTCCTTGAAGTCCCATCTCTACCAATATCCTTCCTCTAGAGATGATCCTAGAAATATAGCATCTTTAGCAGCTTCTCAAACAAGATACCTAGATAGTATCTAGCCTATGTGGCTTGGTATTTGTACCTATCCATGGAAATCATGCGAGGGGGAACCATCTATCTTGATCCCTATGGCCCGCCTTGATACCACTAGCCAAATTTATCACTACAATAGTTGTGAAATCTCCAAAGTGAGCCCCGTAGGCCTCTTTCTTCCTACGGTAGCTATCTCTTTCTTGAATCAATAGGTCTCACTCATGTGTGACCACATCCCTCTATTATAGAGCTATGTCTCACTCTAGCCTCATTTAATCTAGCTTGGCACGCAAACATTCAATCTTAGCCAAATATCTTGCTCCATCATCTCCACCTCCTCCGGAGTGACCTTAACATCTACCTCCATCTCTCTAATATCCTACCTCTCATCTCTCCAATGGCCCATGTTGTTATATACCAATCAATGCACCCCACTCCTACTCCCACAATATCATCATCATCGCCTGGCACAACCTCCTCTTCTTGTGGGTCTGCCAAGGTAGGGCTCTATAACTCTCTGTCCAACTCCTCCCTTCTATAAAAAATAGGATCATGTGGCACTAAATGAACTACCCCAAACTATCATCTCACTCTATCGAATTAAACAATCTTAATCATCTGAGACCCTCATCCTGGACCCTTTGTATCCATATCATAGCCTAAAACTCTACATCCACACCAGGATACGAGGGGAAATCCCTATAAGGCCACCACCTAACCTGATCAACATCAATCTCTACTAATAAATCAACATAAAATATAACACTCTCTCCCCTTTCTCTGGAATAGTGATCGGCCCACCACCTCGGGAATCCAACCTTGGTGAATATGCTCCCCATGACCCATGGAATCATGGTGGCATAATCACCACTATGTGTTCATAATCAAAGCATTGGAGTAAAAATCTAACATCCATCCTTGATCTCTTACTAACCATGTATCCAAATATCTCAAGATAAACCTAAGCCAATAATGCGGTCCTAAATGAAAAAACTATCCGGTGGTCAACAATTTCATCCACTACACCCCTCAATGACCATGGAAACTAAGATCCTCCCGATTATGGAAATCCTAGTAGGACATTACCATCATCACCATATAAATTAATCAGTTGCATACCACCCCAACCTCATATATCTTCTCATAAGAAAATGCACCTAAAGATAATCTAATAAGAGGTGCATCTGCTCCAAACAATCATGTTAGAAATGTTAATCTGTCATCATTAGTCACAGGAGCTATTTATTCCCCATTTATTGGCAACCCGAGAATCCAATACAAATCCTCCACAATGATAGTCATCTCCCCTATCCTAAACTAGAATGTACCAGTTTTTGGTCCCATTTCTCCACAAGTGAAATCATAAGTCCCATATCTCATGGGATCCTATGATAATGTCTAAATCCACCTAATCCAACTTTGGATAAATGGTCCCAATCGACGTCTGTCATGTCTCCTCTAATTTTCTTATAAATATCTAGTACTAAGTCTCTAAGATATAAGGTCTCTTGGGCATGAAATCATAAGAAAAACATATACATATCAGATCCATGATCTAAAAATGCATGTGAAATTCATTAATTTTCATACAAAATCAAATTAGACCTTAACATATCTAGTTTTACCACAATCAATGTCGAACCAAGTTAGGTCCACAAATTTCTAGTCAAATGAACATACCTTAGGGCCAAATAGACATCAAACCACGTAGGTTGCCACTAATTTTCCTTGGTGTCATCAAATTTTTACAAAAAAATAAATACAAAGAATAAATAAAACACTAAATTCGATAAAAAAACAAGCATGGGTTTTGTTACTCACCATCCTCCATACCCTCTAGCATTTCCTCACTTCTCCTCCGACCTCTATTTCAAACTTTTTTCTCTTTAGATTTTTCTCTCTCATCAAATTTAGGTGTGAAAATGAGCTTTGTTGGCTGACTATTTGGCTTAAATATCCCACCGACACCTACTCACATTGTTAGGTCAATTTATGCATTATATTACCTTAAATATTTAATTATTTAATAAGGTAATTAGTTTATATATCATTATAAAACTTTATAAGAATATTTGTAATATTATTTCATAGGTTATATTGTTACGTAGTTGTAACAATTATTAATATTTTTTATTTAATTATTGTTGCTTCCGGATGTATTTGGAAGTGTTGTGATTTTGGTTTCACCTATGCAACCCATTTATTTATTTGTATATTGATTTCAATATGTATAAATATTGTAACACTCCATTGTAATGGTTGATTAATTTCACATTAATAAAATATACAGGCTTCCATCCCTATTTGTGAAATTACATTACGTGTCGGAGAGCAGTCAAGGACATTGGAGTATTGCAGCAGAGTTTAAGGAGCATTGGAGAAGCTTGTGCAAGAAAAGGAGAGCCAGAGTTACCTTTGCAACTTCCCAGCCCCATCCCATGCAATACCATCATCAAATTCATCAAAACCGCCATCAAATTCATCAAAATCACCTTTATTCATTGCAATTAAGGTTGAGGAGGATTCAATACACCAGGAGATTACAAGCTTAAAGGAAGGAAGAAAATTGATATAACACGCAATACACACTCTAAAATTCCTTCATTCTCACGTAAAAACCACCTATCATTTTTTCTCTTTCTATATTTTTTTCTTAAAATCACCTTTCCCAAACCATGGTTTTTTAAAGAGGCGTGGTTTTAGAGTTTGGAAGTGTTTAATTACAATTTGCTCTTTATACATACTTGTTTAGCTTAGCCACCCAAGTGGCTAGCATAACTTTTGTAAGACACTTCCCATCAAGAGAGGTCAAGGGTCAAATCCCCTCCCTCACCCACTACCAAATTTGGTGGGAAATTTAGTGGAACCACTAACTTTAGCGGTAAATTCAAATTTAGTTATAACTAACTAAATTTAGCAAGAAAAACCCTATTTTAGGGAAAAATGTTTTTTTCCTCCACTCTGCATATTTTTGCATTCTGAGCACTTTTTGCCAAAGGAGGGCTACCTAAAAACTTCATTTTGAGCTAGTGTTTTATGATTTTTTTCTTAGCAAGCCGTATTGGGCTTTAGAGGCCACCAGTGCCGCGAAAAAAAAATTGCCCGCCATTCAATTTTTCTAAATTTTTGGAATGGAATCACATGCTTCAAAGATATATTGTACTAATTTGTAGGTTTCACTAATCAACCGCAAATATTGTAATCGCTTAGAACCTGCAAAGAGTTGTAATAAAAAATAGTTAAAATTGGTTCTAAAACACTCATGAGATCCTATAACTCATTCGCAAAGTTTGGTATATACAGTGCCTCTAGGAAGATCTTACGGGTAAAGTCATCATGACTACTACTACACTTAATGCCTAATGTAGTTGCAACAATTTTGTCTTCAGGCATCGACCCATTAAATTGATAGGGAGTAATAAGGTCATAGTGCACACACTATGAGCCATCCATCCGTTTGTGAATGGTTGCATGACATAAATCAAGAATAAGAAATTATTTGAGTATATAGAAAAGTTACACTCACATATGAGGATATTTCTTTGAGTGGGTGTCAATAATCACACAAAACCCTTTTAATACTATCTTGGTACCACATATTGAATTATTTCATTTACGTTAAGGCATCTTTGATGTATTGATGGGTATATAGAAAGGGTGAACTTCTTCCACATCTCAATAGGTATATCATAAGGGTGCATATATAGAAAGGTTTGATATATCGAACTAAAGGTATATAGATTAGAGACCTTATGCTTGGAGTGATAAGAGTCAAAACCTGCGGTGATTTTTGAAATATGGGCACCAATTCCCCAAATTGTTTCTTCTAGATTCACAACTATTCGAGAGGAATCAATTATGCTACGAGAAACAAAAATCAAGACACAACTTGATTTTGAAGAGATCTAGCCTATTGCGACTAGTACTCGACCGGATCAACAATCGATACAATAAAACAATGATAGTTTGATAAATAAGATCGAAACGCCAAACTCGTCATCTTGTTTGGAGTGTCTAATGATGTGAAACCCCACATTCAAGATGCCAAAATAGCCAAGAAGTGTGGGATAAATTATGCACAATATATGAGGCCAAAAACAAGAATTTCATACTAAATTTACAGAAGAGTCGATTACATACACTAAAGTTTAAGTAGAATGAGAAAATCAAATCTTTCTCGAGAATAGTTATAGAGTTAAAGGCTTCACTTCTAGCCCTAAGATAAGCGGTCACACTGATGCTCTCCTTGCCATTGTTTTGAGAGCACTCCCTTCTTCTTACAATTTTTTTAACAACGCTAAACTTGTCGGATACAACAATTAGTTTTGACAAGATGGTAAACCTATTGCAATAAGAGGAAGCCATGCACAATAAGGACGATGAACTGGGTAGGAACTTTGTTCACATAAAAAAGGAAAGGAAAAGGTACAAGAAAACCTAATTCCTATCATAATTCCCAACATCGTAATCAATATCAACATCAAGGAAAACAATAAAAGAAGCAATGTCCAATCAGAAAAGAGGACATGAGTTGAAATATTGTTGGTATAATACATACAAAAAAAGGCTCATCAAGTAATTTTGGACCTCAAGACCAACAATCTCACAAAGGACATACAAACTACAATTAAGGGTAGTAAAGAGGGGAATTGGAAAATAAGACCCCATTAGTAAGGACATATTATCAAGAAGAAGAACATTTAGATAATGAAGAATTATTGTAGACTACTCGATTAAGTGAACCTTCAACATCATCTAGTGATGTTTGGTATGTTGATGCGGGAGCTACTCAACACATGAGCATCCATAGAGATCGCTTGACTTCAATGAGGGACACACCTTTGAAAAATCACCAAGATTTAAACCAAGTCATGCTTGAGGTACACCCAGAGGCTTACATAGAATCTCTATCAACAAAATGAAAGAAAAGTGATTTTAAACCATTTATCCCACTCCCACATGAAGGCTCTTTTGAGAAATTAAATTGAAAATGCCACTAAACTATCACAAGGATTGAGACCTATGTGATTGGACCCTATTTTGGTACAAGATTGCAATAGAAATAAGAAAAAATACTTGTATGCATTCAGAAATGAAATAAATACACTTTACTCAAGAATAATAAAGAATAACTCAAAGTTTGATCAAATTTATCAGCAAGGGAAAGTTTCCAATACAATCTCAAAGCTTGTCAATGGCTGTACACTTGCAACCACCTTGACATGATCAAATTTGATATAAAGAGAGATATACATGCTTCTTAGATGGCTTCTCAAAAGAGATGGGCTCAAGATTTTTCTACTAGAAAAATTAGTCTATGACTTTTCCAAAAACTCCCAACCATTTACATGAAAAAATTGTGCCATTTATAACATTTACAACAGAGCCCCTTCTCCCCAAAAGACAAAAATGTTTAATGCACCAATGTTTGCCATGATTCTTTCGTGATTCTCAGAATCAGATCTCGTAAAAATTCTCTAGGTGCTCGAGGGGTAGATTTCATCGAATGCCTCCCACATTCAACTCCTTGCTCTAGTAGATCACTCTTCCTTCAATTTTCCAACCACTTCCGCCCTTAATCTATCAAATCTAGCTCCTTGCGTGCTTGGGAGAAGAAAAATAGAAAATCCGATTAGGCATAAAAGTCAAACCATTTTAATGGTGAAAGACACCTTCCAGATCTTCCCACCAAACTTCAGATATCAACATTAACTTCCTTCTCTGCTTGGCATGTAGAAAAAACAAAGAAATCATGAAAACTCACACTTCTAGACATGTTGTTGCAGAGAAATGGAGGGAAAATCAAATTTTGAATCTTAGCTATCGTTGATCTTTACTTTGAATTTGGGTCGTCCACGTGGAAGATTCAAACTTAAAAATGGACCCGGGGGCTTCCTTGACTTTTTACAACTTTTGGGAAAATTTCATATTTTGCTCCACATCTCCACCCTCGGGAAATGAGCCTGACACATGTCCTAAGGTGGGCCCCTAGCAGGACCATGGCCAAATTTTGACATTTTACTCCCTTTTTGGAAAAGGGAAAATTTTCCAAGTTTTCCCCGCAGCTCCGCCCTTGAAAAATTGGCCTGACACGTGTCTAAATATGATTGCAGCAGAACAATGCTTCCCCTTTTACTTTTGGCCCCTTTTTCCAAAAGGATATTTTTCCAAATTTCCTCCGATAGTACACACTTCAGCTGTTGACTAAGAAAGCTTTGACTTTTCCTTTATCGGGCTTGTGGGCCATTTTGATGTTTTTAGCCATTTGCATGTTAAAGGGCAAAAATCCAAATTACCCCCGATGGTCCACCTCCCCACTCCTTTGACTTTTCAACCTGCCACGTGTCATCACGATGCACCTTGAGATGGTCCCAAAAATTTGGTACCTTGAATGAGTGCGGGTTCACCATATGTCCTGCTGTGCTAAATTGTACCAACTTCATAAAAATTTGTCTAAGTTTGGAAAGTAGCGGAACCTTCCACGTGTCCCTCTGCGGGTTCAAAGTGAGACTTTTTCCTTGCCCTTAAATTTCTCCAATTAGAGCCTGGTGGGGCCACGGGGTGAGTTAAATTTTTTTCCAAAGTAGCCAAAAAGAGCAAGTTCAAAAATAGACCCACCCACCCCATCCAATTAGAAGAAGCCACGTAAGCACCAAAAGAACCAATCAAATACAAGTGGGGCCACGGGACCAATTTTTCCTTTTCACCAAAAAGGAAAAAAGTGATAAGTTAAAGCATTCACCCACCATCCCCTGACCAACCAAAAGAAGCCACGTCCCCTGTCAATGCAAGGATGTAAATTTGACTAGGAGAAAACACCCGTCAAACCATAAAATATAGAAAAATGATCATTCGAGCAGAAAATGAAAATTTCTTCAAGGACAGAGAGTTTAGAAATGTTTACAAGGCTCAAATATGTTTTTCAAAGATACATCCACTCATTTTATTCAAGTATTTAGGGTAGAAACGACAAGGAAGACAAATCTCGACTATGGAGACCGAAAGGTATGATAAAACCTAAGTTTTTGGACCTTTTCAGAGGAACAAAGAAACAAGGAGAAAACCATGGACCCATAAATGATCCATGACCCAGGAACAAATTAAAAATGGCAACAAAGATTAACTAGGCACAACACATGGGGAAGGAGAAAGTGACAGAGGTTGTAAATCAATAAATTTTCAAAGGAAAAATGGGGTGAGACTATTTTGAGCACCAACATAGGCTCCGACTCGGGGATGGGCACTCCTGCATGAGTGCCACAAGAAAAAAAGTAAACCAAGTGCCAAAATATCCATTGGGTAGTGGAGTCATCTTTATAGGGTAGAGAAATAGAGCCATCTTAAAAAAAAAATAGAGAAACCAACAAAAATAGGTCACCGAGGACCAGAATGAGCAAAAACAGAAAAAATAGGGAACAAACAACAAACTATACACTGTACAAAAGACTTTTTCTGATTTAAAGAAAATAATCAAGGAAACAATTCAAGCCTGCCATCCTAGATATGACCATGCCAAGAGGTTCTGATATGTTTTCATCAACTAGAAGTAGACCTCTTTTTCTTCTTTGTTCTGTTTGTAAACCACCCATCTTCTCTAAAGCTCCTCCATTGTGTTTAAGTCAAATTCTTTGACATTCTTCAAGGCTGAAACACAGACCAAATTCCTAGAAAAAGTAGCATACTTAGGAGCTCTATTTTCAACACTCTCATACTCCCTGAAATCCACAAAGCTCACAAAATTGTTAAGATCAGCATCTCTTGCAAAACTTCATAAGATGCATTGCTTGGGTCTTCAATTAGGTACATCATCTTCTTCTCTCCATATAATTTCACCAAGTTTCCTTCAATGGGGATAGTGGCATAAGACATGTCCATTTGCACACTACCACCAACACTTGTTGCCCACTTTCTTGACAACAACATCCCCCACTTGGCAGGGTAGTCAATAATGACTACATCAAGCTTTAAGTTCCTTCCAGGATAAGATGCAAGTTACACTGCTAGATCTTTGACACACCCCACCACTGGCACCTCTCTAGAGTCCATGGTAGTGCACTTCCCATATGTTGTTGTTACTTTGATACCTAATTCATTCATGACCTCAAGAGGCATGACATTACATGAAGCTCCAGAATCAAACATATAGTTATGTAACAACTTGTCTTTGATAACCAGGGTAGTGAAAAATGGATCCACATTCAGCTGGGATTTAACCAAAGAAGTTCCTAAATAAACCTCTGGTGGTTCCCCAGCTCTTCCAATACTTGTGGCTTTTCCAACTCTGCAATGGTAAGGGGAACCTCAACCTTGTTTACATCTCTACCTTGTATGATCTCTCCCCTTTGAATCCCAAATATTCAAAATCCCTCTTCTTGTGCTCAGGGATCCTAAGCAGCTCAACAATTGGGACAGGAATTTTTATTTGACTCAAAATTTGGGCTATGTCATATGGAGAAAATTTGGGTAGAGCAGCACTAGGGGAAAGATTGGAAAATTCATCAGATGGAATGGGATTCTTTTCATTTTGGGCATGGGGAGGAACACAAGTTTTCTTGGGGAAACAAGCTCTCTGCTAGATGCATTTTTCTTTGGGGTTTCTTTGGTAAGCACTAGAAATTTTGACTTGGCTTGTGGCCCCTTGGCAGCTTTACTTCTGGTATTGTGCTCCTTTTCTTGGGTAACTACAACATTCATTAATAGCTGCCTATCTTCTTCTGAGGGAACTCCTCCATCATACTTTTCAATCATTAATGCCCTCAAGTATTCAAAATCATTAGTGGGCAATTCAAAAGCTTGTATAGTGTCTACTTCTAAAGTATGAGAGGGGGGAAGAAGAGGTACCAGTGGATGCAATCCCAAAAAGTGGTAGCAGTTCTAGCACTTATTACCTCAGTTGAAGTTGCTTCCTTGGAAAACTCGTAGGGATCTCCATCATGCAGGCATCATCATCATTATCATCATCACTGCTTCTTCTTCTTTCTGATCTTCTTCACAAGGAGCATGGGGCATGAAACATCTATCACACCAATCAATGACCTTTGTTTCTTCCACAATAGCAACTCTAGCAGCCAAAGGATCAGACACCATTCTATTTTCTCTGCCTTGGGGCTTCCTATTCCCAAATCCAATAGCTCATTTTCCTCTATCATCAATTCTTTGATGATTTGTAAATCTGTCTTGGCCTTGTTTCTTGTGTTGTCCTTGTGAGCTCTACCCAACTCCTTTCTCAGCTTGGGCTAGCTTGTAGGATATTTCTTTGACAACCCCTGCCAAAGTCTTCACAACTTCTTCCAAATCAGTAGCCTTGCTTGTTTGGGGCTTTTCTGGGTTAACCAAATTTACACCTTCTCTCTTTGGAGGCTTTCCAATTGCCTTGATATTATTTTCTATTTGCAAATCCATGGTGAAGGCCTGCCTCAAATTTTTGGGGTTTTTGTCTCTTAAATAATATGCAGCCTTTTATCAAATGCATCAATATATTTGATTAAACATGACTCATCACAAGGCCTTATTCTAACAGGAAATATTCTCAAGGTATTATTAAACCTTGTGTTGAAATCATGTACCGACTCATTAGGGTTCTTTTTTATATTTTCAAATTCTGTCAAAAGAAACCTAGGGCATAGTCCTATCACCATACTGCAGTCTGAATGCATTGCTCATCTTAGTCCAGGAGTCAATAGAATTATCTGGCAATGCTTTATACCAGTCCCTAGCATCCTCTTCCAAGGTATGGATAAACAACTTGATATAAACATCCTCATGTTCAATCTCAAAATCTTCCATCATATTGATAAAAAGATTTAGATGTTGATCACCAGTAATAAGCATTGTTTCCCTGGAACTTTGGCATTTTGTTCCTTACATCTTGAGGCACTGCATTTGGGTAACCAGCCATTCCCACAAAATTTATAGGTCCAAAGGTGTTTACAAAAAATGGAGGCCTGGGTTGAGCCATATTGATTTGAGGAGGTGATCTCTGGAGGGGTGACAAACTGATGGGGGCAGAAGGTTCTTGGAACACAGGAGTATAATTTTCAAAATGGATACCCCCAAAGGCCTTGCTTCTTGGAAATCTCTATCAACCTTAGAAAACATAGGTGCAGAGTGTGAAGCAAACCTTTCAAAATCAAATGAAGGTCCCTCTCCAGCTAGAGAGTTCAATTCCACAAAGAGGCTACCTGATTCAGATGCACTTGAGCTGCAATATTCAATGATAGGCCATTCACTTTCATCAATAGAGATCCCTCTTCTTGTCTGCTGATCTCCAACAACTCTCTAATTTTCTTCCTTCTGATTTTGCTTTTCCTAGCTCTAGAAACAATGTCCTAGTAGGATCCCTAGCAAAGAAAGATCTTCTTCCCTCCATCTTTGCAAATATTAGTAACAGATCTGACTTTGACAGAGTTTTAAGACACTGGTACTTTTCAACAATTAGATCAACAGGAGTCACCACTAAGGAATTTCACCTTAGTTGTGTAGATGCACTAAATATGATCTATTCAAAGGTCTGTCAATGCAAGAAACTGGAAATGGAAAGTTTTTGACCTTTCTTCACCCAGATTTATCAAATGAAAGCTAGTGCACTAGGTGTGGGAACTAAAAGAATTACACATAACACTTGGAGCATACAAGAAGTGTTTTACTAGGTTCTTGATTTTGGACTGAGAATCCCCAACAATGGTGTGCACTGATGTTGGTGTTGTTGACGGGTCAAATAGATATGGCTTCAAATATGTATGCACATGGATTAAATTGAACTAAGTTCTCTAGCAATGTAAATCAGATCCCCAAAAATGGTGCCAATGATGTTGATACCCAAATTTGTTCTCCTTTTCAGGCCAAGAAGCAACACTGATTCAACATGGAGCTTAGAGGTAGCCATATCATAAATATATGTCATTTGTAGGGGAGGAGGTCTGACTGTCCCTTTGTTACTTGGATTTGTGGAGAGATGGGTAACACCTTAAAAGGATATGATCTTATCCTAACTATTTTAGGTTGTGCCTTTCAACCAAGGTAAGAGAACCTATTTTGTAACCTTTGTTGTCATAAAGGAGATACAAGTACCCTTATTTTGCATAAATTTTGTAGAGAAGACCTTGGGGAAAATATGATCAACACACCAAATCTGACTCTCATGAGTTGTCATTTAGATCATGGAGATACTTTCACAACAAGGAAAAGGTTATAAAAGACATTTATCCTAAGAAATTTGAGACCCTGATTTATCTGCATACTTTGGCAAATGGATTTTGGTCTTATGTGGGTATACAGAGAAAAATAGGGGTAGTGTGGATGGGATTGGATGTTTTTAAATAAATTTTGGTGGGAGGGGAGACAGGATGAACTTGACTCACCAAATCCTTGAGAGCTTATGCAAAATGGAGGGATTTCAGCCAACAAAATGCCACAAAAGTTAGAAATGTCTCTTCAACTAGAATATGTGCTTCTAAATGGAGGCCCAAATTAGCACTCTTTCACACAACCTGTGGGATTCTATCATGAAGGATCGAGTTAGATAACCCAATAAAGCACCAAGATTTAAACCAAGTCATGCCTGAGGTACACCCAGAGGCTTACAGAGAATCTCTATCAACAAAATGAAAGAAAAGTGATTTTAAACCATTTATCCCACTCCCAGATGAAGGCTCTTTTGAGAAATGAAATTGCAGATGCCACTAAACTATCACAAGGATTGAGACCTATGTGATTGGACCCTATTTTGGTACAAGATTGCAATAGAAACAAGAAAAACTACTCGTATGCATTTAGAGATGAAATAAATACACTTTACTCAAGATTAACACAGAATAACTCAAAGTTTGATCAAATTTATCAGCAAGGGAAAGTTTCCAGAACAATCTCAAAGCTTGTCAATGGTTGTACACTTGCAACCACCTTGACATGATCAAATTTGATATAAAGAGAGATATACATGCTTCTTAGATGACTTCTCAAAATGGATGGGCTCTGTCAAGATTTTTTTGCTAGAGAAAATCAGTCCTGATCTTTCCAAAAACTCCCAACCATTTTACATGAAAAATTTGTGCCATTTATAACATTTACAATAGAGCCCCTTCTCCCAAAAGACAAAAAACATTTAATGCACTAGTGTTTGCCATGATTCTTTCATGATTCTCAGAATCAGATCTATAAAAATTCTCCAAGTGCTCGAGGGGTAGATTTCATCGAATGCCTCCCGCATTCAACTCCTTTCTCTGGTAGATCACTCTTCCTTCAATTTTCCAACCACTTCCACCCCTAATCTATCAAATATATGGCTCCTTACATGCTTGGGAGAAGAAAAATAGAAAATCAATCGAGCAAAAAAGTCAGACCATTTTAATGGTGAAAGACACCTTCCAGATCTTCCCACCAAACTTCAGATATCAACATTAACTTCCTTCTTTGCTTGGCATGTAGAAAAACCAAGAAATCATGAAAACTCGCACTTCTAGATGTGTTGTAGAGAAATGGAGGAAAATTATATTTTAACTCTCAACTTTCGTTGATCTTTACTTTGAATTTGGGTCATCCACGTGGAAGATTCAAACTTAAAAAACGGACCTAGGGGCTTCCTCTGACTTTTTACAACTTTTGGGAAAATTTCATATTTTTCTCCATCTCCACCCTCGAGAAATGAGCCTGACATGTGTCCTAAGGTGGGCCCCAGTGGGACCATGGCCAAATTATGACATTTCACTCCCCTTTTTGGAAAAGGAAAATTTTCCAAGTTTTCCCGCAGCTCCGCCCTTGAAAAAATGGGCATGACACATGTCTAAATATGATTGTAGCGAAAAGCATTTCCACTTTTACTTTTGGCCCCTTTTTCCCAAAAGGATATTTTTCCAAATTTCCCCCAATAGTCCACACCTCCACCATTGACTGGAGCAAGCTTTGACTTTTCCTTTATCGGGCTTGCGGGCCATTTTGATGTTTTTAGCCATTTGCATGTTAAAGGGGAAAAAATCCAAATTTCCGATGGTTCGCCTCCCCACTCCTTTGAATTTTCAACCTTCCACATGTCATCATGGCATACCTTGAGATGGTCCCAAAAATTTGGTACCTTGAATGAGCGAAAGCTCACCACGTGTCTGCTCACCAAATTGTACCAACTACATAAAAATTGTCTAAGTCCGATAAAAGCAAAGAGAACCTTCCATGTGTCCTCCTGTGGGGTCAAAGTGAGACTTTTTCCCTGCCCTTAAATTTGCTCCAATCGAGATCTGGCGTAGGGCCGCGGGGTGAGTTCAAATTTTTTTCCAAAGTAGCCAAAAATAACAAGTTCAAAAATAGACCCACCACACCCCATCCAATTGGAAGAAGCCACGTAAGCACCAAAAGAACCAATCAGATACAAGCGGGGCCATGGGACCAATTTTTCCTTTTCACCAAAAAGGAAAAAGTGATAAGTTAAAGCATTCACCCGCTTTCCTCCTCGACCAACCAAAAGAAGCCACGTCCCCTATCGATGCAAGGATGCAAATTTGACAAGAGAAAACACCCATCAAACCGTAAAATATAGAAAAATGATCATTCGAGCTAGAAAATGAAAATTTCTTCAAGGACAGAGAGTTTAGAAACATTTACAAGGCTCAAATATGTTTTTCAAAGATACATCCACTCATTTTCTTCAAGTATTTAGGGAAAAAATGACAAGGAAGACAAATCCCGACTGTGGAGACCGAAAGGTATGATAAAACCTGAGTTTTTGGACTTTTCCAGAGGAACAAAGAAACAAGGAGAAAACCATGGACCCATAAATGATCCACGACCCAAGAACAAATTAAAAATGGAAACAAAGATTAACTAGGCACAATACAGGAAGGAGATAATGACAGGGGCTATAAATCAATAAATTTTCAAGGGCACAAATGGGGCGAGACAATTTTGAGCACCAACACTCAAAGACTTGGTCATGTTAGTTTCAAGTATCTTAAGACACTTCGTCAACGTAATATGGCACATGGGTTACCATCTCTTTAGAAGGATACGAGATAAGTGTCTTCACTACCTAAAAGGAAAAAAACACATAAGCTTCATTCGAGAAGAGTATATATCAAGCTCATGGTAAGCTTGATCAGGTGCATACCGATCTTTTTGGTCCAATGCAACTAAGTTGTTCTGGATTTCGGTACTTCATGCTTTGTGTTGACCACTATTCAAGAAAAATGTGGATTTTTTTCTTCACAAGAAAAGTGAATCTTTTGAAACCTCAAAAATTTAAAAGTAGATGTTGAGAATGAAACTATTCGTTAGATCATAACTCTCCATTCAGATCGAGGGGGGAATTCACCAGTAATGTGTTCAAAGACTACCTAGAAAATCATGGTATTGTTCGACAAATTCCTCCTCCACACACACCGCACAGAATGGTGTTGTTGAGAGAAGAAATCGTACTATCATGGAAATGGTGTGATGCATGATCGGTGATTATAGACTTGAAAATACATTTTGGCAAGTGTAACATCCTCATTTTTACACATTAGAACAAGTAATTTTTTTTTTTATAAATGCTTCCTAGTTCTATATACATAATTTAGAACTCATAAATCAAAACAACCATTCTTATAACAAATAACCATATGCAGTTGTAATGACTCGAGTACCTCCGATCCATTCATTCCATGACTCGGTAATCTACCAATCTATTCATGTGTATTAAGAGTTGGCATTTTTATTTAACACATCACTCTTGCGGTTCTCTTCCTAACTGGGATTGAGAATGCTCTGTCTAAGGAACCTATCTAAGTAATTGTTACCATTATTCATCGGCATCTCATCTCTTAGACTAGGTGACTTAGGACAACGCAATCAAGAAACTTGCGATACTTTGGCCAAAGATTTGAAACATAATGCTTATGTCTCATATTCCTTGATGGCATACTCGTCAATCTGGAATACGTCCTTCACCCCATTCCTATGTTATGTAGAATGTCTTATACTGATTTCTGTTAGTCTCTCCTATCCCAAGTTATTCACTCAGGAACAGATTAGTAAGATGACAACGTTATAGGGATGCTCCCGAGGACTAGGGATACGCTGACATACTGGGTCAACCCTAGTTAATCCAGTGTGTCAAGATACCCGAGTCTCCTAGGGCAGCCTTATAATGTGACCACATTCCTAATCAGTCCCAGAGTAACTTGCTCGAGTTTAAGGTGTAAATCTTAACGATCAATGCAAAGGGTGTCGTCATAAGTCACCTGCATTGTTGTATCTTCGAGAAGATCCTAATCTTCTCGAAGGTACAACCCTGCAGTTGACTTGTTCCGTCAACCTTTAAATCCACCTCGAAAAGATCTACTTATTAATAAGTGTTACATACGTTGAGTTAAAATTATACCATAAGACGCTCCCTAAAGGGTAGTCTTTCCCAACCCCGGGTTCCTCACCTTAGAATTACCTTTCTTAGTAAAACCCATTACACAAGAGAAGTCATTAAGACAGAGGTCCCTTGAAGGAGTTCATAGAATATACATAATTCTAAATCAACGAAATTAGGAAATAACCCTCAATCTTCACATGAGATTGCTAACCAAACCCTTTTTAGGTTTATATCTTTTCTTATAGCTGAAATCTTATCTTACTTATTAGTATCGAGATAAATTGATTAAGATTCCAATTGAACATTGTCTTGACTTAGAACAAGACTAGGAAGTAATAATTTATTCAAAGCTCGTTTAACTTCCTGTTCAAGTTTATTTTAACCCTAGCTTCCAGAAAGATAGTGATCTAAATTCCAATTTAGCTTTAGATAGAACATACTAGAACTACTAAACAATCATAAGTATTTAGTCACATATTCTTGCAAGCTTACATTGATAATCACAAAAGTATCCAAATTATACAATAATAACAATGCTCGCAAGATCATTTGAACTGAATAAGGTCAAACTTATCAAGATACGAATACAACATATAAGTAACAAATATCTCTTTTCATTCCTCTCAAGCTAATCAAATACATTTTATGCATTTAGCACATTTGATACAATACTTAACAGAAAAAGAACATCTTTCTACATGTAGTACATTCAAAGAATCAAGCTGTAATTCATCATAAAACCAAATCAAACAATCTGATCATCCTATCAAATCTGCGTGCTTTTACCACTTACGGCAACCATCTGCAAAAATTGTCAACATGGGTCAGTTCGATGAACTGAGCATGATAAGCACTAACTCTTAAAACAATTGCAATCCATCAATTGTTTTCATTAAACAACCTGTTTAAATGAAATCAATTCACCAAACATGTAAACATATTTCAGATTATGCTCTTGTAATACAATAAAACTATACATGCGTAACTCATATTATAGTTACTAAATAGTCCTAGATACCTTCCGATATTTCATCATAAACGTTAGTGACCAAGAAGAACAAAAGCATCTAAAACAACTATCCATCCGAACCCCAAGGACAAAGCAAACATCGCATGCACCATTACATTCAACATAATCATAACAATTCATGATTCCATCAGTATGTTAAAACAATTCCAAAAGTTAGATAAAAATATATCAACATATACTTTACAACAGAAGAGAAAGAAAACGAGTCATTCATATTTCCCTTCAAATCAAGCTCATGACTGTACCGTCTCCTCAAGAGTAAAGCATTCACCTTATACGCATGCGAATAAGTCAGACGAGACCACAAGAAGAACCACAGTTTTGTTAAAATTTAAATATAACAACATCCTGTAGCTTACTAGCAATACAGTAGCTCTCGCGCCAAGGCAGTGATGAATAATCTATCAAATAAACTCCACATAACCTTCCATACAAATCAACAAACGAGAAAATATCCAATACCATCGCTTGTCGAGGTACAGTTAGCAGCTCTTTAGTTCAGTCAAGCTCATGACTAGATATTCATACTAACAGAAGATGTAATCATGCTCAAACACAAGAACAATCCCACTGAGTCGAAACTCTCATCAATCATATAGCTCAATCTAATCCCTACTAAAACACAGCAAGGACAAAAATCGAGAATCGAGCCAACACACAACATATCATGGGCTCCCACAGTGCCAAATTCAACCAATTCTTATATTAAGGATTCCAACTGAATCAAACTAATAGTATTCACAACTGAGATTATTCAGAAGAGAAAACATAAAATATGCCTTCAGGATTAAAAAGGAGTCTTACCCATGTGGTATTCTTCAAATAAGCTTCTACAGAAGTAGAAAGATACATGATACATATCAATCCAAGAATTCCAACCAAAACAATAACATACCGTGTTCACATCTGAACTCCTTCAGAAGTAGAAACGTATGGCATTCACGACTAACTTCTACAGAAGCCAAAATACAAGATATATATATATATTAAGGATTCCAACAGAGCCAATAACAATAAGTATTCACAACCAGGCTTATACAGAAGCAGAAACACTGGTTTCCTATCAAGGACTTCAACTGAATCCAAACAACAGTATTCACCCTAAGCTTAAGCAGAAGACGAAACATAAAAAGTACACCAACTGAGTCTGTACCAAGAAATTCATTGCTAAGCGAAAGTATTCATAACAAGACAACAGAAGTCGTATTACCAGTTACCCCTCCAGGACTCCGACTGAATCAAACTACCAGTATTCACATATATGACTTCTACAGAAGTCCATAATATACGAACCATTCCAAGGACTCCACAGAGTCATTTTGTATATAAATAAATATATTGCAAACTATCAACGGGTTAAATCCCATAATTGCAACACAAGGGGGGAAACAACTTCTACAAAGTCGCATTCAAATACTATAAACACAACAAGTTATCCAATCAGAAGTAACTTAAGTATTATAGCAAGATCCAACAAGATTCAGCAACCATAACACATATTACTCACGACAAAACTTTTAGAGAAGTCGTATATACTGTACACTCAAGAAATCCAACAGAATCGTTTCAACAAGAGAAAACAAAGTGAGGTATAGACTTAAGTCTGAATCAGACAAGAAAACAATTCATGGACTCCTACAGAGCTGAATTCATATATTTTCCTTGCAACATTTCTACAAAATCCATCCGGAATGCAAAACACAGCAAGATAATACATCCGTTCGAAACAAAATGCACACCCATCAAGGGTTTACTCAAAAAATCGAGCCGGTTAAGAAGATACAACAACTAAATCCCAAAAATCATCTCAAGAGAGTTGTTCTAATGAAATCATTTGAAAGAAAGAAAGATTTTTAAAAGTTAGGGCCTAACATGCCTGGTAATGTTGCTTAAAAATCTGAAGAAGACCACTGAAAGAGCTCGAGCCTTCTCCTCTTTTTCCACGTTAGATTCAGCAACAATAATTTGTTATTTCCATGCCTTATAAACTTTCCTTGACAGAGAAAAGAGCGAGTTACACTCATTTTTTCCATGCAACACCAAGTAGACTGGTGCAAAGAACCAGTGATCAAACAGAGAGAAAACCGGAGCGCATGAAAAACCAAACAAACTACCAGTTTTCCATTTTGCATGTCTTCCCGAGAAACCCGAGCTCGAAGACCGAGTTCATTAATTGCCTTAACTCCAAAATTCCCGCTCAATCTCCATTGCCACCGACCGCCATAGTTGGCGATGGACAAATGCAAGTCGAAGACCATTTCTAACTTTGGCGACTCTGCCACGTCGGCTGTTACTAGCCGTTTGAAACTTCCACCAAATCCCTGTCCTTCATGCTTATCCATCCCATTTAATGCCATAGAAACTACCGCCCATGGCTCGCACCCCTTCATAGGTCCCCTTTCTTCCTTGTTCATTAGTTAGGTTAGAAACATAGGTTAGGATTTAAGATAATACTTAGTCTAACCTCCTTAGCACTAGGTACTAACTTTAGGAACTTTTAGTTTATTGTTTAGGCCTAGGTTAGATTAGCACTAATCTAATCCCATAGGTCATTAACCTTAATAAATCCAATTTAGGTCTAACATTTAAAATGTTCATAATAAGAACCTACAAACATGCATTCACAAAAAGGATTCACTTCAAGACTCAGCTCAATATGCTAGTTGAATAAATGTATCTCGAATTTATTACACGGCCCACGATCAAGACCTTCCGATATTACGATATCGGAAACCAATTCATTTGACACGATCACCCGAGTTAGACCCCAGAATAGCTTATTCAATGCATTCGGACTCTTGCAACCTGCATAAGATCTCTAATTTTTGTTCATCCCGAATAAACTTAAAGCATCTCTTGGATCAATGCCACTGATCCAAGGCTGGGTCTTATAGATGGATAAATCCACAATTCATTCCGAGATCAAATTAAACTCAGGTGTAAAAAGAAAGAAATAAAAGAGTCCAATCATATTCGACTCACCAAAGATCTTCAATTGCAAAGAAGATACAAGACATATCAAGCATGACTTCACAATCAAAGGAACACATCCTTTTTACGTAAGAAATCATATATCAACACTTGAATGCTCAGGAGGAAGTAACAATATTCGAGTGTTACAAAGCAAGAAGCAAAAAGACAAAGTCAACAATGTATTTGTTGAACATAGTTTCCACGCTTCTCTAACAGAGTAACACCATTAGAATCATGGTTAAAGCGGAAACCATCCATTGCACACCTCAGAGTATTTAGGTGTAAAGAAAGTATGCATATACCCAAGCAAAATAGAAAGAAATTGGACATGAAGTCACAAAACCCATCTTCATTGGGTATAATGAAGATACTATTAGGTAAAGATTGATGGATCTAAAGACCAGGAAATTCTACACTAGTAGAGATGTTGAGTTCTTTAAGAAGAAGGACACAGAGGCTCCTCCTCTAGAATCACCTGATGTAGATTCTTAACCAATTATAAAAACTAAAGCTAATGTTCCCACTAATGATGAAAGTAATGATGGGGATGATGGTGTTGATCTAATAGAAACACGACCAGGGGAACAATTCAACGTATGACCAAGTGGTGTATTAGCACATTACTAGATGTAAGAATGGATCCTCCACCGATACATCCACCCTCTGGACCATGGACTTACAAAAAGAAAGCAAGAGAAGAAGTGAAATTTTCTTTGATGAGTAGAATTATTGAGTCTCGATGATCCTTTTAGAGTCCGAAAGCCCTACGGTCAAAATCTTGGAAAGATTCTATGGAGTCTCGAATATCACCAAGAATGAAAAATAACACTTGGTAGCTTATTTATCTTCCACAAGGGAAGAAACCCATTGGATACACATGGATATTCAAAATGATGTACAAAGTAGATGGGATAGTGGAGAAGTACAAATAATCAATAGTACAAAAGGGCTATGCACAAAAATATGGCATTGACTATGAGGAGACATTTTCTTCCATAGCTAAGATCAAGATGATCAGGATGATATTTTTCTAGCTGCATAGTTTGGTTGGAAATTCCCTTAGATGCATGTAAAAAGTGCCTTCCTGAATAGATATTTACAAGAAGTCTATATGACTCAACCTGAGGGATATGTTTTACCTTTTCAAGAAGCAAAGGTATGAAAACTTAGAGTGAGGAAGGAGAGAAAGTATTTTATTCTTATAACCCAACAAGAAGATGGAACCAAATAAGGTGACTATTTCACCTAAGAAGGGAAAGGAAAAGGAAAACAAACTGCCACCACCAATTTCAATGAAGAATGGTATGCAGAGATGCAAGTACCCAGATGGGGTGTTACTTGGGAAAGAATGGGTATCCCATGTTAGGAATATGTTCGTGAGTGACTATAATCATTACAAAAGTACCATAGAGAAGGAAATGGCACTAGAGATAGTTTTTCTAATGGATAAGAGGACACTAGAAGGGATGCCAATTTACTGACGATGAAGTGAAAGTAAAATTGGAGAAGGTCAGATGTTACAACTATTCGAGTTTCCTTATTTTGGAAAGCTTGAGTGGTTATACCAATGGTTGATGTCACACATGCATGAGGACCATTTCTACTTTTTGGGCCACAGAATGCACATAACTCCCCATCTCATCTCTAAGTTTACCAGCCTTATCTGCAAAGGGGATTCGTTGGATGATGACCTGGAGGATAAAGAGGCCATTAAGAAGACCATGGAGGAGTATGATTATAAAAGGGTTCACATTACTTTAATATCTCATATATACCTAACCCTGTGATGATAATTACATTGCACCTAATAACCAAAATGAATGGTCAAGAAAGGTGGACACAAATAAACAAGGCATGGTTGAATGTATGCTAGAAAATTTCAGAAGGGACCATCTATAACTTGTCCACCTACATTGTAGAAGATATCACCATTCCGCACAAGAAGGAGAGAAGATAATGTTCAAAAATGTTCTTCTCACCATCATCTTCTTATAAATTAGAGTTCCCAATGGGCCAGAGAAGTTTTTATGGGAGTATCTAGATAAATATCCTTCCCCATGAATTTTTTGAAAAATATACATCTAATACCATGACCACCACCCACAAAGTGCACTTGGATAAATGGTACAAGAGAATGTGCCACACATTTGGGGATGAGTGGAGGATACCAGAACAGTTTTCAGCACTAGTAAATGGAGAAGCTGAGTTTGTTATCTATCAACAATTCTACATTAGTAGGTTCACTTTGTTAGATGGGACCAAGATCCCATGGTGTAAATTACCCTTCTCCTTCACCATGCAAGTATTTCCAAGTAGGGGTAAATCACTTCAAGGAAGCTAAAAGACTAAGGTTAGACCTTAGTGAGGTGGACCAAGACCACTGTAATTTTTGAAGGAAGTTAGTATATCCAAAGAAGCATGCCTATGTGGAGAAGTATGTCTCCCATGAAGTGTGCATGACAAAACCCTTAATATTGCCAATTGTTGGAAGGGCCGCAATAAGAATATACTTGTGCATTAGGCCCAAGTATGAAAAGGGTGCTTACTTGGAGAATGATGTATCCATCCCAAAGGATCCCATTGGTAGGAAGAAGGCCATGCTAAAGAAGAGGGAAAGGGAAGAGACCCTAGAGAAAGATGCACTAAAAAGAAAGCACCAAGTGTGTAGACAACACAATTTGTGGGTGCACTAGAGTCAGGCACCAAGCTAAGCACATACATGTATAGGAAGAAGTCTCCCATCAAGGAGAAGGAAAAAACCTAAGGAAGAGGTGCCGAACAAGAAGAGTCACCTAGAAAGGAATCACCTGCTGAGGAAGAGGAAGAATCCCTAGCTAGGAAGAAACAAAAGGTAGTGGGGAAGGAAAACTTGGAGGAGATAGAGCTTGGAGGCCTACAGGGGAAAGAGAGATGATGATGAGGATGAAGAAGTTCATAATCATCCTATGTATGATGTACATGACTTAGAGGAAGAAATAATTGAGGGGGAGTTGAGAAGAAGAAGTCAATCAAGGAAAAGTGGAGAGTGAATAATTAAACTCTAAGGATTAGAGGACCCCTAGCCTCACCAAGAAGTAGATAGAAGAGGTCATAAAAGAGAAGTAGTGATCATAATAGAGAAGTTAGTAGAGAAATAAGTGGATTGGAGTGCATATGAGATACTCAAGGAGATAGAATAAGAGAGCATAGGGAAGGAGTATGGAAGCATGGGTGGAGATCCCAGCTTAGTGGTGAGCTTTCCAAAGGCTGCGCACACATGAGGGAAGAATGTGGTAGTAGCACAAGGGTAGGGAATGGGTTATATCCATGATCCAAATAAGTTGTTACGTGCATGCTTCTAGAGCACTGTGCCTATAGAAAAAATTCTCGCAATGTATTCATTTGAAGAAGAAGGCGCGTACCCATAAACCAAGAAAATTTTATCTTGGGCATTTGAGTCCCATGTTGATGAGCCTGAGTTCGAAGTTAACCAAGGGGTACTGATGAAGGTGCTAGAGACCAAAGGTATAAACCCACTAGTGAATGTTCAAAGCATTGTTTGATAAGAAAGTATGTAATGTGCTCAACAAGGTTTTAGTCGAGGTTGAGGAAAGAATCTTTGGGAGGAATGACAGGGTGAGATTCCTAGAGGGGAATTGGAAAAGAAGAAGGAAGAGCTCATTGAAAAGAGAAAGGATCTAAAGCAAGAGGAACTAATCAACGCACAGTTAAGGCATGAGTTGAAGGAGTTAAAGGCAAGGGTATGTGAGGTATCGAGATTATGAGTCAACCTTGCAATGCTTGGAATAATTAACTCACATCCTCACCATGGAGAGGTAGCCTCTCACTTTGGAATCAACAGAAGAAGTGTTAGTGTGCTAGGAGAAAGAGGAAAAGCTAAAGGTTATGGAGATATTCACTTGGTACACTAAGTTCCTTGCCAATGTAAGGGCCACCTCACAAATAGTTGATGTTGATCCGATAATTACATAGACAGAGATAGAGTGGCAAGAATTTTAGTTTCTACCCATGAGGAAAACCTTAAGGATTTTCAGGAGAAGAATAAAGGAAATAGGGAAGAGCGGGATAAGATCTTGGCTGAGGTAGAGAAGAATTTAGAATCCATTGAGACCCTAAGAGGATTAATCAAAAATTGGTTGAAGGAATTATATCCTCAGATCACCCATAGGATGGATGCACTGGATGACCTCAGCAAGTAGTTGGAAAACATTTTTGATATGCTAAATGCTAAGGGTGATGAACTAGGATTTGAAGAGGTGAGCGCCTTAGTAGGTGACCTCTATCAATAGGTGCAGGGTGAGGTGGATGCCTAGAGAAGATTGAGGTAGATATAAGGAAGGATTTCCCACTCATTCTTTAGCAATAAACAAATTCTTCTTCATTCCTCCATTCTTTATTTCTTCCATTTCTCATTCTTCATTCTTCATTCTTTAGTCCCACCATTCTTTATTCTTTGGAGAGGATGTTTTTAAGGATGGAGAACAAGCTTAGTGTGGGGTGATGTTGGGCCTCAAAATATTGACTAAGTCCCAAAGGGTGCGTGCATGCACGGACCAGGGACTAGTGAAAAGATGGGCATGTAGGGAAAAGAACGTAGGATAGGGGTTTTATAAGGGTTTAGTAGAAACCACAACATGTGTGCAAGGTAGAGTAGAGGGTTTCAATAATTAGTCATATTCACTTCCGATAAGCACTTGAGGAAAAATGTGACCTAACTAGGCCTACTTGAATTGATAAAATGATAGCCTGATGACTTGGTGGTCAAGGAAAGAATATTCCATGCATGGAACATTCCTAAAGACATCATTGCAGAAAGTGGGGAGCTCGGATCAGAAGAAGCATGCTCCATTGGAGGACCACCTTGACACTTGGCAACCGATTTGCTACTTCAGGAAGGCATGGCGGTGGGTGTTAAACCTATTTATAGATATTCTTAGGTAGAATAAAAATTAGCGAGTAAGAGAGGACCATTCTAGAGAGAGCATCATCGAGAGAGCCAAAGGAGGAGAGAGGACCATTTTGGAGAGAGCATCATTGAGAGAGCCAAAGGAGAAGAGGGCCATGGTGTGATAAACCATAACAGAGTAGGTGAAGCTCTACGAAATGAGTAGAAGATTCTAGGGGTTGGGGTTCTCATTAGAGGACTATAGGAATGTTAGCATATCTAGGGGAATGGGTCTACTAAATTTTTGTAATAGGGAAGAATAGCTAGAACTTCTGATGTGTGAGTCATGATATATTGGTCTAATATGACCCTTTTAGATGTAATGTGGTTACTAAACTATGATCAACATGAATATATGGTTCTGTATTCTAAATATATTATTCATGGGTGTAAACCCTAGTTCCTTTTTCTTTATGTTATGGATCAGATCTACTATCTGTATGATGTTTCTTTTGTTATCTGAATGGGTATGTTGGTGTAATGACTCATCATATGCTTTTAGAATATATGCATGATCATTTACTTTTCTACACTTAATCCATCATCAATGACAACATATTCTCACAATGTTCACATAAAGGAGGGGTTTGGCACCCATGCGCACCTCAGTGAGCTCTCAAAGGTCCCGGGTGATAGGTTAGTGCGCATGGGGTTAGAAGGTTATTCTATGGGCAAAAATGACTAAGGGGTAGTCTCTTTTTTTTGTCGAAAATCATCTTTTTCCATGATTTTGGGTATTTTTAGGGTTACAAACCCATTTGGTGAATCGGCTTAGGACCACCACCTGAACAGTGGTGGTGGTCACGTAACCGCCACCCGCAAAGAGGGTGACAATTCTAAACGTAATGACTACAATTTATGCTAACTTGAATTTTTTAATTTTTGATGATTTTCCATGTTTTGATGAGCTTATTTCTTGAATTATGTCGCTAAGTTTCTCTTTTTGTCTATTTTGGTAGATGTAGAAGAAGGAATAATACATCTGTTGGAGTCTTAAGAGGGAATTTGATTGACTCCCAGTGATTTTGGATCAGCTGATTGAGGATGAGATAAATATTCTTTAGAGGGCGAGGATATGTAGGATTACATGGGTGCCTCATTTTACACCTACTATGTGACTTATTTCTTACTAGGATGCATACCCAAACACTTTTTGGTTGCTATGTGCTAGGGGTGATCGAAATATCACCCTAGAATATGTGTATCGTATTCTTGGGATTTTGATACTTGGGAGGAGGTTGACCCTGAAGACAGTAGAATCTAGATATGAGATGACTCAGTGGGTTACCTACATGGAGGATGTCATGGTATCATTTGGCTCGAAGAAGGGGATGAAGGTTGATCTATTTCTAATGCTCCCATCCCTATCATCCGTAAGGCCATCATGGGTATCTTGGCCTTTTGGTTGATCAGGGATAAGGGAGGTGACACCCTACTTTACTGATGGGCTCCCATTGTTACACAAATTGAGGCACATGGCCATATTTATGCTTGGGGAGAAGACACCTTGGGACTACCTACCATGACTTATACAGGGTTATAAGGTTATAGGGATAGTCATTGAGCCACCCCACACTAGTCATGAGCTGGGTATATGAGTGCATTACCCCCTATGGGAGAGGAGTGTTAGTATAGGACCTTAGGGCTATCAAGGTAGCTAGGTGGATAGTGATGTGAGTTCTCAAGGTACCACATTATCTAGTGGATTATTTGACTATAGCAGATAAGGTGGACACCCCTTACCGGGACATGGCAAGGTTGTGGGGGAAGGAGGGAACCACAGTGGTAGCTTGCTCCACTACTAGTCAGTTAGTTGATAGGATAGGGAGGGTCAAGATGCACCCATTAGACCGAGTTCCTCAACAGTTTCGCATCCCTTATATTTATATGCTTCCTCTAGTGGCATCTATGTATAGGACCATTTAAAAGGCCCATAAGGGCCCTAGAGGAGATCTAGGTTTGACAATGGTTACTCTAGGATTTCCTATTAGAGATAGCTGAGTGGTTTGTTCATGAGGGTAAATTTTTGCCCTTGAGCACCTTTACTCCATATTGAGGTCACTCCCACTCACAGTGGGGAGGAGGATGATCCTATTGACATGGAATCTGACTCTGAGGAGTACACATGAGATGAGACCGATGAGGTGTCGGTTAGAGAGGATAAAAGTTATGAGGGGTTATGAGGTATAGCTGATGGGATAGCTCATATGGAGGAGGAGAGTGACCTTGAGTGGCATGACACTTAGTATATCCTAAGAGTGGAGCAAAGAAGAGGTGAGTGTGGAGAGAGAGACCTTGGTCTCAGAGGAGCCACTTCCCGAGGATGAGGGAGGAGATGAGGCTCCATTATGGGTCAACATGTAGCCTCGAGATGGGAGGAGACATGCCATGTACTTGTAAAAGTACCTCCATTAGTGTTAGATGACCCTACATGGATGCCGAGAGAGTATTTTGATACTCTTCTCTTGACCTTGTTAGTTAGAAATGTTAATTGGTACTTATTTTCGTTTGTTTTTTTGTAATTTTCTAACTCATCCTTTCTTCTTCATTTTTTTACTTGTAGTTACTACACATGAGTGGTGAGATATTATTCGATGGTTTTGCATAGAAACCTTTGCTATCCTTGGGTAATACCTGAGTTGGGCTTACTGAGGACACATGTTGGCCACTTGCATCTGGAAGACATAATGATGTGTTTGCACCCATCCAAAAGGGAGTAGAGGTCATGACTTCTCTCCATACCCAAGTGATTGTCTATGAGATAACTGATTGATTGATGAGGTGGAGTTACTCTCGTAGTGAGACTATAACCCTTGGCCATAACCATGAGAGCTCCCATCATTTAGTAAATTCTCATTGACGTAGCCATAGTAGGAGTCCTTAACGTTTCCATGCACCATCTCAGGGATCCCATAAGAATTAATAGGCCATTGGGCATTTTATTTCTTAGATTCCATTTTTTCGAGCATTATATGATTTTGTTTTTGTATATCTTGGGCTCATTGCGAGCATTTTTACCACACCTAGTGCATAATGGGGTTTATTGTGATATATACATAATCTTATTTTTATTCGGTAACTCACTATATCTGATTTGACTTCTTCGTGGTTGATTTCATATGTGTACTCTAGATGTTATAGAATTTCCATTTTTTTATGCTTTTAAGAATGTATGCAATGGATATGAATGCTAAAAGAATGATTTCTTTTGTATTTTGTAATGCTGATATATGATAATGCAAACAAATTATAATGTTGAATATTAGTTTTTCTAAGAAAATTTTGGCACTTTGTATTGTTTTGGTAAAACGTGGTGATAAAGTGATGTGATAGAAATATTGAACTTGCCCCACTCCTAACCCCACACAACCAGTAAGATGTGAGGGATCAACACCAAGAGATAAGAGGGGTGCAAGTCACAAAGATTTGTTGAATGGAAATGATGAGAGAGAGAGAGAAGGATTTGAAAAAAACCAAATTGAGAACCTACTACCTGACTCTACGCAAGTTTTCTACATAGTTTAAAATGTGAATTTATCTTTAGTTTATCTAGACATAGATCCATATATGGCCACTTGGTTGACAAAATATGGTTTTGAGGTTTTAAACTCTTTTTTTGGAATTTTAGACATTTAACTCATTTTGGTTTGATTTATGATTTCATTATTTATGAATGAAATTCTTTGACTTTCTTATTTTTCAAAGAGACCCCTACACCTTGCCCCATGCCTACCGTAGGATGCCCGGGATTATCACCATGGATAAGGCATAGGCGATTAAGGGCACTTCCCTCATTTTAAAACCCTATGCCACTAGTATGAGATGTAGGATCAACATGGAATGTTGGTAGGGCAAAGAAATGTGTAAAATAAAAATTTTCATTGATTTACGGTTGAACTGTTTATCCAAAAATGATTAGAATGTTCTTATTTCCAAAGAGATGTATATGTAAATATTAAAGAGAGACAAAATCCTGGTAAATTTATTGATGTTCAATCAAAATCAAGTACAATGGTGTAGGCTATAATATTTATAGATATTGGACAACCGGATACAAATAGAGAATGATGTTGCATAAGTGCAAAAATAATCCTGATTACATAAGCTTCCAAAAGAACATCCGAAAGCATAACCAAATTAAATACAAACAAGTATAACAAACATACAGTTGCAGAAATAATGCAACAAATGAATATTATGAGAATAATGTGGTTATTAAATACATTACCATATAACAAATAATGTCATATACCTAATTCAAATTCTAAATTATTCTATATCCTAACATTCCCTCCCTTTATTTTTCACTACCTCAAGGAATGAAGAGAGGAACTCGAATAACTCAAACTTGTCATGTGTAAGTCAATTTGTGAAGATATCTTCTTGTTCTTCACATGTTGGATAAAAATGAAGCTGTATATTGTGTTTCAAGACATTCTCGAGTATGAAATGTACATGTACCTCAATGTGCTTTTTTATTTCATGAAAAATTGGATTGTGAACAAGTTTGAGAACAAATTCATTATCTACATACATGATTGTCGATTTTCCTATGGTATTCCAAGACCTTCAAGTATGTGACATAGCCATATCACTTCATAGACAACTCGCTCGTAGAATGATACTACACTTTTTGTGGAAGACCGAAAAACAATGTGTTGTTTTTTCTTCCACATGATATTGGTCCAAATCACATAAAGAACACAAACCTTGAAGTGGATTTTTGTCATCAATGTTTCCTACATGATTTGATTCGAATATCATGACAAGAAGAATTTATCATTCTTCTTGTATTCTAGACTAAGATTTGTTGTTCCCTTAAGATATCTCAAGATTCTCCTTTCTTCCTTCCAATGAGAATTAGGTTTTCCTTTTTCTTTCCATTTCGATGAGAAGAAAGTACCTTCTCCTCTTCATCATCTTTATTGTACATAACTTCCTCTTATTGCAATATGTTTACCATCTTCTCAAAACTAACTATCGTATTTGAAAAGTTAAGTGTTGTCACAAAAATATGGTATGAAGGAGGGAGTACTCTCAAAACAGTGGGAATGAGAGCATCATTAGTGACCTCCTCTCCTAGGGATAGAAGTGAATCCATCAACTCTGTAATTCTTCTCAAGAAAACTTATATTTTCTCATTTTTTTAAAACTTCAGTGTGTGTAGCTAAATTTGTAAATTCAGTATGACATTTTTTTGGCCTCGTAAACTATGTTCAACGTATTCCACACTTCTTTGGCTGTTTTGGAATCTCAAATGTGGGTTTGCACATCATCAGACACTCCAAACAAGATGATTATCTTGGCCATCTGATCAGATCTATCAAATTGTCTATGTTGTGTTGTATAAGTTGCTGATATGGTAAGAGTATCATTCACAATAGTCCAGATCTCTTCAAACTCAAGTTGTGTCTTGATTTTTATCTTCCATGCTACATAGTTATTTCCTCTAAGTAGTTGTGAATCGGAAGAAAGAACTTAAGGGCGTTAGTGCCCATTATGCAAAATAAACTGACAAATGGTAAGGCTCTTATCACCCTAGTGTTTCACACGTAATGTTTCCGATTCTTAGAATAGAGTTGCTTCTATCCTTTCATTCTCTTGAGAAATAGATAAGGGTTAGGGCTAGGAGGAATACCTGTTGAATGTTGGGAGGGTGCATGTGTACCATAGAAATAGATCGGATCGATTGCAAAGAACTCCTTTTTGTCTATAAGGTGGCTATGGTGTTTATAAGGCTGGTAAATGATTAGGGATAAGCCATGGGGTGATGGAGAAGACTCAGAGAGTATGGAGGTTGTTCTTGGGGCAATGTAAGGGTAGAGGAATGATAGTTAGATGTAGGGTGTTACCGGGTAGTAGATCTAGGAGTAGACTTATAATTACTGTGATTCAAAAGTTTAAGAAATGTTATTAAAAGAACGTACAAGACACTACTTACTAGTTCCTGATGAAGACACTGAGTCCCAAGGCCGTGATGACGGCAGGCGTGGCTCGGTGGGATGATCTGGACAATCAAAGATGAGCTGTCTTCTCTCCCAATGCTTGGATGAGTGTCGCTATGCTCTAGTTACTCTGTTGCAGTCTTGGGCTCGATGTCCTTGTGCAGCAGAATGCGTCTCTTTTCTTCACTTGTCTCTACGCTCTCAAGCTAAGTGAATCCAGATCTTTCAAATGAATTCGATGCTTTGTTTTTGGCCGGGAGGCCATTTATGGGGAACTCGATGGCGGATTACGTAACCGATGTCGGTTAAGTCAAAGTGGGCTATTTTTAGTAACATAGCCAACTTTCCATCCTTTTCTCCTGAGGGATTAGTTGTGGGCTTGGTAAAGTCATTATTAGGTTTGTTTTGGTGCGGGTGAGGGTAATTAGTCATGGGTGTGGATGTAGACCAAGTTATAGGTCTTAATTAGGTTAGTTTAGGGTTAGGGCTAGGTCATGGTGAGGTGGCGAAATGAGGTGGCGGTGTTTGGAGATGTGGATTTATTAATTATAAGGTAATTAATAAATAATTGTGCAAGGTTTAGGTGGTGATGTTAGGTTGCGAAATGAGATGCAGGGCACAAGGTGTCGTAAGACAAAAATTTGGTGTCTACATTAGCCCTTGTTGTCGTGGTAATTTTGTCTTATAAAGCTGCATTGACAATTAATAAGAAGTGGTTACTCTGTTAAGGGTATAGGTAATCCCCCTCAAATCTATCACGAGATGGAGGTGACGTGAAATCGTGGACAGTGGTTGATAAAGGGTGAATGGTGTTGAGATGATGGTAAGATGGTGGGGTAAGTTCAAGAAGTAGACGCACGTTGAAATGCGATAGAGGCGACCGGTGGTACATGATTTGAAGAGCAAACAAGCATTTTATAGGCAAAGGTTGATAGTTTATCCAAACAAGGGTGATATAATCCTGGTATCCAAGGCATAGGAAGTAGCTCCAGGGGATATAATGGGTAAGGTACAGGAACGTTTAGGCATGTTCGGCAATACCAAATGGTTGGTTTGGTTGAGATAAACATCACGGTCTCAGTCTAGGCAAAGTTGGTCGACTGATCAAGTCAAGTACCCTAATCATGCTAAAACATGAACATGTGAGCTCAATTGAACAAAAAACTATATGATGGGTGGATAAAATTGTAATTTGTGGGTTTTGGGTGAGGTACTTAATTGGTGCAGCCTTGGGTCGGGCCGATTAATTAGTGAGGGCCTTGGGTTGGGTCTGATTGGTTGGGTGCGGCCTTGGGTCGGGCCTAATTGGTTGGGTGTGGCCTTGGGTCGGGCCGGATTGGGTGAGTGCAGCCTTGGGTCAGCCTCGATTGTTGGTTACTGCCTTGGGTCGGGCCTCGATTGGTTGGTTATGGCATTGGGTCGACTGATTGGTTGGTTACGTCCTTGGTCGGGCCGATTGGGTGGTTCTGTTTGTCGGTGGGTCGGTCCTAAATGGTTGGTTACGCCGTGGGTCGGGCCGATTGAAGTCAAAATAAGGCAAGTCAAACAAAGCCGGGGTAGGTGATGGGGGGGGAAGGACCGATACCGGTATTCTAGGGCATGAAATAATTGGTATCGGTTATAAAGCCAAAACCTATAAAAAGAAAAATATGACATGTCATTGTCACTTTGTGAATTTGAGCACCCCATTTTGTCTTGTCTGAGGTGTGAAGTGATTGTGTTGAGTTTGTGGGCTGAGTTGGCATTATTTGAGTGGAGGAGTGAGTGATTGGTAGACCCAGTGGGCGGAGGCGAAAGTTTGATTGGGTGAGGACTCAACCCGAGGAGTCAGAGAGCCATGGCACAGCCAGGAGGAGCAGGAGGTGCTGGACCAGCTAGACCACCACCACCTATCCCACCACGATGATGTGTAGTCATACCGGTAGGCTCTGAACTCCTACCTATGTGAATTTAATGAGTTTAACTTAGATGTGGGTTTTGGGTAGGAATCCTAAATTTAATAAAATAAGGAATGAATGGAGGTAATTTGTAAAATGGAGTGGGTAGGTAGGCTAGTTAGGCCAAACGGCGCAGGTGGGTAGGTTTTTAGGGTTTTCTTGTGGATAAATAGGGAGAAATAGGGAAAAAGGGGTTTTGCGGGCCGTTTTGGGTTCGGCCCATGTCGAGACGATGACCAATGTCGGTCCACCCAAGCGACCGGCATCGGTCACATAATATAGTGTTTATATTGTTTGTGGATAGACCGGCGTCGGTCATAGGTCGACCGACAGTCGGCACATATCATTTACTTGGGGGACCGATGGCAGTCGAGGGTGACCGGCATCGTCACAGCATGGGTAGAGTTGTGGTTTTTGTTTGTTGTTAGAATTTGGTCTTGTTGTTTTGTTTTTTTTTTGGTTTGGTTTTTGGGGTGAAGGGGGAGGGGGTAGAGTTGATAGGAAAAGGTGATTGGGGTGGGGGGGAAATGGGGTTGTTGGGGGCTGGTTCGGGTAGGATAGGTTATGTGTTGTGTATGAAGTAGGAGGTGTTAAATTGGCGGGGGTATAGGTAAATGGCTAGAGTAGATCGGGGTGGTTGGTAGGGTGTGAGATAAGTAAAGGGGATATCGTAGATGTATAGGGTAAGATAGGTGGGTGTAGATGTGTGTGGTAGAGTCAAATTTGTGGTTGGGTGGGTAAGTGGGTATAGAGAGTTAAGGTAGTTGTTATGGTAAAGGGTAGTCTCGATGAAGTGGGTTGTTTTATAGGCATGCTAGCAGGCTCACGATGCGGGATTAGATGCCCCCTTTATTGAGACGGATGTAGCCACATGTGAGTGCGAACAGAGCTGGGCTATCATGTGGGAGGTTGGACTCGGTGGAGTCTAGAGGTACATGGTGTGGATAGGGACCACACCGATGGTTGCCCTCATCGAGAGATGGGATCCGACAACCAATGTCTTCCATCTCCTACCTTTGGAGAGATGACGATTACATTAGAGGATGTGTATCGCATCCTTAGACTTCCGATCATAGGTGAGGTAGTGTTCGGTGGATGCGGAGACAAAGAATGAACAACATCCCCGCATGTATTCAAGGATGCAGCCCCATTGATCACTTATCACAACATGAGCATTGCCTACATGGCAACATGTATCGTGCACACCGGCAGAGACACTGACTTGCTGATGTTGATGATGTAGGTATCACCGATTCACCCTCTCGGACTCGTAGAGGAGGCCGCTTCCATGGGCTTTGATGGGTGTTTTTCACGAGATGGTAGAGGACCATACATGCTATACCCACGGCACCAAAGTGTATACAGTGCGCTTATACGAGAAGTCTGTGGGGTTATCACCGTATGAGGCGATTCGGTATTTTCTCAACATTTTTGTTACATTGTTGGGCGTATGAGCACATCATCTCGTATATGAATAGTAGGGCTGCCCGGCAAATGTGGCCATGATAGTATATAGATATGGATTTGAGAGGTGGTTGGGGTCGTAAGGCCGGCCCACGAGCGTGCTCGCGGGACGGGATGTGGTCTACTATCGTCATATGTTACTGAGGCTTGGCCGTCTTGGACATTATATGGAGGCCCTACTGAGGCCATCAGCCCCGAGGAGGAGCCCAAGCATAGATGCGCCCAGATCAGATAGTTTACGGATAAGCTAGACGGAGGCCGGGGTGTATGAGCGAGATACCCCTAGAGAGAGGACGTGCGGCAGTTGGGCTTACAACAGGATGAGCCACCTCCCTTCCCATAGTACCGAGGGGATGATGTAGAGGACCACTTCACTGCCGCACCATAGCTGTGGTGACGTTGACCTGGTAGGTAGTAGAGAAGACCGGTGATGATACGATGGATGATGCCGAGTAGCGGGGGCCTTTTTGGTTTGGTGGGCAGGGGAGAGAGAGCGGCCAGGGAGAGCACACCCAGCAGACGATTTGGTGAGCTGTTATAGCGAGAGAGGACCGACTCTTAGGATAGAGTGCGGTTATTACGAGGCGACTCTTCTTTGCACAGCTGCTGATTGGGGTGCTACGGGCGAAGTGCTTGAGAACAGGTTGAGCAACCACGAGCACCGAGGTATAGAATGCCCAGGCACCGCCACGAGCACGAGCACTACCACGAGCACGGGGCGCAGTACGCTGCAGGCACCCCACGGGCACGGGTGTATCCCGGTAGGACGAGGCCACTACTGGTGTAGGAGTCGCGGGGACTAGCCGCGGCAACCATGGTGGGCACGGGCCCGCTATATGGAGGCAGCGCGGAGGCCCGGTGTGTACTCGGGATGTCCTTAATACTACGGGCTGACTATCGGCCATACGCGGCATACAGAGCCGAGACATCCCAAGAGCAGAGATCCTGCGTGGGCGCGCAGCCTACATCGGTGGGTCTACATTACTGAGGAGGAGGCGAGAGAGCATAAAGGGACAGTAAGAGATAGGCCGAGGTGGTAGAGAGAGTGAGACATCTAGGAGTGGTGATGGTTTTTTTGATATTGGATATAGACACCGGTCTGCGAATCGGTATGTATATTGAGGCCTGCGTGCCCATATATGATTTATTTATTCATTTTTGTTGTATATACCGGCCTGCGAGCCGAGTACATGTTGTATAGTTGATACCGGCTTGTGAGCCATGTGTATTTTGACATGAGAGACCGGCACTGCAAGTGAGTCGAAATTTTGGCAGAGACAACGGCTTGCATGCCAGCTTTGTATTCTTGAGATCACAGAGGCCCCATGCAGGGCAAGTTGTATATTTTGACATTGATATATGTAGATGATGATTTTGATCCACATGGTGTGTAAAAAAATGTCTTATGTGTTTTGTCGATGGTTTTTGAAATTTAATGTATATAGATGATGAGTTTGATCCACATGGTGTGTATAATGATGGGTTTGATGTATATATTAAAATGTCACATGTATTTTGTCGATGGTTTTTGAAATTTAATGTAGATAGATGATGTTGATGAAATTGTGATGATATGTATATGTGTTGATGGGATTTTGATGACAAATATCGATAACGATGTCATGCAGGCAGAAAAAGAGGTGGGGCGCCACCA